>CM037915.1:9891581-10491581 GCA_021346845.1 Apeltes quadracus | reverse complement strand
AGTTCTTGTAGTAAGAAACAGATGTCTGTTAAGGGAGAGGTAACGTTATTCTAAATGGAACGTTGGCATGGTAATAAAAGAAAAAAGCACAACTATTGCTAGCAACCAGGCTAGCTAGCTAACCTAGCAAGCCAAGCTCCGAATCGGTATCACTATGCCGGTAAACCGGGAGACTCGAGTCCAGCAATAATATCCCATGTGCTTTACGGACACGTAGAACAGTGGCGAAGCTTTAAACGATGTAACATGACGCGGAGAACACGACAGGCCTCCATTACACTGCGTTTGACTGCCACGCTACCGAATCGTGTTAGCTAAAGTAGCTAATACGCGCTAGCAAGACAGGATAGCCACACCACCACATGTTAAATTCAATTTATTTTACTTACTTTACGTCCAAAAACCTGGACAGATTGCAAAGGACCTTTCGCTGGCATGTTTCTGAAACACGAAAGTAAAAGGTGTTACGCGGCAAACCAAGGAAAATATATGATTTTAACTGTTCAAGGGGATCAGGCTGACAAACCTACCGTCTTCAGCTAGGGTGCCGTACGGAGAGACCGGACGGGGTTTCTCGACGAGAAAATCAGGGGCTATTGCGCGACACCTCAAACGTGCTTTGGAGTAGGCTTTGCGACAGTTGCTGTCGGTTTACCTCCATTCTACAGTTCCGGTGCTGCACACACAACATTTACCATGACATTTACCCCTAAATGGACCCCTAAATATTCTCATTTGCATATGTAGTTGCTTGACAGTACATAACAATAACAAACAGTATATGGGGAAATAATTAGTAATGATGAAAAGAACCAACAATAGAAATCTACAGAGTAGCATATTCCAGTTGTAAAACCATAATCATTTTACTCAATGAATGAATACTGGCTTAAATGGTAAACACACTGCACCTGTAAAGCACTTTGCTCGCTCCGTGGTGAAATCCCACGAGGGAAATAAAATGTTTAAATTAAATACAACTTTTAACAATTTTAATTTTCCACATGACAGTTATTATGGTCTTGGAGTTGTGACTGAACATGGGAGTCTATTTTGTAATGGCAGCAACACTGTAACAGACCTAAAATCCACACAGAAACCATACAAATATTGCATTTAAAAGAGATTGCTTTGTACTCTTACACGATAAACAATCACGTAAGGTAAACAATTTAGAAACATTTGAAAATTGTAATTCTCTATACCTGGAAAGATGGATTGCATGTTCAGAGGATTACCAGTAGCTGTCTAAAGAACAAAAACCAGATGAAGCCGCACTGTTCTGCTGCCAACTAGGGGACGGATTGGGATACTGAAAAGAAATCTTTAAATGGATGCTTTGAGAAATTGTGGTAATGTAATAGCTTTAGCTAACTACTTATATATAGATTTTAGATGCATTTGAATTAAAATAACCTGCAAATCGGAAATGTTATCCGATTAAAGATACCATAAACTGATAGTAGTAATATCACAATGTCCTCCTCATCCACTTTTCACAATATCTGCACAACACCACCCTCAAGTGGCATTTACTAACACAATTACTGACACGATGTGAGTCACGTGTGAGTCATGTATGCCTCGACATTTTCCTACAAAAACACTGGTGTTAATAGTTAAGTCCACAGGTGAAATGGCACCTGGCTTCTTGTATTTGTCGGAGGGAATGTGTACTCCCATCGGTGCCGAGCAGCTGCTGGGCCGCCAAAATAAGGGCGTGAATGGAGCTTTGGAAGTTTATTTGAGATTTTCAAGACATCAACCTATTGGGGTCGTGGTACTCTTGCAGAGGACCGAAAACCTCACGTAATCACATCGCAACTTATTCTGTTGAAATGAAAATGTTGTCCCAGGCTCCGAGACGCTTAAATCCCACATTTTCCAGACGGGTCGGACTGAGTTGCGGTGCTTTCAAAGACGCGCAGAGCTCACGGCAGAAGGAGAGTCTGCGCTCATCCAGTGTGAGAGAGCTGGCAATAAATAAAGACCACACCATATATGTGCATTGCCTCTCGGCGGCCTCATGGAAACACATCACCTGGAGGCGCGACCCCCCGACCTCTTCTTGTCACAGCGCCGTGAGCACGAGCTGACGCTCTCAGATTTACAGGGGAAGGAGATGCCGTTCCCGGCCCGCCGCGGCGTCCCGATTGACCATAATAGGCCTTAGCGGTGGTTGAAAAAGTGTTGCTGGTTAATTGAAGTCCCCCTGAGCAGAAGGAGAAGAGATCTGCTAAACCCGGTAGGCAGAGGAGCCGAGGTGGAGGGGCGGGGGGGGGGGGGGGGGGGGGGGGGGCGTTATGAGGTGCAAACAAGTGCGGTCGCCACGGCAACGAGAAAGCGAAATCCTCAGGGTCCACGAGGTAGAAGCCAGTGGAGAGAAATATGACCGCAGGCACCAGGTCTTACCTTTTATATACATGTGCGGGGACCCTTCAATAGCTCTCGCCATGAGCGGCTTCATTACTGTACAAGATAAAACACTTGTTCACACATGTTTTGTGTGAATTTGCATGCCGGACCGGCCCCTGTGTTTTGATCATCACTCCCAGAGTGATCATCGGCCATCTTTCAAGCCTCCTTCTGAGAACCCCTGTAGTCCTAAGGTGTTGGACCCCATGTGCCACTCTTTTTCCGGCCTGTCTCTGTGCCATGGCAGCAGTAAATATTGATGTCTGCCTGAGACAATGCAACGGGCCTTACAGCTGTCCCACGCTCAGTCAACTACCATCTGGTCTCGGAGGCGGAGCGACGGCATAATGCTGAAGCGAGCGGGTTCATGGCTGCAGCGGATATATTTTCTCCACTCCCAGAATGCAATGCTCTGCTCAGGTGTAGTTGAGCTGCATCTTTGTGGACTCAATTTCTTTAAGTTGCATGAACTATCACATTAGGTTAGGAGAAGTTAGGAAAAGTCAACCGTAGATTCGCACTGATTTGCTGTTATTATACAACATAACTTACTATAATAACTCACATTTATTGGAGTACAGTACACATTTTACCATCTGGCAAAAACAGATTAAACATTGTTTAACAAAAATGCTTAGAATGTTCATTCTTATTTTTTTTTGTGCTTATGTGAATGAAACTGGCCGATTTGGTAAAATGTATGACATTCAGGATAATAACACTTGTGTCTTTTTCTTGGGGCTGAATGGGCTGCTATATGCCATTCCATTTGGTTTGAGAGAACAAAACTACTCCACCCACCCATTCCAAAGGCCTCATTATTCCAGCGACGCGTATTGTTGAGCGGATCAAACCTGCCCTCGAAACGTTGAAACGGTGAAGCTGATCTGGCAGTAGAACGCGGCCAAACTTGCCATAACATAACAGCCTTTCATTCGCCATGTTCTCCGCTGTCACACATGCCCCGGTACTTCCCCTCGATCACACACACACACACACACACACACACACACACTCAGCTCGCCCACACAATCTGCTCCATCACCCTCATCGTTCTCTTGTTCCATCTCGCGCTTGGCGTTCGCCCCTCCACTCACTCTCCTCCTCCATCTCGCCCCCGTGGGAGCGCGTGGGGGCCGTACCAGGGTTCACGTAGGAGGCGGTGACACCGGGTTGAGGGCGGGGCCAACTGACATCAGCATGGAAAAAGACAGAGGGGGGGGGGCGCCGCCACAGCAAAGCCTTCTTTATTCCCCCCCCCCCCCCCCCCCCCCCCCCCCTCCCGACCCTCCCTCTTGCCCCTCTCCACAGCGTTTCTATCTGATGGGGCTCTTGAACACTGAGCCCTTGACAACATCTGGGAATACAATGATGAATATGACGGGCTGCCAGCAGCGAGCATCCCCTCATTTCTCTCCCCGTGTTTTGCCTGTGCTTGCGCTCGTATTAAAACGTCCCGGAGATGATGAAGTGCGACCTCGACTACGTGATAAGTATAAGTCGCGACCGGCGGTCCAGTCCGGTGACAAGTGCTCATGACAAACGACCGCCTGGCCTTCGCCGCTGTCTTTGTGCGCCCCCTGCGTGTCTTGCAGTGTGTTCGGTGCTTTTTGTTTTAGAGTGTTGGTGGCGTGTTTTTGAAGTGAATTATATCCACGTCGTGTGTTTGTGAGTCTGTGCACAGTCACTCCCAGAACAGGAGAGAGGAGACAGGGATGGGAAGATCGGATGAGAAAGTGGGCCAGCTCTCTCCAGCCCTTCACTGCAAGGCTCCTTAAAAGGCCTGGAGAGATGATGTCGTGGAGTCTCATCCTCCAACCCCCTCCTCCCTCTTACCCCCATATATTTTTTTCTCCCCCTCACACAGCAGCGGAGAAGCCCCGGGCCGAGCAGGGCCGGGCTTTGGGCAGACTCCTCATGCACATCAGAGAAACACACGACACTGGTGACAGAAAGGCTTGTGATGAGAGAATTTAGTTTGATGAGCTCTTTGTCGCTTTTATTTGCGTGACAGCGGCAAAGTTCCCTTTATTTGCGGGAGAAAAAGCAGAAGAGAGGAGAAAGCGTAATGTCATGACAGCAACGGGACGAGACGTCTTTTGCAAGTTGCGTTTGGCTGAGTGTGAAACCTTTGTACTTTGACACTTTGCCCGCACGTCCTCCGACCAATCAGAAACCTCCAGAGACACGCAGGACTGCGGATGTCTTGGTTTCACCAAGCCTGACTCGTTTTTTTTTTTTTCCATCACAGCTTCTGCAACACGGGGTGCACAACCCCTTCATGTACACAACGCGTGTGAGTCCAAAACAAAGGCCCCCCCCCTTCCGCTCCCCCCGGACCCCACACCCAATCATTTCAGAGCGTCTGTGCGGGCTTTTCCCAGGTGAGCCTCCAGCGCCTGGAGTGAGACGCATCAGGCGTGTGTGGGCGAGCTCGTTCCCCCACGGGGCTCCAATCGGCGAGCCATCTGCTGTTACCATGGGGAATGTTCTCGGCACACGTGACGGGCGTACATGCACCAGGGCTCTGACATCTTTGCTATTTATAGCGCCGGTCTGCCAACAAAGGTTGTTATGCTGATGTCACTCAGGCTCTCTAAATAGATCTGATTGTTTGTCTTGGATTGCGCTAACTGCCCTGTTTTTCATGTTGGGTTTGTTTGCGTGTTCATCCGTCTGACTGGAGGATTCCTCTGGGTGGTTTGGGGAGGCTCTGATGATCACCTTTGGTTTTATGGTGTTGTATTGTCAAAATAATCACGCGAGCCACACAAACAATGCGCAATAACTCCCCTTGTAAAAAAAAAAAAACCCAATCAGGTTTTCTTTTTAAAAGGATTACAGGAACAAGATGTGACTTGTTAACTGGGGAGCTTTAGAAGTGTCGGCCAATTTTGGCTCCAGCTCTGCATTTACTCTACAGATGTACGTGTGGTATCAATCCCCTGTGATGACCTTCGGCAGGAAAGAGAATAAGCGCACTCAACAAAACTTTAAGCTATTTCTTTTAACTTTGGGGGAAAGGCTACTCAAAGAATTAGGACGCGAGGCTGGAAAACCTGTCCACCTTCGGGACCAAACCGGATCGCGTCGGCGTATGCCGGTCCCACGCGACAGGTGACAGGCCTCCCTCGATCCGCCTCCCCGACCGGCTCAGGTGAGAGCAGGCCGGAGCGCCACGTCGCTTCGTCAGCTGCGACGCAATCACACAAAGAACACGTTTTAATTTATCGAACGCTCTTTGGAAATGAGCCTCATGATTGGGATATTGCCTTAAAAAATGCACTGGCCCAATTTATTGTGCACTTTAAATTTCATCGACATGGCGGCAGTTCCATTGTGAGAGGACCCTCTTTCTAAAAAGAAAAATGTATTTGCAAACAGATAAAAGGGTGGTGGGCGATGCTGTTGGAAACTTGTTTTTTTAAGTGGCAGGTTCTGTGCAGGACGTCCGGTGTTTCGCATGTGACAATTAAAGATTCTCTTTAACCAGTCACGAGCCGGCAGTTGTCCTCTGGTATCTCAACCTCAATCACACCGGAACAAATAAAGGAACCGCAAACAACTTTTACAAACGGGACGGTTTAATTGATTGAAATTGAGCAACTGAAACAAGCAACGCGACGGAAACATGTCATTATATTACACGACCCCAGTGGGGTTTGATCTAAACTCAAAGTCTCTAACGGTGTTGCAGTATTTGTCTCAATATGTGAGATGAGACGCTTTATTTTAGCTCATTCGGAGCTAACTGTCAGATGGCTGCACAGAGGGTAATAATCATATGTGGGTGGCTTCACTGCCACGGGGAGAGTAGCACAAGTAACACTTATCTACAGTATTTCTAAGCCGCCGCTTCAGGGCCTCCTTTGTGCAGTGTGTGGACTGAGCCTTCTGTGCGGCAGACGAGTTAAAAGCTGGATTTTCAACGCGGGTCTTAATTCTCGTTTCATTCAGATCTCGCTTTAAAGACAATTATGGCCTTTTTTTTGGGTTTTCTGGTGCCCTTGAAAAATGTAATCCACGTATTCGAAGGTATCCCCGGATTGCTGGCTGAAACAAAGTGAACATGATCGATGCTGGTCATGGGAAACACTGTATCCATTGTATCTGGCAGTGGATTCTGGGATCACCAAGGTCGTGAGAGATGAGCACACTTCGGGAAGGAGATATTTGACACCTGTTAATTGAAACATGAACCCTTCCACCCTCATGGACTGAACGTGACAAATGAGACGGCCTGTGACCTTTGGCCTCGGAGAATGCACCCCCATGGGCTTGAACCCCCTGGTCACCCACAGGGGTAAGTGCAGTTCACAATGTGTTGGTGGTATTTAAACCTGATAGGGCCGAGGCTTTAAAGACTGAATGCGGCTCTGTTTTTCCGCTCATGCTTCTTTTCATCGAGGTGAATGGAAATAACGAGGAAGGAGGGTTTCAATGGCTAAATCAAGAACTCTAAAACGGGACAACCAGACGTAAGAGATACATAATGCTAACGGCTGTATGAATGCAGTAAGTACGTGGAACCTCATAAATTGCATTGCACTTTCATTAAGTGAATCCCTTAGTACAGGCCATGCGATTTCATCACCATTTTGTTCGTTGTTTAACAGCCATAAACCATGCTAATCTTCACCCGGCTTGAACAAAAGCGTGACGAGAATGATTCATTTTAGCTTTTAGCACTAACCTATAACAGGCTTCTCCGCAGCTCCAGATTTTGGCCTATTTTTAGTTTCTTTTATCCAGGAAACAAGGTCACTCAAAACGCCTTGTCTTATTAGGCTGTCGCGACTCATTTAGCCTTAAAGGAATACACAACCTATAATTAAATCCGCATCACACACCAACACCCAGTTTGTCTGCTTATAAAGCTGTCACCAAACATTTTAATCGAGTTACTCAAAATCAGACGTCCGCTGTCACCCTGCCAACATATCGGCCCGAGCGTGAATCAGCCGACGCTCCAGCTGTAATAAGTGAAAGCGGCTGCCCTATTTCTGCCCGGGGTTTAGAGCTCAGCTGTTCGTCTGGGGGAGCGGATCACCTCATGAGCAGTCGTACGCTCCCCTGAGACGTCACCTGGTGGTTTCACACGATGCGTGCGCTTCAGGGGGCAGCAATCTGTGCAAGATTTTGTGCGATACGTGAGGCCGGGAAGGGGGGGCCGCCCGCTGCCACGCTGAACCTTTTTGGCTCCAAACAGGTTATTGGACCTGGAGCTGGATTTACAGTGCACACGAAAAGAAACAGACGAAAAAGAACCCAAACACGCGCGCAGACCCACCGGTCGGGTTGCTATGACAACGATTGTTAGACAAATAACAATAGCATCCGCATGTCTCTCCGTCTCTCCGTTGAAAGCCCCCGGTGACCTTGGGCGATGAAATCTTCACATGCAGTCGAACGGAGGCCCATAGATGTCAGCCTGGGGCTTCTGGGAAGAATGTTTTTTTTTTTAAATATATATTCCATCAGGCCCTTTGTGTAGACCTGTGTTGTGATACCACAAGCCGGGGCGAGCTCCTCAATCCACCGGTGACTAATTGAAGGGGTCAGAAGGGCTGAGCCAGCCCTATCCGGCTATTTCTCCACATCACTTATTAGACGCCCCTTTTGACAACATCAAAGCACGACTATTTCCATCTGTCCAGATAGCGCCGCTGTCTGGACGCGCACTTTGGGGAAGGAGATGAGTGTGGCGGCGTCGCAGGCGCCAACAACAGGCACTGGGTGACACGGCAGCATGGGAGCCGAAGCGCCTGGCTTCTCTCTGACGGGACCCGAGTTGTCCACACGTCACCCCTCTGCTGCGTGTCCGGGGACACCTGCGCTTACATGTGACTGGACACAGTTACTGCGTGGCAATTGATTATTGATTATTTGACAAATGGACAATGGGTCATGTCAGCATAAAATCAATAACATAAATCTGCGTCCATGCACTTAGTGAATTCTGCTTGTTGTGATCTTAAGTGGATTATCTGCGCATATGCATACGCGAAACCCCCTGATATCAGCACAGCGAGGCCTCTGGCCAACGACTTCCTGACGCTGCTGGTGTTCCAGCGGCTCCACGACTCAGCAGAACCGCCGCCATTCCCGGCGACGATTTCTGGAACATTCAGGACTCCAATCAGCTCTTGACCTCTGTGTTTTGGCTCGGAGGCCCTCGGTGCTGCAGCCCAGGTCTCATTTACTGCATTTGCAGACCGTAAACGGTTTAAATCGGTCTCCCTTCAGTGTCAGCTGACATGAGGAATGGCTCTGCAATGGAAATATTGGGGGGGTTGGGGCGCTCGGTGGGACAGTTGTTCAAATGTTTTGGTGTTGTTGTGACTCTGCTTGAACAGCGTGTTAATCAGGATGTTCAGGAGGCGGGTGGCATTTAATCAACAAGCACCAGAAGCCTCATTTTCACTCTCAGAAATGTCTTAAAACCCAAAATCAACAGCATTAGCATCCGTAATGATACTATGTAAAAGACGGCTGCGCAGCTCGTGGGTCAGACCCCCCCCCAACACACACACACTCCCACCCCCAACCTTGCTGAGTACACATGGGTGTCCGCCAACAATAACACATGGCGGGGCCAAAATTCTCCTTTAGTCCAGTTTTGAGCTGGACCACCCCAGTGGATTACAGGTACTTTTTTGGCGAGCAATGTGTTTTTATTAGATGCAAACTAAACACTCCATGTGTATGACATCTTTGGAGTAGCGATTTCATTCATTGCCTCCATATGTGGAGGACGTTTTTTTCAACAGGTTTATCTTAAAACACAACTAATGACACAAGTGACCTCCGCTCTTTATACTAAAATATACACTACCACCCAACAACAGCAATAAAACTATTTCTAATATGACACTATCTTTGGTCCGTCAATATATTCATAATGTTTGGTTTTCACAACGCACATGTTGAACATGCATAGGAAGAACGGATACGGTGCAGTTCAGTACACTCAAAATGATGTACAGAAGTGCGGGTACGGTTGGATGCAGACTTTGTATATATTTATAGACACAAGAACATGGTTGATGATATGATAGGTCTTATACATGGGTCAAACACTATTGTGCTGATTTGTATTGTCTAAAATGAATGATACATTAATCGCTTAATTTTGTTCTTATTTTATACAGAGGATTTAAATTAATCCCCAAAGTGTTATATATATATATAAAATATAAATATTCCATCAAATGGCCTGATGATATATATATATATATATATATGGCTTTCAACTTCTTTGTTCATTACATTATGGTATTTTTTATATTTGTACTTGATGGAAGAGTATTAATATATTCAGTTCAAGAGAATCTCCAAACATGGTCCAGAATCACTTAATAACAACGGAGCCATTTCCGTGACAACTGACAGCCTCCCACCACTGAGAAGGGCAGGAAATGTGGTTAGAAACAAGAAGGCTAAATTGGACATGTTTTTGAAGCTGATCATATGTACCCTATATAATTGGAAACTGAAGTGTCATCATTTTTATGGTTGACCTAAGGATGAACTTTTACCTCACCCAGTAATATCTCAATAAATAATAGTCTATATAAACTTAAATGGAGCGCTTTACTAATACTCTCTATGCGTCCGGAAGTGCCTGTAAGATGGTTGGAAGTTATGTAATATTGTCAAGGACCCCTGTTAATTTGCTGTACACAGTCCATAAGGGATTACCCCACACACTCTCCCCTCATAATCTACCCGTGATGACGTTATACTGCAGCTCCTGAGCTGCAGATCTCGCGAGATTATGGAAAACCATCCAGACGGCCTCTCTCTCTCTCTCTCTCTCTCTCTCTCTCTCTCTCTCTCTCTCTCTCGCTCGGTTCACCCCCCCCCCCCTCCCCCCCCCCGGCCCCCCTCCTCCTCCTCTCCAGCCCTCCCTTCCCACGCCCCAGTGCGCTGTGGGATAGTGGCACTATAAAGTATATCCTCTCTCGGAGAAAGATAAGAAGCCCGAGACAGGAGGGGGATGAAGATGGCGGACGCCAAGCAGAAGAGGAATGAGCAGTTAAAGCGGTGGCTGGGCTCGGAAACGGACCAGGAGCCTCCCGTTCTGAAAAAGAAGAAGACGAAGGTGAAGTTCGATGATGGCGCCGTGTTTCTGGCCGCCTGCTCGAGCGGCGATACCGAGGAGGTGCTCCGAATGCTTGACCGGGGCGCTGACATCAACTACGCCAATGTGGACGGTCTCACCGCCCTCCACCAGGTTTGTGTTTGTCTGTCAACAGAAAGCAAAACACAGGTTTTCGCCGCTAGCCGCCGCTTCGCCCTGCAACACCTGTCAAATGGAAGCCATTCTCATCCCGTTGTTTACCTTAGCAAGCGCGGCCGTCCTTTTCGACGCAGAGTACCGCTACGGAACAACGCGCTGGCCTCTCTCTATGCGCCGGTTTGTGGGGTGCTAGTTGCATTCATACGCCGTGCGGACTGTGCTTGCAGTTCCCCCTCACCCAGTGCAAAATCCACAGTGGGCAAAGCTCGGCTTTAATGGGCTACTTCCCCCCCCCCACCCCGCCGAGTCTGTCCTCGGTCAGCGGGCGCAGTCTAATTGCTGTACTGCTACACTTCAAACTGTAATGTTACTGTTGTCAGCTACCTTTTTTAAGCCCGAGCTCCCACCAGTGTTTTCATGGTTCGTTGATGATATAGGGGAATGGGGCACGCAAACTAATTTCGGGTTGCTACAATCGAGTTGTGCCAGGAGCCTAACACACATGTTGTCATCGATCGGGACACTCGCTCAGGGGAAACGAATTCCACAATGATGGCAACAACCCGGTCAGCAGTAACCGGGGTTTTGTTGATAAACCATACACCTCGACTGCGGCTACTCTCTGGAACGCTGGCTAGCGCTAGTTGGTTAGAACGTCATCTGATTACAGGCTGTTCTTATCCGTGCAAGGCCTTTACTGTATACGACGTGTATTTGATGCATACATTGACAACAGGGCTGTTTTAGCACATTCCCTTAAATGTTGCAAAGGGGTAAACCAGTTCAGAGCAGTGTCACCCGAGCGAAATGTATGCTAACGCAACATTAGCAAGATAAGCTAGCTGTCGTTAGCTGTTATGGACGGTTAGCTCATGTTAATTCATTCGTCCGCTAGCTCAAAAACGCGACGTTTGGTGATAACTAGTCTGTGTCCACATTTTACGTTAGGGTACGTTGTTGTTGTTGTTGTTGTTCAACACTAACGTGTGCGATAAATACTTTATTATTTCACTGGAATGCCAGCAGTGCTATGCTAACTATTTGCCCGCTAACCGGGGTAGCTACGTTGGCTAGCCGTTCCTAGCCAAATAATGAAAATGGCAGCCCGTTTTGCATGTCGTCAGTCGGTATCGCCAGATGCTGACCATATATGAGGCTTTTAAAGCCTGGTACGAAGTGCCGCTATTATTATATTGGTTATTCTCGTTGGGGATTCATGTTTGATTTCTACTAGTTTGTTCACTACCTACTAAGCCCCAGATGTCACATCTCTCTACCCTTTACTGTTATATACATATTACTATCGATAAATAGCGATAGTGTCCTCACATTAGAAGAATATGATATATTAACGACATCAGCTGCTGTGACTGTGAAAACAGAGTTCATTTCAGTGTTTGATACCAACAGAAAAACAACAAGGACATTGTAATATGTCCTAGTTACATACAATAGACACCTTTTTTAGGACAACAAGAACCCCTGGTACTTAATTATTAAATTAACTGTAGATGAAACCCATGCCACAGTTTAATTGATTGCATCAGCAATGATCTGTTCTCCACATATTCATTCTGCTGGACGGTGCTTGAATGATCTGAGAATAAATGAAATGTATCTGATATCTAAAGTTTACTGCTTGCATACATTTCTGGTGATGTCACCTCATTAGTCGTGCCCACATGCGGGTGTTAGTAAGCCAGAGTGCTGCTAATTGCCCCACCATGCTACATGGCAAGTGTGTTGTCCTAGACTTTGTTACACCAATAAAATAAGTTTTATGAAATGAGTCATAAGCATTCATCTCACGTTGATTGTTTTTTTAAATATTTGCTCACGGTGCTTATTAATGGTGTTGTTAAAACAATTGCTTGTGGATTTGCCATAGCCCCCTGTGCAAAAAGGCAATGTGTGCAAACACTGCCTTTCTTTGGGCTGATGTCCAAGGATGAGCCAAAGCGAGGGAAGTATTGGCACTGGCGCTCTTCAGCAGAGTGTGCGTGGGTGTGTTGTAGCTGCACACGTGATTTTTTTTTTGCATCTTTATAAAGAGTTGGACGAAGGCTATGTGTGGATTTGTGTTTAGAATGCTAATCCCAGAATGTCATCGAGGATGAAGAGGAGAGGCCCAGCCGGTCAAACGATTTCTTGTTTTTGAGGACCTCTGTGATTTTTCTTCTGTTCTTTTTAAGGTAAATTCCTGAGAATAACACTACAGAATTTTGTAAGCTGATAAGTGTTGCATTTGACAAAATGTACTTCACTCCCTTCACAATCGGTGCAGCGATATCACCCCAGGCCGGCGGTGACCAGTGCAGGTTTATAAATACCACCGCCACAGTTCTCCTAACTAGGTTTCAGGAGATGATACTAAGTTTGGGTATGACTCAGAGTCTGTAGCTCTGCTTTGTAGTGCAGCCCTGGCATGATCTCACAGCAAGGCCAGAGATTGTGTCATTATACGAGTCACTGGCCTCCTGTCACTTTAAACCAATTTTTGTTTGCAAATGACACCTAAACATGTTCCCTCCTGTTGGCGTTTCTATGTTGTGATCCACGATGACGACCACTGCAGGGCCCCCGCTCAGATGACGTGGTTGCTAAATAGTGACTAAATTGGCAGAATCCAGCAATAACCTCTGATGCGTTCAGTTTCCGATGCGTGCCAGGCAGATTTTGGTCATTTGTCAAAGTCCAATTTTCATTTTGGTGACGTGGTTGGCTGAGACTCCCGTACACGGACTGCACGGACACTGCAAAGAGGATGTGTGAACCGGTGAGGGGTTTCGGGGCAGTCTAGTGGCGATCCAAGATCTCGTCTGCTAAATCTGTCTCGGAGGGGTAGCATTCCCAGTCCCGACGTCGAAGCCTGTGCATTCCTCACATGACAGTCGCTTGAAACCATGGCAAAGAGAGAGCCGAGCGGACATTCTTCAGCTGTCACCTAAATCCCTCCCCTCGAGCCCGTCTCTCTCTTTCTCTGGCTTTCGACTCCCAATGCAGCGCCACTGAGCCCCGTCAAGGCAATTAGTTTGGAGGTAACTGGGGCTTGTCGCCTCGCACAAGGAGATCTCCCCGCTGACCCACACCTGAACTTTTTGTCTTCAGCTGTGTTGATCCTAAAGACCGTGGTGGCAAAGACTCAGGCCAGCTTAACGTGTTAGAGTCGGGTATTACAATGCCTCCTCGCTGTTTACATTACACACCCTCATTATGGCCCTGAAGTCTATGAACATTATCTTGCACTTGTCTCCATGACGACGACTCGGGGAAGGTTGCTAGTCACTCGTGTTGGCGGATTTGCATGTACAAAGTGGGAGTTGCATAACAGGCTGAGCGGAGAAAGGGTCTCCGGCAGTGCTCAGCTCTTCAGAATATGAGAATTTGTCATGGACCAACATCAGTCCTGTCTCGCGGACCCTTCTGTCTGTCCACCATCCCTCCGTCAATGTGGCGAGGCCCCTGGGCTAAGACGAGCAAAGCGTCACATTGCAGATCTTCTGTTACTCTCACCTGCTTTGCTTGCTTTTAAAACATGTCTGTGTCCTGAGAAGAGTAAAGACAAGGTTTAATCCACAAAAAATCTGCCCACGCTGCAGCTGCCTGCAGAATAACTGCCAGATTTGATGTCTGTTAGATAATTACTACCTATCTGAGGGTAAAATGTAATGCACAGTGCCGCCGTCATCTTTTCAGAAACAGGTTTTTTTGGGGGGGCGTTGTTAACACTGTGTGGCCTAAAGTGAGCCCAAATGACAATGTTGTTTGGCATTGATGTTACATTAGGAAGCCTACTGACATTTGGTTATTTCCTCAAGCACTGTAAAGCAACTGCCTTTTGATGTGCCGCCTAAAAATCCACATTGCATGGGCCTTTTTCAATGGCTCTGGTTATTTTTATTTTTTTTATTTTTATTTTTTAAGGAATGAGTAGCTTTTTGTGTTGCACATATGTTGTACAGACTTGCACAATTGAGTACATTTATACTCTCTTATTGTTGAACTTTAAGGTCCAGGTAGTACTTGCGATGCAGCCAGGACTGTTTTTCGTTAAAGTGCCAATGAGTTGTTATTCCCTTTTGAGGCAGATTCTTTTGAATTGTGCGATAAATGGGATTGACTTGGCCACATGGCATGTGTTGTGCCAGCATGCTCTTTTCTTTTGTTGGGTTCATGCAGAGCACTTGCTTTTACCAGCTACCTCTACGACCTAACCGGCTGGAGAGTTCTTGTTATTTTAAGTGGAAGTTGTCAAGTTGAACTACATTTTAAATGAGGAAATATTTTGACTGTAACATCTGTCCAACATTTACAGTGTCTTCAGGCACTTGATATCTTGATAAGTCTTCCATCGCTCAGCTTTTTGCTTCCAGGTTCTTTGTTCTGTTCTCAGTCCATTTTACAGTAGCAGCTAGTCACCCATGCATCTCTAACCTATTGCAGAATACATTAAAATTTTACTTTTAATAATTCATGATCTAGACAGTGGCAGTGTTTTTCTTTGTCTAGCATGAATAGTTAACAGCCAGTCCTCCTCGAGTGTGATTAGCCATTGTCATGTTGTGGTCTCTCATTCTCCTCTCAATTCTGCTTTAAAATCGGAATTTAGCCTCTTGATGACATTTACTAATTGTAACGATCAACATGGACTTGAGTAGAGAAAATTGCATCATGAATTTATTCCCCACATGAGCCATAACAGGTCTTGCTGAAGTAATTTGTAACGTATTGAGATCGAGCAGATGAGAGCAACATCACAAATGCAAAAAAGAAACAATGTCTGCATCAATATGGAGGAAAGCCATCCGAACCGCGACACAACAGCAGAAACAATCGTGGATGGACACGGCAGTTAGATTTAGGACTTCTGCCAGTACCCCGCCATTTCTGTCACAGATGTTCTTTTGATCCACTTATCCGCGATAAACACAATGTCCTCAATTTAATGTCTTGCATAGAAAGTGGGGGAAAAGGTCACGGCGTGATGCAATGCTGAATTCCAGACGGGCGGTGAGTCACAAGTATATCTTGTCGAGCTGGACTCGCTCACTGCCTCATTCAACGTTTTTCACCAACCCCCTAATCAGCAGCAGGAAGTCCTTGTGCGGCTTTGAGCGCCAATGCGCGGCGGCGTGCCAGGTCATCTGCTGATTGCATGCACCGTTTACTCGCGGAGTGTCGTCTTCTGGAAAAGACAAGACAAAATGCCGCCTTGTTCTAAGATCAAAGTGGACAAGCGGAGTATTTGAAGGTGGAGTCTGGTTCTGATCCGACACCCTTTTTTTTTTTTTTTTAAATGGAGTTTCAAATGTATTTAATTCTTTGTATGACCAAGGACTGAGACAGCGGCGTTGGAGCTTGTGGTACTTTATTCGCGCTCAGTGGCCACAGACCACGGTGTCCATGGCTGTAAACGTTCGGTTAATGCGCCCTCTGTGCGTCTCGGGTGATTCTGGGCCGCGTGAGCCCTACGCATCCCCCCCCACGTCGACCCACGAAGCCTGCTGTGGAAAGGCACGGCGGATATTCCAGAGGATCTGGAAACGAAGTATGTCGGATGAGCACGTCTGCATGTTGAAACTGGTTCACCCGGGGTCCCTAAAGGAGAATTCCTCAGGAGCCTAAACCCACTGCGGGTATGCGATCCAGGCTGACGCTACCGTGGGGCCGCGGCCGGTGGGATGGATGAGGAATAACGAGGCGCCGAGGAACGTGCTGGCTGCCTCAACAAATAATCGCCCACCGCTCGCTTGTCTGCCCCCCCCCACTCTGCATAGTATCGAGCGGCTGTGAAATGTTCTTGTGATGACTTCAGCCCCCACGGTACTATGGCGTCTGTCTTGTACCCGTCCTGCTGTTGTTTGCTTCGCGACATTCACAATGGCTCAGGTTTTTTTCCTTTTTTGTATTCTTATATGAGCAGATTTTTTAACTGAAAACACCTGAATGCGGCAGCATGTGAAATCCTCGTCTTATGGAGCAGCGACGGCGATCATGTCCGTTTGTCTGTCTGTGTGCGGTTGGGTGAGGCTACATTCTTTCCATTTCATCTCAAGAAGGCTGCATCTTCAGCGGGCGAGATGAGGCCTCGAGGTGGAACTCATCGCAAGCGCCACGTCGCGTTAACGTTCAGCCAGGAGATGCAGGACACGATGCGAACGCATTGGCACTGTCTCTTCTCTGCTTGTAGGCCTCGGCGAATAAACTGGTGTACAGTCCAAGGCTCTTCTTTCACCCATGGCGTCGATTGTTAGCGCTGATCCACGAGTGGCCGTGAGACCGAATGAAGCCGCTCTCTGCTGTGCAAGCCTCCCTATTGATGCGCTTGTGTAGACGTGTGTGCGAGTGATGCGCTTCCTGCAGATAAATGGCAGTGTCAGTAAACGGGGCCTGGACTGTGGCAGCCTGAGTACTTTGGCTTGTGATTCAAATGGACTTGCGTAAGCAGCGTGGCCTCTGTGTTAGCAGAAAGAAAAGCATGTAGCTATCAGTACATCATTATTCAGTAGAATAATTCCAAATGCTTTTAGACCTTGTTTCACGCCCCCCGTTTATAATGGTTGGGAAACACTGGTCTTTTAATTAAAGACCTGAAGTGATAGAAAATAATGTGTTTAACTTATCAAAGATTTGAACAAACATTTTTAATGTCAAGATCTATCAACGTCCTCAAACTCAATTTTATCGCCATCTTTTATGGAGCGTAAATGTTGGGTCACTGAGTCCGATCAAGCTGAGATGTTAATTGACTGACTTGAATGAATAATTAATGAACCACAACCACTCGTGCTAAGATGCAGTTTACAAGCCTCACTGTCCCAGCGTCCTACGGTTTCACTGCTCATGTTCGGTGAAACCCTGGAATTTCTCGCTGCGATCAAATTATGACCGAATCACGATAGTGCTTTTTTGTTTCACTATCCATTGAGAGTATATCATCTGACAATACGCAGGGGTGATGGACATGTTTGGTCTTTGGGGCATCGGAAAGCACGTTTTAAGCAGCTGACATTGATTATTAATGTGGCTAACCATCAAATGAGGAACTCGCTGGAAATTAGCATCACACCTCTTTGTATGAACACTGTTGCCCTTCTGTTGTGCGCTTTCAAGCCCAGAACACAGGGGAGGAGGGGTGTGTGTGTGTGTGTGTGTGTGTGTGTGTGTGTGTGTGTGTGTGTGTGTGTGTGTGTGTGTGTGTGTGTGTGTGTGTGTGTGTGTGTGTGTGTGTGTGTGTGTGTGTGTGTGTGTGTGTGTGTGCGTGTGCGCTCATCTTTCCACACTGAGTTTGAGATGGTGGGGGGCAGTGGGAGGGATCAGGGTGTCGGAGAGGAACAGGAAGTGGCTGTTTATTTTTCTCATTTCCTCTTGGAGGCTCCACTAGTGAGCCTGCTTCTTCCACTAGCCGAACATACGACTTGCGTCGTCACACAACTAATGCGTATTCCGTTTTTTTTTTTTTTTTTAATTCATTTGGATTTTTGTTGGGCGGCTAAACCAACAAAAAGCAAGTGTTTTCCAAATCTGCAGGTTTCATTGTTCCATTTGTTTACACATAATGCTGTATTCTAAGTGTAGCTTGCACTGTATCCATTTATTCGGTAATCGTCTCGGCCTTGGAGAGGCAGTATGCGTAGTGATGCAACGCCACTCTGCTAACGAGCCATATTTTTTTGTGGTAATGGCTGTAATTAGCAGAATGTCAGATCCTGGCGTCCATTTAACATCCTGCACTTGTATCCGTGAGCGGGGACAGTGGTGGGGGCTCTTCAGTAGACCATCTACTGTCCTGCATGTCGCATGGAAACTTATTTGGCCTTCAAGTGGGGCTATTGTTTTGGCTGCGGGGCAAAAGCCCAAGTGAAACCTACAGTTCTATCTAGCACAGCTTTTTTTTTTTTTTTTTTTTTTCTCCCCTTTCCTCAATCCCGGTCTTCTTTTTCCATGGGAATCCCAGGGCCATATATGGTCGTCCTCAGTAGCGGCAGCAGCCAGAGAGCCCAAGAGTCGGTGTGCATGTGTGTAGTCTGGTCACAGCTCCCAACAGGGCTCATCAAGGGACCCAGCTGGTCCCCCTGCAGGGCTCTAACCCCCCCCTCCCAATACCCATATACCCTCTGGCCTCATGAACCCTGCCAACAGCACAGGAGCTGCGAGCTCTTTGTCTCCGGCGTAAACACACACACACACACACACACACAGATGTACATCTTTTAAACAATGAACATCTCTCCTAGTTACTGATTCCAATGTAATCCTTTCTATTGTCCATATCATTCTTATATTTTCTCACTGCAGCTTTCATTGTTGCCGGACCATTTTTTTTCTTCTTTTCCCCCCTTCTTTCTAACGCACCGCGTACTCTCATGCAGGCGGTGAGAAGGAATTCCTTTTGAGGAAGTGCCCGCGCGCCTCTGAGCCGGTGACGTATCCCACGAGGAGGGGCTAAAGCGCTGATGCCTGAAGCCCCAAGGCTAGGAGAGCTACTTTATCTGGGAATTTCTCCACTGGTATGCTGGTCCAGGGCCTTGTGCTTACTGGGTCGTACTACTGTAGAGGCACGGAGTGAAGTTGGGGAGAGAGAGACGCCAGAGGAAGCTGCTTTGTTGTCCACACTGTTGTGTTAAATGGGAGAAAACGGACAGAAATTTGCAAAGGCCTAACTGACAGCACCCGATGACGGCCAGAGATAGCAAAGAAGTGCCTAGCAATGTCACACTTAATTCATTCATTCATTCATTTTGATTTATTTGTTTGAGTCATTTTTGCCTGATCACAAGGGAGGCTCAAGCCTCCTGCAGCTAGGGGGCTTGAATGTGTAAATCTACTGGTTGGTTGCCGTTGTAGCTTTACGTTCGGTGGCTGTAGTTTAATCTAGAGACATAACTGGGGGGGGTTTGTCTCGGGCCTGTTTGTTCAGCAGAGGGTTCGTTGTCCTCTTAAACACTGTTAACATTGAGGTCTGCGGGAAATGTTTCTGAAATGACTTGCGTCGAAAATTGACAGTATTCAATGATGGGCCGCCGCGGATTAAATTCCTTTCACCACCATTGGCAAATAAAGGCTGGATACCATCAGGGAACAAGGGGGCGGGGTCTCCGGGGGTTTGTTATCTGGTTGCAGAACTTGTGCATTTCACATGTTTACGAAATTCACGTGACGACATGGTTGGCGGGGGCTTATTTTATCTGCTTCCCTATGAGACGCCTACAAAAACCACATGGCAACCTGAATTGGCTTGCCTGTCAGACGATGAACAGTCCATGCTGACGTGTGACTTCATAAAGCAAAGCAGAGCATTATCGATGCAGCACGTTGAGCAGGGGATGCCGGCCGGTTTGTAATCGTGCTGCTTTTTCTTGTGTTCCCTACGTGCATGTTCTTGATGCAAGCATTTGTGGGATCCTTTTTTTTAATTACAGCCCCTTTTTTATTCCACAGTCTGAAATAAATAAGCTTTTGTGGTACCAACTCCGGTTCTCATGACATTCCTTACCGCACGGTCAGATGTCAGTGGAGGGCGATGTCGTGGCCATGCGCCATTGCCGGCGTCATTAAATGTTGAGTATCTGCTCTCACAATGGGCCGAGTGGTATGTGGCCCTCTCAGCGGTAAAACGTGCAGGAGCCACTGCAGGAGCCGCTCTGAGGGTGCAACTAAAGGAAGTCAAGGAGGGGAGGGGTCTTCAAGTGTCTCCTTGATGTGGAGTGCTGCTAAATTTAAGCTCTGGGCATGATGGCCCAGAAGATAATAACACACACACACACACACACCGAGTAGGCTTGCTCCTTTACTCTACCATGAAGCCTTTTTGAAGGGTTTAATGGGGAAACTGGTGAACTTTGTGACAAGGTCGCTGTGAGTGTAAAAGCACACAGGGAGAATTCACAACACGTTGCGTAACTTTTTGGGTGAAGGGATTAATATCACCACATTGGCTCTTGAATTCAAGTTAACCATACTGTGTTTTTAGGGTTAGAAGTATAAGATGGCGGCTAAAAGTCATGCCTGCAAGACTTTAAAATCGGAAAGATGGCACCCCGAGATGCTCCTTTCAACAGTGCTTCTTTTTGATGTTGTCTCACAGCGGTTTGCTTTTTTTTTTTGCGCTGCCTTCAGGGGTAATCCGAGCGACCCCTGTGTGCTTTAAAATGAAGTCTCTTTTCTATTTATTTATGTTTCCTACAAAAGCCCGATGAGGTCCGAACCCGTGTTCTCTTTGTGGCTTTGTTGCCGTGGCGACAGACCGGCCTCCTTTCTTGGGGGCATGTCATGGGTGCTTTTCTTTTCTTTGTTTCTTTATTTTTGCATGTCCCCCCCCCCATATGTTATTTCAGGGTTACACTGCTGCATACGATGGGCTGGTTTGTGTCCTGATCTTCTCCACCTGAACGGTTTAAATGAATCTCTCAATTGGTACCTAAATTCATCCCCACTCGGGTGCACTTAATTGATGCTGCCATTTACCGTTGTGCGATTTGTTCAAATCGGTCTCGGACATCCACCCGCCGCCGAGGATGAACTCCTTTTTATGCTTTGACGGTCAATGATTTGAGCTGCAACTTGACAGGACGGCTAAAGGCGCACAACCACGATGAGGTAATTCTAGTTGGTACTGCAAAGTGCCGTCCAACTTGCTGCCGTTGCGCTTTGCGCGGCTTCCCTCCCCCCTCACGCACACCGGCCCAACTGGTTTGAATGGCTGCACGCAAGATCGCTGTGAGTCATAACCTGTCTGAATGTTCCACGGCGACCTCGGCTCCTTCGCGTCGACCCGGTGCTACTCTACGTGCTGCATGAAGCATTTTGTCTGTTGATTTTTATATGTGCCGTTGGGGTTAGAAAAGCCTACGCTGTCTCCGTATGCCCCCCCCCCCCATACACCTCCACCGCGCTCTAGAATCGACGGATAGAGGACGCCGTGACGCTTTCCCCTGACTTGGCTTCATCCCGGCCCGCTGACCACGGCCACACACCTGTTGGCCAAACGCACCGCGGCCATTAAGGGGTTTACCTCGGTTGGGGTCCGATAGCCGCCGGGCGGGGGAAGGTCGGTGACGCAGCGAGGAGCGGAGGTCACAGCCCGCCGCCGCGCTTTGCCTTAAGGGGCTTGTTTCCATTCTGGGAGAAGAAGACTTTGAAGAGATAATGAGTGTGCGTGGGATGACTGGGGGGGGGATTTAGAGGAGGACACGGAGGACAGCTTTCAGATGGGGAGGCAGAAAAGCTGCAGCAGGTCATTTTTCCTTTTTACACTCGGAACACAGACGGAAAAGGAAAGTGGGTTTAAACGTAACCGTCACCTGATGTCCTGTTTCAAGGTTTTCTGATTTAAAAACGACTGGTTGCCCTGCGTCACCTGATGCCTTCACTGAAGTCACACCTGAACGGTATCGTTAAGAAAACAAACATATATCTGGTGAAATCTGAAAGGTGAAGAAAGACCCAACGCTGTACCAAAAAGTCAGACGGCTCTACTAACCGAACTGTTGCACTATTTCACATCCCAAAAGGGAAGCAGTAGGAAACTCAAGACGATGGATGAGGGGCAGGCGGCAGTAATGTGGCCGTCTACCGCCTCGTTAAAGTCCGATGAGCACAGCCTGTGCACAAGTTCATCTGCACCTGGAGGAACTCTGTGCCTAAGCACTGTGGTTTCTCCCCCCCCCACCCACACACACACTTTCAGATAAGCTCAGTGAGGCCTTTGCAGGCGCTCCTGGCCTCTGGCCATGTACGGCGTTGTAAACGGCCCAAATTTGGACAAGGATTCCAGCCAGAAAGTCGTGTGCCCCGAACGTGAGGCCGCTCTGTGTTCACGTGTATCTTGTTTCTCTTGTCAATGCTTCGGTCGGCATAGCAACCTCCAGAAAGGAGCAAGATGGTCCAGGCGTGCGTTCTAGCGTCATGGCGGCACCGGGGTGGCAAAGTTTGTTTTTGATAATGTTAAAGCATATTACATGCGTGTCTCTACACAACGGCGTCGGCGTCTGATGGCGGCCACATACAGCTGATGAACACTGGCTGTGTGTGAGTGACAACGTATGCCTTTTTAAAAAAAAACATTATAGTCCAGAGTGAGATCCACTTTGCCATCATTTGACTGACAAACCGTGCTGGTTTAAAGGCTGCGCACACGGCCGCTCTGTGACATCCGTTTCATGATGTGAGTAAAATGCCAGCATCTCCCACTTCATTCGTCACAAAGCCTTTAAATAGATCTCTCCCACTCGCAGCTGCTTCTGTGGGCTTTTTTTCTTTTTCTTTCGTAAACGGGTTGGATTGGGTTTCAGAAAAGAAAATGCTTCAACAATATCATGGATGGTGTGAAGAAGACGAGACTGGTGCTTCTGATCCTTCGGCGTGACGCTTTCTGTGGGTGGTCTGCTAGTTGTCTGTCCAACGTGCGGCGTCCCTTTTTTAAGCGTTTGAGGTGAAATTCCGTGATGGGGAAAGGGATCTGGGGATCTTCCTTTCCAATGCCAGCCGCTAACTATAGCACAGGCCGTCACCACTAACATGTGCTCACATGCGTGTGTGAGCGGGCGGGGTCGCGCTCGCTGCTACTTGCGATTGCCCTTACTCTTCTGCCTCTCTCTGTCTCAGGCATGCATAGACGACAACATCGACATGGTGACTTTCCTGGTGGAGCACGGAGCCGGCATCAACCAGCCGGACAACGAGGGCTGGATCCCGCTGCACGCCGCGGCCTCCTGCGGATACCTCGACATAGCAGAGTGAGTACTGCGCGGCCGCTCCGAGAAGAAGCGGCAGTGTCATGGAGCCAAGTCCAGAAGTCTTTTGACCCTGGTGTGGCGTAGGAGGCGGGGCATCAACAGGAGAGTGGCGTGTAATCATGAGTGACCGCTTAATAAATGAGGCTGATGACGGATTTGGACATCCTGGTTCAATAGTTGTTAAAAACACAAACGACACGTCTCTGTAACCGCAGTGATGCAGACAACCAGCCAGAACCCCAATTAACATCATTTGTCATTTGGCCTGCGAGCTGGACAAGTCACATTGATCTTAATGTGCAGCGGCCGTCTGCAAAGCAACATCACCATGGTTACAGAGGGCTGTCGTTTGTGTTCCAACGTTTTTTGTTGACCAGCTATTAAACCAGGAAGTCTGAATCTGTGAATATTTCGCCAACTCTACCAAATGCGTAGCCACTGGAAGGAAGGTTCATGTGGTTGAACGGTACAATCGGAGATGGTTCATCGTTCTTATTCTGGCACGTAGGCTCCAAAACAGCTCGCCAAACAGAACTTTGTTTGTGGCGTCAATCGTTTTCACATTCAATCTTAAATATAGTGAAAAGAAAGGGTTGAGTCTTGCGTGCCTACGTCCCCTGAAGGCAACGCGGTTGAGGAAGCTGTCACTCACGATGACACGCCCCTCTCAGTCGACGCCCCCTTGCGCCACATCCGGGTCAAAAGTCTGAATGTGGCAAAAAAAGATCCGAACGCGAAAAAATTTGAAACTAGTACGTTTTGAATCTGAAAATCTAAAATCTGCAAACGAAAAATAAAGAGCTGAGTCAAAACTATATTAAAATACTATTCAATAAAAATGTTGCACAGCAGCATTCCAGCATACATGGTTATGAGTGCCAAAGAGCGCCCTTGATTATTCCTGATGGCGTGACGGACTCTGCACGTCCAAAGCCATCGTTTCACACGCGCACGCACTCCTCGTCCAGCAGCATTCACTTGGAGGCTCAGACAATCGAATCGGTAATAAAATATGGCGCTATCGGGCCGCGGCGTCGGGAATCAATCTGAAGAGTCGCCCCTGGTCCCCTTTTTTCTTTCCCAGGTAAAGCGATGTTATCGGAGGATATTTAAACGGACCGAAGGAGCTCTGTTGAGCTCATTGTTCGGCGTGCTGGGAGGGTGCTGTGACCTGCTTTACTTCTGTGTTACGTTACAGGAACCAGGCTACAGGTTTATTCCCACTATTCCCGCATTCTTTTTACAGAAAAGTTAGATGGACACTTTAGGGATGAAGAAATTGCTCAGTAATCGAACTGGGGGTTTGTTGTGATTCAACAGCCTTTCTGAACAATAATGCAAAGAAATGATCTGTAAGCGCTTTAAATCCAAAGGGATCCAGCAGGCCTCTTGACCCCGACACCACGCTGGGCTAGCATTACACAAAACAAGCCGCTTTCTGTTGTCGCATACTGAATGAAAAGGTCGAGTGGGCAGCCCGATGCGGGTGACTAATGGAGAAGTCATGTTGCAGACACTAAACTCAACCCCCTCCCCCCTCCGGCCGAGCAGGACGATACGGACTAAAGGGTTCAATCACCACCAAGTCGCCTGGGAAACCGCGCTAAGTGTGTATCGGCGTTGTAGTTGATTGAACACTCGATCCTGATGCCTTTTTGTCTGTTTGTTTGTTTGTGTTGTTGTTGTTGTTGTTTTTGCAGGTACCTCATCAGACAGGGTGCCAGTGTAGGAGTTGTGAACAGCGAGGGCGACACGCCTCTGGACATCGCTGAGGAGGAGGCGATGGGGGAGCTCCTGCAGAACGAGATCAACAAACAAGGTGCGGTGTTTGACGTCACGGCCTTCGCTCGGCTGTGCGCGCCGTTGTCCGTGAAGGCAACGCAACGCATCTCCATCCGCCGCGCTCATCGGCCTAGTAACGTGCACCCGCTGCTCGTTAAAGAGGGCGTGTTTGCACTGCACTCCCGTGTCGGCCTCGGGGCTTCTGCAGACGCTGTGTTTGTAAGGTGATTTTCTCCTCTCAAGATGCCAGTCATGAGGTTCGTATTGGCAGAGGCGAGCTCCTCGACTGATTAGGGAAAGTGGCCCGTTTCTGCCTTTTTTTTTTTTTTTTTTTTTTAGGTTTTATTTTTTTTAAAAGGCCACTGACGATCCTTCTGGCTTTCCCGACTTCTGTGGATATTCAGTGTAAAATAGTCTTTCCATTACTGTAGGAACAAGTAAGGTATTATGTTCAATTCTATTTTCTCAACATCTCATGTGTAAGAGGTGCTGTTCTTGTTATATTTTTCTCTTTTTTTTTTTTTTTTTTTAAACTCCACTTTGAACGGCTGCCAGCGCTTCCGCTGTGCTCTGCTTGTTCTGCGGTTCTACTTGGAGGCCATTAGGCTCCCTGCTTTTTATAGACCCAGTGTAGGCTGCTTCCCAAGAGACCACGGGACGTCGGCCTACCCGGCCGGCTCCCACTGCTCCTTCCTTAACCGAGCCGCCCCCCCAGGAAGCCTGGGTTCTTCTTCCTGCTCAGAGGCACGTACCCCTGGAATGTGACCTGGAATAAAAACCGCAACAAGAGTTTGAGTTGCAGCATTTCTGTCTCGATGCTCTTTGGACATCTAAAAATGAAGCATTGCTCTTCAGTCAGAATACTACAGATCTCAAATTCTCTTCACTGGGGCAAAAAAACAGTAGGTGTAGGACAGTAGGACAGTAGGTGTGTTTCTTTTATTGGGAATGAAGCGTCCTCTTCTCTGTATGTCCACCTCTGCCTGCGCTGTGTCAGACACGGATGTCCTCTTTCATCAGTCCCAACTGCTCCAGGGCAGTCTTAAAGGGGCTGAGAAAAAAATACCCCTGGTTTTATGTGGTCGATCATCAGTTAACACTCAGCTGACTCGCGTTCCAGCCACGTGTCAACAAGAGGAACCGACAGGAGTCTGTCCCAGTACTTTAGTTTGTAACGAGTGCTAGTGTTTATAGCTGTTTCTGGGGTAAAGACCCGTAGGCTTTTGTGTCGTATTACCATCCGGGTGTAAAGATCCTCGCATTCACCTCGTGGCAGCGTGTTGAAAACCTCCCCGGGTTTCTAATATAATCAAGTTTCACTCTGCTGGTTTGTCGAGGTCGGCGGCTAGCCCCTTTTGACCACACCCCCCCCCTCTGCCCCGCCGTCTCTCACCAGGCGTGGACATCGAGGCGGCGCGGAAAGAGGAGGAGCGCGTCATGCTGAGGGACGCCCGGCAGTGGCTCAACAGCGGCCAGATCCAAGACACCCGGCACACCAAGTCGGGGGGCACGGCGCTGCACGTGGCCGCCGCCAAAGGATATGTGGAGGTTTTAAAGTAAGCGACCCCCGCGTCCCGTCGGCGTGATCTGCCGTGGTAGTGCGGAAGTGCTTCTTGAGGCACCACGAGCAACTTTCTAACGAATTTATTTTTGTCTCACGCGCCTGAACCCCCGTCCTTGTGCAGGCTTTTAATCCAAACGGGTTACGACGTCAATGTCAAGGACTACGACGGCTGGACTCCGCTGCATGCGGCGTCGCACTGGGGCAAAGAGGAGGCCTGTAGGATACTGGTGGAGAACATGTGTGACATGGACCTCATCAACAAAATGGTGAGGGACTGTCACGAGTCCTGTCACGAAAGGCTGCGCATTCTACATTTTAGATGACGTTTGTCTTATTTCTTCCCCTCAGGGCCAGACAGCTTTTGATGTAGCGGACGAAGATGTTCTCGGATACTTGGAAGAACTTCAAAAGAAACAGAATCTGGTGAGTAGTTGTCGCTGGTATTTGTTAAAAGCGCTGTAACTGTGCACAGCGATTTTGTCATATTGTTTTAATGTCGAATACATTTCCGTGAGACTGTTTTTGGGGGCCGTCATTGGTCAAAATTAACCTGATTCACTGTGTGTCTGGCATGGATTTCCTCAGCTGATAGGTGAAAAGAAAGAAATTAAGAAATCTCCTTTGATTGAAACGACAACTACCGAGGACAACAACCAATCACTGAAATCAAGGTAAACACTCTCACTAAATTAGCTTTATGACTGTTAAGCCAACTAAAGCAAAGGCTTAACTAAACGTTTTTATTCAGTGTGTGTATTTTCTACTCGCTGTACCGAAAGTACTGTAGTTCAGCACTGATGTGTGTCTGTGTGCTTCAGCAAAGAAACGCTGCTTCTGGAGCCGGAGAAGATCGCCCCCCGCATCGAGACCTTGGAACCAGAGAAGGTGGATGAAGGAGAGGAGGGGAAGAAGGATGAATCCAGCTGCTCCAGCGAGGAAGAGGATGACGAGGATTCAGAGTCGGATACTGAAGCAGGTGTGTGTGTGTGTGTGTGTGTTTTAGATTAAAGGGTTTTTTTGCGCCTGACACTCAAACACCCTCTCCCCTCTCGCTCCGATCCCTCCAGACAAGAGCAAGCCTTCGGCATCGGTGAGCAACAGCACGACGCCCCCCCCTGCCAGCGTCCCTGTGTCACCTCCGACCAGCCCAACCAACCAGGTGACAACCCCCACTTCGCCGGTGAAGAAGGTGCGACCTGCTGGCCAAGAATTCGGCTTTATTAAGAAATCACTGGTGTCGTTCAAATTGGCAACCGATTCAAAGCTAAAGTGAAGTGCTGTGACAGCGCGCTGTCGGAGCCTTCGTTCCGTACACAAATCAGGGAATTCGTCTTTAGTTTTCCTCGCCCTTGAACACAAACCTGAGGGGGGGCGCTGCGTAAATGTGTTTGCAGTACTCGTCCCCCGCCCCTCCTCCTCCTTGTCACCGGCTCTTTGCGCTAACGAATGTAATCGGAAGGAGGGGGTGGAAGCGACATTTACGGCTAATCGCCGGTGGCCTTCGACAAACGTGGCAGCGGCTGCACAATGTGGACGATTCACGACTGGAGGGAGTTTTCCCACTGTTGAGTCTGCTGCCCTCTGCTGGCAGGAGGAGGCCAAGCATTTCACCAAATTGAGACCCGGTGGCTGCTTCATGCGTCCAATCGAATACTTCGTGGGATGAGGATAATCCGCTTCATTTTTGTAGCACGTTAAATGCAGCTCGGAACTAAAAGCCAAACCCCTGCAGCTCCTCACGTTATCTCTGATATACAGGACGGCATCATCCTTTCGCACGCTTGATGCAGCATGAGGAGGAGGGGCTTCTCTCCACTGTTTTAGTGCCTTTTTCAAGACTAAATTTAACTCTTATTTCTTTCTGCTTCTATTCTCGCTTAGATCTTCTCACTCTGAAGCCCGGCGCTCACGCGTCACAATGTCTTCTTTCTAACAAGAGTTGTTATACAAATCACTAACAACATCCAGGTGTTTGACACTTCCAAACGTTGGATCCGTCCCTTCTCTCCCCCCCCCTCCTCCTAGTTTGGCAGTAAGCATTGTGTGGTGTGAGAACGCCTTAAGAGTCCTTTGCCTTAAAGTGTTTCTTTTGCTGCTTTCTGTCTTATTCTGGCCTTTTTTTCCCCTCTCTGTATCAACCTCCTCCCTGCCCTACCCTTCTCTCTCTCGGCGTCCCCTCCCTCATACCGGGCTATGTCCTCGGTTGGCTTTAGCTTGATTGTATTGCTCCCCTCGTGCCCGCGGCGGAGCCGGGCTGTCCTGCATTGTGGCGTCGAGGCTTGCGCAAAACCGGCATTTCTCTAGTGCCAAAAACCCCCACGGTGAGGCATCGGCGTGCAGCGGAGTGGTTCCCTCATCCTACATGCGGCTGTGCACGGCCAGAGTACTCACCAACCTCCTCTAATGGCGACTCTAACTCCTCAACCCTCCGTGGTGTCGTGTTTAACGCAGAAGGACCGTCCCAGTTGTGCTCTCGCAGTGTGTCTGTGTGTCTTTTTTTTGTTTGTCTTTGTTTCCTCGCTCATGGCACGTATGCATCGGTTCTTGAAAATAAATGTGTGTGTGTGTGTGTGTATATATACATATATTTTAGAAGACTTCTTAATTAGCATGACCCCCCCCCCCACCCTGCCCTCCACACACACACACACACAAAAATAACTGTCTCCTCTGTGGATTAAGGTGATTAATCCAAACTGCTCGACCGGATTGCCCTTTGTGTGCCTCACGGATGAGACTAGCATCCTCCGACTACTGTTCAATGGTTACTCTAAACCTCTGCCCCCCCCCCCCCCCCCCACTCTGACCCTCTCAGCCCACTCAGCCTGCTGGAAAGGCATCGACTAAAGTGGAGGACGACAGGAAGGACGAGTCCCCGGCCTCGTGGCGGCTCGGCTTGAGGAAGACGGGCAGCTACGGGGCGCTGGCCGAGATCACCGCCACCAAGGAGGCTCAGCGGGAGAAGGACACTACTGGGGTGATGCGCTCGGCCTCCAGCCCTCGCCTCTCCTCCTCTCTGGACAACAAAGACAAGGAGAAGGTCACATTGAATATCAACTCATTGTTTGTATTTATAGCATGTGTGTGTGTGTGTGAGAAAGTGGAATATGAACTAGCCACCGTTTGATGGATCCAGTTGACATAACACATCTTCCATAACAAAGGTCCTTTTTTTTTCTTGGCGGTTTCCAGGAAAAGGATAAAGGACCTCTCCTCGCCTATGTGGCGCCCACAGTTCCCAGGAGGCTCGGCAGTACGTCTGACGTCGACGAGAAGGAGAACAGGTAAATCCCGGCAGCCCAGAGGCTCGGTGCAAACACGAGCGCCCCCTGCTACCCGTTGCGAGGGGGGAAGATTTAAGTTTATTTGGGCTCAGGTTTTATTCGTTTTCTGGTGTCGTGTGTGTGTGTGTGGGGGGAAGCCTGAGGTGCCATTGTAGCTTGTGCTTCTCCAGGGACTCCACCGCTCTGAAACGCAGCGGCTCGTACACCCGGCGGCGCTGGGACGACGACCTGAAGAACCGCGAGGGAAGCGCCTCCAGCAACCGAACCCCCAGCTACCAGCGCAGGTAAGCCCCGCCCCTGCCTTTCTGGCTTTTGATGATGTCACCAGAGATGTGCGCACACGCGCTTCCGGGCACAGGCTGCTGAGAAGGCTGTTTCTCCTCGCTGCCACGCAGGCGGTTGCATGACTCGGGTTTGCTGTGCCACCGAGTTTGCTCGTTACCTTTTTACGGGCCTATAGACCCGATTGATTAATCTGGTAATCAGAGACGTTTCTGGCACCAAACCTGGACACGGACACGTGTCTCATGTCATATGGGGGAGGAGGGGAAGCTTTTTATTTGCTATGAAAATGTAATTTAAGAACCTCCATGTTCCACATATGACATGGATGCACCAGTAGTTTGTCAAAGCTTTATGGTCTTAAAATGTGTACGTCTGTTATGTTATTATCTGTGTGTGTGTGTGTGTGTGTGCGCACCTCCTCCGCTAACATGCCTCTCTCCGCCTGCCAACACGCCAGCACGTCCCACACGCTAGCACTAGGGCGGAGCGGCAGCACGCGGGACGTGCCCGCCAAGTCTTCGTCCACCTCCAGCTTGGACCCTAGCACCTGTAACACTAAACCCTGGCAGCCGCCCACCTCCCACTACCAGTCTTACAGCATTTACCGCAGGTACACCAGCCTCCTCGCATGGGGCCCCGCCCCCTCTGCACCCACCTGTCCTCTCTGAGGACTGCGCGTGTGTGTGATACTAACTAAACGCTTATTGCTTCTTAGAGAATAAGCATATCATTATAAAAGATCATTTTGATCCACATGGCTGTTATCGCCCAGTGTTTTTATTGTACAAACATCTTTTTTCCTACAGCGGCTCTTTTGGCAGAAGACATGAGGACCTGAGTTCCTCGGCCTCGACCCCCAATCCCACCACGACCACCACCACCAGCACCACCACCTCATCCGTTACCTCGCCCACAGGCCATCGCAGCCTGCTCTCCGGTCTGGGCTCCTCCTCCACCCGCATTGGCTCCACCAGTCTCACCAGCAGGTACACCAGCATGTCCACATCTGACCTTACCAGGCGACTTGAGATGAATGGCTCTATTGGGCGCGGCGGGCCACCTTCTAAAGACTCGCGTGCAAAGCAGGTACTGGTCAGAGGAGAGCGCAGACAGGGAGAAAGAGAAGGAATCCGCCGCGGTGATCCCCACCATGAACACTGGCTCCACTACGACCAGCACGTCCACCAGCGGCGTCTCCACCACCACCACCACCACCTCCACGGGCGTGGTCACTGGCTCCGAGAGACGCAGGTACCACCAGAGCACCGGCTCAAAGCCATTCATTTATAGCAAACCTTTTCATCTCCAACAGGAATTTGTCACATCCACACATTTTTGACGTTACTGTTTTAACTCCAGTAATTTATGTGCAGCTTTTAATTTTATTTGGTGTTACTTGCTGTAATTAATTACAACATGTGCAAAACGTGTACCTTAAGTGGCCTCAACAACATTAATCTTAGAACGCTTCAGTCATCCGGATGCACTTCTGCTTATCGGAGTGAGACTGTCACAGAAAGTGTTTGCCCGAGGGGGGGTCAAGTGGACGTCTTCCTGCTGCCGTGCTGAGAGGAGCCACCTGTCGTAGTGGGAGTGCTGCAATTCAGAGCAACTTCGCCTTTTAAGGAATCTGTGCAGAAGCTGCACTTTTCGCCCCCCCCTCCACCAACAGCTCTAGAAGAAGAAATCTGCTTCACACGTTGGCCGACTAATCCACCACACACAACAACTACAATGGCCAGATTTATTTATAAATTGTGTGCGTGTGTTAGGTCATACCTGACGCCGGTGCGAGACGAGGAGTCCGAGTCCCAGAGGAAAGCTCGCTCCCGACAGGCTCGACAGTCGAGGAGGTCCACCCAGGTGAGTTGACCAGCACGCGTTGAGATTTTATTAAGCGTTTTACAACTAGAATAAGTACAAATGTACTCTCCCTGCAGGGTGTTACTCTGACTGACCTGCAAGAGGCAGAGAAAACCATCGACAGGAGTCGTGTGCCAAAGACTCGGGAGGAGGAGAAGGAGAAGCAGGACAAGGAGAAGCAGGAGGAGAAGAAAGAGCTGGAGGTCAAGGAGGATGATTACCGGTCAAAGTACCGCAGCTTTGAGGAGGTGCGTTTGTGCCGCGACGTTTTCAGCCACACCTCGACCGACTCGTCGCATCGACACCGTGAATATCTCAACCCGCTGCTCCCCTCTTTCTCCCTCCCCAGCGCTACCGGCCTTCGTCTTCCTCCTCTACCTCGGTCAGCACGGCCTCCACTCCGTACACGAGCACCGCTCTGTCCTCCAGCTCTCTCAGCCGGCCGAACAGCCTGATAGGGATCACCTCGTCCTACAGCCGCTCCTCCAGAGACGCGGAGAAAGGTCAGTGCTCCCCCCCCCCCGGCCCCTCCCAAACATAAATTCAAGTGGTCCGAGAGAAAACTACATCGATACCTGCGCCTTGTCTCGGCTCTGAGCGGGGGATTCGGACCAATCGCTGGTCAGTTCAGAAAGAGGACGCTGCTATTGGCTGCCGTGCGTGCACCATCCTCCACATGGCGAAACCTCGATGTAACGGTGGAACATCCTGCAGGGGGAAGCTGCTGTTCCTACGGAAACAACTTTCCACACTAAATAAAGCGGGAGGGCCGACCCCCGTTAGGTCTGACAGCCATAAAAACACGCGTCAGTGCCAGCGAGTCACTTCTCTCAACAAATAAGTCCACGAAGCATCTCTGGGGAAAAGGGGAAACCTGTTTTAGCCTGAAAGGAAGGAAACACTGGTCTCTGTGTTCCTGTGAACTCCAGCCAAGTCCAGTTTGTGTCCTCGTAGCGTCTTTTTTTTAAGTGGAATCATTTCCTCGCTCTACCTGAACTTTTCCATCCCGCCCATTGAACTCTTGTTCAGGCATTTGAACAATGTCGAAATGGTAAGAATCAAACTGCTCTTGTGAAATACTGACCAGACACTTGGAACACTTTCAAACACAAACTCTGTCAAAAGGCTGTTCACTGCAAGCCAGGCTTTCTAATTGGCTGTTTTCCCGTCACGGCAACCGCATCCGTCTGGTTTAACCCGCGGTCGCTCTCTTCTCCGCTCGGACAGAATTGGACCGAAAGGAGGAGGAGAAGGAAGGCGAGGACAAGTCTCAGCCCCGCTCCATACGGGATCGCCGGCGGCCCCGCGAGAAGAGGCGCTCCACTGGCGTCTCCTTCTGGACCCAAGAGGTGAGCGAACATTTAGAGCGCCCTTGATCAGCTGCAGCGGTTCATAACTCGTCTAATCCTCCTTGATCATTTGGATGGTAACCTTTTTTTTTTTTTATTCCAGGGTGATGAAAATGAGCCTGACCAGCTGTCCGACTCAGAGGACGGCAGCACCAAAGGAGAGACACAGGTAACGAGAGACACACACACACACACACACACACAATAAGTGGATCAAACAGACTTTTTCCAGCCAAAACATAAGTCCGATTCCTCTTCTTCTGTGACCCCGACCTCCGTTTGATTCTTGCCCTTCATCATTTATTCTCAATCGTGCCCCTTCCTCCTTTTGATATTCACTTGTCTCTCCCGGTCAGATGTGATTTCCTCCCCCGTCACACTAACCTTTTCGTCTCAACATCCGCAGCCTTTGAATTTCTATCGTTTCCATCTTCTGGTGATTCCTGGGGTTGCGGCGGTAACCTTGGAAACCAAACGTGGCCTCGGGCATAGATCAGTGGGGTTTAAAAATCCAGGCGTACAAAGGGAAAGAAGTGTGGGTCACAGGGGTCAGACCACGCGCACACGCACACACACACACACACACAAATCCACCTGAAACTGAATGTATACGTATTCCACTTTATACAACATGAACCAGAATGTCTCAACACCGACGTCACTGACATAGAGGACCTAGAGGACATAGAGGTTTTAATCATCATTTTCTTTTTCTTTCTTCCAGAGTGACCGGTTGTCAAGGTATGTTTGACACCCCCCTCCACCTTATCATCCGCCTATAATAATAATAATTATGATAATAATAATAATAATAATCTCCCGCCCATGCCCTCTTGAGTGACCGCCGGTTCTTTCTCTGCAGCACAACATCCTTAGATCGCAATGACGTCCTCTCCAGCCGCGGCTACGGGGAGAGCCGGAGGACTTACTCCAGCCGACTGGACCGCGACGACGCCACCGACTACAAGAAGGTGTGTGTGTGTGTGTGTGTGTGCGTTTTAGGCTTTGACCCTTCTCTCGTTGACGTACGTGATTCGCTCGTTGACGCACGTTGACTCCGTCCGCTTTTGTTTTCCAGCTCTACGAGCAGATCTTGGCCGAGAATGAGAAGTTGAAGGCCCAGTTACGCGACACGGACCTGGAGCTGGCGGACTTGAAGCTGCAGCTGGAGAAGGCCGCGCAGGTACCCGGAGCTCCCCCCGCTTCAGCTGAGCGCCGCGCCGTCAGCGTCCCGTGTAACCCTTTCTCTTCCCCTCTTTCATCTCCCGCTGCAGAGGCAGGAGCGCTATGCCGACCGATCACAGCTCGAGATGGAGAAAAGGGTAACGACTGAGTTTAATAACGCTCTCCATCAAATGTCCTTCACTGCAAATGTCTGTAACTCCTGTCTTGTAAGTTGATGAAACAGCTGGTAACGCTACCGATGGGTTTATGTCTGAAGGTAACAAGCAGGCCCCAATATCATCTGGGTAGTGGTATGATCTGAACCCGACTCTCTGTATCAGTCTCCTCTCTGCTGCTGGCTGCTGTGTCACACATGTAGTCAAAGGGGGGGGTGTCAAAGGGACTTCCTCCCCCCTCGCCACCCAGAACACTGCCAACTTCTCTCACCTGTTGTAGAACCTCGGAGGCAGCGTGTGGTCACCTCTTCTCCAGATTTCTTACGTTGTTGTTGTTGTTGTTTATGTGTGTGTTCATCTCGTTGTGTGCGGGAAGTAGAACAGTTGGCTGTTGATGCTCTTGGAGGAATCTGTGCATGTGTGCGTGTTCATGTTTCTCACTTATTCAGTAATAACTAAATTAAATGGCCTGTAGCCACGAATCCATCAGTACAAATCCATTCGTTCTTCTTTTAAAGCCACTGCAAAGAACTCCATAGCAAATCCATTATAAATCCCCACGTGTCGTTTGGCATGTAGACCTCTAAAACCTCCCTGTACATCTCACCATGTCAATTCTATATCCACTGAGTGTGTAAGTCTGTTACTGAGTGTTGCTTTCAGACGCGTGCGTGTGTGCGCTACTTCTGCCACCCCCCACACACACACACACACACACACACACACACACACCTCCTCTCATGCATTGTGCATGTTGCTTCCTGCTAATTGTGCTGTGTGAAATATGCTGATTGCTGAGTGAACCCGCTTTCCTCCCCGTCTTGCAGGAAAGAAGAGCTCTAGAAAGGAAGATATCTGAGATGGAGGAGGAACTTAAGGTACCACACACACACACACACACACACATCTATATGTGCAGTAGGTTTAGACGTCTCCATTAATGGGGTCTAAATCACAGCGAGTGTGTAGGCGGGACTTGTGAAAACAAATGTGTCTCTCTTTAAATCTAAAGCACTCATTTTGTATTCTGCGTCCTTAAGGGAGTATTGAGTTACCCCAAATGCCACGTTGCTTGAGGTGTAATGCAGATTTATTACAGCTACGGCCTCGTTTGATACGGGAAACGTGGATCAATGAGACATCGGCTTGTATCCACACGAGTGTCGACGATCACTTTTCCAAGAGCACAACGTTCTTTAAAGACCTGGTCTCTTATTGTTGCTCTCAGTGCACCACATTGATGCGTTTTCTTTATCTCATCAGGTTGAAATATCTGGAATTCATAGTTACTTAAGCGGTCTGAAAACTATCCATCTTAAGTTGTAGACATTTCAGCCCTTCTAATGACACACGTGACGGAAGCGCTGCTCCCTCACCTTGGACTCCTCGATCAGCCGCTAAACGCTGATCTCAGGTCGGTCGCTGTGATTCATGTTAATGTAACATTTTAAGCTCTTCTTGGCCAATTAAATGCCCCTTTTTTTGTTTTTTTTTATGTAGAGGGTCAGATGTTTTGTCCCTGTTGCTGTGGTAACCGTGTCTTGCTTGGCTGATGCCGTCAGCGCCGCCGCTCTCCCTCTGCGAGCATCGGGCGGAGCCGGAGCGTTTCAATCGTCCAGTCGGTTTCCTAAAATCTGTCCCGTTTTCTAACAATCTTCTTCTTCTTCTCCTCCTCTTCCTCCTCCTCCCCTCTTATTAATTTCTATTGTCCTGTCCATTAAACTTTTCCCTCCTAATTTGTTCAAACACCCTTTTTTTCTCCTCTGGTTTCCTTTTTTTTCTCTCACTTTGTTTTCCCATGTTGTTGTTGATGTTGTTGTCCCACCCCCCCCCCCCCCCCCCCCCCCCCCTTTGCAGAACCTCCCCCAGGTAAAGCAGGTTCAGGCCCTGCGGCAGGTTAAGGAGCGGCTGCAGGCTGAGAACCGGGCCCTGTCCCGAGTGTTGGCGAAGCTCTCGCAGTCCGCCTGCAGCCAGCTGCCCACCGTCGACCTCTAAGCCACGCCCGTCTGTCCGCCACCGCCACCATCTCCCCCCTCCACCCCCCTCCCTCCACCCACCCCCCTCTCAAACCCCTTCCTTCTCATGCTCCATTCGTGCTCTGCCCCGCGCCCATAGACAGGCAGGTGCCCGGCCGATCGACCACCTCTGCCTCCCCAGAGCTTTTGGTTTTCAGATTGGGGAGCGTGTTTTTCATTTTATTACTAAAGTTCTTACAACAGGACACTCTCCCTTTTTTTGTACAGAACACGTCTAGCAACAGATTTACACACGTTTCAGTTTGTCAAAAAAAAAAACCGAACACATCCTAAACCGACCTGAAAGATGAAATGTGGCGCAGGTGAGGCGTCTGCGGTAAGTGGGATTAAGACGCAGCGTGCGAGCTGTGAGGGGAAGTGTCCTCCTGTAGGTCCTCGTTGTGTTGCTTCCATCAGACGGAGCTCGCTGGCTCCGTTTGGCTGCTTTTGCATGAACCGGCTTCCTTTTGGTGGACTGAAACCTTTTTCTTTTTTTCCTTCTCTTTACTCCGCAAGTGTTTCAATTAGAAAACCGATCTAGAAGTCGGCTGCATGAGCCGAGCGCAGCGTCGGATCGGCGCGTGTAACACAACTCGTCTACGCCGGAACGTGAATATTTAAGCTCGCGGTTGATCGTCAGCTGTATTAAATAAATGTTTTTTCTCTTGTGTCCGTGTTGGTCATGATTTTCTACTTTTTAATGTTGTCGTCGTCATCACAGCATCTGTACGTTTTCTTTCTGAAGGAGAGTAATGTCTCGTAGTTTTAAAGACGTACGTTCTGCCCTAAACCAGATGTGAACATGTGTGTGAACATGTCGCAGCGTATCGGACGAGCCGGAGCGTTACCTTGGATACGTCGGCACCCGGCGGGTGTCACGCTTAGGGAAAGAGGCATTTTACTCTCACTTTATTTACATAATCGTGTCTTACCGAATGCTTCTTTAATTAGTCATAATAAAGTTTTGACGACCTTAATTCGTCATAACGTGTAATATGCCTTTTAATATGATTTAAGGTGGGTTGTAATTAAATTCAATTTTGTGACGCAAGATGCCGTTTATTGGACAAATAAGCCACAACATCATTATATTTGCATTAAGGCATCAGGATTTTTTCGCTAGCACTGAGCGGCCCCTTAAGATAATTTAAAGTCCTTCTGGAACACCAGCTCCTTTTATTTAATCTGTGACCGTAAGGAACCAACCTACTAAAGACGTTGCTCCTGACACCCGCTGGGCTGGTGTAAGCCCCGCCCCCAACGGCCCCATGGCTTTCTCCAGATGTTTGGCCTGTGGTGTTCACCCCCCCGACCCCCTCCTCCCTCTTTTCGACTGGGAAACAAGGAAGTGATTTTAATTTTTATTAAAGGCGAAAACAAAATGTAAGAGCTGCTGAGTGAGGCTGCAATTAACTGGTTGTAAAACTGGCCTGACTGGTTTAACAAGTCCATGTTTCAGTTGAGACGTGTCTAAGCCCCTCTCTCTCTCTCCTTGTTCTCTCTCCTCTGTCCTTGTTCTCTCTCTCTCTCTCTCGTTTCCTTTTTATTCCCTTTCAGATGCTCCCAGACTTGAAAGCAGACAACCAGAGACTAAAGGACGAGAACGGGGCTCTCATCCGAGTCATTAGCAAGCTCTCCAAGTAGAACCGGACCTGCCGCCCCGTCTTTCTGCACCCCCCCCCACCCTATCCTCCCTCCCTCCCTCCCTCCCTCCCTCCCTCCCATGGCAGTGACTAATGGAATTGCACATTTAGATATTAATTGCAACAGACATCAGAGACGAGACCTTTTTTCTTTCTTTTTTTAAATCTCCTTTTCAGCTCTTAATCTCCCTTTTTGCTGCTGCACCTCCACCAGTGCAGCCCCCCCCACCCCCTCCCGCGCACACACACACACACACCCATAGTTTACAGAGTTGAGGGGGGAGACGGGGTTGTTTGATCAGCCTGTAAAAGCATTGTGGGCGGGGAAGCCTGAAAACTATTTAACCAATAAGCCTTAGTTGTACATAACGAGAAAAAAGGAAAAAAAACACTTGCAGCGAATCTCTCTCTCTCGTTTATTTATTTCTTTTGACCCACCCCCCCTCCGTGTTAGCGTTGTGTGCTCTCCAGTTACCCCCCTCTTTAACTCCCCCACTTTAACCCCATATTGAATCCTCGTGGCTCCTCATATCTCCATCCGATGCCCCCCCTCCCCCTCCCCCACACACTCACTTTTCTTCGTTACCTCTGTGTCTTCCTCCAAGAGGGAACAGCTTTTAAAATCTCGCTTTAGCGTAACGAGGCGGACCTGGTGGAATTTAAGCTTTCACTGTATGTGCAATATGCATCTTTTTTTTTATGCTTTAATGACGAGTCATCACTTTCACTCTTCCACCGCTTTCGTTGCTCACCTTCCTTCTTCTTTTTTTTTTTTTTTTTTTTTTTTAAGTTTGTAGTGTAGTCAGTTTATACTCTGTATTTCTCACTTTGTTTTAGCAGGTACTGAGTGATGCTGTATATACCTGTATGTATTTGTTTGAGACCAGCACATGGCATGCGTTTATGGTTCCTGTCTGTTACTATTAAAAGTATACAAATTCCAGAGGACAACAAGGTGTGTTTTTAATTATTTTGAAGACGTGACACATTTGGAGCCTCTCTCTCCTCCTACACGGGACGGCTGGCAGGTGTTTGGTGCCTCTTTTTTTGTTTTTCTCCAGTTTTAAAATAAGTGTTCACATAATCGTGAGATAAATAAAGTAACCGCTTCACTACATTTCACTTTCGTTGTATTCAGTAACTTGGAAGAGTGCTGGTTATTGTTTCTTTTTGTTTTTAAGCTGTAATATAGCTACGGTGTTGTCACTAGGAAAAAAAAAAAGAGAAAAGAATGTTTGGTATGGCTAACCAGTCCTTTTTACAAATGTCTACATGCACTGTCGATGCCATGTGAGGAGTCGGGTCAACGCAAATCGCCACCGTCAAATATTCCAGGCATCTGAAAACATCTTCTGCATTTCAGTGGCCTTTTTAAGGATGTTTTAGTAAAAGAAGTCTAAAGAGGAAGTCTCCGCAGATGGACTGATGGACCTCGGCTCTGGTTTAGACTTGGGTTTTGTTTTCCTCGTTTTTATTTCTTCCCCCTGTCATCTTGTAAAATAGGTGTGTGGCTTAATACATGCAAGCTGTGCTGTGACTACCAACCACTGAAGAGTTCATTAAAAATAAACTTGTACATTGTGAAGTTCCCCCGCCTCGTTATTTAAAGGTTTTAGAAAAGAAATGGCTCAAAAGGGTAAGTTCACTCAAAAAGTCTTGAATGACAAAAAAAAAGACACATTACTTTATTCAGGATGTTTTTATTTCCTATTTTATTATTTTTTCCTAAGTTATACCGTTCTGTTTTTCAGTAACTATTTGGTTTACAGAATATGTATTTTAAATATTTATAGATATGACCAATACAATGCAACTCATTAGCAAATACCCAAGAAAATGTTAAATATTTTGTAATCATTTTTCTTTTATGATTGACTATTTCTTTGGCGGAGAGTAGTTCTGTCACATCGCTTTGGATTTTTAAGAGTAGAAGGGACACTGATTCTGGACAGAAGTACCAATAAATTGTGTTTATCTCCTGAAACAAAACCTACCGATATGACCATTAAAAAAGGGTAAAATAAGCAAAAACGTTATTTCGGATGAACTGAAAGTTTAATTTCATTACAACCTCAAACCTACATCCCCAAAATTGTTAATGGTATACTTGCATAATAAATTGTTATATTGGGACATGACCGCTTGCTCAAAGGCTTTAGGTCCAGGCGGATTCTGCTGCTGTTGCACCGTCCCGCCAGCAGGGGGTTGCGGACTCGCCCTCGCGTTGACACCGCGGGGGTATTTTCTCCTCCACTAATCTGTAATCCCACACGACAGAAGCTGCATACGATAAAGTGACGCAGCAGTGTCTGCAGATCCCAATTACCAAATGGTTAGAATTCAATTAGATAGAAGACCACTACAGTAATTTTCATTGGAATTCATGTGATTGATTTCTAATTTTGTCTTAAAGCGTGTGGACAATAACCGCTTCATTCCTCCGCGTCTGTTTGCGTTGCTACGTAACCTGCACGTTTCATTGGGCCCTTCCACACGCACAGCTCCTCCTCAGCCGGAGTGGGAAGCCGGACTCATCCGAAACAGAAAAGACTCCAGAGCTGATCTGCGCTGCAAAAAAAACAAAAAACGATCATAAAGTCCTCAAACCCGATGACCCTCGTGGCCTCAAAGGTCGTATCCAGGATCGAAATGAAACCACAAAGGGCCTCAACAAGAAAGCAAATAAGCAAATCTCCGCCTCATTTCACAGGAAGCCGGTCCCCTTTACAGGTTCATTTGTTTTAAAAGCTCTCGGGGCATCTGAATCTTGAATAAAACACTGAAGCATTGCTGGAATTTGAGGCATGTTGAAAGCATGTTGCATGAGAGGAAAACAGTCATTGACAACCCCCCTCGTCCCCCCACTCCCTTCATTCTCTCCTTCTCCTCCCCAGACACAAATATGCTAAATATGCAGCAGTGTGACCTGAGTCCACAGATCAGAGTTTATTTTTAGAAAAAAAGGCGCCTCGCTCCCTTCGCTCCACCCGGGTTTTCTCATTATCTGCAGAACATTGGAAACTTGGAGATAATGGGCCTCCTTTTATCAGCGACATCAACCGTCGCCCACTTCTTATTGAATTGTAGAGTTGAATGAGTCTCTCTTCTTCCCGCCATGAAACTGTGACGGTCCCCCGTGTCCCCAGAAAATGACTTTATAAAAAGTCAAACTTTATAGCAACTGTAAGGAAATTAATAAATGTGCACTTGTAAACCATGAAATACAAACACATGTGTAACAATGCAGTTTAAAATACAAGTCACTGCACAACATACGATAGCAAAGTGTTTTTTTGCAACCCGCCATAAATCGCCTCACAGGAAGTACCGAACAGGACGGACATTATCTGTGGGCAGCGCTCCAGCGGCTTTCGGCTTCCGTCGGAAGCGTTCGGGCGTCGTCGGGCTCACTCGGCTCACGCCAGAGAGCCGAGCGCCGAGCGCAGCGGGTCTCACAGCGCTCGAGACGCCATTCATCCGAGGGGACCGCGGGCACACCTGGTCGGACCGAGGCGCGCACGCACGCACGCGCCCGAAGAGAATCTTCCGCGCAGGTGAGTTTTCCCGTCCGGGGACGTCGACACTTCGGGCTCCGCCGTTTGAACATTTCGTTTGAACAAACTCGAAGAACTCAGCGGAGAGCCGCAACTTTGTCGCGTTTTTAACTTCAAACTTGTCAAACAGCCTCAAACTTCTAGAAGCTGCGATGGGATTGTAACGTCTCCGGGTTTGAAAGGGGGCCGTGAAGAAATAAAATAAAAATAAAAAACGAACACAGTGGGAACGTTTTTCACGACTTTGTTTCCCTCCTACCTGTCCAACAGCACTCGGCTTAATCACCCGAGGAATGCGGCGCCATTAAGGGGAACTTTCGGTTCGTTTTCAACAACTCGTCACAAACACAAGGGAACATGGCCACGGGCGGATTCAAGCCAAACGCCACGACGGACTTTTTGGAGGAGTGGAAGGCAAAACGGGAGAAAATGCGGGCCAAAATGCTGGGGGACATAGCCGCGGCGACCGGTGCGCCCTTGGGTGCCAACAACCCCAAAAAACCCACCAACAACCACCACCACCAAAGCGGCCCGGACCGAGGCGCCTCCGCAGGGACCTGCCTCACCACCCCCTCCTCCTCCTCAGCTTCCTCCTCCTCCTACGCGGTGGCCCGGTCCTCCTCCGGCACGGCTTTAAAGAGACCCGAGGAGGAAACCCACCGACCCGCCCCCCCCTCACCCACCGCCGCCGCAACCGCGCCGCAGCCGCCGGGCAGCGACCCGAAAAGGGCCCCGCCTCACACGGAGGAGGCTCAGTGCGACTCCCCGGACTCCGGCACTATGGCCTGCAACGACAGCGACAAGGGCAGCAGCCCGTCGCCCGGCAAGGCCAAGGAGAAGAACGGCACCGGGCCGAGCGCCAGGAAGGGCAAAGGTCAGATCGAGAAGAGGAAGCTGAGGGAAAAGCGCAGGTCGACAGGTGTCGTCAGCATGCCTTCCAATGAGGTGAGCCGGGCCTGCTGCTGCGTAATGGCCTAACCTAAAGCACCTTTTCTGCACGGGGGGGGATGTATGTGTATATCTGATTGATCTATTTGCTTTTAACAAAACTTAAAAATGAAGCGTTTACGAGCAAGGTTGCAGGTTAAAACCGAAGCAATGACTTTCATTACTCAACTCAATACGTGAACTTGCCACAAATCTAAGAAACACAACTCTTGTCGTGAAGCTGAAATGCCCCGATAATGAACACGTCTATATTTATCATTCATTTACTGGCACAGATGCTTATCATGTGACGTGCGTGATCATGTCAGCAGGTCACGTTGGCCTACTTGGCTTTATTGATTGGGCCAACAAAGTAAATCAAATGTGTCTTCGTTCACAGGGACTCGTAGAGGTCAGGGGTCGTCTTTGGTGCAACATTAAAGGTTAATGTTGCATTTTTACTTTTTGTATTGGACTTTTTCTTTTTTTTTCCATTTGACACCTGGGGGGACGTCCATAAATAGTCCAAGTGCCCTCCCGGGCACTTGTCCGGTTCGATCGGACCTCTGTGGCGAGACAAACGTAAGCGGCGCTCAGATGTTGGCGAAGGGGAGCTGAAACCGATGCAGGGAGGGTGTGTGTGTGTGTGTGTCTGTGTGTGTTTGTGTGTTGGACGGAGGCGTTCATTGAACTAAAATCACGTCATACTCGTAACTCTGATATGAAGCCGCTAACGAGCACTCGGGGGGCCTTTTGTGTGACTGAACACTCAAAAAAAGAAGTAAAGAAAACTTGCTTAAATTGTTGGAATGAATGTTTTTGGGGGGCTTTTTTCAATAAGGAAGCCTGGCGGTGCTGCCCGGTTCCCCTCTCTCACTACTCGGGAGATGGATCCGTTTTTTTTTGTTTTTTTTGTTGGCGCTCCACATCCTGCTATGAGGCCCTCGGCGGCGCCGAGCCGTTTGACAACTGGTGCCCAGCCAGGCTGCGGTGCTAAACGCTAACGGCAGATAAATGGAGCCCGACGGCAGCCCTGTTGTTCGGTTGGCGGTAATCCGATGACGCGGTGAGCCGATCTGGGCACGGGGAGAGAAGAGCGAGCTGGAGGCCTCCTGATCCCGCCTGGAGTTCTGTGGTCTTTTGAGTCCTTTGAGTTAGCATGCCTGCTAGCGTCGCGGCTACGGGCCGGGCTTCCGGAGGGGAAAAGAGACGCTTGATGTGACTGATGGCGATAAAGCCTGGCGATCGTAAAATAACAGGCAGAGTGAGCAGGCGGTCTCTTATCTCTTTGTCATCCAACAGTCAGCAAAACTATTTGATGACTGGAAAAGCGAAAGACGGATCGAGGGTCATCGGGGGTGGGGCTGCTCGCGTGCCAAGCGGGATTGCGAAGGTGATTTTTCACAACCAATCAACTAACTATAAATCCCACGAGTGTTATTCAGCTCGGACTTTCTTTGGCTGAGGCCCACGCGTTGATTAATGCATGAATCGGAACACTAATCTAATGTTTACCCTACAACGGCTTTATTGTTTGGCAGCACCTCACCCGTTTAAGACTAATGTTTAGCAAACTGTCTCTCAACTCGCAGGCACCGATTTCCTGCAACAACGGCCCGACAAAAGCCGCCTGCTTTCGTGCAGCGTCAGTCAAAACCACGGCCGAGGTGTCTGCTTTCTCCCCAAAACCAGTGTGGGAGGGGCGGCGGGCGGGGGGGGGGGGGGGGGGGGGGGGGGGGTGTAGGTGGTTTTTGCAGCCGACCTTTGGCCTTTGCTCGAGTCATGCTCCTGCAACAGAGGAATGTGGGAAGGAGTGAGTGTGTTTTGGGCTTTGACGTCAGCACGTTTCCGCGCCGCTTGTATTCCGACAAGCTCTTTGTGGGATGTGGTGGTGGTGGTGGTGGTGGTCGGGGGGGGCCGGCTGGCTTCATGTGGATGGCTGGGTCACCGGAGAGGTCGACGGGTCCAGCGGGCGGTGCCCCGGCGCCCCCAATGTGATGGGAGGGACGCGAGAGGCGTCCTCGTGTGACCCGATCCCTCGTTTGCACGTCATCTTCATTTAGGTTTAAGTTGTGTGTAAGATGCGAGTGGACTATTGATAGTTTCATACTTATTTTATTATGAGCTAGTGTACCACGTGCTACTGAACAACACCATAAATAGTTAATAGAAGTTGTTTGGACGAATGTAATACTTTAAAGCAAACGTTTGCAAAATATTTGTGGTTATTCTTTTTTTATTCTGTTTAATTTTAATTGGGAAATTTTACATCCAATTGCCAGTTGCAGGGTGTGTAAATGCATAAATCGCTCTTCTTTTGCCCTCTCCTATTTTATCTGCCTCTCTCTCTCTGTGTGTGTCTGTCTCTCGCGCGCGCTGCTGACATTAATCAAATGCCCCGTTGCTTTGTTTGTGCACAAATGCCTTTCTGCTCCATTTTGTTCGATGGTGACGTTCAGTGGAGGGTGAAGTTGTATTTTTGGAGGAGGAGGCACGCTGAGAGTTCAGTTTGGAGACCGTTTAGTTTCTGTTTCTCGCACTGACTGGTTTAATAAAATGAGGCCTGACGTGTGTGTGTTCGTGTCGCCTGCCACCGATTTTGTCCGACTTCCTTTCGTTGCGGATGCGTTTTGAAGGATGCGTTTGAAGCCCCCTCGGGGGAGTGTGGATGGACTCCACTCAAAGCGACTCTGTGTCCAGAAGGAATCCCAACGTGCATTAAATGAGCTTTGAAGCCTTTCTGTCCCACCTCAAACGCAAAAAAGAAAATCCTCACCGTTGTGTGTTTATTAAATACAAAAACAGGGCTCTTGATTCGCAGCTGTGCAAAAGAATCTAAGAATGTTAATTTGCGTGCGGCGGAGCTCGTTTCTCCAAACAAGGTCACATCATGGCAGTAAATACCACAGGGGTGCTATCACGGCCTTGGGGGAGCAAGGAGCTGTTTGGGGCTGGCTGCGTTTCCCTTTCTTCACTAATGCGACTACAGGAATGCTGGACGCAACGGGGGGGGGGTTTTGTTTTGTTTTTTTGGTCGGCTCGCCGGGGCGAACTGGCGACAGTTTAACAAGGCCGCTGTCACCCTGAGACGCTTCAAAGGGGCACTGATGGAAATACAGGGAGGAAAGAGGAAGTGACGTCTGCTTCCCAGCTTCCATCCTCCGTTCCAACGAGCGCCTCTTACATGCAGCTCCCTTTAAACTCGCCATCAATGAATCACTAACGACGGATTTAAATGAAACATTATATTGAACAGTTCATTTCATTTTCTTCTCCACCGTTGCGTCCCTTTTTTAATATAAAGCAGTAAATGAAGTAGTTTGTTGACGTGTCGTTAACTTCCGTGTCCACGTCTCCCCGTCTGTTTGCACGTTCAGAGAGTTCAAAGTCCTCCCCTTCCATGCAGGTCACTGTTGCTCGGCTCTGCGGGAACGGACTGTAGATTATTACCTAAGAACAACGTGAACCCCCCCGTCGCAGCGAATGGCCTCGTATTAAAGTCAAACTCCAAAGATCTTCTTCACAACATGAGCACTACCTGCAGCGTGACCTTCAGCTCATCTGGATTTACTCCCAGTAGATTAACGCAGGCAGTGTGTGTGTGAGTGGGAGGGGGAGGGGGGGGGGGGGGGGGGGTTTATTTGTCAGACATTCCTGTGTGCTGTGCTGATGACAGCGGGGTGGGGGGATGGGGGGGGGGCTGGCTTGTCGGGGCCCCTCTGCGTGATGAAGCGTTGAAGTGGGATTACTCGGAGACTCAAGTCTCCGTTTTTTCCACTCTGCTCTATTTTAATACCCTTTTTTTTTATAATTATGAACCGCTTTTTATGTCCCAGCTCATTTCACAGCTCGATGGCCACGTTTACACGTCGGGGCGCGTTTTATTGCGAGTGAAAGTCTGTTCTTGAAATTCTACAGAATATATTCTAATTGAATTATGTAACATTCATGGAAGCGGTAAAGTCAATTGTTTCATTTTGAGTTTAATCACATTTCCTGCTGAATTTGAAACGTGTCTGTCATCATCAGTTTTGACAACATATAATTCTATTAAGCTGTTAATCCGTTGTAAGGGGATGAATTACTTGCATTTTGAGCATGAAAGTTCCAGTTTGAGGTCATTCTAACCTTTTTTCCGATGACAGAATACAAAGCTTTGAAATGTGTCCAAATCCCACAAATCACTCGTCAATTACCCCCCAATTACCCCCTCTACTCTGCCGTTTTATTGTACGGGGGGGGCTCAGTGGTGTTCGTATGAGTGAATGCGCAGCAACAGACGGATCCTGTCTGGTTTCACGCTCTGCCTCCGTGTTACGAAACCGCTGCGTCCCGATGAGCATCACCGCTACCGGCCTCCACACGCGCAACACAACCTGCTTCTGAGGGGGGGGGGGGGACCTACTTATATTCTATATCATATTTAAAAAAGTTCCTCTTTAGCAGGATGCAGGTAATGGAAGCAGCACAGGAATGCAGCTCAGCCCTCCGAGTCCCCTCCTGCTGCAGATGCCTGTGTGGTGACTTGGCTTTTATGGGTGTTTTCTTTTTTTCTCTCTTTTTCAAGGTGCCGTATTTGAACCTGCGCCGGCTTTCTGGTTGCTTCTCCTTAATGGAGAACAGCCGACGCGAGACGCGAGCGGCTTGTCAGATGTCGAGGGAGAACAAATCGCTACCTCGAACCTCCGCGGAGAGCCCGACGGAGCGCGTGATTTCCTCCCGTGTCTGCTCGCCGCTCCGTCGGCCGCGTCTCTTTGGTTACATCTGTTGCCTTTTAACGTTTTGCGATGACGGCTCCCTGGCAAGCCTTCGCTGTTGCTGATTGGCCGTCACTTTCTCCCCCCCCCCCCCCCCCCCCCCGTTCGGCGCGACGGTTTGGATTCTGTTGGCTGTGGATGCTTTGGTTTTCTCCCTTTTTTTGTTTTATCCTCTTAATTCCAAACCGCAGTCCTGCAGACGTCCATCAGTTATTTGCATTGAAAGATTTCAGGCTTCAAGCTCATAAGAAACCATGAGGTTTAGCCGTGTGCGTGTCTCCTCAGCGCTTTCTTTTCTCTCCCTGTTGGTCCAGTATTTCCATGTGAGGCTGTGCAGCAGCCTGCAGCCCCACCAACCCCGCCCCCCCGGCTCTATCTGGAGTTCTTCTCCTCATGTAGTTTAGGTGAATGAGGCCCGTTGAATTGGCAAATCAGACGACTCATTTTGTAGTCTAAAGGAGCTCAACGAACAGGTCCCCGATATCCTCATTATCGTTCTTGGCAGGACGCACCCGTCTACTGCAAACCGGTTTGTCGCCTCCGAGCCGGTGCACTTTCTGTCGTGTCAGGTCATCAGACCTGCGTGTGCGTGTGTGTCACATAGACTGTGCTTAGCAGTCATGGTCCGGTTTGTTTGACCAACACAATGGGTTCCATACACAATGGTAGCCCCCCCCCACCCCCCCTCCCCTCTTCTCCCTGCTGGAATGCAAAACGTGCGTTGGCGGGTGTGTTGAGTTTGTGGATACGCCTGCAACACGGTGGCCGCATCCAGTTCGGAAACTGTCCGTGTGTAACAGGAAGTGACACGAGAGGGCGGAGCCAAGAGCAACGCAATGCTGAGGGAGACATTTTTATGAGATTTCCTACTTTAGTTTGAAGGATAATGTATAAATATTTAGATGCGTTTATCAGCTCATCTGTAATAATCATTTGAGAAGTCCTCTGCACTTAATCTGATAAAGGAAACGCAACTGGAGAACAATTGAAACCACCAACTAGACGAATAGAATGTGCTGAAGGAGCAGAGCGACGGACGTTCTGTTCTCCACGGAGGAACAAGAGGGGAACTTCTTGCCGTTTGGGTTACGCTCCCCCCACCTGCCCTCTCCCCCTCGGCCCCAGCGGCAATAACTCCTCTGGTCTTGTCGCACTCGTTTCTCACCCTGCGCTTTGAGTCGTCTTTCAAGTGGGGGGACTCAGTCGCCCCCCCGGCATCAGTTACGTAAAGTCCCAGCGCGAGGGGACGTTGGGACCGTTCTCGTTGTGACAAGTGGTGGTTTGGAACCTGCCGGGGGGGGGGGGGGGTCTAATCTGTCCCTCATTTGCATGCAAAGCTCTGCTGCTCTGGCGGCCCTTCCTTCTCAAAGGGACGCTTCAAGGAGCAGATAAAGAGCTTTAGTGGTGAGAAGTGAAGCGGCAGTCGGCTGCGTGCGGTTATGTATTAAACTGACATGGCAGTTTTATTGCCTAAACCTCACTGAGCTTCTTGTGAGGACAGTTTATTTTGAGTATTTGCATGAAACGAGGGTATTCCACCAGATGTTGCCGGTGTCGTAAACCTAACATGTCCAAGTTGTGCCTTTTTTTTTTTTGCTTTTCAGATTTGAGCTTGAAAGTTCTGTTCCGAACGGAACAAGAGAAACGTGATGTTCCATCAATCAGAAGCCCAGGTTTAGTCCGGGTGCACATTCTTCAGCTTTGCCCTCTTTGCCCCCCCCACCAAGCGTTTGGGCTTTTTCCAAATCTAATTCTCCCACTCCTTCGCTCCTCTGTCCCTCCTCCTCCTCCTCCTCCTCGCATACTTCCCAAATCCAAACCCTCTTCTCTTTTCCATTCCTTCATTCTGTCCTCATGCCTTCACTCTGCTGAGAGAGATAAGCCTCAGCAAGGGGGGGGGGGGGGGGGGGGCTGACTGACGGCCGCCATTTCTGTCCAGCACTCTGTTTTCTACCTCCCCCCCCCCCGCCAAGTGTCTCACGAGGAGCGCCATGAACCCCTCTGCACCTGCATGTGTTCACATTCCAGGTAGAAGGCGCGAGGACTGGCAGGAATGTGCACGTGTGAGGAGGCAACTGTGCACATCCTCGCTCGTATTTGTATGTAAATACGAGGATGCAGCGACGCGTTGAATCAGCCCCTCATGTTGTTGTGTGTGTGGTTGCATTGGGCGCGGTGCAGCGCTGAGGAATGCACTAATCACGCCACCGTGCAGCAGCCCTGCCCTCGCCAGCCACATCGCCTTTTGTGTGCACTTGGCAACCATTTTCTCCCTTTTCCATTAGAAGACACGGCGACATTGAGATTCAAAGGAGCGGGAGGCCGTTTATTGTCCCGTCCTTCCAGGAAGCGATGAAGCCCCGCCCCCAACCCCAAACTTCCCCAAGTCCGATTGGATAATCAAAAGACTCCCAGAGTACTGGAAGTAAATGCTTGACAGCGGAGAGCAGAGCTTTGACACGCAGTGAGGTTTGGTTGCATTTGAGACGAATCATTCTTGTAAATAATGACTCTCAATAATTAACTCGCACTCTCATTGGCCAAGAGTCATAATTGATTCAAATTCTTCTAATTAGCTTTAATTAACAGATAATTAAAGATGTTTTAAAGCGTTTATCAGGACGCCTTCCGTGACTGACTGTTTAATGTGCAAAAGATGTGCGACAACAGGGCAATTATGATTATCAAAAGCACAGAAAGACCTGTGTGTGTGTGTGTGTGTGTGTGTGTGTGTGATTCTGGAGTTGCGTCACTCTGCACTTTGGTTACGTGCTTTGTCTTCATTAGAGAGGAATTCATTTGAAATGACTGTAATTTGTGAAACTGTGGCGAGTTGTTCTTTCCTCATTCGCTGATTCATTTTCTGGGCCGTGACTCGGTGGGTCGTTTCGGTCCAAATTTCAATTTCGACCGCAGGGAAATTCACTCGACCCCTGTTTTTGTGGGTGGAATTGCACTTTTGATCGCTCCGGAGAGGTTTCCTCCAGGAGAGCAGATGGTAGTTTTTCTCGCCCTCGAGGGGGGGGGGGGGGGGCGGGGGGAGGACGGCGTGTGACCCCGGCCCCGAAAAGATAAGGGCCGGAAAAGCCTCGACCATGGAAGAAAGAGGAAGGCCATCCAGCGGCGAGGGAGGAAGAGGCCTCTGCTACTCATCTCTGCTGAAGAGAAGAGCCGACTGGTGAGACTGCGGAGCGCGACAAGCCAAAGCAAACCCACAGCGACTTGACGCTGAGGCTCCAAGAGGGGGGGAGAAAAGGGGGGAAGGGGGGGGGGTCGGCTCGGCTCGCAGTCCATCGACATTCCTCCGTTGTTGGAACCTGGCTCTCCGCTCGCTCGCTGCTGACTGATTGCTCCTTCAGACTTGCACGCACCATCGACTCTTTATCGGCTTTATTCACAAAATGAAAGACAAATGTTCGTTTCCAGCAGCCAAACGGGCCCGAGAATAAAAACTGACCGCATAGAACGGTGTCGTATTTCACAGATTATACCTGTTTACATCCCACTCGTTTGTTTTATTTAGAGACCATTGGCTTCCCTTCTCTTTGCGTCTCTTCTGCTGTTGTGCGATTGGTCCCGACGGGCTCCGGTCAGACTTCTTCCAGCTGCTCCGCGTCGACGTCTCTTTCACGACGCCCTGTAATCGCCTCGTGCACACTCGCGTGTTTTTAAATGCTAACGGTTTGGGGGAAAGCGTTTGTTGCAGCGGTGCGATCGTCTTTAAGTTGTCTCTGTTTTACATACGTTCTTCCACACGATCGCCTTTCCTGATGGAAGAACTCAAGAGTGAGACTACTGATGTTTTTGTTGTTTGTTTTCCTGCATCCATCATTCCCGCCTCCCTCCCTTTGGTCTGAAACGGCTTTCCTCTGCACTGGGGGTCTTTGTGAGTAGAACTGAAGGAGAGGGAGCAGACGGTGGGCTTGAAATAGAAGCGTTCGCTGGGTTTCCCGCCGGTTTGTTTCTCTTTCTAAGCCGCGTCGATCGGAGCCCCCCCCCCCTCCTGCTGCGCCGTGCGGTGGGTCGGGTACGTGGAACGCGGCTCCGCTGTGGATCCCGCATGTGGGTTCAGCCACGCAGGTTGTCATGCAACGTGGGAGACGAATGGCTGATATTAAAAAGGGGGGGGGGGGGGGGGGTCTGCAGCCCTGTTCTGAGTCCCGAAACTGAAGAAGAAAATCCCCAAAACAAAAGCTTGCAGGAATTCAAACCGAATGTGCGCGTGTGTAGACTTTCAAAAGGTACATTCTGCCCCTGAAAGTGTACCCAGCAAAGCATTTGTTTCCTAATGAAGCATCCTCAATTCAATTTGGAGCAGAAGGGCCTTTCGGTGGCGAGTTGAATTGTGACCTGCCGGAGGTATTTGTTTTGTTCCAACGCTGCCTCATCACTTGGGCTCAGAGCTTCCTGTGCAACAGGCCGGACGCTTTGAAAGCGACAGAAAGGAAACCATCTCGGGAGGAACTATTCGCTCTCCACCAATTACCGGAGCGACTACACACGAGCACGCCGCCGTAAAGCACTAGCACGCGGCGCCCGTAGGAACGGTTTGTACCGGAGACATTTTGTTTCTAAATTGACGCCAGACATTTCCTGCGTCTCAAAGTCCCGCTTTGATGCCGAGCTCGGATAAAAGATCTGGACGCGACCGCGCCATTTGGCCGAGGAATAAAAGGGCACCGAATTCATCCGAGGGTTTGTTTTGGCACAAGAAAAACCCCGAGATGAAATGCTGCGGACCGGCACCTGCCGAAAAGGGCGGCTCCTGATCTCCGTCCTGTGAGGCTTCGTGGTGCCAGCGCCTGTGTTTCGCCACGAGACGTTTTTATTGGCAGGTGTGTTTTTCAGGTGCTGCGTGGTTAAGCGCTGCCATCAGGTGCCCTCAGGCGGCCACTGCGTTCCAGCTACACACACACACACACACACACACACACACACACACACAGTGTTCCCTCAACAGCTGTCTTCACAATCAGTCACTCGGCAGGTATCCGTGTGTGCGCTGCAGAAAAGTCGCTCCCCGTTGTTTCACACAGACGCGTTGTCGGCCTACTTTTGGTTCTGGCCGTTGCTTTACACTCTCGCGCCCCCCCCCGCCGCCGCCAGCCGTGATAATTGGGGTCATGAAAAAGCTCGGCGTTCTTCCGGCACCTGCAAGAAATACTTGTCGTCAAGTTCAGGCCCGGCAGAAGTTATTTTTTAGTTGAGTTGAATTTGACGTGACGAGAAATTCGGCATTTTATTTTTTTAAACCACACATGACTTCAGCCTTGTTTTTGTTCGAAGAGGGCAACAAGGCGATATGTGAAAGCTAGCGACATGTTTTTCTTGTGAAGCTTTTAAAATGGCCCCCGTTGTGAACCATTTCTAGATTGCAATCTGCTGCTGGCGTCCTGGTCCGTGCCTCTTGAACCTGCTGCAAGCTTGGCGTCCTGCAGGAACCGCTGTCTATTGTTCTTTTCTCTGCCCCGTGCTCGGTGCATTCTGGGTACTGGGAATGGGCCAAAAAAAACCGCCTCCCCCTCCCCCCCTTCCTCCTACAGGCTTGTGAAACCTGACCAGTGCCACAGCTTTGGGAACGAGTGCGATCCGTCGGCCAACAAAACCCACGACGGGCCCGGCAGGAAGTCGGCGGGCGCTGAGCGGCCCGCGGCTCTCCACCTATTTAGATAAACCCGACTGACACCCCCCCCCCTCCCCTCCCCCGCCCCGCGTTTGAAGACGATCGGCACAAATCTGCCCGTGGATGAAATGCAGAACGGTGGATAAAGACCACGGGGGGGGCTGTAGAGCGAGCGAGCTGCCGTTTGGACGATTCTGTTTATAAAACCAAAGTTTCCCAATTGGAAGAACTTTTTGCACAAAAACATCAAGCCAGGAAGGAAGGAAGGAAAGCAAAGGCGTGCATTCCCGCATCGGGGCAGAAGCTAGATTAGACAAAACAGCCCCCCCCCTCCTCCCTCCTCCTCCTTCTGCCTTGAGTTACAACCGCCCTCCTGCGTCTGCGGCCCCGGGACACAGAGATGTTTAAACTACCTGACCTCAAAGCAGACCGAGGAGATGTGCGCTGCTCTGCAGGAAGATTCAGCTACAAGACAATTGTTTTTATTTTTGCCGCGTTAATAAAAGATGGCATTTGAAGTCCTTTAAGAAACACAACACTTCCCCCAACCCCCCCCCCCCTCCCCCCCCTCATGCATTAATTCAACATTCAGCTAAGCAATTAACCGGGATCCGAATCCAAACCGTGTAATTACGCAAATGTTCTTGAATAAATCCCAGACATTAAATGTCATCCATTACCACTGTTTTGCAGTTTCACGCTTCCTGTTGTGTAACACCTCTGCTTTTGCTGTGATTTCTTAAGCAACTTTTAATGCCCCCCCTCCCCCCACCCCCCCTTTTCTATTTCTTAGCTCCACTTTGGCATAAAAAATGAGTAGGAAGTCACCCAAAGGCCGATAAACGCTGTGTCGGCTATGTGGTTTTTCTCAGTCTGCGGTGTTTAAAAGAGCCCCCCCCCCCCCCCCCCCCCCCCCCCTTCCCCCCCTTCCAAGTTGTGCTCAGAACTCACTGGAGATTACAGAGAACAAGTCTGGCAAAGTTAGTGGGCGAAATGCTGTTTCCCACAAATGTTTTAAATGTGCCGAGTCAGAGCGGCCTCGGTGCCCCCGTTTTAGTTAATTAATCTGGATTTAATGCCCTTTAATATTAATATTTACCATTTGATTTAGGTGACTGGTCGGGGGCTGAGGGGGGGAGAGCAGAGCAGGATACGTGTTTGACTTGTTTCACTAAAGTAAACACTCGCTCATAGTCCTGCTGTAAACAGGAAGCAGAGAGGATTCTGGGGGAATCTGCCTGCCTCTGGCTTTTTACTTCAAATCCTCCGTTTCAGCAATATTGAAGCGTTGTTATGAGAATAAACACGGGAAAGTCTGCACCCACTTTTTGTATTAAACGTTAAACCGCACGGCTCGTTTGCACCGACTCGTGGATTCTGGGGCAGAACCGTCCCTTAAATGGCTGCACAGCGTTCACGCTCCTGTAAAAACGGGCAGACCGCCCTGCCAAAATAAAGGCCGTTTTGCATAAGATGGGATCTTAAAATAAACTTAAGATCCACGATTCCACATTTCAGGCAACTTGGTGCATAGCGGAGCGGTTAGTCACCACCCGAACGGCTGTTTACTTTGAGGTTTTAATCTCTGAAACCTCCACCCTTGGTCTGGTCCCCCCCCCCCCCCCCCCCGCCCCGACACAAGCTTGGCTTTGGTTAGTGTGTGTGTGTGTGTTAGCGACGGAGTGCTGGTTAGCGCTGAGCTACATCAGGAGAAGCAGGAGAAGTTAACCTCGTAAGGCTGTTTCTTTTTGGGGGGGGGGGGGTCGGGGGGCTTTTTCAGCGGGCTTCCTTTTTGTTTTCTTGACACCGGAAAGACCGGTTTTGCTTTGCGACCCTGTGGGAGTTCGGCTGCGGCCGCCATCCGTCCCCGAGGCTGTATTCTGTTTACTGTCCGTGCACGTACTCGCCGGGGGGGGGGACACAGTCAGCGTTATAACAAAAGCCATATGACGTGGCTAATGACAAAAACTCGTCTGGTAAAGGGATGTTCGCACGCTATGTTTGTAAACGTCTTTTTTGTTGCGTTTTGTTACGTGGCAACGGTCCGAACCCTCCCCCCCCCCCCCCCGTGTCCCCCCCTCGGTGACAGGCCGTCTTCCTCTCGGCTGACTGGTCCGTCCTGGGATTCCTGGTCACGTCTTGAGGGGGTTCGGACGGGCCAGAGGTGATGGCGGGAATGACCTCGCCCTGTCAGAGTTTCTGTGGACTCCAGTTTTTCTTTGTTTCTGAAGAGCCGGAGACATTTTTACCGTTTCACATTTACCGTCTTTCAAAGCAAACGTTAAACGGGTCTGATTTCCTGGCGTGCGACCGCTGATCCGACCTCCCGTCTCTCCCTCTTCTCTCAGAGCCTGGACGAGCTGGACGACGACGACGGAGGCGAGAAGGACCGCAAGGAGGAGGAGGAGCTGGTGCAGGCCAACACTTTCCAGAACGAGGCCATGGCGGGCGACCCGGTCTCCGCGGTGAGGAACGGCGAGGTCGCTCTCTCCCAGCACGCTCGGCTGGGACGGACTGATGCATCGGTGTCTCACAGGCCTGAGGATTCTTTTTTAGTCTTTTAGTGAAATAAAGCTGAGCAGCTAACGATCATGTGAACCTACAGAGGTGCCTTTCGCCCGTCACAATTGGGCTGGGAGGAATTTGGAAGCGATCAATCGGCCTTTTAAAATGCCAAATCTGCATGTTGTGAATCAGGTGCCGTCTTTTGATCTCAGCGAGCAGCGCTGCGTTGTGACAGCCTCTTCCTCCTCCTCCTCCTCCTCCTCCTCCAGGAGGCGTCTAAGCGAGAACACGAACCGGCTGGAAACCAGCAGGCCCGATCAGACACGCGACGCACTCGTTACTCGAGCCTTTTATTCCGTCTGGCTCTCTGGGTAACACGCAGGATGTGGAAAAGCGTCCAGCTGTTTAAGCACTGCGGCCGCGCCGTTTGTTGTTTCTGTAAAACATCATCTCGTTTGCATGAAAATTGCTTTTTGAAAATAACTCGAAGCGAACGGGAGGCGGCTCCTGAGGATCTGGCTCACAGCTCGCCGCCTGGATCGGCTGTTCTGCACCAGTAGGCTTTTGTTTCCCGGGCCGGTCCCTGTGTGTGTGTGTGTGTGTGTGTGAGTGTGTAACATGTGCACAAGCAGCACCTGCTGAGACGAGGCCCCCTGTGGACCTGATTCACATCCGGTAAACAAACGTGCCGCTCCAGCAGAGTGTGTTCCACTCATTCCACAGGGAAAGTGTCCATCCACGCCTGCTTGCTAGATAAATAGATAATAAACTTTATTGTTACTCTATTGCTCAATGTGTTCCTACTGAAGCTCTCAGCATGAGGTGCTGATCCAGACACCAACCGGGAGCCGGAGCAGCCCGGCGTGGTCAGCGGATTAACTGCCAGGCCGTGAGCGAGACGTCTGTAAAGATGGAGCGTCCCCCTGGAATGTGCCGTTCCCCTCGGAGGGGGGGGGACATTCATCAACGGGGGAGACGGGATCGGCACGTCGGGGCCCGTTGTGATATACGGCGTCCCGTCGCGCCTCGTAGCGCTTACCAAGATGTCTGAACAAAATGAAAAAGGGCCCATTTTCTTTAAAGTGAGTCGAGGATTCTTCGGGATCTTTCTAATCCAATTGAACGAGCCCCATTTGCATCTTGTTATTTGCTCCTTTCAGACGAGAGCTGTGTGTGTGTGTGTCAGAGCGCACACACACACACACACACACACAGAGACTCATTTCCGATCTGGAGTCCTCTGTGCTCGCTGCAAACCGAACTTCATCCCGTCGCCTGAAACAATATTTGATCACACTCGCACTCCTGTTGATGGAGGGCTTTAAGGATCGCGGTCGTGAAGCCAAACCGAGCCGCACCAATATTTATCTTTGACAGGACTTCGAGCCGCAGGAACAGTTTAGGTAGTTGGTGAGAAACTGAAAAAAAATACAGCCAATCAGGAACACCGCAGTCGATTTGAAATCAAACTACGTTCAGATATCATTGGAAACGTAAAAAGGGGCTGGAAGACAAAGTTCCAGAGAGAGAAACGCAGGCCGAGAGGCGCTCGCGACATCGGGGATGTTGTTTCTGTGACCTGTGTGGGGTCTGCGTGACCTCACGTGACCGATAGGAGGAATCAGGTGTGTAGTCAAAGGTGTTAAAAAACGGTTAAAGGGATGTGATTTCAGTTCATGTTTAAGTTCTTTATCGTCATTGCAGCTGAAGGAGAATCAATTCAGTCCACGCGGCTGTGAGCACAAAGTGGAAGGTTTTCGCTGTGTTCCTCACCGGCTGGCTGGGTTTCCAGGTCAATTGTGTATTTAAATACCCCCGCTGGTTTATTCCAGTTACTCTTGACTGTCGGGGGCAGGAGAGTAAGCTCACATTTCCATATAGACAGCATTCTGTGTTTGTCAGAGGTCCGCAGCTGCTGCATGCACCACACCTCAACCAAAACAATGCTCTTCTCCTCCGTGTAAATGACGTGCGGCCTTATCGCAGCAGTGACTCAGCAGAAGTCTTTTGATTGCAACTTTTAAATGAAACAAAACGAGCACTTTGAGGAGCAAAGGAGAATTCCGGACATACGGACATTTTTCACTGCGTGATAAGCGATGCTCTTCTCTGTAACCAGGCCTTGAGCCTGGAGCTGGGTGGAGGGGTTACGGGGGTGGGGGGGGGGGGAGGGGGGCGTTTCATCGGCGGGCACGAAGGATGAAGGAAGCAGGCGATGCGCGTTCCCCTCGTCTCCTTCTACGGATGAGCTTTGTTCCGTTTAACCGTTAAACGGAACAAAATTCTTTCTAAACGCCGCCCCTGATGAATGTATCTCGTCCTGCAGATGGCTTCGTTTTAGTCTTTCTGTTTTGCGTCCCGACAACCTGCGGCTTCTCTCCAGAGCTCCGTGAGTTACGGTCTGTGACGCTGATCATTTCCCCCTTTTTTCCCCTTTTCAGGAAACCCCGAGAGCCGGGAGCGGCCGCCACAGGAGGTGAGAATCCTTCTGTTGTCCTCGTCTCTCGTCCTCGCGGGGCCTTTTCCTCTCCGCTCTGAACGCCGCGGCTGCCGTGCGTTCCTCGGCTCTGGGGGAAGATGCCGCTCGACGGCACTTTGCTGCCGTTTCTGAAACCTCGCCGTTCATTTCGGTCGAGATTGCTCCACGGGGATTGCGTTTGATGAGGGGCTTTTTAAACTTTTTCTTTTCAAACAACCTCCGAAGCAAGATTGATGTCTGGAGTGCTGCTGCTGCTTCTTCTTCTTGCAACAATCTACGGTTGTTTTTGACTGCACAAAATTGTTGTAACAGTAATTGCGCTTTCATCTGCTTCCGTTTTTCCAATCTTTACAAATAAGTCAAATTTAGTATCTTTACATCCCCTCTGGACGCGCTGCTGCGGATGGCCCCCGGAGGGCCGGGTTCTGTCTCTCCGTCCCGCCTGCCGGACAAATAAAAGGCACTTTATCTCCCTCCTTGATCAGAAGCGATAGTCTGCTTCCTGTACGAATAAACTTCCTTAGATTAGGTAGGCGGCGTTTCTTTTTGTGGGCAGAAGATCCTCGTTTCCCGGGTTTCCTGATAATTACTGAAATGTCTTTGGTAAGAAAGTAACCTGCACACGAACATCCTTCCGCGGCTGGAATCGGACAGCAAGTAGGAAGAAGGTGAAGAGGAGACGAGGTTAATGTTCTGCTCGAGCCGCACGCAAAGAAACTTTTTTTCGTGTGTATGTAAATTGTTTTTTAATCAGAATCCTTTTTGCACCGAAGTTGCAAAAACCTCAACGGCCTTTTTTCTCCATTAATGGAACAAAAGGCAGAGGGGTTGTTCATAATGCACCGCTAATTGAAAGGGCAAAACGCGCAGAGCGCTTTCCCACCTGCTCTTTAGATGCAGCGACGCGGCCGTGACTCATACCTGCAGGTGGTGGAAAAGGCTCCTCCATCCTTGTGTCTCCCGAGCCGGCAGCTCGAGTGTTGTCCTTTGCATTGCATTCATGTGTTGTGTGTGTTTGTTGCAGCTCTACAGGCTCTGAGGAGGAGGCGGCGGGGAACATCACGCAGCCACACAACCGCCGCTGCAGAGATGGAGCAGCGGCAGCGGGGAGCTTGGAGCTGAGGATGGAGGAGCTGGAGAAGGTTTGTACAAACACAAGCCGGTTGTATTGTCTCTTTCCCTTCTCGTCCTCCCGTGCGTGTCGAGGCGGTGGCCTTTTGCGCCGTGCAGATGTGTCTCTTCCTCCCTGTCAGGCACTCAACCCCCCCCCCCGGCGCCGCCGAAACTCTGCTCGGAATGAAATGTCACTTGGGTAGCTTTTAGGAAAAGAAAAAAAGGTTTTAAAGTAAGTACTGCGTTGACCCGGGTGACTTCAAGTACCCCCCCCCCTCCCCCCCGCTGAAGGGCTCTCTTACTAAACCCATTTCACACACTTATTTTGGTCCGCTGATCAAAACTGGCGTGGGTGTGCTGAAGGTCTGTTCACGGCACGAAAATATCCGACTGTGAGCAACAAGCAGCCGTTAGTTTGGTCTTAATACACACACATCTTTATAATATATATATATATATATATATGAGTAGTTACACTGGTGAGCACATCACTGTCAGTCACACTAATGCTTTGCACCTTTTGCTCTACCCATCTGACGGGTTTCCATGGAAACGATGTCCATGCTTTTTTTTTTTTTTTTTCCAGTCAAAGCAGCAGTTTCAACTGGTGAGCTTGTTAAAACCTGTTTTAGAGCACAAAGACTCCATCACATCATCCGGTCTGTTGTGCGGATCGGGACGGAGCGCCCGTTGTGACGGACGTGCTGGAATCACATGCATTTGATTAATCGTCCTTTTTGAAGCCCTCTTTAAAACGCGCGGCGCTTTGGAATAATAGAAGTCTTATGAAAGCGTAACTTGGCAACCGATTGGAACTCGGGCCGGCCGTTCTGAAATGTTGAGTACAGCCGTCTGCAGCTGTGCGTTCGGCGCGGCGAAGGCCTTCTGATGGCGGGCCGCGGGGGGGCCGAGGGAGGGCCGCGGGGGGGCCGAGGAGGGGCCGAGGAGGGGCCGCGGGGGGGCCGAGGGGACTCTCATCGGCTCCCTCAGGGATGCACTTCTCTTGGAATGAGTTGCTAAACGTCGCATCAAGTGACACGGCCACAAAAAGGCCTTCTTAAAATGTCATTTTGAGGATTTTTGCAGCAGCAGCAGTATTTTTGTATCTGACATAAAGGTGCGTTCTGCGCTGTTGTCATGCAGCGAAAAGATGTATAATTCATATAATCATGTTGTGTGTTTGTGTGTGTTTTCAGGAGCTGGCCAGAGCGCGTCAGGAGAACGACCGGCTGCTGCGATCCGACCAGGACAAAGACGACCTCATCGAGCGGCTGAGGGAGGAGATCGACCTGCTGAACAGAGTGCGTGATGTTCTTTTGTGCGTTCCCGGGATGCCTGCGTGGGCTGCGCGTGTGTTTGTTCTCTATCATCGTTTTCTCGCGGTCCATTAGGATTTGACCTATTTTTCGACGTAAACACTGGTAACAGGAATGACAGCCAGCCATTGTGGGAGGTGCAATTTGCATTTCAAAAACTCACCAGCGAGTCTGATGACATTTTGATGACATTTGTCACATTAATGTCTTATTGATCTATCCGCCGAAAACAAATGTGCTGCCTGGTGGATGCGTGTTTCAGAAACGATTGCACGTCTCGCGTAAACTTGAGGGTTTCTCTCAGTCGCGTTGGACAAACGCGGCCGGACCGATCGTTGCACGAAGGATAAAAGAAAGAGATCAATAAGTAGGACATTATGGGCAGCTGAAGGCGCCACAGTCTTTAACCTGCCACGAGACCTTTTCTTTCTACGTTCGATTTACTCCTCGGCTTAGTTGTTTCACATTCAGCAAAGTGGAGCCACGAGTCCGGCTGAGTGATCACTTCGCTGTGCAGCAGAACATTGTAATCAAAGAAATGGCTTCATTTCACTTTGTCGTTTCTATCCGAAATTGTACCGCGTTCCCCCCCAAGTAGTCGAACGAGCGTGCACTTTTTTTGGGGGGGCGGGGGAGTTTAAGGACTTGTTGCTATGGCTACAGCCGCAGATACATTTTTAAACTAGCTTTGATGACGTGAAAGAATGCAGTTCACCGCGCTGTGTTTCGAGTCAAAGGTTCTCCACCTCTCACTACATGATGTCACCAAATGTCTCCGCAATGATTGGCTGAGAGCAGCTGTCAATCACATGGGATAATCTGTTCCGCAAAATGAGATGAGTTCTGCTATATTGCAAGGGGCATCAGCGCGATAGCATCACATGCTCAGGACGCCGGTCACAAGAGACGGCTCTCGATATAAGGCCGCTCGGACCGGGCGATAGCCATCGGAGACGTCCCCCCGAGAGAGGCTGCCGCAAGGCCTTATGGGAAAAAGATAACCGCCGAAGCAGTCGGAGGGAGATTGAACCCTGGGTCACCGAAGACGTTTCATTCGGCGGAGAAAGAAAGGACTAGAGAGAAATGAAGAGAGAAATCCTGCCCGAGAGAGTGAGCCTCCGTCTGTATCCTCCTGTAACCTGTTTCCTGTAACCTCCCCCCTCTCTCCCCCTCCCTCCCCCCGCCCCCAGGACCTGGACGACATTGAAGACGAGAACGAGCAACTCAAGCAGGAGAACAAGACCCTGCTGAAGGTGGTGGGTCAGCTGACGAGGTAGAAGGACGACGCCTCCCGACGCGGCGCCGAGGGCGGTGACCTTTGACCCCGCCCTGTGTCCTTTGGGCCGTTTGCTCCGCGCGTCCTGACATATTTAATGTAAATTGGTTGTACATAGCACGCTTAGGTGTTTGGGGGCATTTGTGATGCGATTTTTAAAAAGGTAAAAATGAATGTATGTGGAGCACAAAGAGTCGGAGGTTTCAAGACACCATTTCTTTAATTCAAAAGGTTCTGCAGCGGTGAAATGTTTGCGTTTCATCAGAGGATCCTTCCACGAGTGCACGAGGTGTTAGAAAGTAGTTAAGAGGAGGGGGGGGGGGGGGGGGTTAGTGGGTAACGGCTTCTCTCTAATAACTACTTGTTCTATTTGAATCAGTCGGGCATCACACCTGTATTTTCAAAATAAAGTAATAAAACGCTATATGAATTACATGCTTTGCGCATTTCAGTTAACATCGGGCTGTTCTATTTGTCCTCGCCTAGTACACATGGATCCTTCTTTTTTTCTTCACTCAAAGCTCTTGCTTAATTGTTTACAAGTGAATGTCTTTTCGATGTTTTGGATGTTTAGCTGCTGTTTAAACCCTCAGACGGGCGGGCTGAGCTACAGAGCGTTGGATTGTTCGTACGACGACCAAATGAAGTGAAGGAACACGGCGAATGAAATTCCACTTCTTACTCTCTGCATTCGCATCGTCTCATTGGATGACTGCTGCGCCGCTCGCGCCGTCTCTACCAGCCCCCCCCTCCCCCTCTCAACCCCCCCTCCCCCTCCTCAACCCCCCCCCCCCCCCCCCCCCCCCCCCCCCCCCCCCCCCCCCCCCCCCGTCTCCATTATGCGTGTACAGAAGATGAAGTCATTTAATAAAAGTTTGATTATCTCTCCTCAGTCGACTCGCCTGTGTTCATTAAGACTAATTTGATGTGATGAGACGGCGCCACTGAGGTGGTAATGCGATGTGACGGTGGGTTCGGTTCCTCCGCCTGGACCCCCAAAACACACACACACACACACACACACACACACACACACACGTGTGTGATGCCACATGCCAATCAGCCACCCGACTGCTTAGAGGCCACCAGCTTGGGACAGAAAGGCGCGTTAAACCGCTCACCTTGGCAGAGGGAATCGAAGGAGGCGTATCGGGACTCGTGTCAACTGAATCTCCAGATAACGTCCCCCTCTCGGGCGACTTGAGACGTCTGCGTCTCTCTCCGTAATCCCCATTAGCATTTTGATGAAAACTTGTAGGCTCTGTCATTTGGAACTAAAGGGCGGAGACGGCTCGTATCTGCCCCTCCGGTCCGTCACGACCGTCGGCTTGAGGATGGTGTTGTCTCGGAGGGGCCAGGCATTAGATGACACCGAGGTTGTTTGCATTCTATTCAATTTGAGGTCATTAAAGACACATTCATTTGTAACTTTGAAAGCGCGTTTTGTACCTCCGTGCCGGGAATTCAGATTTTCTTTCTGGTGCCACATCAATTAAAGAGAACAGTTTTAATTGTCATTTTAATTGAACTTGGTCTGTGTTTGTCTTGCTGAAGACTCTTTGCTCCATTGAAGAGAGACGCAAACTTTATTGCCACGGAAATTATGGAGCAAATTAAATTAGTAACTCAATGATTGAAATTTGAAAAAACACAAATAATGAGAACAGTTATCCCTTCTCTGGAGGTTAGTGTTGAGTGGACCTCAAAGGAATGATTCTTTGAATATTTCCTCTTCAAATACTGTTGTTTTTTTTGTTCCACATGAGGGTAAAACCCAGTTTGCATGCAGTAGAGTGAGTCCTTTGTACACAAACATAAGTATGCGCTTAATTCAAGACCTCAGAGTTCTGTCTTTGGCCCTGGATGCAAGGTGCGTTTCTAAAGGACCACATCTGCTCTCACATCTGTTCATGATCCAATCCTCCAAAAACAACCCACTAAGCCCTTGGGATGGATGAGGCTGCTACGACGTGCTAAATCATCTTATCAACGTTGAATCATCAATGGCATCACATTCACATACTTCCATTAGACCAGAGAACAGCTAATTCAACAAAACCGCTCTTTTGTGCACCATGCGACAATCGTGCGTCCGGCCTGATCAGTTTGAATGATGGACACGTCGTCCACGCGGAGGACGGCAGGGGGAGGGAGAGCCTTCTCCCCCCTCGTCGGCTTTATCGCAGCGGCCCCCTTGTGTTCTCCACCACCAGCCCCAAAATGACGTGGTGCCCACGCGTGCACTTTTGCCGACGTCTTTTATCTCCAAACTCTTGACATCTGAGGGGACATTTGAAAGGCCGGTATTCAAAACTGAAGTGTCTCTCCGCCGACGGGAAAACGATTGCGTTCAGACCTGCTTCCCTTTGACTTAATGTCACGCTGTACTTCCTGCAGAAGGAACAATGCCTCGCCGTCTTTCCCCCGCCTCGCTCGGCTCCTCTGAAGACAAACGGGGGGGGGGGGGGGGGGGGCTTCAACACCTGGACCACATGCGGAGCTGCCCTTTGTTTGAAATGCCCCGAAAGAGTCAACTGGATACCAGCCGACTGCTGGCGGTCCGAATGCATGACATTCAGCCAGCGGCCTAATTCGGCTCATCAGAGGAAACGTTGAAGGAGAGGACGACCTCAGCGGTGGGAGTCAAAACGCAGCGCCGTCCTTTCAAGCGACAGGAAACGCATGTCAATGAATGCAGAAAGAAAACGGATAGAATGTTAACACTCTATTTTTATCCAAGAGTTAAAAGACGTTGTTTTAAAAAGCGAGTTATCTCTCGTTATCGACTGCCGTAAAGCATTTCTCAACACTTCCCACTCACGCAGCTGTCACGTAAATCACCATCTCTCTGCGCATAACCCATTACCCCAAAGAATGGTGGGTTTGAGATTGCCCCCACGAACACGCGCTCTGCCCTGCCCGTCGAGCGGGGCCCTATGGCGGCGGATCCGTTTACCGGACGGGGGAATCTCATCGGAATGGAATTCAGACGTTGGGATTTGGTATTCATGCTGAACGAACGCAGAGCACCGCCGGCTGACAGCTGACGCCGGGGGGTCCTGACTGTCCACCGCGTAGAGAATAAACTAAACAGACCCTCCCCTCCCCCTCTCCTGAGTGTCAGACTGTTCACGCAGCAGGAGTGGCGAATGCTTTCCCACTAATATGTTGGTTTTCCTCTATTTGCTTCGTGTTGAATGTCTGATACCCGCTGGCAGAGTGTTAGGCTACGACTAATAGCCCCAAAACCCCGCTGTGGGTTGGTGTTTTTTGGTTTGGGTTGGGAATGTATGCATATGACTGATGCAATGAATTTGGGGTCAGAGGTCAATGGTGACAGTCTGCAGAGCTTTTGCATGGACACGTATCCTGTCTGTGTCCCTTTGACTAAAGCGTTGCTGGTACTTTCAGAAGTGGCCCAGAGGCTGACTGGCCTGCTGCATTAATGCCACATGGACATGCCGTCCTGTGGAGGCAAACAAAGACAAAGTCCACATGCAGAACCAACCGCAGCAGCACAACAGAGCTGTTCAATTTGTTCTGCACACACACACACACACACACACACACTCGTATACAGCAGAGGACAGACTTGAGAGGCTTGTTTCCCCTTTGGGAATTAATTCATCTGTTCAAGATCTCTTTCTCTCCGGCCCCCCGGGGGTTGCTATGGCAACGGGATACGACTCGCGTGTGTGTATGTGTGTGTGTGTGTTTGTGTGTGCGTGTGCGTGCGTGGGTGTACGTATATCCAAATCAATATTTTTGCAAAAACAGACTCGCGCACGCAGACACCAGACCGGCACGAAAGCCGTCACGCTGAGCGCATCGACTGACAGCGCGATGACTCACGCTTACTACGAGCGGGGGGGACGAAGGGCCGCGCCGCGTTTTCCACCCACAGACTCTCAGCGCTTCTCCTGCGTCGTTTACTCAAACTGCTCCTACGTGCGTTTGGGCTCCAGAACCTTTGTCCGGCGTGCTGTGCAAATAGAAGTAGGTTAACACAACGCCCTTTTAATCCCGCACAGGGCCGGCCCAAGGCATAAGCGAACTCAGCGGCTGCTTGGGGCCCCCTGGCCAGGGGGGTTTTGCTTATGCTGCAAGCAGCCCTAGTTTTGTATTATAACCTCACTGTATTCGTTTATAATTTTCGCTATAACAGTATAGCGTGACATTTGTGCCAATTATCTTCTAGCACAGGTGACTGTGCGTGGTGGGAGGGGCGGCCCCCCAAATAAAATTCTGGTTAGGGCCCCCAAGAGGCTCGGGCAGGCACTGATGTGCTATTACCGCAATCGCATTCATGACCGATCTTGTTTATGGTAGATTTGTCAATGACAGGATGCACAAGGGGACAAATGCCGTTAGTCCGGGTCAGCTGCCATCTTTTTTTCTTCTTCTTCTTCTTCTTCTTCTTCCTCCCATTTGCTCAGCCACTTGAATAAGCCCCCGGCCTCCGGAGAGGCAGCACGTGGGTCTGAACGTCGTTGTTGACGGCAGGCGGAGTGGGAGGTCACTCTGGGGCGCACCGACAGCCTCTGAAGGTCACTTCACGCCGTCACCATGGCAGCGCCCCCGGCCTCCCCTCGGAGAAGTTGTTGCGTCGTGTCGTGTCGTGTCGTGCTGTAGGCTACGCACAAACGTGACCGTCCCCTGCCCTCCTCCTCCTCCTCATCATCATCAGCACTGAGTGAGCAGGGGGAGTGGGGGGGGAAGGGGAGGGGGGCGCAGGTGCACGTTACGTGTACTCCTGTTACTGCTTGTAACAAAGCAATTACCTCGCCTCCGTTGGACTCCGGCGCGAGGTGTGCTCTCCTGCAGGGGTTTGGAAACCTCCCATTACCACGCGTTGCTCGGGCAAAGGGAACAGGATGCACGTGGGCGTTTTAAACGGGGGCATTTAAAGGTGGCTTGCACACCGCTGATCGATTTCTAGTCAAGAGGCGCAGACTTTGACCTCGTCCGAGGGCGATAATCCATCCAATTAACGTGCCGTTGTTTCGATTTTTGGGGTGAGAACGCGTTCTCGTGGGAAATCACTTTTTCGGGAGCATTTGTTTTGAAAAACGAATTGTTGGGGCTCCTCAATCCCCACGATTAGATCATCACCTTAGGTTGTATTAAAAATGTTCTCATCTTCATCTTCATGCCAGATTCCCCATATTTAACTTTAATGTCAATACCATTTTACATATGCATGCTTTTGGATATTTGTCAATAAAACAGCAACATTGCAGTGACATTTAGTCGTTTGTGCAACACTGTAGCCGACAGACAACTGGACTACAAGAGCTAATGGTGTGTTGATCTCCCCTGGAAGACAACAAGAAAATAAGAGGTGTAAAATGTCAGATTCAAATATCAAGTGATGTAACCTGAGACAATAACAAAAAAACCCACACTGATGCTATGAAAAGGAAAATGTGATGTTGGTTCCCTGGTTGGTGGGGCCAACATTCACCTTCTACCACTTTATTACCAAATGTGTTTTTTCTTTAGGTAAACACGTGAAAACGTGTGGAAATGTGCCTGAGTCCATTACTTTCTTCTGATCCCTGTACGTGTTCTGAGTTCTGGTCGCTTCGTCACGCTGATTGAGCCGCACGGAGCCCCATGGGCAGCTGACACGCGGCTGAAAAGGTCATTCGCCGCGCGGGGTTACCCACAATGCCACGCTGGGCAAGAATCATCCACTGGGCGTCCGATGCTTCCGTATAGACACGGCGAAAAAAGCCTTACCTGGCCTGGTGCGAAGCGGCACTTCGGGAAGAATATCTGCTGCGACGCCGACCTTGAACGCAAGCGGCGAGGCCATCGACTCCTGTTGTCCGTCTCGTTGTGCGACCGCCTGATTGTCGTTCTGGCCTTTGGCCTCTGGCGGGGTCACCCTGAAAGGGAGCGAGATGTCGCCAGGCTGTCACATGTTAAAATCGCTGCCGGTGCCCAAGAGACCAGAGTGACTTTGGCATCCATCCCCGTGGGAAAAGGTCATCTCGTTCTTGGCAGACACAGACAGGGGAAGGGGGACAGGGGGGGGGGGTCATATTTTCTCGTCTGAGAGGAGTGTGTTTGCAGGGAAACATGGGGAAATAGCAGCGTTGATGATTTCAGAAAAACCCTCCAGAGCCATTAGTGATTAGATAAAGAGTGGAGATGGACTTGAAATTACGCTCCCTCGCACGCTCTCCCCTCTTTACCTCTCGCCTCGCCCGGATGAAAGAGCTCACGGGGCTTTTGTTGTGGACATTATTTTACCCTCAAGGGCTCCGCGGGGCCACTCCACCACCTGCAAATGCACCTGTCTGCTTTGATCACAGAGGATTGTTAAGGAACAGGAACTTGAATGATGTAGGGGCTGAAGCAGAGCACTGACAATAAGAGCCTGAAATCGATTTTATTTTGGAGGTCAGACGTCTTTGTTTTACCGTTTTGGGCCAATAGGCCACATCTTAAAGATTTTATATGTAATATTCACTTGTAAGGTATTACAAGCCTTTTAATCCAGAGCAACAACAATAACAAAACAAACAAATAAATAAAATGTAATTAGTATTTTCAACAGGTCAAGTCATAGGGCAATTATCCATTATACTCATCTAATAACCTACATAGCATTGTGCATTGAGACTATGACCAGAAACTACAGCCACATTTCCCTCAAAATGTGTTTTGACCTGCTAAATAAATCCTATGAGGGTTAGCTCACGCGCACGTAGCATCGGATGCTAACCCTCGTGACCAGCTGGCTTCTTCCCCGTCGATATCGCATCGACACGTCTGCGCTTCCGGCTGATACGTCCATTGAGCTTCCCCCCCGCCGCCCCGCTTCCCAGCACCGAGGTGAGAACGCGATGTTAACTCGCATAAGACTGACTCGGGGTGCTCGTAAGGTATATTAATTATTAGCGAGCTAACGTTAGCTTAGTTTTAATGCTAAATGCTAAAGCTAAATGCTGCGTCCACAAAAACACGTGTGTTATCTATAGATCTCGATCTATTTTTAGTGATAAACCATCAAACGAAGTGTTATCGTTTATTGTCAATTGTATTGTTTGTTTAATGGTTTTCAATACTGTATTTATGTACTGTATTTGTGTACTTTATTTTGGTGTTTTTTCTCTCTCTTCTATTTGTGTTCCCTTTAAACACGCACACTGTATACAGTATATAAATTAGTTTATTTCGCATAATCCTCATCCCATTTTATAGGAAACATCTGCTCCAAAACACACGTTCACCAGTGTTTATCTGCTGAATGTGTCACCTCCCTGTTTTAATCTACATTTTGCAACTCTTATTGTGACACCGTTCCCACTGATTTCACTGGTCGTGCAACATTTTGTGAGTCCTATCTCGAACCCACCTGCCTGCTCTTAGTTTGTGTTCACTATCTCTGCTGCGCTCTGTGCATTCTGCATTGAACGGCCAGCGGTTTAATTTGAATTTCCTGCACTCATTGCACGGTGTGATGGACGCCCACAGCTTCGGGCGACCTCGCCCCGTCGCCTTGTGCTCCTCAATTGTTGTTCTCTTTCCCAAGTAAAACCTCTCCGACCGCTTCCCCTCGGCCGCTCAAACCTTTTTCCAGAATCCCTGCTTTTCGACGGATGCGTTTTGAAAATGTTGGCATCGTCAGTTTTGCTTCCCCACAGCCAGTGACACGAAGCAAACGGAAACAAAACATTTGGGATTTACTGTCCCCATTAAAAACGCCTGTGCTCGAGAGGCACAACGTGATATTTGCTGCTAATTCGGTGATTCCATTTGCAACTGGAGCAATTGATGCACTATTCAGGCTCTCGGTAAACGGCCTCGGGAGCACTGAGTACGAAAGAGCCTGAGTGGAAATGTGGAACATGTAACACTAAACGGCTTATTACTTATATTCCAAAAAACCTTTCGAACGCTCTTAGTGCACCGGGTGGCGTTTTGGTTTTTCCGGCGGTTTCATGTTCAGGTGGTGATTTTCATGGCCTTTGGCAGCTTTTCAAATAATAAGCCTCCGGGGGCCACGTGCGAACGGAGGCCGCAAACAGGCGGAGGCGACATCTTAAGGCCAAAACAACAGCCGTTTGATTTAAAAACACAAGGGTTCCAGAGGGTGAGAAGTCAAGAGTTGATTGTGCGACGGCGTGGCGCGTGGGAGCTGGCATTCATAGACACAATCCTGTTCTTTATTACAAAAAGGCCACAGCTGTCAAACACACGGTTGCGTGCGGCCGTGTCAGACGGCATTTAATGGTCAAGAATGTTCCCCGACTTCCTTGGCCTTTTGGCCGCGCAAAGTCCTGATTTCGTGGTTTCTCCGCACGCCGGCTCGAAAAGGCCGCCAACGTCACCAAGCCGTTGATGACATTTCATAACCTGAAAGGCTTTCACAGTCATTTTCCAATGCAACTGTACAACATTTGAATTTCCTTTTTATTTAAAAAAGTAGTAATAATAAAAAATAAATTTCAAAAAAGCCTGAGGGCCTGTTGGAAAATGGGCTTAAATAAGTCATGCCTGTAATTTCTGTTGCAAATGACTTCCAGAGCCGAGGCTGTTGTTCCCCTAAAAAGCCCAACAGGCCTAATGTGCGAGGCAACATTCTCCGGTAATGCCCCCCCCGCCCCAAAAAAATCCACACTGATGCTATGAAAAGGAAAATGGGATTTTGGTTCCCACCGAGATGTATTCGCAGTACAGGAAGTAGAGCCCAAATGACAACGCCTCATGGAGCCGCTGAGGCCGCTCAAACCGCCGTGGAAGCTTTTGTCTCACGCGACCTTCGACCTCACGTCGTCGCCACTGCTCCGGCTGTGAGGAGAGAATTAGTTTTAGGCTACAACCTTTTACGAACTGTTGTTAGCCACCTTCTCTTAAAATAGAAGGTGGCGTCTTTTTGCCCCGTGACTGGTAACTAGGTGATCGGCGATGAAAATAACAGTGTGCTGCACCACCAAGCAGGAAGGCACGGAGAAGCGCCTCCGTCGTACCCGTGTGCCATGTAATGAGCTAAATTATAGATGCTACTCGGGAGAAAGATTATAGGCTGTCAGTCGCTCCCGACACCTTTACTTAACCCCCCCCCTGCGGGGGAATTGTTCTGGCCAGGTGAGGATGGATGTGCTCTTTGTTCCTCTGGAGAACTTTGTTGTTTTGTCCGGTTTATTTAGAACCCAGGTGGGATTCGAAAACACTAATTGCAGAGTGATTTATTATAATTACACTTCCTCCTTTGGACTTGTGAGGCCTCGACGAGCGCGTCTAATAGTCTTCTTTTGTTGTTCTAAGTGTGCTTAACTTTCTCAACAAATTAAAGTTGATCCCTGCGACACTGGTGGGAGTAATGGCCATTAAATGAGACCTTTTCAGTGCACGGCTCTCGCGCTGTAGCTTCTGGAACACAAGCGTTTAGAAAACCACTTATTTCTTCCCCGAAACCTTTCAAAATAAAGTCCTAAACTGTTGGAAATATTAGAACACATTTTTGTTTTCCCATCCGTGTGCGCGCGACCTCAGAGGCACCCGGAGGCGTTCAAAGTGTACAAATATAAATGTGACCGAGTTATTGGGGCGCTGTGCTCGTTTCTTCCGGGCCGCGGCGCCGTGGCCTTTGTAACATGTTCGCGGCCTCCAGCTGTGACTGTGACTCCACTCGCGCTGACGCCACGTGACGCGCCCGTCTAAAAATAACCCTCCCTTCACCACTCGATGGGGACGACACTGGGACTCACAAGAGGTTCAACGATTCAGCCTCGAGACGATATGATGTCAGCGGAGCCTGCCCGGTACGGACGGCGCTTGGTGCGTGCTGCTAATTGACGCGGGGCTAACCGCCGGCTAACGGGCTGCCTGTAAAAGGCGGCCTCGGCTATAGTTGAGAGATCAGTAAGTCCAGAGAGGGGGGCGGGGGTGGGTCGTCTGTGGGGGTAAATATAGGAGCCAGAGACGGCAGAAGGCAGATGCTTGGGTATGTAGGGCAGCACCTTGACCCGGAGGTGAAGAGCCGTCTGTCTCTGCAAAGCCGCGGCGCACTGATCGCTCCGCTGGCGTCCTGCAGAGGGAGTGTGCAAGCGGGAGGTTTAACAATCAGGCATCTGGATGGTGAAGTGGATGGGAGAAACAACAGGGGGGGGGGTGCGTGTGGGCTTTGGTGGGAAATGCTTATAAATCCTCAGACACAGTTTCATAGAAAAATACGCTTTAGTTTACAGCAATGCTCAATCTCTATGCATCGCCAGCAACATTATGTGACGCGTGTGATTGCGTCTTTCTCGCTCTTTCATCGCCGTGATTCATTTCCGTGACGGACGATCTGACTAAGGGTCACAGGCAGCCATCTTGGCTCCTACGAGTAGACCACGTGCTCTCGGGCAAACGCGCCGGCGCCCCGACGATCGAGCGCCCGAAGATGTGCCGACGGGTCGATGTGCGATGGTGTGTGTTATCTCGTGTTGTTGTGCGATGAGGTCTGGGTGCACAGATAAGAGGAAGTTCTTAAATGACCCCAAAGAGGCTCGCGGGCTCGCAGTGGTCGGGGACAAAGTGAAGGACGTGTCCTCCTTACCCCCTTCAATCCGATTTCGTTCATATATTTCTGCTTTTTCTGCAGAACTGCGCGTCAGAAAACGCTCTCCTCCGCGTACGCGGCATTATTGTCGTCAGTGATGCGCTTAGTGTGTTTTGAGAATTACCTCGGCATGCCTCAGCTTTAAGCTAATCTCCAGAACTCAATTTAGCCGTAACAAAGGAAACCATTAGCGAGCTCAGTGGTGGGAAAAACATCAGAGGATTTTTACCCCCTCAGGATTCTTGGCTTAAGTGCCCAAACTGTAATAATCACCGTACAGCTTCAAATGCGTCTTCCTAAACTAAATGTAACGATTGCATCTAATGATCATTTTTCGTCTGATCCCAATGCAGCCGTTTAACAGACTTCTGGAAAAACAGTTTGACAGTTTGCCATTTTCTCAGTCTTTTGTGCCTGGAAAAAAAAAAAAACACAACGCCGACAGACATGGTGGGAAAAGGAGAGACTCGGGAGGAGGTGGATTAGCAACGAGCGACGAATTCCAGCGTGAAAGAAAGTGGATAGAACCCCTTAAAGTAACAGGTTCCGCGTTAGCTAGTGTGTCAGAGGAATTTAATTGATGTCGCTCACAGTCGGGATCACAGGTGTGATGACACGTGTTCTGGGAATGCTGTGTTTTTTGGCGAGCGCTTGGCCAGAGTGTCGAATCAGTAGAAGGAGACGAGTCCCCCCCCCCTCCCCCCCCACCCAACCCCCTCAACGGGAGGGGGAACAGGGAGATGCGGGGGGGGGTTGAGGAGGTGCTGGGATGACACATGAGTGTCACATCATCCATCAGACTGTCACAGGCTGTCGCCCCGGAGAAGCACAGGATCTGTAAACAGGAGAGAGAAGCAGCATGCCGCGGCGAGCCTTTTTTTTTTTCTTTCTATGAAATCACACTCTGGGAGGGGGCTGATTTGACCGGAGTGGGTTTTTGTTTTTTTATCCACACAGCCAGGTGTGGATGCGTAACGCCTCTGAAGAACACTGCTTAGAAGCATCCGGCCGCGGTCAAAGGCCGGAAAACAATCAGCGGCCTTTGTCACGTTTTCTAACGAGGGAATCTCTCTGATGTTTTCTTTCAGTACGCTGCTTATGTGCACGGCTACTTTGAAAACATTTTAAAAAGCGTGCACAGTAAATCCTGCGATGTGTTACCTCTTGACAGTTATTTCCCCGTGGCATGGTCCTCGGTGGGAGACGTTCGTACAACAAGTTAACGGATCTCAGAGACAAAGGAAGAAGATAAATCTATGAAGAAAATATTATTTCATTCTTTTAATGTCACTCTTACTACCCTTACAAGCAAAGCCACTGCCGACTAGGTTAGGAATGGAAAGTAAAAATCAATTAATAAACTATGATATGTTAAATATAGAGAACTATTACTAAATGAGAAATGTAATGAGCGTGCAAATATTAAATATCCCGAGTGTGGCGGGACAAGAGCCACTGTGGCCGTCGGAATAATGTGACCTGTTTAAAACCACCCTTCCATCGCTCACTGAGCCAGGCAGTAATGAGTTATCTAATGCGTGTTGGAAGATGCTGCTTGGGACTCACTCCTTCATTGCCCCTCTAATTATCTCCCCCATCACAGGATTAATAATGTCACTTTGATTTTGTTCCAAGCCCATTAGATCAGAGGCGGCGTGACACAGGACGCTGCGTGTACAGAGAGGGGGTCGGCGATGTTTCCAGGCCTGTGTGTGTGTGTGTGAGCGGGGGGGAGGGGGGGGCATGATCCCGACTGGGGCCAAGCTATTTCTGAACAGGACCGGGGAGGGTGCAGCTGGTGCTCCTGTTGTTGACAGTGTCACTGCGCCAGTGGAGCGCCTCCAGGAACCAAAGCTCTTTCGTGCTAAACCTGTAGGGAGGGCACGCGTGAGCACTCATGCTTTTACTTTGGCGGGAGTTTCTTTTCTCTCCTCACCAACACGGGTTTGTGAGGAGTTGAAGTTGACCTCGCCAGGAGCAGTTGAAATCGACAATTTAGCAGTTGGTAAAGGACCATGCGATGCGATTTTTATAAGCCGCATTCAACCGGACTCAAACTCCAGACGAGGTTCCAGGTGTACAGACCGGACAGCAAGGATATGAAAAGACACAAAGACATTACGACTGATTCGCAAAAGTCACACTCAGTGTTTATTTTATCCATGCCGTTCATTAATGAATGTATCAGTACTTTGATTAAGTAAATATATTTATCATAAAGAGACTCCAGCAGTCTCTCCAGGGACGTCCTCAACGAGCCTGTCAACATTTGTTGCTGCTCTTGTCTCGGCTCGAGTTCCACTAGACGGACTTTTTGTCCGGCCTCACACTCGGCTTCTATTGCCCTCTTCACGTGTCTCCTTGTACCCCCCTCACTGAAAATAGCCTCCGTGGGAAGAGTGTGACGAGGGTTGAGGATGTGAATCCTTTTTATTTTGTCCTTCGTGGACAATGGGGAAAGTTATCTAGTGAATAAAGTACATGTGTAAATGCTAAGTATGTGTATACATGTATAAATGCTATTCACGATAAATGACACAAGCATAAACAGACGAAAAACGAAGCACTCACCACGACGACGGGCTGTAAATGCGTAATTAAAGTTAAATCTAAGTGCAGCGTGAGCTGTTGTGAAAACACTGTCAAGTGCATGAAAACTTTCTCTCGACATTGTGTGCGGTTTTTTTTAGCTGTATTCGTCGTGCATCCCACTGCATCCCGTCTCAGCCAATAGGAATGCTGGTCTGCTAACTGAGGCTCCGCCTTCAGCCAGCTATTTTTTTTTCAAAACATTTTTTTTTTTACTTTCTTGACCTAGCATATTTGGACGTTTTTTTCAATTACATTTTTTTTTTTTTTACCTATTATTACTTTCAAAATTTTCCCATGACATTTTTTTGACATAACATATTTAGCCTTTTTTTTGGTTTGGGACCACAAATGCAAATCAAACTGAAACAATGTGATTAACCAATTTCCCAATTCGGTTGCACTCCTTTTAACAGTCTTTAACATGAATACATTAATAATATATGTATACAAAATATATATAAAAAAAATGTCATTGGTTTTGTTATTGCTATTAAGTCCTATTAAGCCAGTTTATAGGCTGTCTGGAATTGCATTTGAATGAGTTTGAATGGTGCATCATGATTATAAATTAATTGATTGAGTAATTTATCAATAGGAAGGGCAGCTTGTGACATGTATTATGTATGCTTATATATATATATATTATACATACATACCCCAGCTGGACCCTGTGACGTGGGGTCGTGTTCAGTTGCAGATGTTCCTTCAGCTCTCCCCATTGGCTGTGAGGTCATTTTGACAACACGTTCAATCCCACTAATGAAAGATCGACCTTGAAGGTGTTTGTGTGCTTCTCTGTTCCTACGGGGAAATCCTCCGCCCCACACTGACAAGTTCTCACGGGACATTGCGTGCACGTGCGAGGGCACGTCATGGCTCGCGGGCGCAGACGTGCTCCCAGGGAACCCCGACGACCGAGCGGAGGTATGGGGGGGCGTGGGGGTCACATGGCCAACACGCCGTGTTGACGTGTGTGCAGAGGGTCACCTCGGGTGCCTCGTTGCCGCCCGGCATCCTTGGCGTCTCCCGTCGACCCGGCCAATCACAGCCAAGGACTCAGTGATGCGGCGCCCCTCTTACTGGAGGGATTCTCCCTCACACATCCCCTCCCCCCCCCCCCCCCCACCCCACCCCACCCCCCTCCTTGAGTTTCTCCCTCCCTGGCTTTCTCGCGAGGTGCGTCCGCCGCTTGTGTTTGAACAGAAGGTGATCTAGTGCCATCCACACTGTCATCATCCAGCCCTCTCTCTCCTCCCTCTCGCTTCCAAACAAAGCTCCACCTCTCCCTCCGTCCCTCCCTCTGTCGCTCTCTCTCTCGTTTCCCTCCCAGCCTCACACTCACAACACACACTCACACACAGATATACTATCTGTGCTGAAGACTCTCTCCTCCTCCTCCTCGTCCTCCAGATGAGCGTGCCTCGTTGTCACGGCGAGCAGATTCGGAGCTGAAGGTGTTTTCTTGTTGCCAGGTAAGAGCTCACGTTTCCTCTCCGGGCTCCCCCAGAAGTTACAAAGAAACGGGGCGTCCCTCGTCGCCTTGTGGGTGTGTTTTGGCGGCGGGCTGCATGTGTGTTGATGCATCGGCGTCTAGGTGACATAATCGGGACAGGCGCGTGCTCTTGAGGGTGCGACCCCGGGGAAGTGCCACAACTCCCGTCACAGCAATATTTTGGCGCCCCGATTTTTCTACGCCTCTTACGCCGCCATGTGCACCGTGAGGGTTTTCGGAGGGGCCGTTTGGTCCCGTCTGTTTCGGGTGAACCGCCGTTAGGCGGAGGGTGGAGCGCAGCCGGGCGAAATCAGATCAGCGACAACATATAGAGCATGTCTCCGGTTGCGAGGGGAGACCACAGCGTGGGCGTGTGGGCGGATGGAGAGGCGAGGAGGGGGAGGGCAGGGGAGGGAAGGGGGAATGGAGACGGAAGACGAGCAGCTGCTTTCATCCCATGGAAAGCTAATCCCCCCCGTTTGTTCACCTCTCTCCATCAGATAAAACGGGCCGTCTGCTGCTCTGGTGCCCTGTCTTTTATTTATTTTTCTCTCTTTCTCTTTTTTTTTTGTTTCCTCCACTCTCCTCCACCCTTCAATTGTGATGGGTTTATCTCAGGCAGGGAGGAAAGAGGCAAGCTATTGATTCGGAAATGAGCTGTAATGCCGTTTGATAGGGGAACAACACATCCCTCTCTGTCTGTGCCTCCCCCCCCCTTCCATCCCTCCCGCATGCTTTTGTTCCTCTCCGTACCTTGTGCTCAAAATCTATTATTCAAACTCAACCGTGACAATGAATTCCTCCCCGCAGTCACAATCTTGTAAGCTCATGAATCTACACAGTGAGCAGATACAATTGAAAAGCCACCGGAGCCACTTGCATTAGGCGCCCAATATCTCTGCTGTTTTGTGTGATGGAGGGGGACCCCCTCCCCTCCCACTGCGGCGGCCCCCAACCCCTCCCCGTGGCCGTAAAGGTGGCTTATCACCTACCGCAGGTTCTCTGATGGATCGGCTGCACCGGGCTCACGGAACCGATGGGTTTCCGGGGAAAAACCGCACGGCCGCCTGGCTGACAAATAAGCTATCCAAGGGAGACGGGCGGCCCATCCCGGATTACCTAATACCTCAGGAGGCAGGATTCAGCCAACGCAACAGGGGAGACGACGAGGAGGAGGGGCAGGCAGAGGGAGGGAGGTTCCGGGGGGCTGCTCAGGTGTTGGTGTTAAGCCCAAAAGCTTGGACTGCGTCAGCCGCCGAAAATCGTCCCGCGAGTCGAAACCGTTACCAGGTGACGGAGCGAGGGAGACGATGCAGCACTCCCTCTTCGCAACCGTCTAAATGACCTCTCATCTTATTTCCCAAGGCAGAGCTTATGTTGTACATACTCTCTGGGAGCTCGTGCAGATGCTCTATTTCATCAGCTCTAACTGAATCAGACGGGCCGAGGTCTCTGCCTAGACCGTTTGCCTCGGAGAAAGCTGCTCGAAACACAGTCGGGGAGCCTCCACGTCCCGCGGCTTTTAAAGAAATGGCCCGAATGAGCTCGAGAGATGTTGTCTTGATGACGGTCTTGTTCACACCGAGCTACACCCTCCAAAACTTTCTACGGAGGCGCCGTCGCGTTTTAGCAGCCTTGTTAACCGGTTGTTAATCAATAAAGCGCGGGACGAAAAAGCCCCCCGGGCCGCTGGAGTGAACTTTTGAAAGAGGGCGAGGATGAAGAGGGGGACGGGGGACGGGGGATGGGGGGGGGGGGGGGGGGGTTACCAGGCTTCCATCTCGCATCAGGCTGAAGCCTCTCGTTTGTAAGCCGCCGATTAAAAGATGTCGGGGGAAACAAGCGGCGCGCAGGAGGCAGAGAGCAGCGGGGCGTTTGTTTCTGCTCGGGATGGCCGTGCAAAATGGAGGCTATAAATAGCGCCCCTCCCAGGATTTGACCTTGTGGCCATTTGGTAGCTGGCCGCCGCGAGGAGGGAGGTGACGGTGACGCCGTCGCCACGGAGACCGACCCGTGCGGCTTGAGATTGATTTTCCTGCTCGTTCTCCACGTGTAATTACCTCCCTTTAATCTTCATCATCTCATCATCATCATCATCAAGGGTTTTACAGATGGATGCAGCGAATAATGATGTGCTGATGAATTAATCTCAGTCTTTGTGTTGTACAACAAGGTCTCTTTGGGTGGACTATTGATTGACTTGTTAATTACAGTCCGGTCACTGCTACAGTAGGGTTAGATCAAATACATTAACTGAACCCCCCCCCCCAAAAAAAAAACTCAAGCTAATGTAGTATTTAGGCCAACTGGTCAAGTAAAAAAACCTTGGATGAAATCTAGAGAAATGGATGACATGACTGCGCACAGTTATCTGTTAACTGTGTTTGTGTTCCTTCACTGAGCGAGTTCACTTTCTACAGTGTTTTTCTGTAAATTAACCGTGCCTTTAGTGTGCGAACACTGGATATAATTTTTTTTTCTTTTCTCGTTTCCTTGCCAAAATCTTCGCAATCAGCTTGTGTGCAAATCTGCCGCTTTCTTCAGAATGTTGTGAATATTTCACATTCTCACTCATCGGTCGAACTCAATTTAAAAAGACAAAATGAAAGAAAGCCAAACAATTTACCTAAATTGATTTTTTTTTTTGACAATGACAGCACATTATGTCCATTCTGAGCCCCGGTTTTTCAATCATCCCCATCGTTTGAGGCCCAAATTGCATTTTGTGCTTCATGACAAAGCTACTCCAACCATCTTTGGGGAGAGTTTAAAAAAAATAACATCTGCAGTGTCATTTGGCGTTCGTAGAACTTTGGTCAGATAAGGCTCAGATTACATGATAAATCCACAAATGCATGGATTTATGCATTTGTGCATTTGTGCATTTATCAGGACGAAACGGAGGCACCTTTAAAAGTTAAGATGCGTCCGGCAGCTCGTGTTAATTGATAGAGACTAAAACATGATCAAACTGGGGAATCTTAATCACCACCATTACTCGAACTGCGAACACTCGTTTGGCACCAAAGGTCTCAACGAAACTTCCCCCAAAAGCATTTCCGAAATCAACAACAATCAACAATTTCTTTCAGCTTTCAGCCGTCAAGCAGCTTTTTTTTTGACAGTGGAACGCCACACGGTGTAAAGCTGGTGAATTTAACAAAGAGTGAGTGGCACCTCTTCCTCCCTGCATACAACACGGTGCCATATTTAGTGCAGAAAGAACCAAAGCATTGTTTGGTTTTCCCATTCTCCCTCTGTAATGCGACTGCATTTGAATTTGAATTTATCCGCTGCCGCTACGCCAACAATGGATGGGAAAGGATCATCGGCACAGCCGAGAAGTCTGGGTCACATGTCTTGCTTTGTCGGATGAACCTTTGACTTTGACCCAGGTTTGTCTTAAAGACGCACCTGTTATTCATCACGAGGCACAAAGTGTGTTACAGGAAGCTTTATTTTTTCACGGCTTATTTCACGACGGTCCGTCAGAGCGAATAGCGATGGCGGCAGAGGTGTTTTCGTTCCGATACTGTAGGTGACGACGAGAAAAATGATTTAACGGCGAAACTCCCAGTCTCAGGGCTGTAATTTTAAAATCCCCTTTAGGGGGGAAATTGCTTTTGCCCTCCTACGATTTTTTAATATCCTGGTTCGTAGTCCGGGCTGCTAAAAGGCAGCGTCTACGCGCGGCGTCTCTCCTGCAGCTGCCCGCGGGTGCTTTGTGGGGAAGTTATTAGAGATTAATACTATCTTGGTGTGCGGAGGGACACGAACTATGCCCCGCATGGTACACGGCCGTCCTCCTTAGCCCCCCCCCTCGGCTTCACCCAAAACAGCGAAACAGCCCCTCTGCCTAATGAAAGACTAGATTAATTATTATTGAAGGGCACGCAGCATTTGTCTTAATAGGAAAGAGGACTCCTCCAGGGTGATGTCAGTAATAACCTGATAAATCTTCTCTTCTTTGTGTACACGCTTGTCTGTGAAATGATGAGATTATGGCGGCGCCGCGCTCTGGTCCCCTGGTGGCTGAGCCCCTCTGTGTGGGCAGCGTGATTGTCAGCGTGGAGATGAACCGAATGTCCACTCTGCACCGTATCTCACACTCCCGGGGTTTGTAAAACGCCTCGTCGTTTTATTTTTCTTCGCGCTGAAAACGAAGCGTCCAGTTCAGCGCGCTGTTTTTTAATTTGAAAAAGTCTTGTTTTGTGTTTTTACAACTTCTCCAAAAGCACGGCGAGCCGAGTCGGCGTGAGTCGCCTCCGGTGTTCGCTCGCTGCTCCCGGGTGACCTTTCACAATGCAGTCAGAAAGCAACAGGACAGCCAGCAGCGAACGTGAGATGCAGCTGCATGATGGGAGAGGAAGAAGAAGAAAAAGCAATTACAATTAGTGTCACCCTGCACCGCCCCGATCGTGTCACAAATGACCTTGGTGGATTTGAAATGTGTCGCAGTGAATCCCCGAGTGCCGGGAAGCACCAGCAGCAGTTTTTTCTCTCAGGAGTCCCGGGCACGCTTTGGGCACCAGGAGAGGCTTTCGCCGCCGTTCGAGGTCACCGGATGCTCGTTAAATTTACCGTGGATGAATTCAACGGAATAATTGGGCCCCAAAATCAACTGAGCTCCTTTTTAAAATATTTCCCACGTGACTCTTCTTTGGAGAAGATTGATTTCGTCTCTTGGATAAACCCACAGAGGTTTGCGAGTGAATGGCGTCTGATGAGAAACTGCCCTTTTCACCCCCGTGGCCTCGTCCACCAAACCCTCGCCGCCGCACTTCTAAGCGGCGCAGATTTCCCACGGATGCTAACGCTCCCCTGTCCGTCGGCATGGCAACCAGGCCTCCTGCCTGCTGTAGGTTGTCATGCCACCGCCCCCCTTACCCCCCCATATCCCCGCTGCTCTTCCTCCCTCATTAGCGCTGTACTGTAGATGACACGTGTGTGAGCGCTGCACACACTTCCCCGCCCCCCCCCCGCGGCCCGTCTAGTCGCCGCCCCCACACCCCCTCGGGAATGTTTTTTCGCTCGGGGGACCCGGCGGGCGGCACAGCCAGAGTCGATTGCCCCGGATAATAGCGCGGCCGGCGAAAAAGAGACGGAAAGAGCAAGTGGCCTCAGCTTCCGAACCAATCCATCCCCGCAAAATGGAGCAGCTTCACATGTTTGGGGGGCTGAAGGATGAAGGATGATGCAAATGTGGAGGCTCGCTGGCCGGCGCTGTGCAGAGTTCATTCTGGCAGGCGGGGGGAGCAGACAGGGGTCTTTTCTTCCAAAACATGTCCACCCAGTCAGACGAAAAAACACTCATTACCACAGCGCCACAGGGCCCACTTGGGGATAATAACTAGGCATCTGCTTAAATTTGATATAAAGCTGGCGTACTGGGTACGCCAGCAGATTACCCTCAGATGCTAACGCTCCCCTGTCTGCGATAGTGGCAGAAATTATTGTCGTCTCTTAAGCTGCGTAACTCTTTGACACTTTGCTGCTCCAGCTGAGGCATTTGAAGGATCCCCGCTCTGTTATTCAAACCAGAGAGTGTCACCTTTTGAACTCGCCACCAATTGCATCATTTGCCCAAGATCAACCTGCAAAAACACTCAATTTATCTGAGAACAACAGACTTTCTGATGGTCCATGAACACGTCATGTAGGTCAAAGACAACTCTGGAAAAACAACCCAAACAAAGAATAAAACCCGTATATTACATCAAACTATCTGAACCATTTGCTTCATGCAGATTTTTGGGCACAGATTTTTTTCTCTCCAGTCATTCAATTAAGATTTAATTATCAATTAAATTTGAACGTGTGCCCTTTTTTTAATGATTCATTAAGTTATAATTGAGTCATACTGCACCGACGACTCATTTGGATTTTTTTTTTATACCTCTCTTCCTATTCGCGCCTTTTCGATTGAGATGAAGGAAAAAACCGAGGCCACAGTTCAAAGGGTTAATGGGATCTCTACAATTACACCCCGGGATAGAGTCAACAATATTTTGCGTTGATGATTGTCCATGTTTACCTCCTTTGTAGAGAACCGGGAGCTCAGACTATCATGATAGGGACTGACTTTTATCCCCTCTGTTTGATTTTGCTGCTGGTGAAATTCACGAGATTACATTGGCCGTTCCTTATCTCCTAAATGAGCTCATTACCTTGACATCCTGCTTTCCCTCCTGCTTTCCTTCCCTGGAAACAGATGGGCCCTGAATTTCTAATGAAACATGGCCGTCCCCTCCTGTACTTTAACTCTCTGGGCTGTTGTTGCTATTGATTTTGACTCCATAGCCAGATGAATAATCCTCGGGGGGGCCTCTGGCAAAAATGGAATGCTTCCTATGCCCACCTGTGCCTCCTTTTAAATACGGTCGGCGGCTTTTTGCTTCTTCGTGAAAACATCAAAGGTATCTTGAATAATTGTCTTGTGAATTATTATCCCGATTGTTGAGAAAAATGGGAGTTTTTTTTGGACAGAATATTGGTCCGATATGTGCTGGTCAATTAGCATTAGCATTAGCATTAGAGACAGGATGTGCAGAACACTGCCCATAAAGTCGACCATGCTTACCCCCTAAATGGAGTTTAGTCAGCCTAACAAGACAAAACACAAACCGCCCTGTCAATCACCGCCTTTCCTTGAAGCTTACTGTAATTGCGTATGCAAATTGCCTTAGATTACGAGTGTGCACCCGCTGTAGGGTTTGGTGATTGTGAGTTGCGATAATGATGGATTTCCTCACATTCATTTCTAGCGCGTTTGTTAATGAAGTGGCAGCCACTTAAAAATGTGGATTATGCATCCGTTGTGATTTATAAAACAAGCTCTGCGAGTCTGCCGCCATTAACAACAAGTACAGCAATTAAAAGTGGAAGCGGAAGGCTGAATGCCAGCTCTGGAAATGGAAACTTTTTGACTTGGCAACTGTGGGGTCTTGAAATTAAAGACCCCGAGGATCTCGGAGCTCTGTTTTTTTAATGCTGCAGTTATTCACCGAGCCGCAGTCTGAACGGACCTCGCTCCAAAGCCGGTCAACAATCACTTGTTACCAAACAAAGGTAACTTAATGAGCCACTCTCAGGCCTGACTGACACGGTGGTTGCATCCACGGAGGAATCCTAAAGGGGCTCATTACGGCCACCAGGTAGCGCCGCACCCCGGAACGCGGCTCCGTACCGTCGCAACGGCTCCTTTCATCCCAAAGCACCAACGGAGATTCCACAATTTCACAGACGCTTCAAACCCGACCTGTTTCATCCTTCTTTTTATTTTTTTTTAAAGAAAGAAAGAGCAGAGTGGCGCGCGGAACACTAATTAATCGTCTCTCAATGAAGTGTTTTGAGTAACTCGTGGACACGTTATCCTGAAGAGCTGTTAGCATCTCCTAATTGGCCTCAGTTCCACGTCGGCGCGCAGAGATTCCAATTTTGCGAACACAAAGTGTGTTATAATTTGATTTCTACTTTAATCAGCAAGTCCCTCCCGTCAGGCACTGACGAATTCATTAATTGGATATGGTGGGAATCTTTTTAGAAGGACGCTTGGAATCCCCCAAATTGCGTCCCAGCAGGCTGTTTGGATACTGTTTGGCCCAGTTTGCTCGCCTCTCGGTGATGGAGTCATGTGGTCAGAAAACACTCATTCCTCGCATCCTTACTGAATCTGTCTCCGAGGCCTGGAAGCCAACAATGTTGTCCCTCTGTGTCGACGCTCTCTCTCTCTCCCTCCCTCTCTCTCTGTGTGTACAGTAAACACAGTCAGTGACTCATGACTCCCTCCCAAGCTTTGGGGTCACGCCATCCTAACTCGCTCGCTGTTTACCCTCAGTCTACCTCCTCTTATCTCCTGCACTCCTCTTTGCCTCAGAGGCATCGGGCGTCTTTAAATGAATGGAACAGAAGCCCGAACTGTGTTACGATAACAGACTTACTGTTTATTTAACATGACCTGCATCCTTAATCGTGCCTTTCTGATTCCCGTGTTACAAATCCCTCGGAGAAAACTCAACCAGTTCCTCCTTATAATCTCACACGAAACAGGATTTGGTGTCGTTCAGCGGCTTAACGGGCCGACGGCCCTCCGTAATCTGATACGGCGAGGGAACTGGTCTTTTAAATGTTGAATCGATATGTCGCTAAATACGCCGGGCCTCGGGGTCTCGCTGGATCAAAATGAGAGCCAGACGCTCAGCTCCTCCCAGCGCAGGAACTGCAGTGCTTTTCTCACTTCCCACGAGGTCGACCCTCCACAGGCTCGGAGGGGCCGTCTGTCACGAAGACGAGGTCGTGTCAGTCACGCGGTGGGATGAAGTCGCCCGGGGAGAAAAAAGAAGAAGAAGATGAAGAAGAAGACAAAAAAAACGCTCCGCTTTTAAAACGCCTCTGCTGAAACCAGCACGTATTGTCTGTGACTCGGAGCAGGTGATGGAATTCTGCATCCTCACTCATCTGGGAAAAGATCTGAATGCATGATGAATGCAGATGAATCCATACAGGACGCTAGTGGTCAATGCACGGTTTTTGCTTGAGTTCGACAATCAATGTGCTCATCACGGGAGATGAGGTCCAAGGTAACAGACGGGACCCCCCCCCCCACCAAATGTCTTTTACAAAAGGGCCTTTCATCCTATTTTGCCTTGTTGCGCCTTTATAGCAGCTGTTTGGCTGATGGAGACACATGTGGCAGGTGCTATTTTTGTGTATAAACTCTCCTATTCACGTTGAGCATGAGGAAAAAAATCGTCACGCACAGCAAACAAGATCCGTGCTTCCCCGATGCAGGGGAGGGTGGGGGGGGGGCAGAGTCCGATTCAGCACCACAGCCTGATGGACAGCTCCCTCCTCCACTGAAACTTAGCGGATCGATGCAGCGAGCGAGTCCCAGACCCCTTTGTCCTCGTGCAGGGAGGCGGCTCCTTCTGTCCCACCGTCGGTGTGTCAGATGTTCAACGGCACCCGGCTGCCCGGTCAGAAATGAAAGAGAAAGGAGGGGCTCCAGAATGGGGGTCACGACCGCTTTGTGTTTCCAAAACATGCCGGACCACCGCGGGCTAACCTCAAACAAGCAGAACACCTGTTTCCACGGGCGGGTTCCTCGTAGAGCTGCTTCCCGGATGAAAGGCACGCAAAGTTTTGATTGGGGTGTGTGTGTGTGGGGGGGGGGGGGGGGGGGGGGCGATTACACAGATCAAACCCGGGTGTTTAAATTGATTGTTTGGGGTGTGTGCGCGATGTGTTGAGCTCAGTCTGAGATGTCAGGGATGGTCGTGAGCAAGACGTAGTCTCTGCTTTTCATAACCAACACAATGTGCTGAGGTTTTGCCTCATCACATTACAAAAGAATAAAACGGTTGATTTATGAAAGCCGGCCCCATCACAGTCTTTATTTAGCTTGCATACATTTCAATATGAATATGAGTCATTGTTAACGAACAGAACATCTCTTTAGGAACCAGAATATCCATAAAAACTCTTTAGCTGGAGGAGGTTGGTGTTCTCCAGAGTTAACAACAATTGAACGGTCAAAATATTTTAAAGGCGTTCTCTCTGAAAGAGTTGGAGAAATGCGAAATCCTTCCTCTCCTGTGCGGAGCCCCACACTCAAAAGCCCCAGGCTGAATTTTAAAGCCATTGAAATGTCAAAATTTCCATGTTGTCACTTCCAGAGAGGGACAGACACTGGCTGTATTCTACGGGCTCGTGTTTGAAGTTTCCCCTACCCACCCACCCCCTCACCTTTCCCCCTCTTTCATTTTAGTTTTTCCGTGAGGATATCAGCGAAGTGAGGAGAAGGACAATGTACAATCTGGATGGGAAACTTCTATTGTAGCCTCTCAAATGAAACGTGAATAAAAAACAGAATACTGCATATGGACCTTATCGGCAAATAAATGGTTGCACTCTGAGAGCGCATAAAGGAAGCCAGAGCATGTCGATTAAGGTAATCTTGGGCCAACCAGCTTTCAATAATCACACCTTGGATTGAAATGTCACCTTGCTGTTGCTGTAAAGTGATGCAAGGAAGGTTTAGTTTTCTTTTTTTTGCTATACAGAGGAAGGTGCCAAAAAGTTTTTTTCCTCTTCCTAGTGATGTTCTGACAGCGTTAGAGGATTTAAAAAGCGAGCAAAGACAACACACCGTGAAATGCCATCGCGTCTCAAAACACAAAATGTCCCGCCTTCCTCTAATTCACCATAAAATGATTTTCCTCCCCCTTTTGGTCGTCTCCCTTAGAGGTCGTCAGACGTGGTTCGGCAAGTATTCATTAGGCGTAAATACAAAAAATCTGAGCCACTCACAGGCCCCGGCCACCTCTCGCCCTGCCAAGTTGAATGCACAGGATATCCTTTATTCATTCATTTGAAGTAATGGGATTGGAACCACTGTCGTAGTGGCAACTTTCGATAACTGCAACTCCCGATAATGGACCGAGCCCCTTTCATCCCGAGCGCGCCCTGCACCAACATCAGTGGTAACGATTTCTCCTTCCTCAAAGTGTGGAAAGGCTGCAGGCCGGCGTGTTTCTCCAACCGTAAAATGCCCCACATATATTATTTTGTGCGTTGGTACTGACTTAATTTAATCTCCAGATCCAAAACGTCAGATCGCTAATGGAAAATAAGACACATTTTTGGCAAGCTGTTTGACAGGCTCACCGAAGGGGGACGCACCCCACGACGAAGGTGTGCAGCTAAGTACAGCAGCGACGCTTATTCCCATCTATTCCCATCAAAATACTGCATACGTGTCTAATAATAGGACCGAATGTTACCGTCCCAGCGGGGGGCCGATAACGAGCTCACTGAGCTTACTGTACGGGGGACGCGTTTGATTTGTTGGCGTGTCAGCGCCGCCGCGCCTCATCGGGCCGAGAGATGGAGGTGCTGCCAAAAAGGGGGCGGGAAAGGGCCGGGGTGACGAATGACACGGCCGAGGGTTTGATTAGCTTTTTATCGGCTCCCGGGACTCTCGGCGACGCCCTGAGATTGATGGAGGCGGCGCGGTGCCGTATTTATTCCGAAGCAGCGTACTTGCCACCGAAAAGATGAGCGGGGCCCCCTTCTCTCCTCTTTAGAGACTCACTTGACTTTAGTTATTTCACACCAGCTGCACAGCTGGGAGGAGGTGGGGGGCAAAAACAGATATTTTTCTCTTTTTCCGTCTGCGATGAACATAAAACAAGTTGGTCCAGCTGGCCGCGACCCGGACGGGGAGTTTCTGAGCGACCCACATTCATGAAGAGCAGTATTGATCCCCCGCATTTACTCCCACTGGGTTCAGTTATCTCTGCCGCCATGAGGGGGAGAGGCACTCCCGTCTGTGCCTTCTTTCAGGTGCAAGGTCACCCCGAGGAACACTGTCCCCGTGATGAACGTGAAAAATCAAAAGATTTGTAATGAGATGATGTTTGGAAGCAGGTCGGCCACGAGGAACATGCAGATTTATGCTGCCGGGAGAAGCAGCGTTTGAGCTTATTTACGTGAGTAATCACATTAATGGATAGGAGGAGAATCATTGAGGAAGAGACACTTTGGGATCGTTCAAAGATAAAGTACATACATAGCTTGCAAACAGTACTTCACAAATACAAACGGATGAGAAAAAAACATTGGTTCCACAAATTAATACACATTTTTTGCATTTTTTGTGTAGAAAAATTAATCATTTTGTGAGCTTTGATCTGTCAGCGATGCTGAGACGATAGTGTGAGTTAAAGTTGCCCAGATAGTAATTATGTTCCGTCAGAAGAAAAACATAAATCATCACATCAAACCCATTAGCTTACGTTTTGTCATCACGTTGAATGCACATTGAATGGAAAGCAGGAGGTGCTTCGGCGACGTGACGTTTGCACGTTTCTGCACGTGGCGACGACCAAAATAGGAAGGAAAACAAACCGTCGCTTTTTCCCTTTTCTTAATTCACCAACACGGCAGAACCACTCTGCGGCCTGTGTGCGTGCGGCCTGTCAACATCCATTCCCTTCACTTAGAGCTAATGGGCCGCATTGAGCAACAAGCAGGCGCGCTGCAAACAGAAAGCCGGCGCTAAGCGCTCAGGGCCTAATAAAGCCGGGCGTTTCCAAAACGGGGGGAACCGGCGCAGCCAGAGTGTCGGAAACCTGCCGGCCTAATCGGCCCTTGATGAGAGCCAATGCCCGATCCGCCGCCGGCGGGAAACAAATGGGCTTGTGTGCCGGTAAAGCGGGATCGACGCTATCAGCGAAGCCTTGACCGCGGACGTCGGAGACGCGCGAGGGTCCGCCCCCGACATTTCTAAATCAAGCTCGCTGTCGATTTTTGAAACGTGCATCCATCCCGTTCCAGTCCCTCAATATCATCACAGGAAGTAATCCTGCTGACATTTGATTGGGCGGCCATTGTTTGAAGTGCGGTATTTTTGGACGGGGCGCTGATTGCAGCCGAGTGTTTGCTGCAGGCTACTTTGGCAGCGGCGCCGGCATTCCTCCCCCGGAGGTCCGTGGCCTTTGGGTGTGATTAGGCAACGCTGGCATTTATCGAACTAGTGGATTTTGGACACCCTCAGTGGCGTTCATGGCGCCCCTCGCCGCGGTTCCCACTCGTCGTGCTGACAATAACCGCAGCTGTCCTCGTGGGTTCTGGACGGCCAAATTGGTCTGTGTGCCAATTGAAAAATCACTTGACGATCGGCACTGAGACAAGCACCTGGAGGCCGCGTGTGTGTGTGTGTGTGTGTGTGTGTGATGCCGCTAGAAGTCGGTATTGGCAATGATAAATCTCCCTTGGACGAAATAACATACTATTTGGTCCCTTGAATTGACATTAGCCGGCTTATTTTTCGAAGGGCTCCTGGTCCAGCAGGTGGGGGGGGGGGGGGGGGGGGGGTTCTGCGGCGCATCCAGACTAGCGTGTTTACCATCTTGGTCCAGGCAGCAGCAGCTGTGTTTGGCGAGCTGAAGTCAATGTCTGACATGTAAGCTGCTGAATCTGCTGTTCCCACAGGCCGCCTTTGAGCACCGAACCCATCCTGGAATCGCAGCCTTGTGTTCACACGCAAATGAGTATTAGTTAACGGTCACCCTTAAGTGAGTTTTTACATGTTCTAACACTTATTCATCTCCCCTCCATCTCAACTGTAACAGTTGTATGATGCATGTGTGTATGTGTGCATTGCTTTTGGGTTTCTATCCCTTATTCACAAAAGAAGCCGCCGAAATTTGAGTGAGTTTTTTTAGACAATCCCAAATAAGAAAACGTTGCTGTCTCATATGGCACTATAGCATAAGATACAAAAACATGATTCTTCTAGTTTTCAAATCTCTTGGCGTGTCCTGTCCACTCTGCTTAACCCCGGACTTTCTACGTCCCAGCACTGCGACATGTTAGGTTGAGAAGAAGGTGAACGTGGAACACGAGAGTCTCAAACTGAAGTGCTGGGATTTGGCGTTTGGCACAACGCCGGGTCGGGTCTAATCCGCGAAAGACGCTTTTATGGTTTGTTTATTGCGCTTTAACCAAAAGCCCCCGAGACACAATATAATAACCTCATTTGATATTCATCAGACAGCATGCTGTTGACATCTCTTGGATAACCACACTGTTAATAATTGAGTAGGGCGCAGGTTTCAATGCAGACGCCTCGTGCAGCGATATCCCAGCCCGTTGTGTCGGCTCCGCCTGTGGAAAATGGAAAAAAGTGGTTATTATAGTTTTGTATTAAAACACAACTGAAAAAAAGGGTTTCAAATATAATATATTACCTTTTAGGCATGAATCATATCTTTGAGGTTGACGCAATGAGAGGAATAATCCTTCAAAGAGCGGCCCGACACGTACCTGTGATTCGCCCGACTCCTGGTGGGAGGAGGAGGAGGAGGAGGAAGAGGAGGAGGAGGAGGAGGAGGAGGAGGAGGAGGAGGTGCTTCCAGCTCACCACAGACCAGAGCGTCCTCCACCCAGCCCCCCCTGCTCTTCTTCTGGCTCCAAACGCAGCAGTAATAAGGTCAAAGCGTCCCCCGCTGCCTGCCGCTACATTCGCCCTTTCAGCTCGCCAAGATCCCCCACTGACCTCCAGTTATATGGCATTCATACACATATTGAACGACGATTGGAGATACAGGAGCATACGATATCTGAGTCATACAGCCAGGAGAAAACAGGCACCTCACGGTGGCCTTTTATTTTTATTAAAGCGCATGCCTCTGCTCCTCTTCTCTGTAATTATGCATTCAAGTGACACACTTATTTATACCGTGCGGTGGGTTGCCCAACTGCCACGGATCCTCTGATTGGTGCAGCGGCTTTTTCTAGGTCAGACAGTGGATCTAAAACACACACAGACTCGCACTCACATTTTCTCTTTCTCACACACACACACACACACACAGCCAAACGCTTCCACTGGGGAAGGTGATGTGCATTATTCGCCTGGTTGCTCCTCTTCCTCCCAAATCTAAATATAAACATGACTCACGCCATGTGATGGTAATTGCAGTGACTCAAGATGGCGGCATACCTTCAGTGGTTCTCTAGTCTGAGTCTGACATGTCCTCCCTCGCCGGGTTCCTTTCTTTTTCTCTTGCTTGTCATTTATTACAGACACACCCGGTCTTTAGAAGACGGCCGCTGCTTTTGCTCGGTACTAATTCATTGGTGATAAACGTGGCATGTGCCACGGGGCGGGGGGGGAGGGGTCAGGTGGGTGCTCATCTGGCGCTGCAGAGGCAGCGTTTGTATGCGTTTGGAAATCATGTGAAATGACACACTGATTCATTTCCAGTACTGACTGGTTTAACTGGAACGCAGTCAGACCTCCTTTTTTAAAAGCCTTGTTACCTCATGGATCATCTCTTTGGTCATTGTTTTAACCTTTATATATATATATATATATATATATATATATATATATATAATTTCCAGCTCCTCCACCATGAATCACACCTCGCTGCAACACATCCCATCTCTCTACCTCCCAGAGAAGAAAGGGGATAATGGGAGAACGAGCGAACAAATTGAAGTCTGACTTCTTTTTTAAACTCGTAGAAAAGCTCGGTCCCACACTGTGCTTGCCCTATAAGGGGGGGGTGAATGGGGGGGTCTGGTTGTTTCCATGTCCAGGCCGCCTGAAGGAACTAAACCTTCTAAGTGCTCTCTGTCACTTTACATTTCCAGCTTTGTATTAACATTGCACGCTAGAGAGCGGGGGGTCTGAAAAAGCAGAGAACCTTCAGGCTACAATTCAGCTCAAGAGCCCGGAAAGGTTGTGTCCAGTAAAAGATTCTTGTTTCACGTTTTATTAGAACCCGATCGCCACATGACATGACGGCTAGGTGTTGGTTCAGCTTGCTCCATTTGAGAGCTACGTGATATTTAAAAGCCTGAATTCCTTTCTTTTTGGGAAGGACCAAGTGTCCTTTGGGCCTGATTGGTAGGTGATACATGATGAGGTGTGTGTGTGTGTGTGTGTGTGTGTGCAACCACGGGCCTTATTTAAGATGTGAGCCGATGAGCAAACCGATGAATATGAATTTATTTGGTGGCACTTAGTGTCGCTCCTTTTTACGCCGCTCCCCTCCTTCCAGCAGTCCCATCAACACCTCTCCTCCCTCCACCTTCTCACTGGTGCAGCGGTGCAATCTCCTCATGCAAATACCCCGGGAGGTGGGTGGGCAGTCGAGGTGGCTAACTTGGGAACGTAAATTACATTTGCATGTGATTGGATGGGAACACGGGGCTCAGTGGGAGCACTTTGCAGGAATAACAAGTGAGGAGACGGGCTTGATTGCACTGACTTTGAGGTTTCTCTCACTGTTTGCTGGTTGTTAATACATCAAATACATGCCAATCCTAAAGTCCTGACTGTAGCGCCACGGTTAAGACACTTCCTGCCTTCATTATATACGGCCATCCTTGCTGAGCTGTTATTGCTTGATTGTTTAATTGTTCAGCCACATGAAATGTAAAACACACACACACACACACACACAAACACACACCAACTCCACAGAACAGTCCACGTGACGCAACGGGCCTCCTTATGTAACGCCCGTCTCTGCTGGAACTGGAGCATAAAACCAGACCAGCCAATCGTAGGACTCCTTTCCGCCCGGCCACCCTCCCCCCCGCCTCCCCCGCCCCCCATTTTTAAATAAGGCTGTCTGTGCACATGTGGAGAAAGCATAATCAGACGAGTAATTTAACTTCCCAACCAGTGGCTGGCTACGTTTTCATTAGGCCCTAATTAGTAATCAATATGAGACTTTCCTCCGAGAGGGGTTTGTCACAGCGCTGGTAATTGCTTCCTATGATATGCAGACATGCAAATGGGAAGAAGAAGAAGAAGAAGAAGAAGAAGAAAAAAAAGGATCAGTTCGGAAGTTGTGGGCCGAGACTGAGCGCGGCGACAATGGGAGCTTTTGTTCGCCGCGGGTTGATAATGACTGTAGCGCGGCGCCGGGAAGAAAATTACAGTCCTCACCCCGCCGTTTCCAACGGAAGTTAAAAGGGGGAGATGGAGCCTTCTGAAATCAGAAGGATTGACTGACGTTGATCAATACATTTTTAATACATTAAAGATCAGACATAAGCTCTATTAAATAGCACACAAAGCAGAATTGACTATTTTCATTGTCTCTCATCTACTTTCTGTCCCCCCCCAACTATGTCGTCACGTGACACGTCGCTGCTTCCCACGTCGTTAATGCGCCGCGTTTCGCGTGTTTTAAGTTTAACCTCGCCGTCGCAGGGGGGGGGGGGGGGGGGTCACAGGCTTGAGGCTACAAGTGCCCTTTTAACAATACTTTGCACTTTTGAATAGGAAGCTGATTGGAACGTCGCCGGAGGGCTGCACTTCACCACGCTGGGTGCTCATTTTTTCATTTCAACAGGTCTGATTAGCTTTAATATCATTGTTCCGTAGAGTTCTGAATCACTTGTCTTCAACTAGGCCACGTGTGTGTAAAAAAAAAAAAGAAGAAAAAACACAAAACAATAGGTCAAATTAGCATGTCGTTTCCTGCAAAAAGTAGCAGGTTGCCCGCTGTTCACAAAGTCACTTTTCAAAAGTTGCCTGGGCGAGAAAGCTGAAAGACCTCAAGATGCTCTTCCTCATGCTGCTGGAATCTCGACCGAGGGAGGTTTTATTGGGTTATTTGGCCTTTTCCTGCGTTCGAAAATCAAGACATTCGAGGACTGGACGTGGCGTGGAACCCCGTGTTCATCTGGGATGACACACGGGATCAAACGTGAGGATTGGCTTTGGTCTTTGTTGTTGTTCGATAACTTTCGAAATAGATTTTTAAAAAAGTGTTGAAGACAGCTTACGTCTTCACTCGGGAAGGAAGAAAGTCATTTAACGTTGAAGCCGGCTGAAAGGAATCCGCAGTATGAATCGCATCAGAAGGGAGCGATTGCCTTTTTTTTTTTTTTTCTCACAGTTTCAGTGTCCCTGTTGCAAAAAACACCTCTCAGATTGTATTTATTATGGGTCCAGTCAGTCATCTTTCACACACTCACCCCCGGCCTGGACCGCAAACGTCACATCGCAATAGCAGAATTCTTTTAGTACCAATACCAGTGAAATTCAAATCTATTTCTTTCCCCATATATGCTTAAACCAGGTTTTAAAACACGTAAATCTGTTAAAAGCTTAACATTAATTGATTTGCATAAGGCAACATTTGACATTTCCTTCAACTCTCATTGGCACAGCTTCAGATTTGTCCCTGAAGGCACCGCCGAGCTTCACTGTTGTCTCCAGCGGGACTAATCAAATTCGTCTGTCCGTCTCTGCCAGGCCGCACGTCTCAGTGGAACCGTGCCTTCATCAAACAAACTGGATTAAAACAGTGTAATCTACGTGGCTTCTGGAGGATGCACTTTGTGTGTGTCTGTCTGTGTGCGTTCCTGACGTACAGGAGGACCTTTTGTTTTTCATCCGTTTAAACACTGACAGCGGTGCCCGGAACCAGCGTGTAGGATGACCAGACCTCTGTACTTTAAAGCTTGGAAAGCACGCCGGTCCTCAGCGTGAGCGGCGGAGGGACCCGTTGCGTTATCCACTACGCTCTCAACCTGTCAGCTGACCCACTTTGGATGGGAAAGAGGAAAGTTCTTGGCGTTTCGGCTTTTTTGGTTAAACATTTTAAATGTTCCTTCCCGAACCCATATTAAGCCAAACAACAATACCAACCTCCAGTGTGGAGTTTCTTACAGAATGGTCCAAAACCAACGTTTGTGTCTGGGTTACCGTACCAGGAATATGATCTCAATATGGCTCATTTTCCGTTCATCACTTTGGGACGTTCAGGACTTTAGATTGTGTCCCAACGGGGGGCAGTAAGCGGTGACTCTTGAACTGTCTCTTCTTTAATCAACGTACCTTCCCGTGTGACCGACCCTCATTGCACTCAACTCGCCACACAAAGCCGCCTTCTTACCCGCCTGAACGGTCAATCGGCTGAAGAGTCACCCTTCCTCGAATGCAAATGGCCTCATTTGCGCAGCGTGCGTGTGCAGTCACCTGTCAGCGGCGAGGGCCGGAGAGGAGAGGAATGAACGTCGGCTGGACACAATGAGGTTTCATTGTCCGGCGTGGAAAGCAAATTTCATGGAAGCTCATTAGACGGGCCGCCTCAAAGATTCCCTGAAGAAAGAATTGGCGAGTAGGATGAGAGCAAAAATTGGATTCTCTCTACTCGCTTAACTGCAAAATAGCCAGCACTCAATCTGGAACTAATGAAGTGGATCTCGATGTGACACGTGGTTCAGATCAAATACGCCGGCAGCAACAAAGTCAAATGTACCTTTTTGAAAGATGATCGGGTGTTTTCTCTTGCATTATGGAGAGGTGGTTGAATAAAGTCTATTGTGTGCGCGTGTAATTCAGGTGATGGTTGGACTTGTGTCTCTCGTTATGTCAAACTTACACATTTTAAACACTATAAATTTACTTTTTTGTTAGGTTCCCTTTACAAATTGCAAATATGCATGAGGGAGCTCTATGTCTGTTCTTAAACATTGTGTTCTTCTCCATCTGTGACAATTTTGCCTTATGTCATATTTTGGACAATCCAATGCATCGCTATGCAGAGTGGAAGCTAGTTAGCTTAGCCCGGTTTGTTTACGGCACATCGCCTATACTTGTTCAGTTCTCCTCAGGCGAGCAAACAGCCGACTCAACATTTTACTTTTCCAAACTGCCGCCAAAGAAAATCTCATCATCGGCAGAGGTCCGACTTCAGGTTCATGCATCCCGTCTCTCCGACTCTCATCAGCGGAGCGCACTAATGAGTGTTGCTTAGCAACCGGTAAAACAGGGCGGGTTGAAGTCGGCGCTGGCAAGAAGGCTCCTGCTCGGCGGGGTCTTTTTTTTTCCCCCTTTCTTCTCAACTTGCTCTTCATGTGCCTTCTGCGTCCAGCAGCAAGGCCCGTTTTCCCCGTGACATCAGAGAGGTTGCCTCGCTCTGCTGGCACATAATTAGTATTTGGAGTCATACTACTGGATGTGACGCCCGGACACCTATAAATATATATATATATATATACAAAAAAAAAAAAAAAAAGTCTTCTGCTCGAGGGAGGGGGGCCGAGTGTTTTTATCCACAAATGATAAATGCAATGCAGCACTTTAAGTCCTTCACGGGAGCCGTTCTTACTGAAATTGCAGTATATGTAGCGTCCCATTCAAATGCAACAGAAACCCTCTCATCCCGGCTATTTCCGCAAAGTATCCAACAAAGTATCCGCCAATGAGCCGAACGCGCTTCGAATGGGCCCCGATGGCTGCGCGTTTCGCCCTGCACCCGTGGAAGTCAAATAATACAATCTGATTGCGTGATTATCCAGAGTGGGGACGCCGAAGCGCCGTCATCCGGTCTGATGGGAGGATTTTAAAGCCGATCCAACCCAAGCAGACCACTCTCCGGATTGCCTCGTAGTCTCTGAGCGTCTATAGAATATCTCCTCCACGATGAGGTCACACGCGTGTTTTTCCCCCTGGACGCTCTCCTGGGTTCAAGCTCGGGGAGCCTTTTCCTCGCCGCGGCGGCTGAGGCTCCAGACGCTCTTCTACCTTCAAATTAAGCAGGGCTTGATGGATGTCGGGCTCAAAGTGGGTCATCCTGACTTGGGGGGGGTTGAGGGGGCCGAGCCTGGCACTGCGCCGCGCGCCGTCACGGTTGTCTCCTTCGATAAAACCCCGCGAGGCTTCAAGCGACGCAAAGTCCGCTCACCTTTTTCCGACGCCTTCGCAGTGCGACGGCGGACGCCTCGTGGTCCAAGGGCAAAGCGCGGGGGCGGGGGGGAGAGGGCGAGCCCGCCAGTGCTGCGTCATCATCATGCAGAGAGACCATCTGAACGCCATTACGCGTGATTGGAGTGCCAGCTGCAAGGGCATTTCTCTAACGGCCACACTCCCTCCACCCAAACCGTAGCAGGTTTACTTCAAATGGTTTTGTGACGGTAGTGATGTCTGCTGGTCTCGGGCACACTGCGCTCAAAATGAAAAGTGTTTCATGTTCTCCTTCTGAACCATCGAACCGTGCACGTACATCCACGCCGGATACGCCACGCCGGATACGCCTGTTTAGCGTATTCTTGTTCTCTCGCCTCTGATTGTTACACATTCGTCTTAAGAAAACGAGCAAAACTCAATTCATTGGTTAAACGTCACGCAGTTTAGTCGAGTGACAGAGAGACGTGTCAGGCAGCATAATTAGCAGGCAACACAAACCTACCCCCCCCCCCCCCTCCCCTTTAGCATCTGCAGCGGCTCCATTATCAACTGTGGTGCTGTTGAGAGAGAGAGAGAGAGAGAGCGAGCGAGCAAGCGTTGACTGACAGGCCCGGCCCGGCTGGAGCCACAGATCGTACAGTAACTGGCAGCAGAAAGCCATTCTTTCTCATTTGCACAAAAAAACAACAAAGAGAACTAAGCGTTGCATTGTCTGCCCCCCCCCCCTCTCCGCCGTCGCCGATTTGAAAATGAACTGCTTTTGGAGCCGAGTGCATCAAAGCGTGTCGGCCCGCTTTGGCCAGATGGTGTTTTGAGTAATGAGAATCTTGCTTGACCTTCAGTGGCCACTTCCTGCTTGTAAAAAGCTTGTAAAAAAAGCGGCATCGGAAGAAAACAACGGGGCCGCGGACTCCATCCGGGCCTCCGAAACGCTGCGAGTGGACGACATGTGATCTGCCCGGTGACAAAGGCTCCGCCTGGACCGGATATTGGCTTCTGGTCCCTGACGCTAAACACAGCGGACGCCATTGTTCCGCAAACATCGGCCCCCTCTGGCTCTTATTAAATAGATGTCGAGATGTAAACAACAATAAGAGCCCGAGCTTAATATCGCGCGCTTGCGTTTGAGCTTCGCAGTATTGTGTCCACGTGAGAGAATATTTGATGCGTTGCTTGCAGGAGCGAGATAAATGTTTGTCTCAGTTGCATTTGGTCTTTACGAGGGTTGATATACATTCATTCAGTTCATTAAGTTTAATTGACAGAAATACCTTTTTTCTCAGACCAGTTGAACACTTGAAGGTGTTTTAATATTGTGGTTCCATTAAGCACATTTTCTACTTTTGTGCATAAAAAAATGAATGTTTGCTCACCAAAGTTGTGATGGTGCACGGATGACAAGTTACAGGGGCGTTTTTCTCCACAGGATAATAAAGAGATGTCGAATGTGTTTGATGTTCAACGTCATTTTCACTCGCACTGGAAACACCGCTGTCTCTCCGTGACATTTAAAAACCTCCCGAATATCTACTCAATGTTCCTTGACCCGATGATTCATTCTCAAAGCGGATTTTGCCAATCGTCAGTTCTTCTCTGGAATTTCCTCGGCGTCTTCGGCGTCCTCGGCCCCCCAGCGTAGAGAGTCCAGTCCTGCCCCCCCCCTCCCCCCCCAGCTGTAAACAGACCCCCGCCGCCTCGCTCATCGGGCGTCGATGCCTCTTAATGCCTGATGCTTATCCTTTAGCCCACGCAGCCTCCCCCCTGTTGCACATTTTATGAAACACCTTTTAAGTGAAAGCACGGCGTCGCCCCCCCCGCCCGCCCCCCCCCCCCCCCCCCCCCCCCCCCTCCAGTCCCCCACTGCTGTCTACTGGTAAATATCAGCCTCTAATGAGCGGCTGTTTATATCTTTCACAGGACGGATGGATGGACGGGGCGGCGTGAAGCGTCCGCGCTCTCATCCACCTGTCGCCAGCAGCGTGTTCTTGCGCGCCTCACTGCATCCCGGTCCTCGCCGAATGCGACACCCCCCCCCCCTCCTGGCGCGGTGCAACACCGTCCACCCCGCTCGCAGGGCGGCGCTCAAGTGTTTCGGTGCCACAACTCGAACTGAGGCTTTTGCTTCGTAAAGTGTTTGAGTCTGAGACACACCGATGAAGCGTGAGACCGTCGGGGTGCATTTCCTTAATGGATGTAGACGCAATTAAAAGGATGAAAGGAGTCTTATTCGTGTGACATAAATGGGGGGGATTTCGTATTTAATGGTTTAATTATCTGCTGGAGAATTAGCCCACTTCTTTTCACTCAACAGTGGACTTTTTATTTACATGGAACTGTATTAATTAATGGCCACTGGTCATCCGCCCTCAGGCGTAAAAGCTCGTAATTAGAGACAAGTTCTTAACATCTTAGTTAAAGGACTTGCATTGACCCACTTACCTTGTTCCATTATGCCTAACCGTGTGTCCGGAGTGTTCATGGTTGACTTGCTTGGTTAACCTTGGTCTACCGTCAACTCTTCTCGTAATCTCACACGTATTCATATTTATTTTTCAGAGATCTGCCGATGTGGAAAGGAAGACGGTGAAGGAAGAAACGCCCGCCAACTGAAGATACTGTAAGTGTCGATCAAATGACCTTCGTTCCGATTGGACAGAGCATAGTCAGCCCTTTACAGCATGCCGCACATGCTTATATTTACTGAAAGGGACGTCTTTCCCTCCTGTTGCACACACACACACACACACACACACACACACACACACACACACACACACAAACACACAAATCAATCAGTAAAGCCAACAGGGAGACAGGAGGCCTGATGGCCAGCGGCCTCGTTTGAGATGCAGACGTTGTCCTGTTGCTTCCTTTAATGAGATCTGGAGGCGTGCAATCTAATATTCACCACCGAGGCCCCCGACGTGGCCCCCGGGCCTGCAGCCCAGAAGGCTGTGTGCTAATTCAATGGAGTGAAGTCAGCTGTGATCAGAGGGACTTGGAGGGGCCATTCAGTGGAGAGGATTAGAGGCATCAGCCCTTATGGACTAATAGTCTGCTCTATATCCTAGTAGCCCCGGGCGGGGTGCTGAAAAATAATCTTAAAAATCAACGCAGGTTTGGCGTCAAAAGAAGCATAAAGCGTGCGTGTAAGTGACATAATAGACACAATGTCCCCCACATGGAGATCTGTGAGACGGAGCAGCTCAGCGATCAGCCGCAGGTCACACCATGACGTCGTTTTGGGAATTTGCACGTGCATATATTTGCTACCGCGCCTGGTTTTGATGAACCGACGGCATCGAGGCACTTTGGTGATGCAGGTAGCCGTGAACCAGGAAAGGCCCGAAATCAACAGTTCCTTGATTTGGCTCAGCTTGTGATCGGGACCAATAAGATTCCTCCTGACCTCAGAACTGCCTCCTGTTTCCTTCAGACCTGGTTTTCAGCTGCGTAGACGAAGGGCTGCAGATATTTAGCACCTCCTGGTTCCGGGTGCGCTTCACATTTTCACTTCCTATTTAAACTGGCTTCATGTTCAGCAGCCAGTGATAATCCCCAGAAAGAATGTACCTCTAATCCCCCCCCTCACCCCCCCCCCCCCCCCCCCCCCCGGGTTCCCTGTGGTCCTCGACAACAACAAAACAAAGAGACCAGAAACGCGCAGACAGAATTATTCATGGGAATAAAGAGTCAGAGTGCCACCAATGGGGCGGACATTTCACATCCACATTAAAAATGTGATTGCCGTTTTAGTGACCTCTGGACGTCAACAGTGTGCAGACAGCAGAGAAAGCTTTTGCTCGCTGATGAAAACTTAACAGAAATGTGCAGTGTGACATTCAATGAATGTAAAAACACACGGCGATCCACACGAAGCGACTACGACGACTCCTCACGGCCTGTATCTCCTCGCCCTCGGTGACTCTGAGGGGGAAACAAGAAGAAGAAGATGATGCACACGCCGTGTTCAAAATGGCCGCTGGGCAGCCATTTCCCACAATGCTCTGATCCCCCCCCCCCCCACCCTTCCCGGCTCCTCGGTGGGGGGATTCGTCCTTTTGTGAGCCAAAGTGTGTGAGACACATTGCGGTCACCACGGGCCGGAGGAGATGTGACAAAGACAGAGGACGCGAGGAAGTCTGAGGCTCATCAGTTCCCCCCCCCGTGTGCAAGCAGCGCTTCCATACATGTGGGCATCAGATCGTTAGCCGCCTAGAGGCGTCTCTTCCCTGGTGACAGCAGCCGTGTCTTCATTTCGGTGTGTCGCATCCCGTCCAGCGTCGCTCTATTAGCATCGGCCATCGCCGCGGCCGCAGGTCACCTTTCCCCTGAGACGTGTGGCCTTTTTCTCGGGTTTCTTGGGGGAAAAATGACACTTCCAACTTTTGAATTAGGCGGGTTTTCCTCGGCGGAGAAGTCTCCTCCGCAGGACGCGCCGCGTGTGAAATTGAAAACGCGTTTCTTCGAGAAGAAAGGCCGCCGGGCCACTTCAACGCGACCGGACCAGGACCAAGGAAGTATTCATCGATATGTTCTATGATTGCATGTTTGATTCATCGATAGTTTGTTTTCATTCAGAAAGTTTTACCCGATTGGATGATTTCCGGCTTGCATGGACGTGTAGTGTGGTTTCGTGTGGGCGGGAGGAGAAAAAGCTGTGAGTTTAATCCCTCATTCCGCTCTTCAGGGAGGGCCGGTGGTGTTTGTTTTTTCCCACCTCTCGGGGGGGATTAAGCTATGACTTTGTAAATATACAAAGACTAAAAGAAGGCCACAGAACAAATGGAGCCGGCACATTCAGAACAGCAGAGCACAGAAAGCGCCTCTTTATTCTTTCTGTTGGAATCCTCGTTGTTTCAACCTGCTTCACCTGCACGCTCGCTGTGATCCCCTGAAACGGACTAACACCGTACTACTGGAGGGGCGAGCTCCTCCGCAGACGGATCGGTGGCACCAGTGAGCAGCATCGTGAGTCTGAGACGTCGCTGATCCGGCAGCTTTGCTCCCCCGTCTTCATGTTCGTCTTGATTAGCTCCTCTCGGGTGCATAATTACACATTTTGCTGAATGACTTAATGGATTATTTGCTCAAGCGCAACGTTATTTGCCAAGGCAAAGACTTCTTCAACTGACCAGATGGATGCATTGATGTACAAATGTTTTATCAAAATAATGTTCACCCGATGTTGGTCGGGTTAGCGTACATTCACCTTATGAATAATGTCAACAACTTCATTTACTCTCAAAAACAAGCGGCTAAAACAACTAACTAAGCATTTAGCAGGTAAAAGGGCAGAGATGTGCTCATTGATAAGAAGAAATTAGCTCAACGCAAAGCTCAGGAAGAGTTAATAGCATTTACAGAAGTTCAAACATAGAGATGCACTTTTTATTTTTTAGTCATCATGTGACCAAGTTCCCCTAATCGAATCGTGAGGTTTTCCCAGCTCATTTCCACGCCTGGCTGCCGGCGACCGCAGCCAAAACGCCCAGCTGCTGGTTCGATGTCGGCCGCAGATTGAACACGCAGGTCTAATTCTCACTGTCTGTTCGTTGTGTTCAGACAGCGGTGAACCTCCTGGCTGCTCGTCTCTCTCTCTCTCTCTCTCTCTCTCTCTCTCTCTCCCCCCTCGGTCGGGACTTTGTGACACACTCCCTTCGGTTAATGAGCGACGTCGCCGTCGGCCCTGCATCGCAGTAGGGTTTTTCTTTGCGGCGGAGTTGCTAAGTAACGAAACGCCTCCTTAAGACCGTGCTGTTATTTCTGAAAACCGCCGGTCAGGTTCCTCGCTCCTCCGGGAATAAACGCCGCAGCTCGCAGGCTCATTTTTTGTCGACGGGGTGAAGTTTCGTTGTCGCGGAAGCACAGCGAAGAAACAAACGCCTGCAGGCTGCCGATGCCCAAACGCCAAATGTCGTTTTTGTTTTTTCGAAGGGAGTCCCAGCATAAAAGCACCAAAAGCCCCACTGAGTCCAACGACTGTAATCAATACAGCAGGGGGGGTCAACAAAACTCTCCTTTCAGACTCCCTCTTTCCGCTGTTTTAACTCCCCCCCCCCCCCCCCCCGACTAAATAACGGCGAGAAACGACGAGGAATGCAGCACAGCATGTCCCCCTTGCACGAATGAAAGCCCACTCGGCCTCTCAAAGGTAAGGAAGAGTAGGCGTCGTCAAAGGACGCCTCAGCCAGCGCGCCCCCCCCCCCCCCCCCCGGAGTCGAGCTCTTTACAGGCTGGAGAGCTGAAGCAAAGGCACCGGGGTGCCGATGTCTTTGTGATGCTGAAGCATTAGGCGGCGTTTGGTGAAAGGTGAATGCAGTGCTCAGGGATCTCTGGGATGTTTGGGGGGGGTTTCTCTCGTGAAGGTCGTTCGATTGCAGCTTTTCGTTTTGAGGTCGGAGCCGCATTTTTGGGCTTTTCGCTCTGAAAAGAAAATGTCAGAACGCAGGAAGAAAAGATAGAGGGCACTTTGTGTGAGTCAGCAAATGGATTTAATCACTTCAGCTCCCGTGACGCTCCCCACCAATACAACCCCCCCCACCCCCGAAACTGTACGAGTGGCTTCCATTACGCCGGGCTCTTTGGCTGCTGTCGCCATGGAAACGACCCCCCTCTGGCCTAGTTTTGTTAGCCTGCCCTTCTGAGCACATGAGCACCAATGCGGCTCACACAGCGCTCCGCAGATAGATAGCGGCGTGTAAACCGAGGGCGCCGGGACACGTGACGGCTTCAGACACGGCACCTCATCGCCGGGCTGCGGCCTCGTGGGCCGTAAAAAGGACTCAAGGTCATCCGGGCATGATGTACAGCGTGCGTGAAGGTCACTGGAGCTTCATTCATGAAGCGGATCCCGTGCAATCGCAACGCCGAAGGATTTATACTAATAGAGAAAAAAACACATCAAATTAGAAGTTAAGACAAGTTACGAAATTGTGATTTTTTTTTTTTTTTTTACTAAAGTAGCATGAAATGCGGTACATTTGACCCACTGCTGGGTTTATGTTATAGGCAAAGACAAGGATTTCTCAGCTGCTTTTCAGTGACCAGCTAAGTGGGACAATAATGACGCAATTGTGTAACCAGTTTCGAGTGGTCACTACTTTTAAATAACGCACCTTCACCTCCAGTTGGTCCAGTGTGCTGAACACAAAGAGACACTATTTTGCCGAGGAAGCTAATGGAGTTTGGACTTTGGATTTTGATTTGGCTTTGCCTTTAATCTCCGGCTGTTTGATGCGGAGTTTTTCTGCTTTATTGCAAATACAGACAACCGGGATCTCTTTGACCCGTCCGGGCACGCCCAAGTAGCGTGTCCTTCGCTGTTTCCACGATGCTTCTTTGTCCCGGATCGAAAGGGCGCTAAAGAGACCCCCCCCCCCCCCCCCCGATTCGCCGACTGCATCTCAGATACCCGAGAGCTGCGCCTCGTCTCCAAAGTTTCTCCTCTTTTTCGTCACCCGCTAAGGTGCAAACAAGCCCGCCTCAGCTCGTCAGCGTAATCTTGTTTGCTCAGAGGGCGGCGTCCGTGCAGGACAGCGCGCCCCCCCCCCCCCCCGGGAATAAAGCCGGACGCGGGGCGACCTGCAGGTGGCGCGTCACAGCAGAAAAAAAAGGCACACGTTGATGCAACGAGAGGAGAACAGTTTTCGAAGACGACTATTTTTAAGGATTTACCTTTCGTTAAAACTAAGCCCCCCCCCGTCCTCCCCTCCCGGCTGTTGTCATTTCGAGCGACTGCCTCCGCATGTGGTGAGCTAAACATTCAAAGTGATCTCTGGGGTTCGCAATTATTCCCCCAGTGAGCAGCCATCAAAAGCAGGAAGGGGGAGGAGGGCAATTGTGTCGCTGCAGAACAAACCGGTTCCCCCAACGCCGCCGCAGCTGTCTGTTCCCTCCTCTTTAGTCTCGCCCAGGTGCAGCGTTTCCCCCCCGAAGACTTCTCACAGGATCCAAAGTCTCTGGGGCGAAGGGCAGCAGACGGGGAGGGGTGGGGGGGGGGGGGTCTCAAGCCGTAAGAACGATGGAAACACAAGTTTCAGCGTCAAGCCGCCCCCCTACTTCATTTTTTCCAAATCGCGCCACGTCGACACATTTTCCAGTCCGTGGTCATAAAAGCGGGAAAAGCGGAACGACGTGGAGAGAGGTCGGTTCGGTTTGATCTTTAAATACCCTCTCGGCTTGACCGGTGGAAGTGCGCTCCCCCCGAGCAGATGGCGAGCCCGGCGGAGGCCGATGCACCGAGAGCGTCGCCTTATGTGGACGGAGACACACGGGCGGCGTTAAAGATTGACCTTGGTGATTCAAACGTTCCGCGTACCCGCCACAACCCCCCTGCGCTCCTCGTCCCGTGACATCTATCGGTCAGGTCGACGCGCTTTGTGAGCACGGCGACGGTTTAGTTTAGAAATAAACACGTTAACGTCGGCGTAAGTGGTGGAAATCACAAGGCCCCTTCAAAAATCTCGTCGAGTTTGAGTTTGGAAAGTGGCGCACGTACTTTTGTGTCTCCGCATGGCTTCCACATCACGGCCCCGCTGACACACCTGGGTCCCTGCGTTCCGCCCCGCCGCCCGTCACCCGCCAGCACAATCTCTCTTTTGATTGGCAGGTTAGACTCTTCAAGGTCAGCTTGCTCTACAGCTCCCCCTGTGATTGTAAGATTACTGTCGTAATATCTCTCCTATCGAGTGCCCCCCCCTCTCCTTCCTCCTCGCCACCTCGACTGGCTCTCGGTCCTCGCTGGTATCTAAAGATTGTTACTGCACAGGGTGTCGAGCATGCTGCCATATCTGGAACGCTGTGGGAGAAATGTTGTTTTTGAGGGGGGGGAGGGGTAAGGCAACGGCACGCGGCTGCTCGATTGCAACCTCCTCACTTCAAGTTTTATCTTTGCTTCAAGCCAACAAATGGCGGCTTGGAAACACAGGGAACCCTGCGGTGCGTCCAGGTAGACGTGAAGGAGGCGGATGAAAGCCTCCGAACGGAGAGGCGCCGCCATGACGGGTCCCGGCATTCTGCGCTAAAGGGTGACGAGCAGAAGGGCTGCAGGAGGAAAATGTGAAAACACAGCAGGAAGCGGGAGCCGTGTTTGTCTGAAGCCCCACAAAAGGACTCGTGCAGATGGCTGCTGGAAGCAGATGAAGGCAAACACGCCGAGCGGCGCGCCGGCGTGTTTGCCGTGCGTGCGCGTGTCAGGCTGCTCGTTTTCAAACGATGACGCGCCGTGGGGAGAGACGTCACTCCATCAATGCCACTTAGTGCCTAATTAGGCCCAATATACAGCTAATATATGCGGTCATTATGAAAGATGGAAAGGGACGGACTCGTGTGAGCGAGCTCAAAATGTTCCTGTGGTTTGTGTCTAAAAGATCCAGGGAGCTTTGGGAATAGTTTCCATGTAAAAATGAAGCTTTGAGTGACATAGCTTTATCCTAAACTACCATCATGACGGATCTGTCCTGAATGCTTTTTAAATGGACGGGTCTAGTTTCATGTTGAATGGAATGTGTTAACCTTTTCACTCCGCACTATAATTTGTATATTCTGAATGCGCTCCCTGCAGATTCTTTTCCTTTTCTCTAGTAGAGCAAATGGCTATATATGTGTGTGTGTTAATGTGTGCTTCGGTTCGCAGGGGAATGCACTCCTCCCACTACGAGGGGGGAGAATGAATGCCGATGATCAGTAGTCGAACCACATTCATTTAAATTCCCTTCAGAGCGTGTTTTTATAGCCTTGTGCACTCCTGCGCTGGCACAATATTAGAATAGAGACGCTGGTGAATTTTGCTGAACAATTATGGACCCCAGAGGAGGATTCAGAGAGAGATTATGTAGTTTATGGACCCTTTGTTTCAAAGCAGAGGGATGTGGCGCTTTTTTAAAGCTAGCAAGTTTAAAGAAAAACTAATGGCTGCGTGAGCAGTAGACTTTCAGCACGAACCTCAGCAATGATCCTGTGCTGTTTCTGCCGACAAGAGACAGGAAGTAAATCTCCCCGGATGTGTATTTCTTTCATGTTTGAATGCATTTTAATTGTGGCGGCGAATTACAATTCCAAAGATAATTGTTTTTTTTTCCGTCCTGTAAAACGGTTAATTGGATAACCCTCACATGCCGTTAATCAACCCATCAGTTAATTGATAATCCATTCCAGCTCTAAACCGGCAAATTCTGACCCCATTTTTAACGACTCGTTCGCGCGTTTATCAGCCTCGTTAGAGCAATGTCCTGCTGACATGCGGGGGGCTCCCGGACCCTGAACAGCACCCAGCAGGGCTGCACTGGAAACCTTCCCACACCTCCACAGCAGGCAGCGTCTGTTTGGAGGAGATTCCCCGGCTGCTGCTGGTCCTCCAGCTCATGGCTGCCGTCCCCTGGATGCGCCCAATTGTCTGTGAAAACAGTCCTTTGATAACGGAAATCTGCGCCCTCCTCCCCCCCCACACACTGACATGCACATGCTGAGCTGATCCACAGATGCGGGCGTGTTGATGTGGCTCTGGGTGCAGCTGTTTGGACCCATCGAGCGCTCTGATTATTCAAAGACTGAAATGGTCTCGTAATGTGTTTTTCTGAGGAACCCTTGAAGTCCCTCAGGGACACTTTCTGTTTCATATTCATTCTTTTGAAATATTTTTCATTTTCATCTTTCTAGATCTGAGTGTGGAGGAAGCATTTAAGGAGGTTAAAGGTTAGACGCTCTTCCCTTTTCACCATGAGAAACACTAAACTGAAATGCACTTGTGAACCTAAACCATTGCAACCATCTTTCTTTGTGATAAAAGATGCTGTCTTTATTTTCCTGATTCACTGGTTCCCTCCCCAGAGAGGAAAAGAGCCTAAAATGACGCATTTGCAGTTGCATTAGATTGATTATATTAAATCGCATAAGTGCCATAGTCATTTATTCATTAACACTTGTACACAAATGCAACATTGTGTCTTATCCAGCGAGGGGCCGACCAAAGGCTGCTCAGTTGCATATTTTGCTGGTTTGATTAACGCTCATTTGACTGGAAACATCCTCAGCCTAAACCCAAAGCGTACAAAAGGAGGCTGTGAAGCGTATATGAATGGAAAATCAGCGCGTCTGCTTCGCCCCTCGAGGACGCCGCCGCCGCTCCTCCCGGTGTTCGGATGCAGCTCGCTCTGTGCCGCGCGCACGCCGGCGTTGAGTCGTGTATCACAGATTCTAACGCGCCCAGAAGCTGAGGCTGTTTCCGTCGTACCGGCAAGATTCATTCGTCGTCCGAGGAATCTGATGGCGACTGTTTCCTCGCGCTGAATAGTGAGCGCGGAGGAAAAGTCGGGGGCTTTGTTGCTCGTATCAGCACCACATGCCCACATTATTAATGACGTGTTGGAACAAGCGGCCTTTTTGGCCAATTTGGTGTTTTAATGAGCAATCTGTAAGTAGCAGTAAAAAGTTATTGCAAATTATCGCATTCCCCAAATCATACAGTACAGGTTTATGTAAGACAACCATCTTCTATTCAAGATCTGGGAGGATCAGCAGTAGATGCAGGTATACATCAAGCTGAAATGCCACCTGGACACTGACTGTATTCATGCCCATTTTTTCGCCCCCCCCTGGTTTGGTTGAGCGCTGGAGGATTTAAATCTGTAAAAACCCTCCACTCTTCAATGTCAAAGTCTGCATTGGACCACCTGTGCCGGTTCAGGCAGGGTTCACCGGCTATTCACTGAGGCACCGCGAGCGCTTCCGGCCTCGTTAAGTCCCATTCCGTCTGGCGAAAGCGCCGCTCAGCCTCCTCCGGCCCCCCGCGGACGCCGAGGGCGACCCGGAGAGCGGCCCAATCTCTCATCCTTATTGCCGGTGACATATCCAAAGTGGAGAGACGAGAGAAGTGAGAGGCGAGCAGGGGGTTGGGAGGGGGGAGGGGGAGGGGGGGGGGGGGGGGGGGGGGCGCCGCCTCTTCCGCCGGCGGTCGTCCCGAGCGGGGGGGCCCCAATTCTCTTTTAAACAACGCAATCGGGCCGGTGCAGAGGAGGTTAAACCGCCGAGTCCCAGGGCTCCCGTGTCTCTCTCTCCCTCCTGGAATAAATGGCGCTTTAAAGCTAACGAACAGGGAGCGAGGAGTCTATTAGTGTCTGACTTACTCCATGACACATGAAGACGTTAAACGTCCCCGTCCCCCCCCCCCGTCCCCGTCCCTCACCCTTCTCTCTGAAGGCTCCAGGTTCTTGTTGCAAAGGGCATATTTTCATCACATGTGAATCATTCTTTTAAATAATGAACGGGCAAATTTAATTTTGATAAACATTCGTTCTCCTTGAAAAAGACAAACGCCGACAATCAGTGTCGTCATTTCGGCTTCTTCTTCTTCTTCTTCTTCTTCTTCTGCTCCCCTGTTTTCACTCCCTCAATCCCCTCCTGTGTGGCTGTTATCAGGCGAAATCGTGATTTCCTTTTTACATTTTCAAAACACTGGAGTCGGTATTGATTAAAGCAGAGGTGTTGCATGCGGGCGGAGCACTGCTGGGGGGCCGCGAAGGGAACCGTCAAGGTGACCTTTGATGGTGGTATCCATCTCAGGGGAGGGTGGGACATATATCGCTTGCGTAACTAGGACATGTTCATGACAGACACCTCTGGTTGTAATCATCGCCGCGCGAGGCGGCCTAATTCTGCCAAGTCGATACCTTCCGCGCCACCTGACGGGCGGGATGCTATCTGGCAGCAGCTTCCTCATCTCATGTCCTCTACATGTCCCATTGAGTCGCGCGGCGGCGGCGGCGGGGGGGGAGGCGAGGACGAGTGATATTGCCCCCCACTCATTTCTCAAAAGATGAAATTTGATAGTTTGGTCCAACGGGATGCCACATAACGAAGGGTGACTGCCACGTTGCCCGAAGAAGAGAAGCCATTTAGAATGGCGACAGCGGCATGGAGACGCCCGTCATGCAGCCGCAGCAGAGGATTCGCTTGTAACTTTGACATTTTCTCTCATGTACAGTGAATTTGAGACCTTCAATCACCTCTCCCTCTTGCGCACATCTTCCCTTCTCAAAGAAAAACCGAGCACTCGCCCACAAACTCGCGTCATCGAATTCTGCCTACTCTGACCTTGGGGGCCCTCTGTGTGCCTGTACAGTGACGGGGGGTTGCTTGTGGTTAATTACCACAGCCTCCACGGGGCAACGGTGATTACTGCTCTCCAAATCCCCACTAATCCCCCACAACGGGCAGCGGCGAGTCCTCCACCCGAACCGGGGCCCTCCAAAACAACAACAACAACAACAACACGCCGCTCCCCTGTGCACCAACGGATGATCCGAGTGAGCTGTGCGTTGTGTCATCAGTCCAACAGAAATCCTCTCACGTTGCTTCAACCTCCTCCTCCTCCTCCTCCTCCTCGTGTGCGCGAGTCAAAGGGACTCTCGGGGTCGAAAAAAAAGGCCCCTCGTCTCTCCGAAAGACGTGGTAATTATCGCCGCTGGGATGGACGAGAAGTGACCTCTGGCGACCTGCGTGCAAAGAGGACGAGGGACCTTCTTCAGGAAACATCTGGACTGATGGATTTACGCTAAGATTGAAGTGCTAAACTGATACAGGCGCTCCATTATGTGTTTCCTGTCAACCAGTGCTTTTCACAGTTAGAGCTCTAAATATTGAGGAAACGCTACAGCTGTGCATCCAGCACACTGGGGGGGGGGGGGGGAACTAGCAGCCAGAGGAACAGACATGTAAGAGACTAGGACAGAGCTGCAGCGCGAGACCAGCCGGACACCTGCGCGACATCATGCTCGGCGGTGGTGTGTGTCGATGTGTGTGTGTGTGTGTGCGGCAGGTCGCCTACACTACGCGAGCGGGAGAAGCTGAAAGCAGCACCTGTGTGCATTGAAAAGGGTTCTCTCTGAATAGCTCCATGTTTGAAGAGCCACTTATGCGGTGATGAAGCTGTAAGTGATTCGTGGCAGCTTCCTGCCTGCAGTGGAGAGAGAGCGAGAGATTAAATGAGAGCATCAGCTGTAATTAGGGATGCTTTCCTCCGTTTGGAAGTGCATGTCTCTGTCTTAGGGGGAATTAGCGCTGGATACCCCGGGTGGGCCGAAGCAGTATACAACTGCAACGAATATATTCTGGTGGCTTATCGATGATCTCTTAGCATTTCCAAACACAGCCTCTTTTTCCGTGCGCATGTTAAATGTTAATATTTGAAGGCGTGAGCGAGGTGGTCAGGAGTTTGTCTGGTTGAATAGAAGAGTTTCCAAAGCTTCACTTGCTTTTCTTGGTGCAGGGGACCATTCAAATGCTCCTGACATTTTGGAAATTGTCCTCTTTGTTCACCCAGCTCCCTTTTATTTCCTCTAAATGCCGATTTGCCCTTTTCGTTCCCCTCTCGCCCCGTTGATCCGTCGTCCTTCTTCTTCGTCCTTTGCTCCATAAAGGCTCACCTGAAGGGCCGCAAAGGCTCCTCTGTTCTTTTTAATGGCTCCTCGAGCAGAGACTGGACTTAGCAGGGATTCCACTTTGGCTCAAATGCTCATGCGACATTCTCCCCCCCGGTATTTTCCCCGTTAGAGGTATATGATTGACATTCCAATCAAATACCTCTGTGGCCCCCTTTTGAGGTACTTTTATCGGGCAGTTTATATCCAGTTTTTATTACGAACAAACACCAGTATCCGGCGTGTACGCCTCCAAAGAAAATATCTCGCTGTGTTCTTCTCAGAAAAACAGTTGTGACCAAACCCATTATGTGCCGCCGTGGCAGTGTTGGGGGGAACGACTCGCAGGCTGGACGTCTTCTGCAGAGCTGCGGTGTGTGTTTAGCCAGCTGGGTCGGAGTGGACAGCTGATATCCGTCACACCGAGGGTGGAAATATGAGAACGTGGGCTACAAATGTGGACCGGCCACGTCACCCACGGCCTCAGAATCGATCGCCTCGCAGCACGCACACACACACACACACACACACAGACACACACACACATGCCCACTAAGCTTACGAACAGAGGAGCGAGCCGCGTAGCGTCCAGGCCGGGTGTCAGTCGGTAATCATTAACACAGACTCCGTGTTTGCTTTGTGCCAGCTACATGTCTGTTAGCTTTAAATGCACGTGTGTGTGTGTGTGTGACTGTGCTTTATTTACACGCTGCGTCCCTCCGCGGATAGACACATCTGCACGTAGAGCAAACACGCGTGTAAACATCTGCTCACATGTCGGCGTTAGCGTGTCGCTGACTTCCTGTCCTCCAGACGGGCGCAGGAGGGAAGATTTATTGCGGCGCCTCCCGACCTTTAATCCCCAGACAAAACAAGCAAACTCTTCCAAAGGTAAATCCAAGGTTCTCCCACCGAGGAGAGGATCGATTGGATGCGAGATGACCCGTCAAGGGCAGGATTGTGTGGCTGGGGGAGTGGTGGGGATGGGGGGGGGCAGAAAGCAGAACAAAGCAAACTTTCACATCAAACACACGCAGGCCTTTCTTGTGAGGCTTTTCACAACGGCACAAAGGTTTTAAGTATCATGTCAGATGTGTTCTTGACTAAATCTTCCCGACTCTGCCTCCTCATTTATTTCAGCTTCCTGGAAGAAACTGTGTGCGTCCGCCACGCCGAGACGTTTACCAAAGTCGACACAAATAACTCGACGTATTATGTCCCATCACTATTTATTAAATCTCTTGTAATGGGAGTTTGTTTGAGCCTAATGAATAAACTTAAAGGCCCTTCGCCCTGATTGCACAAGCTCCGATCGGTCTTCACAGCAGCAGAATAAAAGAGCTGTGTGTGTGTGTGTGTGTGTGTGTGTGTGTGTGTGTGTGTGTTTGTGTTTGTGTGCATTTTGTCCGCGGGAAGAAAAGCAAGCAAGGGAGAGACGCAGAGCGAGATAAGTCGGGGGAAGGGGGCTGGATCAGGTGGGAGGGAAGAGATGAGTGTCATGGATGGAGAGAGGGAGAGAGAGAGAGACGGAGGGAGGGAGAGAGAGGGAGGGAGGGAGGGAGAGGGAGACATAGAGGGAGGAGGAGAAGCGAGCTTGAGGAGCTTGTCGACTCGGCGCCGGAGTGAGCGATCGCTTCGTGAGCCGCTCTGTGAGAAAGCGAGAGGACGTTTCATTTTTCATTTTTTTGTATTCCAGCCTGTTTTAGCTTTTTTTTATTTATTTTTTTTCTTCTCAAAGAGGCGCCACATCGAGACCCCCATCGACGAACGCAGAACTTTCTCCTCCTTTCCCCTCCCGGGGTCCGTGCGATTGTGAGAGCGGTGTGAAGAGGACCCGAGGACAGCGTGCTGCCAGGTAAGAGGAACCCAACAAAAGGTTTGAAAAGGCACCGTGGGGATGGCGGCATCACGGTTATTGCCCGCTTATGTTTCAGAATAAATAGTCGTGCATCGGTTGGAACGTAGAGAACATGCTGGTAACATGATGTGTGAATGTGTGTGTAGGAGGAGCTGTAGCAGCGTCCTTTGGACTGCGGTCCGATTCATGGAAGTGAACATTTCCATTCTTATTCTCGAGATTAGACAATAACCATTAGACAAAGAAATGATACTTCCTCCCCTTGGCTCACTTTTGTCGGTTCTCGGCACAGTTCCAATTCTCTCAGCACACCTCTTCACACACACACTTTGTTTTTCTGATCATCGTTGTCGTTGCCTGGGATAAGCAGACTGTCGGGGGGGGGCTTCGTGATAGTACGAGCAGACAGCTGTTCCCATGCGCCGATGACCGTAGTATGTACTGTCCTTTGGGGGCACGTGACACTGTAATCAAATCACGGCTTTTTGTCTCGTGCACTCTCTCTGCTCTGATTATCCCAGAACCGGACTGACATAAACTAGTCGCCACCCCCCTTCCCCTCCACCCTCCCAACCGTTTCATTATAACCAATAGACGAAGCCACAGGCTGAACTAAAGCTCATCCCACTTAATGCAATTTCCACTGTTGTATTGGTTTTGTTGTGTCGTTTGGAGCCGTGAGAGAGAGGCAATGGAAGAAAAGATTGAAGATTTGCACGTCGAAGCGTTCTGCTCGCCCGTCTTACTGTTGCACGCGGCCACCTTACCCTTCCTCCACACAAACACTTCCCCTTCCTCTTTTAACACAAACGCTTGAATCCTTTCGTCTCGTGAGGCATCGCGGCCGCCGGCGAGGCGTTCAACGACTACTGGCCGCGTGTCTGCGGCGTCTCCCGTCGCATCGACAGTAAACGAGCGTCTCTGGGCCTCGAACGACACTCCAAATATACCGCTCTGGAGCCCGGCAGCGCGTCGACCTTGACACAACCTTGCAGTGTCACGGGGGGGCGTTTGGTTGGTTATGGGGGAGTGCAACATTTGGAAAAAGACGGCGGGTCTCTGGCACGAGTGACTACTGACATTAAATCTGTGAGCGACACTCGTGACCGGTCCTCCGCTCCCCTCCCTGACTCGCTGCCTCGCCCGCTCTGATTGGCTGGCCTTGTCTGCTCCGGTGGAAAGTCGGCTTCCCGGGAGAGGGGCCGGGCTTTTCGTGAGCCGGGATCAGCCGTCGTTTGCACACGGCATCCCGTGGGACGCCCTTTCTCAGATTGCTTGGACTGGATGTTAAAACACAGGCCGCAGGTAGAGGTACCTCTGGTTGCTGTAAATAGGCCACGCCTCTCCATTTTTTATACAATAATTATCTTTTTCGGGAACGATCCAACACAACCCCACCTGGTGCCTTCCCGTCTCGAGGGATGTATTCAGGTCCCTCCATCCCGTTGTAGATGACGCTGTCACATGTGACAGCTATGGAGCTAACAGGGCGTGGAGCCCCCGTCCCCCACCTTCCGCCCCCCTCCCGCCCCCCCCTTTCAGAGAGAGTCCAATCTGCTCCCTCTAGAAACCCATCCAGCGAACCCAAATCCTGTTTGTTTTTTTCCTCCGTGGGCAGAGCCTCTGCTCTCATTTTCAGTACCAGGGACAGCGCCTGGACTCGCGGAGGACCAACACTCCCATAGCAACGGGCTTCATTCCACACAGCACATCATTCTGAGGAATCTGCTTCGGCCCTGACAGACAGCGTGTACGAGTCAGTTATGGCTTCGTCGATCATATTTATTGATTTGAATGCGCGGCGCTACTGACGCACGTGCGAGGCTTTCCAAAGTCACGCTTTTATGAACGACTTCTCGTGTGCGATGCAAGGTTAACGTTCGGAAGGGCCGCTCTCTGATCTTTGGTAACGGCGCTCACGCGGGGGGAGGGTGGGGGGGGGGGATGTCGGAAGCAGCCTCTCGGAATGTCAAGGGAAGTCAAAAAAGATGTGCAAAGGCGCACTCAGCATGACATTGAGGAGGATCTCCAGCCCGCTGACGGAAACAAGTCCTGCCCTTAAGGCTTCTGTTATCACCACCAGACCGCAAACAAGCCGTCACCCCGCCACCCCCACACTTCCACCCCTCCCTCCCTCTCTCTCGCCCCGAACCCCCATACGCGAGTCCCCTAATTGAGACGGCTAATAACTAAGCCGGGTCATTTGTGTATGTACGCATTAGCATAATTAAATGGGCATGAGCTAAGTGTTTTTCTGCTGGTGCGTTAATAACGCGGCCTGGTGAAGGGAGGCAAACAAGGCGAGACGCCCTCTTGAGCCGGGAGGCGTCCGTGCGTTTAGTCTCCGCCCCTTTGCTCCTTCGTCAACTGTCAGCGGCATTAAACAAAAAAAAAGAGCTCTTTTCCTTCAGTTGTAAATCCTGTACTCTGACGTTGTCGTGGCGACGTCGTTCTGCCCCATTCATACCTACATCGCCTACGGACCTCACACCTCAGTGATGCACCGCTCGTTTACCACAGATTCTTTATTCCAAAATGCCTCTGCAAAGTAAAAGGAAACCTGAGAGTAGGACACCTTTTAACATATTTAATTGTTGCATAGCAACAACCTTCTGGTTTTTCAGTCGTCAAGGCTTTGTGCCTTTTTTTTTAGAACTCGTGGATATGAAATGTGAAATGTGTCGCTTTGAGACACCTGGATGGATTGAAAGTGTCGGCATGCGACCTTCCCAAAGCTTAAATAAGTGGAGAGACTGATCAGACCAAAGATAATCTGAAAAGAGCATGAATTTTTTAACAATCAGAGCAAAGCGCGGATTTAGATTAAAGCGTTTTAGGATGAATTCATAAACTTCGAACCGCGGTCAATCTTAAAAGAAGGCAGCAAACGGAATAGACATGATTAGCAAATAAGATTGGGGAGCAACAAACTATTCTCTTCCCCCTCCGTCCTTTATTTGCCACCCAATGAAACAACAAGGAGAAAAACACAGTCTTTGCTTTTGTGCTTTGTGGATTTCCACTTTTCCATTTCCCAGGGTCGGCGGAGTGGCCGTCTCTCTGTGGCCGCCCCGCTCTCCTGCAATTAAAGGATCAATCGCGCTAAAGGCTGTCGCGGGGAAGGAAAGAGCCACACGGTTATCTTCAAAATCTGTCATTTTCTCCAACCCCCTCCTGTCCTTTTGATGCCCTGAAGGGGCGAATGAGCCGCGCTAAACGGAGGCTAATCGCTAATCTCAGATGTCCACTTGGGAGAGTGCATTATCAGGGAGCACCGGGTCGGCGGCGGGTGACACGGAGACCATTGCTGCCCGTCCCTCGCGCGGCCCGGCGGGCGGAAAGCGGCGACGGGCGCATTTACCCAGCATTCCTTTGGTGAAGACTCGCACGCGGTGCATCTCCCCGACAGAGCACGATGTGGGGTTTCTCTTTGGCTTTGTGTGATTCTGAATGAAACATGCATGTGTTTTTGGGTTCTTGTTCCCGTTGAACTCCGGGTTGGACCTTTGACGGACTAAGCGGTGACTGCGCCACTCGTTCCTTCGTCACAATGAACTTATTTTCCATCTCGCGTCCGGCTTCCTGCTGCCAGAATACTTTCCAAAGCACCAAAAATGCGCATTAAACCTCTGAAAATCGACCCCCATCAAAAGCCATTTACTCCTTTTTGGAGAACGAAAAAAACGCCCGGCTGTCGTCGGGAACTACTGAGCCTTTTTGATCAAATATAAGTCTGTATCTGTGTGATTGCTTTTGATAGATTATCATCTGAAGGAAAAGAGCGGGGTTCAGACTGAGAGCAACAGACGGGCGCGGAAAGTCAAAAAGAATTCAGAGTCTGACAAACGCCCGCTTGGATTCGGGCTCTTTGAGGGATTTGATGACAGGAAGAAAAATATTGCCATCCAGACTCCGTATTCAGAAGTCACTGTTGCGTATCGAGGTTTTGCTAGTTTTAATGGTCTTCTTTCGTCAAAAAACCACAAGACGCGCGACACCGTCGAGAAGAAAAAGCTGCAGGACTGGAAACCAAACGGGGCGTCAGTGACAAAGTGTCGCCCACTGACGGTTTAAGAGCTTTCAGTGAGCTCAACGGCGCCTCGAAAGCCCACCGTGTTCCCTCCCCTGAACGCACCAGTCACATCAGCTTCACTCCACGTGCACTTCCTCTGCCCCCCCTCCCCCTCCCGCCCGCCTTTTCTCCCCCGGCCCGTCGATCACCGCGGCCCCCCGGCGCTGCGCTCCGGTGAGCCGGACTGGGAGGGGGGGGGGGGGGGGGGAGGGGGGCTGACCTTGGAGCGTGGCGTGTGTTGTTATGCGTTTATAAATTCACTGTTGTAAGCTCACAAAAAAACAAGACACGTGACACTCTGTGCAAAGATGTGCATTGCACCACGTGAGAGGAAACGGGTTGCACGTCACGCGGGCCGCCTGCAGAACCCAAACACTGGAGAATGTGTCTGGAACCACAGACGGAGTCACGTCTTTAAAAAAAATAAAAATAAAAACTGTTTTAAGGGAGCTGAGTTTTCACACTAATTCCCAATGTTCTGGGATGTGTAAGGGGTGGCTCAACACCGTGCGCCGTCCTCGGTTTCCATGACGACTGTGATCCCTGTATGATAATCGGATTCCCACTATAGCTGTGAAAACGCTCATTCCTGCCCGATCCGAGAAAAATGATATCACACACGGAGGAAAAAAAGAAAAAAGGAATTTGACTGCGTGCAGACGGAACCCCCCCAACCCCCCCCCTCCACCCCGTGCAGGGTCGGACCCCGATCCCACAGGGCTGCAGCGAGGCTGTTGTGTGGTTTTGTGTGGACAGCACACACAATACACCACAGTCTATTCTGGGGCTTTTTATGCCTTAGTTTAATTAGACGATATGAAGATTTCATGTGGAAAAATCCGACAAGCACTTGATTGTGTTTTTCCAAGAGCATTGTTACCCAAATGATCAATAAGTTGCAAAATAACAGACGTCTGCGGTTTTAATTGCACCCTCTTGTGTTTCCTGACGCTCGAGTTTTCTTTTTCTCAAACTGCACCCGAGAAAAAGAAAAGCGCGACTGCGCTTATCCTTTCCACTCGCCCCCTTCGCATTCATCTCCGACAACCACAATGGAGCCGCCCCCCCCGTCCTCCCCTCCTCCTCCTTTGCACAAGACAAACGACCTGATTACCGCAGAGGACCATTCAAAGCGGGATCACGTCAGCCGTGGCAAAAACCCCGGTCGGGCCGAGCGGGGAGCGGTTGCTTCCCGGTGCGACACCTCGCCGTCCCAGGCGCTCATCTGTTTCCCCCGTAATGAAGTTTGTCTGCCTGGAGGGCAGCACTCCCTCCCTGGTCCACAGCGTGTGAGTGTGTGTTTGTGTGAGTGCGTTGTCATGGCACAGACAGTAGAGATCGGCCGGGTACACAACGTTCTCCATTCGCGTCAACGCGAGATTCGTTCTGCTCAGAGACTCCGAGGCCCCCCCTCACGCTGCCGGCTGCGATCCAAGTGAAGCCCCCCCCCCCCACCTCTAGGAGGGAAGTAACATCACGTTGACCTCACTGCTGAGACCCGTCCGGACTAATACGCTTCAGTGTCCAATCACAAACCATCAAGCCTGATTCACAACGGCAGACCTGACGGATGCTAATTGTCCAATCATATTTGTGTCAGTCATACGAAATGAGCTCGCCCTTTACGCTGCATTTAATAGATTTGTATATATCATAACATATATATAGACAATAGATACAAGATATGTGAGAAATGGTATAAAACTACTCCTAATAATCAAGATCTGTTTTACATCTTACATCAGATGACAAATATGACAAAAAGATGTCAAATATTCTATAGATTCAAGAGTAAAACCACAAAATGGGTCACGTGACCTCGCTCCCTCATCCCCAATCCCTCTGCACTACATCCAGGGAATAAACCTCCCGGACGACCTCGGCCGTCATGTTCGCCCGGGCGAACATCCGAGCGATTAATCACGGCAGGTTTTTTTTTTCCCCCCTCCGGCGAGCCTCGTGAGCCTCGCGTCTCATCCGATGTTTACGCAGGTCGTCAGCACCTGACGGCGGACGGAGTTTGTTTCCTGTTTGCCTGATCGGCCCGGACATTTAAGGTCAGACTCAATTCGCACGGGGAGATTTATGGAGCAACCGGCAGACATGTGGAGGGAAACAAAGGATGCTTTGAGTAGATTAGATGGGAATTAAAGACAAAAAAAAGGAAACAGGAAAAAATATTTTTAAGGAAAGTTGTGTTGTGCTTGAGGTTGTGTGAAAGCCAGCGGCGGACGATGACATCTTTTGAAGGAGCGTGTGATGGTCGTAAATGTATTTTTATTCCTCCGCGCTGCCGACGGGTCTTCGGCCGTCCAGCTGTCCGTCCGCCCCGATCTCGTCATCGTGATATCTCGCCGATGCCTTCGAGGAGACTCCTGAGCTTCGGCACGAACCTCCAGGTTTGACCGGCTCCCGTTCGTTACTTCACAAAGTTCACCGTGACCTTTTGCAGTCGAGTCCCGTCAGACGAGGAGAGATTTTCTTTTTGTGTCTTTGGAAAGCGGACGGGTCGCGTCTCCGCTCAGCTCTTGAACCGAGACAAAGCGTTTGTCATTTCTTTTCCCCTTAAATGTCAAGCGCCGCACAATCGAAACGGAAGCGACCCGCTGGCGCCGCTCGCTCCCCTCTCTGGGGGGCGTTTCCCCTTTTGTCAAGATCGATCCCTCGGCTTTGCCGCTGTATCCTCCCCCCCCCCGTGATGGAATCCCAAAAGAATCTCGCCCTCAGCGGCGCCTTTTTCCCACCGCGCTGCCTCTCGTGGGATCGCTCAACAGCTCGTTCGGTCGAGGGGGTCATCGGCCGCAGATGGGCTGAAGACGATAAACACGAAACGTGGGGGCGGCCGTGTCTCGAACCGAGTCGACCTGTTTCGGTGAGATTAATGGCTCCTACAAATCACCGACCAGCTTCTCGGTAATCTTGATTAATTCCGTTTTCCCCCGACGGGTCGCTATCGAGGATCTGTCGACCTTGATCTGTCGCAGGGGTCACTCTGGGTTTTTGGGAGGTGAGCGCAGAGAAGCGGCACATTTCACACACACTTCTTGCGGCTTGTTTTCCACGTTGAAGTTGTCTAACGATCGTGCAGGAGAAGATCCCCCCCCCCCCTCCCCCGGCTACAATGCTGCCTGATTGTACACTCAGCTTTAAACCGGCTGAAAACTCTTTCAGTCCACTTGTGGGCCATTTTGCGCGTTTAGATAAAAGGTTGTTTGTGTCTCTGATTTGGCATTCTGGCAGGTCTCTCTATTTCTATCTTTTAGTGAGGGAGATAAATCGACATTCCTTCAACATACAGCGGCCGGTTCAGTATGTGATCCTTTTTGCTGGATATAAGAGGTGATCCATCTCGCTAATCACGCCTAGTCAGAACTGAATGCAGCAATTTCACATCTTCAATTTAGCTAATCCCACTCGCGCCGTTCCTATTTTCTACTTAAGATATTGAACTGTATGGGGAATAAAAGTCATTAAAGGGAAATTGTCCAACAGGGTTGCGTGTGAAAATCTATTAAATTGCTATGTAACAGATCCACAAGTGAATGTGAGCGTTAATTCTCTACTCATTCAACAGACAGACGTGAGTCACGCATGCACTTTTAGCCCGAAGGTCACAATATTTCCTCCGACGCGTACGAGCCGAACCACAAAGGAAGAAGTAAGTCGAAAAAAAAGGGAAAAGGCCTCAGTGCTTGTCCTTGCCCACACGGATCTCAAATGGAGCTCCGTAATAGACCAATTTCAGCTCCGCCTGGAGCGAACCCGGGCTTTTATTCATGTACTCTGGTCTCTCCCTCTTTGGCCAGATTGCACGGGGAGCGAGATCCCCTCCCCCCCACACCCCCCCTTTCCCTGGCAGGATAAAACGAAAGAAGATGGTGGAGCGGAGAGGTTTCTGGATAGCGGCCTTATTATGGATGGTAATGGACTGTTTGTGTGCCCGGCTCCCTGTTCTTTTTGGGGGGGGCGGCGCACCTCACTCCAAGGTCACGGGGGGCAAAGTAGGGGAGGCCTGAGCCCGAGCTTACAGGATCTGGGTCCCCCTGGTGGAGCTGGAGATCTGCGCTAAACCATCCCGGTGTCCCAGTGGACAGCGAGCGGACACCCAGTGGACAGCGAGCGGACACCAGGCCGCCGCCCGGTGGACACCGAATCGTCACACTCTTTGTCGCAAACTCGTACGCCCGTGTCCTGATTTTATTAGCATCTTTTGAAAAAAACAAACCCTCGCTCCGGACTTCCTCTCCGTGTGGTTGTTTTTGTGAGGCTGTTGCCGGGGGGACGGATGTCGGGGAGGGATCGCGGGCGGGAGCCGGCGAGCCCTGACACGCCGACCGCCACCAGGAGAAAGTAATTGGCCCCCTAATTGCTCTCGGAGGCTGACGTTTTGCGGCGCGAGCCAGTTCCCCGGGCCTCAGTACAAGTCCAGTGTGATCGGACCTGAACACGGGACTGACACGGGGGGGAAAGGCAGCTCTTTCTTCTTCCTCTTTCTATACTCCTCCGGCGCTGTCACTCTGTGTCCGCGGCGCTGTAAATCCAACTCGGATCAACAGGAGGCTTCACCACCTTCAGGACGATCGGCCTTCTGAGGGGACGTCTTTTCATTCCCGCGGATGATGAGATCTCCTTCGAGGCTAGAAAAATATGTGGATTTATCCTAAATTTAAAAGTAATCATTCGGTTTTAACTCACAGCATTAAAAAAAGGATCATTTTGTTGTTGATTGTCCCCTTAATCAACAGCGACTTAACTTTTACACCGTGGTTGATTATTCTGTTTGATAACGTAGACAAAAGGCTCCAGTGTTTGCAGCATCTGTTAGTCTTCTCATAGCTTTAGTCACAGTCGTCTGTGGAAGCTTTTGCGCTGCATCTGAATGAGCAAACCTCTCATTTCAATCCGTGCTTGTTCTTTGTGAGATGGAGAAAAAAAAAAAAAAAAAAAAAAAGAAGTGTTGATGCGGCGGCTATAAATGGGTGATCGGTGAAGTCAGAAGGCTCCGAGTGACTCACGAGAAGCCGTGACAGAGAGCTTTATGCAGAGATCTCAGCAGCCCACTTGGAATTAAGACATGCAGTGAAATTGGACCGCGTTGGAGAGGGGGGGGGGGGGGGGGGGGGGGCCTGGGCCTGATCCACTTTGACAGGGTGGCGTGTCAGATGCAGTTCTCTGCATAGTTGCGCAGATTGGAGTTTACTTATACTAGCAAATTCTGTGGCAGAGCTTCTCCGCAGGCAGCGGTAATCTCAGGCCTTGTGTAACCGAGCTGGCAGAGCCGACGAATACGTCACAAGCTAAAACGCCCCCCCCCCCCCCCCCCCCTTCCATTCTCCCTTCATTGTCTCCAAGAAGCCAAAGAAAACTGGACCGGCCACATAGAAATAGACGGGGAATAAACATGTAGAAGGAGCGTGTGGACCATTTGTTTTTTGGCCCCCGAGAGCTAAGCTAACTAGCGGATAGTAAAGATTATTGTACATGAAGCTAATTTGAAAAGAGACATTTCCGTTTTGGTGGTCACATTCAGACCCGTGTGTGTGGGAGGACGATAACGCGAGGACCTTTTGGATGTGGTCGGATTCGAAGGCCGGCCAATGCAAAGGGGGGTTGTTTGCAGATGACAGGAAAGACTTTTGAATGTGAAATCCCCGGCAGTTAATTGACTAAATGATCAACAGCATTTTTTTTTTTTCATGCTGAACAATTGAGCAATATTTAATTAATCAGCAAAAATGGCAAAAGTTTGATCCCTTGAAATGTCAGAATCCGCTCGTTTGATGTCTGCCGCGACGCAGTAAATTGGTTTCACCAGTTCAAAACGAGCAATTAAAAAATTTAAATTTTGACATTTGATATCCCAAATAATAACTAGCAATTCGAAAAACACTCGCGGGCGCCAGCCGTGTCGTGTTCCTCTGCAGCGGAACTGTGCCGCGCAGGTCCGATGGAGAGGGACGGAGGCGGCGAGCGTCTTGTCCGATCCCGACCCCCCCCCCCGCCCTGCGTGCCGCCCAGCATCCATTTTGCAGCTCCTGCTCTCCATCGCACGGCCGACGGCGGCATCGAGAGCAATTTCCACCCAATTTGGCGTTGCTGTCGGGATGCCACCGTGTCTGATCCCAATCTGCGGACCCGGTGCTCGCGGGAACAGAGTTCTCCCTTTGATGGTATCAAGGTTTTCCCTCTCTCAAAGCCATCACCCCCCCCCCCCCCCCCCCCCCCCCGCCCCGCTCCCCATCCTGTGCCATGCATCCCATCATCTGGGTTATGAGGATGACACATGGCGACTCCGACCGAGGTCGCGCCGACAACACGCGGCAGGCACATTGAGAGAGTCGCGGCGGCGTGCCGGACGGACGCCTGATGGCGAAAGGATAAAGCTGAGAGATCGTTGCTCACGATGCCCCCGTTTTTCTTTCAATGTCACCCTCACAACGTCGTCTATCACGCCGCCAACCGCCGCCGCCGGGGTTCGGCCTCACTCCGCGTGGCGCCGCGCTCAGTATGATTTAGGGAGGCCGTTGCGTCGTGTGACAGCGGCGGTGAGACCCCCGTCTGATGGCTCACTCCCGCTCGATGACGGAGGGATGATAGCATCTTTTTGTTCTTTCGCCGCCTCTTCGAAAAAAGGTCAAACTCCTGTTCGCTGGATATTCATCGGGTGCTTGTGATGTCGATCCCTCGCTTTGTGCTGCCGGAGAGTCGACCGAGCGCAGCGGTCGTCATTTGTGACAATCATCGAGCGAGCTGCTTTTCAGCCGGAGTGCGTGGGCGGAAACGTTGCAGGGGAACGGGGGGGCAAACGATGAGGAGAGTGTCGTGAGGTAACAAAAGGCCGTTTAGCGTCTGACCAGAAGTGCAGAGAAAGTGCGTGAACATGTGTACAAGCAGTAGATGTGTAAACATTAAGGTGTGATTGGAAGACGCGCACACGCTGCTATTTCCAAAGCTGAAGTTTCTGTCACCTTCCGATCACACGCTCGCATCGCACCTCCGTGTGATTAGGGACCTGACACATCTGTGTGTAAGTGTGATCATCTGCGTTTGAAAAAAAAAAAGGGGGGGGGGGGGGGGGGTGAAGGGGGCGTTTAGAGATCTTGTGAAATCGGACCACTAATCTGCTGCAGGTGTCGATTGGTGGCCGGTTGATTCCGCCGCTCAGTCCGGAGCTTATTTATCAAGCCTCGCATGACTCCTGACCCGCTCGCATTTTGAACCTGCTTTCTTACATGATAAGAGACGACGCACGTCACACGTCCAGTGAGTCGCCGGGCGCGCGGCGGTTTCCCCCGTTGAGCCGCTCGGCTCCGCTCAGGACTCAGAGGTTAGCCGCCGGGCGTCTCTCCGAAGAGCGCTCGAAGGTTCCGTCCGTCTGAGGGAGCGTTTGGCCGGACGGGCGGGCGACGTCATCCGTAACCGAGGAAACGACACGCCGTCACTGGCAAACGAGCCAGATCGCCGAGCACTGGCGGCTTTCGTCTCTTCATTCGCGCTGGCGAGCAAAAGCGTTATTTCGAAACGCGAAGACCTCCGCTCGAGGTGATGATCACCCCAAGTATTCTAAAACAAGACGCCGCCTTTTTTTAAAGTAGAATTCCCTTCCAGATTATCAAACCGTGTCAGCGGCGGTGTGTGTGGCGCCGCCCGGCGGGGGGGCCTCCCGCGGAGGGAGGCGTGAAGGAGTGGGCGTAAACAAGGAGAAGAGGAATTATCTGAGGGGCGGAAGCTGAATAAAATCCAAGCTGCGAGGCCATTTGTCGCTGCTGAGGTAAAGTGTCACTCTGAATCACGATTGGACGTAAACGTGTTTGGAGTTTAGGAAGTGGTCGAGCTACCAGCCTCCCTTTTGTTGTCTGTATGACTCACCTACCAGCTGCCCCCCCCGAGCCTCCCCCCACATCAGCCTGATTCCAACGGACAGGCCTCCCCGGGCTCCGCTGTATCGGCCCTGCTCCTCGACCACCTCCCCACGGCCCCCGCCTGCCTCGGAGCCAACTAAGCACGCAACAATCTCATCATCATCATCATCATCATCATCATCATCATCATCATCATCGTCGTTCCTGCAGGTGTTGCTTTTTATATCGACGTGTGTTTAGCTGCTCAAGTAGAGAAACCTTGACTGCTGATGCTGAAAATAAATTCTGTTTTTCTCGGGTGAAGTTCAGCAGTCGCAGCAAGACGTCTTTAATGCCTCAACATCTGGATGTACCACGTTATCGGGTTTCCCTGCTCCACCCTCCCTGCTCCACCCTCCCTGTTCCATCCTCTCTGCTCCTCATCCTCCCTGTTCCATCCTCCCTGTTCCACCCTCCCTGCTCCACCCTCCCTGTTCCATCCTCTCTGCTCCATCCTCTCTGCTCCATCCTCTCTGCTCCATCCTCCCTGCTCCACCCTGCATCCTCTCTGCTCCTCATCCTCTCTGCTCCATCCTCCCTGTTCCATCCTCTCTGCTCCTCATCCTCGCTGCTCCATCCTCCCTGCTCCATCCTCCCTGCTCCATCCTGCATCCTCCCTGCTCCATCCTCTCTGCTCCATCCTCTCTGCTCCTCATCCTCGCTGCTCCATCCTCCCTGCTCCATCCTGCATCCGCCCTGCTCCATCCTCCCTGCTCCATCCGCCCTGCTCCATCCTCCCTGCTCTATCCTCCCTGCTCCATCCGCCCTGCTCCATCCTCCCTGCTCCATCCTCCCTGCTCCATCCTCTCTGCTCCATCCTTTCTCCCTGCTTGCGATGTCTCACACAAACAGCTCATGGGGCGCGTTGGACCTTCCCCGTGTGAGGAGCAGATGATGGGAGCTGCTGAGATCTGGGGCGCTTGAATCTGTCTCTGTGGCCGACAACGGGGGGGCCGGGGGGGCGGGGAGGGGGGGCTTTTTTAGCAGTAATTGAAAATGGGGGGAATCTTTGTGCACTGGCTTAATAGAGCTGTCATGCCCTTTGCCGCAAAGCGAGGGTAATAACTTTTTCCAGTTCCATTACACCCCTGAGATTGGCTTCAGGTGAGTAAAGAGGCTGCACTGGACAAGGGGAAGTGGCCACGGGGGGTTGGGGGGTGGGGGGGGGGCTCCTCGGCCCCCCTCCCCCTCGCCCTCCTCCTCTTATCTCTGTTCTCTGCAGGCGGCTCAGCTCAAAAATCACTTCCCTGACTGATTACATTCAAAGAAGATGGAAATGCTGCCCCGTGGCAAGTGTTTGTCCGGCGGCTCGCGGCGCAGACCTGATGGACAGGCGGTAATTAACGTGCCAGTTCACCAACTCGTGTCCTCCTCGCCACGCCAACAAAGTCACGCCGTTGGTCTTTCTGCCTGCAGCAGCAACACTCGTTTGGGGCCGAATTGGTTTGATATTTGACGTTTTGAGTTTTTCCTTCGTTAGGCAGCAGCGACTGTACGATATTATCACTCCCATGAACAACAACAGGATAACGGAGTGGTTATTAAAGCATGGAATTACTTTTGAATTTCCATTTAATCTGTTGAACATCTCAATAAATAGTGTTAATTGTTTGACGCGGCACTTTATTATGCATGCAATCACAGGCTTTAATTTGCTTGGTTTACTCACTGTCAGTTATTGTAATTACCTCGTTTGCGTCCCCTTAAGAAACAAAAAAAATGTCCCTGCGATCAGTGTTTGAGTATTTTTCTGAGAATTACTTTGCAATTCCCATGATTTCCCCCATCGGATGTCTTAACAACTGTAAATAACCGAGAGCGTTGGCAGTCGAGTGTCGGATCGCACGTGATACGGCTTCATCAGCATCTAACCGATACGACCACTGGTTCTGGTTCTGGTTCTTCCTGCCTTTGTTTGCCTGTTCAATCAAAGCGCTCCCCCATTGATCCGGACTATTGATCTTGGCACTAGGGCAGCGTTTGCGAGTCCCGCGCTCCCTTGGATCCGTATTTTACGGAACAAATGACGCCTCTATTAGTCTCCTCCTGTTTAAAATGTAAAAAAAAAACACAAAAAAACGCAACAAGCTCCTTTGAATTAACCGCTATCTCTAAATTAGTCCTCAACGTCGGCCTTTGAATGGCGAGGTTGCCTTTTCGGATTCAACTCATTACATTCCTGCTTTATTTTTCCTTCATTGACGGGAACAATTAACCGAACCTGAACTGCGGTTCAGCGATTTTCGGCTTCTTCCCAGTTCATATTCATCCCGAGCTGAACTGTCCGTTAAATACAGACCGTTCCCCTTAGGAGGTGTTTAAAATGTGCTGTAACTGCCGATAATTGTTTTAAACGCGTTTCCATTTGATCCTGGTTTCGATAAGCACAAAGGTCAACAAAGGCTCTCGGGGGGGGGGGTTTACTTCTCCACGAGGATAAATACAGCCGGACCCGCTCGCTCTCGCACGGAGTCGTCGTCTCGCCCCCCTCGGAGGGGAGGGAAGTCGTTACGGTGGAAATACGAGCCGGACGGAATGTTCCGCTGCCGGCGGCGAGAGAGCGATCTTTGCCGCTCGTGTGTCTCGACGCCACGTTTGCATTTTCTCTTCCCTAAACTGTAACCCCCCCCCACCCCCCGTCTGCCCCCCCCTCGCCGTCACAGCCTGATCCATTCTGTTTCCACAGAGGAAAACTCCCACGTGCTCCCTGAAAGTGTCTCTGTCATCGCCTCTGAATGGCTCGGCCCCCACACTGACCTTGTAGCTTTTCAAAGGGAGACCGGGGGGGGGGGGGGGGGGGGATGGGGAGCGGGAGGGGGGGGCACGGACATGCGTAGGTGGCGGCTGATCAGGGCCGAGGTAGCCGGGAGGCTGCCTCACTCACAGCGGCAGAAGGTTTTCCTTTCATGCAGTTTAGTTATTTCTCTGTTATTTATGCCACGTTGCTCAAAACGGATTCGTCTGACGCGAAATGGGACAAACGGTACAATCAGATGACCGTGTTCAACCGCTGCTCTTTGAGAATACCCGTCTACCCGGTTATTCGTCTCCTCGTCGCGTTGTTGGTGTCGTCTTTCGCCGCGTAGCAGCGGAATAATTATCAGCGAACTTTGATCACCGACCGGAGGGCCGCGTCGGCTTCGCTTGCCTAGCGACTGTTACCGAGGCGGAAGCACAGCGAGTCAGTGTTTACGACTTCACCGATGGCACGAAGTCCTTTCTCCTCCTCCTCTTCCTCCTCTCTTTGTCCTGCTCCTTGTGCATTGTGTCTCCGTAAAACAATTGGCTCATTAATAAATAAAAGCAACCCTGTGTTTGTGAAACAATCGACACACACTGATTGATGAGGACATGGAGTCTTTAGTAAGTGATGCGTAACACACACACACTCTCCTGTTTCCTCCTTTCCCTTCACAAAGCAGCTAAATGCTGAGCAAATACACCTGTTGAGCGCAGAGAGCACGGAGTGAAGAGACGTTACTCGCTGTGCTTGTTTCTTTTTCGCTCCTTGAAGCTCAGACTTTGAAGGCAGCGGCGCCGACATTAAGGGATGAACGCTCGTCTCATCTGCTGATCCCGACCGGACGCAACGAGCGAGCAGCTTTGTTCTGAATTCAGCGCGCCGGCCAATTCACTGTGGACCGCAGCTGAGCCGGCAGCTGCTCCCCCCCCCCCCCCCCCCCCCCCCCAACCCCTCCTCTCCCTGGTGGTCCCGCCCTCTTCTCAGTCAGCTGACAGGGCGAGGGCCCCGCCTCCGACGCGCATCTCTCACAACAACCATCTAACCCGCCTCTCTCTCTCGCTCTGTCTCTGTCTGTGCAGCATCGCCGCGATGACCGAGGGTCGAAGGGAAGCGCTGGCGGCGGCGGCGCCCGAGCCGACCACCGCCTCCTCCTCCACGGGCGGCTCCAACGCCACCAACGCGGCCGGCCCGGGCGCCGGCGAGAAGGACGAGGCCTTTTCCAAGCTCAAGGACAAGTTCATGAACGAGCTGAACAAAATCCCGTGTAAGTAGGTCCACGGGTGTGAGGGAGAGGGGTCATTGGATGGATCGACGTCTCTCTCACGCGGGGATCGCTTTCAATATTAGTATCTATTCAGGACGGATCAGACAACGCACCTGTTTATTTTTTTTTGCAGGCTTTTACACATTTTCCCCGACGCTCGTCTCTCAGGCGCCTCGCGTCGACGTGTGCCGTGTCTATATTCACACCGCCGGTGATCGGAAAAGCTTTCGATCCATTCGGCGTGATTCTCGTGCGTGAGCTCGTCGCTGATGACGCACAGGAAAGTCGTCAAAGCGAAAGAGCGCGGACGCAACGGTGAAGCGTCGCGCGGGCTAACGACGCGCTGCACGTTCGTTTCTGCCGCCCGAGTCGACAGCGGAGTTTTAATGGAATTGTCTTCAAGTGTCGCTTGAAGTGGAGAATAAACATCTGGCAACAATAAGTTAAGTGTTTGACACGATGAGCTGCCAAATTAGGCACAGCTGATTTCATTATATTATGTTCAGTTTTTTCCGTCTTGGGCTTTCAGTCTAAACTGTGTCTTCATTTCCACATAATTAAAAAACCTCTTTCTCTTTATATCAAAGATTATTTATCCAAAGGTTACAGAGTAAATGTATTACTGTTTCTGCATCCGTCCGGAGCCTAAAAACTGAGCCGCCATCTGAAAGAAAAGGAGACGAGTCATTCAAATCGGGCTCATTTAAAAGCAAAGCTCTGACGCTCGGGACTGACCTCTGTGACCTCTGTGACCTCTGTGGACTAACAGGTCACCCGTGTGGCACAGCTGATGGTTGCAACCGAAAACGTAAGACTCAAAAACAAAACAAAGACGCGAAGCCGAGGGAAGAACATGAGCTCGAGCGCGTCCCGACGGGACTTTGCGGAAACCCGGATTTACACCACCGGCTGCCGTGGCAACGGGCCAGCTGCTGCCCGCCCGCCCGCCCGCCCTCGCTTTCGAACCCGAGCCGAGATGAGTCTCAGCCGGTGAAATAATTGATCCGGATTGCAGAGAAACGGGTTTTATTTGCGGGGGAGTCCCGTGGCGACGACTCCTCGCCGCAGCCGCAGTGTTTGCTTAAACGCAGCGGGCAAAGGGCGGCGTGTCGCCGGCATAACGAGGTATAATGTCAGGGTTAATTGAGCAACAGGGTCCTGTCACATTGGATTAGTGCGCGCTGCTGCAAGTGGATATAACCCAGATGCAATATTACACACACACACACACACACACGTGCCCTCTTAAATGCAACGTCAAACTGGTAAAAGCTTCCCGTCACGTGCAAAGCGCTCCACGTTACCGGCGTTGTGCGGCGGAGGAGCAGAGATCAGTCCTCGTGGCGTGTAAGTGACAAAGCGACGCTCATCGCTTGTATTGGCGGGAGGGATTGGCGGCGCTTTCTCAGTGTAGTTTTTAAAGGAAACGCCGTCAGTCGCGGCGCCTCTTTGTAAACGTCTCCTCCATCAGGCTGGAGATCCTTGAGTTGTTTCAGAGCATCGCTCACTGTTTTTTCCCCCGGAGGAGAGGGCTTATTGATTTTGTCAACAAAGCATTGATTTTGCTCCCCTCTCTCTCCCCCTCTCTCTCCCCCCTCGGGAGGAGAAACCACAGCCTTTTCAGACTTATTTCACGTATCGGTTTGGTGGATTTTGGAAAACAAATCCCAGACGATGCTATTTACAAACCCTCCCCACTTGCCCGTCGGTAGTAAGCGCTGAAACCGCTCACTTTGTCCGTCGCCCCGCTCCGTCAGAAGGAAGGCCGCGCCGCCGGGCGTTTGGTGTCGGCCGAGTACAACGAAGGAGCAGCGATTACCGGCGGCTGAAGGGAGAAGTCTCGTTATTTTCAGCCCGTCTGGACTCAACGTTGTCTCTCTGCTACTTAAAGCAGCCCACTCCACCTTCCACCGCTGTGTGTGTGTGTGTGTGTGTGTGTGCGTGCGTGCGTGCTGTAGCTGCATGCATGCGCCGACGAGCACGGGCTGTCTGCTGATTGCGGTCGAGGGAGGGTTGGGGTGGAGCTGTCGTCGCTGTCGAGGGTCTGACAGCGTGTAGGTGACGCAGTTAACCGCCGGTTGTCCAATTCTCTGCAGTCGCGTCCAGACATCCGGAGGAGGAAACTTTCCATTCTAATAAAGGAGCTGAGCAGCGGGTGATTTTCCAGTATGTTTCAATTATACGTCGCAGTTTCATTTAATGATACTTGAATTCGCATTGCAACTATTGTAATAATATTGAAACATTCATACACGTACACCTTCAATTCCAATTTTGGAAATGTTGTTTATTTATTCTAATCGTCTTATTCCCATTGAACGAGCAACGGGAAAAAGCAATAAAGGTTATTATTACCTTTCACAATAAAAGCCTTCTTTATGTCACCTGCTTCTCAGTGAAACTTATTCTGCAATAAAGATTTAAAAAAAGCTTGGGGAACATTTGAAAATAGAGAAACGTTATAATTCAACCAATGGCATGTGTTTTTATTTTGAGGAAGTTTTTATTTGCGTAAAAACTCAAAACGAATACAAACGCCCCCCCGCAGCGAGCTCGCCGGTGATTGCCGCGAAAGTGTCCTTTTGTGTGAGCGGCAGCGTCTGTCACCTCCACTGAATTGGCTGAAGTCGTCCTGGGCGGCGGGGGGGGGGGGGGGGGGGGTCGGTGTCTCGTCCGGCTGGTCAGCACCGATCGTTAAGCAGTCTGCCACCTCCTGATGGGCCGCCTCAGGTCCACACACATCGTCCTCTCACCTCCTCAGTCAGCTGCTGTCACATCGCTTTTTTTTCGCTCTATTTTCTCCCAGAGGTTTTAACCCAAACGTTTGCCCCCCCCCCCCCCCACCCTCCCTTCAGTGCCGTCATGGGCCATCGTCTCCATCGCCTTCGTGGCGATCATCCTGGTGTTGGCCTGCTGCTTCTGTGTCTGCAAAAAGTGGATATTCAAGAAGAAGAACAAAAAGAAGGGCAAAGACAAGGGCAAGAACGCCATCAACATGATGGACGTGAAGGACGGAGCCAAAACCGAGGTAAAGGCTTTGAGCTTTGAACCCAGAAACACACTGAATTTTATTTATCCAAAAATATGTGTCAAATAAATACAATACCGTGTTTAGTTTTGTGCTGTATCCAACATACTGTTTATTTAATATTTTAGTGTTTTTTTTACGCTGTGCTACGACAGATTTAATTGATCACATTTGCAGTTGCGTAAAACACATCAAGGTGCTTTTCCACCAACAGAATGAGAGCGATGTCGCTGCAAATCTGGCAACCAAAAACATCACTATTTTTCTATGCAGCCGTTGTTGCTGTGCGTATTTTGTCCGTCTTGTGTAAGAATTGCTGGCAAAGTAAAGTACGCTATCTTAAGTGCAGAGTTCAGTTTAATCACAGGAGTCATTTAAATGGCTTCCTGTTGAACGGAGAGTATTTCAGTCGCTGAGTGCTTTTTTTTTTTTTTTTATCAAATGAGGACCTACTCACACGACGAAGAGTTTGCCGTGTGATCAAGCGGTATCCACCCGGAGAAATGACGCCACCGATCAATTCACAGATGGAAGTTTTTCCTCTGACAATGTTTCATCGCTTATTTATCTCCGTTACGGACGAGACCTCCCGTTCGTTCCCAACGCTCCGTCCAAGTAAAAGACCCTCGGCTTATCGGTCCTGACTAATCCCTGGGATCGGTCATTTCTCCCGGTGGGCCCGGACTGTGTTGACTCCTGTGTGTGGTTGTTTTAATTTGTGTTTCTTCCTTCTATGTCCTCCTTATCTGTGTTGTGTCTGATGACTGTTCGGGATGGTCACTGGCGGTAGGTTCCAAATTGCTGTTGGATCTTCTTAAGCCTGCTGCTCTGATGTTTTTTTTTTTTGTTTTGTTATTTTTTTAGAGCCTCTTGACAACAACTTACTCCCGTAGAACCGAATATATGTAACTATGCATACAGTACATGTATATCTGCTGTATATGTGTGTGTGCGTGCGAGCCGCGCACACACACACACATATATATATATATATATATATGAATGAAACGAACACTCGGGTGTGCGCGGCGAGGGAGGCTGAACCACGCCGATTCCTGTGCCGAGCCCCGCGTCTCCTGCCTTCTGAGTCTCACGTTTACATTTCAAACAAGCGATCGGGAGGCCCGGCGAGTAAGCGCTCTGTCGAGAGCGCCGGCGAGAGGCGGAGCTTTTGACGCGTGACGACCCCGGGGAGACAGATACGCACGTTTCCCGCAGCAGACGCTGGATTAGACTTAAAGAATCCTTCAAATCCACACGTTTGCGTCACATACATTTGGGGATTTTATTTACCTTTTTTCATATAAATAAGAAACCCACTTTATTCAGATTTCCTCTCAAAAGGCAGAGACAGAAGTGGCTCGGCGTAAAAATTTAAAAAATTTTTTAAAAAAAATCAGTGTTGTTCAGCCTTTCTTCTTTCACATGGTCGACTTGACAAACTGAGGACGTCACCCCCACCCACCCACTGCTGGCATGATGCTTCTAGCTACCACCGACGTAGGGGGGGGTCACATAGCGGGCTCGAGGGGTAACGGTGACAATGCGACTGTGTGTCTTTGGGGGGGGGGTTGAATGGGGTACATCACCCGAGAGCACTGGTTTGTACGACAGAGAATGCTCTGCATGCCTGACGAAAGGCAACTTTTGACGCTGAATGAGTGACCTTGAGAGCCAGTCTTTGCCTCTTCAATCGCATGTTGGTCTTAGAATAAACTCTTACACCTCCCTCCCCCTCCCCCCACCTGCCTCCCCCACCCACCTCCCACAGCACCTGCAACGCCTCCCCCTGCTCCCTTTGCCTCGGTGCCCGGCCAGTCATTATCGGCCTGAAATAACATTAAGGCCTCTCTCTCTCTCTCTCTGTCTCTCTCTCTGTCTCTCCCTCTCTGTCTGTCTCTCTCTGTCTGTCTCTCTCTCTCTCTGTCTGTCTGTCTCTCTCTCTCTCTCTCTCTGTCTGTCTGTCTCTCTCTCTCTGTGTCTCGTCACCGGGGCTGTACCCGAGTACCCAAGTACTTTTTTTTAAAATCCATGGCTCCATTTGGAGAACTTGGAGTCGCCCCGCCCCCCCCCCCCCCCCCCCCCCCCCCCCCCCCCCCCGGGATTTTGCCCACGGTGGATTCGTCAACCTCCCCTCCCTCCCCCCCCGCCCCTCCCTCCTCCTTCTTTGACCTCCCCTCCCTTCAGAACAGAAACGCCCACAGATTGATGGAAGAGCGTCTTCAGGCCCGGCGCTTTAGTGCATCACAGAGCATGTCCTGGTGTTAACTGCTATGTTGTCTTAGTGCTTGCGCCCCTCCCTCCCCCCTCTCCCCCCCCCTCCCTCTCCCCTCCTTTATGACACCATAAAAGAAGTAGCAGCTTTTACAGGAGTAGGTCCGGTGGCAGGACCCGGGCGGGGGACGGCTGGCTCGCGAGCTAGCGCCGGCGACAAACAGGCGACACTGACTCTTGGTGGGTGTCTCCTTCAGGCCTTGAAGGATGAGGAGGAGGCGGAAACAGGGCTGACGGAAACGGAGAAAGAGGAGGAGCCCAAGGAGGAGCAGAAACTGGGCAAATTACAGTACTCCCTGGATTACAATTTCACCGAGAACACGGTAAGGCTCCGTTCTCCGGATCCCTCCGTGTGTGTGGTTGTTGCCCCCGAAAAGGTCCTATTTCGTAAGTATGGTCACACCCGACTTCTGAGGGGGGGGGGGGGGGCTCGTTCGCCCCTGAGCCTCCCAGGAGAGATCCAGTCGGCTGTCTGGATTTAGTTAAGCGCTTCCTCTCTTTCTACTTGATTGAAAACAGCACCCCCCCCCCCCCCCCCCCCCCTAGAAACCCATCTGCTTTATTTATTTTACAGCAAGCTGAGTTTAGAAAAAAAAAAAAGAAAGAAACAGAAGCAGGACGAGGAAGCACATCAACTTCCTGCCGCCAGATGTTGTGTGACAGATAATTGACACAGTACGTGAACACATCGCCGTCCCTCACCGGGCCGGCTAACTCCCCGTTAGGAATAGAACTGACAGCCAGAGATTAGACAGGTGCTCGCCGGCTCAGGTACGTCTCACAAAAAAAACAAAAAGACACACATAAAAACATGCAAGAAAGTAATAAGAAAGAGGAGGCCTGCTTAACATGCAGAGCATCAGACTCAGCAAAGGCTCGGTCCCCTCTGAGCTTACGCTCCGTTTTAGGCACAATCAGGAGCAGCTGATCATCGGACCTGAGAGAGCGGACGGGTTTATACCAGTGTAAAAGCTAAGAGAGGTATGGCGGGCCAAGACCATTTATCTCTTGTCTGCGTCCCCTTCAATCATCAATAATTATTAGCACTTAACCTGTGCGGCGTTCATCAATGCAGAAGGCTGCTGAGTGAATAATTACCGTTCAGTGGGAAAACGCATGGAGTCGTTTCATAAAGAGGGATGTTACATGTGGCCGATGTTACGCCGGGCAGAGATCAGTCATCCTGGGGGGGGGGGGGGGCGGTGACAGGTCCCTCTATGAGCTTCTTGATTACACTGGTAAGAGGCTGCACAGTGGAGCTAAAGGGTAACGAATGGCTGACAGGTTTTCACACAAGCCCACAGCAAACGGGCCTAAAAAAGGCCCAAAGCAGCCCCCCCCCCCCCCAACCCTCCCAGCCGACCCACTTTCAGCTCTTAGACGGACGCAGTGGCCTTCAGGAAATGTTCATTTTTCTTCCTCTGGCTTCGAGGCCGGTGGGATCGATCCCCACCTGACGCAGGGGGGGGGAGGGGGGGGTGTTATTCCATCACAACCAAAGCATTTCGAAAAGCGCTTTTCATCGCTCCCTCCGCTCTCTGACGGGATGAAGTTTCGTTGTCGGAGGCCCGGCAGGCGAGTTGGAAAGCTGTCACATCGAAGACACGCACTCACACCCGACTGCATTTGGGTCCGTGGCGTTGCCGTGCCAACGCGGGAAGCAGCCCTCGCCTCAGCGACGTCGTGGTGATGGACGGCGTTTGCGTGTTCAACCTCTCATATTGGAGACCGGAGGGTGCGAGGACGCTTTTTTTTTAATTGGCAAATTGGACTTTTCGAGACTTTTAGTTAGCGATCCGAAGCGGATGTGGGTGATGAATTGCCCGGTTCAAGATGTGCAGTGTTTTTCAGGACCGTCCAATTTAAATCTTCTGTCTGGGGTTGACGAGGGATGTTGAGTAATCAACCCCCCCAACTTAAGGATTTGAAACGGATTCGTAACCGTTAAGAAATGATATGACAAAACATGTGCGGGTTTTGTCGGACCAATTTGTCTCACGAATTAGAAAACTCGCCTCGTTTAAGGTGCTGCCATAAGCACTATCCAATTTCCCTCGAATGTTCCACCCTGCCAGGAGGAAAGGGGGGGGACACAGATTAATGTCACGTCCTCATGGCAAAGAGCCCCGGCTCTGTTTCTGTCTGTTAACCACCACAAGCGGCTGCTTCCCCCTGGTGTTGATGACTCTGAGTTTACACACTAATGAGACAAAAAGGGTTTGTAGAAGATCCAAATCACTCAGAGGGGCGACGGCGCGGTGAAATCAGTCAAACGCACAGCGAAGGAACCACAAAGAGTCTCCTCTGCACAGTGGGGGGGCGGTCCTACTTTCAACATCGTTCCCATATGAGGGAGCGGGCCTGTTGCACTGTGTCCAGCAATCGACACATTTTAAAGAAGGGTTCAATTTCAAAACGCTTTTAAATCATTCATTCGTTTGTTTGTGAAATAAAACCCAAAGCCGCTTCGCTACATTGTTGTCCATGAAGATGACTTCTGGTCATGTGTGTGTGTGTGTGTGTGTGTGTGTGTGTGTGTGTGCGCGCGCGCCAAGCGGTCACGGCAGAGCAGCGGTGCGTTTGGGATAAAAGAGGCACCGAGTCTTTATTCAAACACGCAGGCACAGATGTGCAAACACGAAGGTGTGGTGAGGGAGGCGTTGGAGGCGCGTGGTGTTCTTATCGCCGCTGAAATGGGGGCTCAGCTGATTAGTACAACTGCAGAGTTAAGCAACAGTCATTTATCCGTTTAAAATGATATTACCAAAGTGTGGCAGCCGTGTCCTTCGCTTAAATTGGACCGTGCGGCCTTTGGATTGAGGGTGAGGACGTGAACGTTGGACTTGTGATGATTTAGAAATGACTCATAATGGGTCCTTTTCTTCAGGTAAGATGCACATTTATCATTTCTCTTCTCGCGGGTCGATGCCACTTCGGGCTCGGAGGACGTTGGACGGGTGGTTTTCTCAGCTGCGTGTCACATTTAATAATAATAAATAATCCATTATCGGCATGTGGCGACATGCACGGCAGCGCTGAGACAAACTCGCCGTTAGGGGGACGTCACATCACTATTTTTAATGAACACCGATAAGGGACATTTAGCTCTTTGGAGTCTTAGTTATGGAAACCAAAAAGTGTGTCGAGGGAAGAGCCGCGGAAATAATCCCCTTAGTGAAATGAGGCAGAGGCTCAGCCCGTCGCGGCGTCCGTCCGTCTGGGGACGTCTCTATCGGACACAAACACACAGCCGGATTCATGGCTGAAGGGATTAGAATAAAATGGTCAAAGGAAACTGCGTTTTTCAAGCTTCTTTTGCCCAAGTTGGGATTTTTTCATGTATCGCTGATTCATGAACCCCTTCATGCCTTCTGACCTTTGACCTCTGAGCCACTTGAGAAACAATAAGCAATACTTCATGGCGTCGGTCACTTTGGTTACTTTTGTTTCCAACGTTCTCTTCTCCCCACCCGGTCGCCCTCCGGACCGCCGCCTGATGGGAAGTTGATTGTCTGGGTTTTAGACTCTGACTGGCAGGTCAATCAACCTCCCGGGCCTCCAGCGTGGTTATCAACTACCCGCCCCATGTGAAGAGAACCGGTCCTCTCGTTCCCACCCTTTGACACGCGGCGACCTTTCACGAACTCCCCAGCCGCTGACGTGACCTTCTAAGGCCGCTGCAATATTCCAACCCCCTGAAAAAGGCTCATGCAGGAGATAAAAAGACCAAAAGACGGCGAAAAGTCTGAGATAATTGTAGCACACGTGGTCTCTTTGTGGACAGTTTGACATGCCGTCTCGTGCTGTCTTTTCTTTTGACCCCCCCCCCCCCCCCCCCCCCCCCCCCGGGTCCCTCTCTCAGCTCATGGTGGGGATCATCCAGGCCGCCGAGCTGCCCGCCATGGACATGGGCGGCACGTCCGACCCCTACGTCAAGGTCTACCTGCTGCCCGACAAGAAGAAGAAGTTTGAGACCAAGGTCCACAGGAAGACCCTCAATCCCGTCTTCAATGAGCAGTTCATTTTCAAGGTGCACGCACACACACACACACACACACACACAGACAAGAGCTCAACACTGTGCTCATTTCAAGCCCTTTTCTGTGGCGGGAGATCTTTTGGTTCCACTGACAGTCTGATTTGCATGCAGCCGTGAATGCTGGGAAGGTGTGGAGACAGTAACCATCTGGCACATTCACAAGCTCCTGACAGAATAACACAGACACACACGCACACGGGCTCAGTGTGATTGGGATTAACACAGGCAGATGCACCGCCACACTGGGGCTTCGCCTCGGCCATGATGCGTGCGTGGCGATTCAAGCGTTTTCTCTGATACTCCACCTCTTTTTGAGTACATACAGTACTACAACAACGGGCTAGAATGGCACTATTGCGCGACACGCGTAAAACTTCCAGCAGCGTTAGCACGTCTGCTTTTGCCGCCCCCCTCAGGTCCCCTACGTGGAGCTCGGCGGAAAGACTCTGATCATGACGGTGTACGACTTTGACCGGTTCTCCAAGCACGACGCCATCGGCGACATCAAGGTGCCCATGAACAAGGTGGACTTCAGCCACGTGACGGAGGAGTGGCGGGATCTGCTGAGCGCCGAGAAGGAGGAGGTGAGAGCTGTGAAACCCGAGTGGGCGGACGGGCACGCACGCACACACACACACACACACGGCAGGTCGTTCCCGAGAAAATGTGAGGCCAGAAGGTCTGAAATCGTTTTCTGACACCTGCCTCGTTTGTCAGGGTTTCTTTTACATCTGGTAGCCGCCGTTTTTTTTATTTTTTTTAACGGCGTTCGCGTAAGTGAAATCCAAATGATTGTTTTCCGCCGCGTCGTGTCTCAAAACCCCCGACGTGGCGCGGCGGCGGCGGTCGGAGTAATCCATCTCTCCTGGAAACTCAATCAGAGGTGCACACTTCCCCTTCAATTAATAGGAGTGTGACTTCCCGGGCAGCAGTTCAGGAAATTCAATTTTCATGGTAAATGTCACGGCATATAGCACATGTTGCCAGGGAAACGTCGTTTTTAGCATCGCGGCGGTTCCATTCAAAGGTTAATTATAGCGGCGCCGAGTGGCTGCTGAAGGGCACCCGTGTTCGTATTGTTCTTATTATTATGGATCGTTCTTACGCAAAGCTCAAGACTCCGGAGCGGCTCTGCTTCAAACGTCCCTGCCGTCCCGTAGAAACGTCCGGCCCTTTTTTAGCTTTAAATGTTCCATTTAAAAAAAGTCAGATTCCATCCTCTTGTCTGGAGAGCCGAACCAAATGAACACGCCCGGCACGTAAAAAGCAACCCGGTTGACTGAACATTGTCTGATGTGCTTTGGAGGGGAATTTACGAGCTATTTACGGCGAGCATCTGCTGCGAGCGTGCGACGCGGTTAATTGCGGATTCGTCAGTCGATGTTAAAAACTCACCTGTGGTCCCAACAGCAAGAGAAGCTGGGCGATATCTGCTTCTCCCTGCGATACGTGCCCACCGCCGGCAAGCTGACCGTGGTCATCCTGGAGGCCAAGAACCTGAAGAAGATGGACGTGGGCGGCTTGTCAGGTGAGAAAGGCGCGCATGCTCCCCGCCGCGACGTTTGCCGTGGAGAGACGCGCGGCCGCTTTGAAGATATTTAAATAGAACTCTAAAAATGTAAAATACGAGACGCAAGTGAGTGAAATACTGAAAGATAAGGCCTGAGCATCAATGTGCAAAGACTTTATAACTAATTGCTACGTCTAAAAGCATGTTTTTGTGTTGTTGCAGCCCTTTGCGACCAAAATAAAAAAAAAACTAATGGGAAAACTCATAAACACTGGTGAGAAAAGAAGAGAAAACGAATCCCCAAAACATTTGGAAAAACAAATCTTCTCGCGTCAGACTTCAGTTCAGAAGATGAGCGATGCAGGAAGGAGTGAAACCTTCTCCTGCTGCGCCCCCCCCCCCCCCACACGTCAATAGATGACACTCGTCACAATGCGCTCGTTGCCGCGGTAACGGAATGTGCCGCCGGGCGTGGGCAGATCCTCGCACATGCAAACGACCACGTGTTCCGTGACCGCAGCGCACAAACACACAAAGCGAACACGTCGCACTACGTTCAATGGACTCGACCAGTAATACATGCACTCTGAGTTGCAGTCTTTGTTTTGATTTCCTCTGCGCGGCGAATGGACTTAGAAGTGCAGCAGATGGATGAAATAATGGGCAGCTCTGTAATAACAATAATTAGCCTCCATCCACAGGGCTCCTCAGCCCGATTTTAAGGAGGAGGACAAGTAATTGATGGCCTGGGATCAGCCTTCTCCTCTGTTGTCATCCTGTTTACCGCGCCTGATTATGGCTCACAGTGGAAGACGTGGGTATTATCATTAACCCGTGTGTAATCACAAATGATTCCTTTGATTGGCTCCTCATGAAACATCCGTCCAAATCCGCTTCTGCGTAAAAAAAACAGACTTTTGAAATATTCATTTGGTGTTAAAAGTTATTTCATCAGTGTCATTTTCTCTTTTTCGCGGCTTCGACGCAGGTCACGTGGCGATTTCTGCGCTTTCACACGACTGAGCGTGTCGCCGCACAGTGGAGCTCACGTGGGTTCTGAGCCGCGGGGGAGGAGCTGCGCTGTAAACGGGGCCTGTGTGCACGTGCGCGTGCGTGCGTGTGTGTGCGTGTGTGCGCGCGCGCCGTTCACCGCCGAGTCGCGTGCGTGAAGCCGGACCCGACAGTCGCCCCTGGATTCACCGACCGCGACAAATCCGCGCCGACGGGCGGGAGAGCCGAGATGACAGGCGGGTGCTCATTTGGCACGAGCTGTGTTCACGGGAGCGCTTTGAGGGAGGGGAGGCGTCGCCCTCTGACACGGCGGAGGCCTCCGCGGGGCCCAGACGATCCCAATGAGTCACAGCTGCCGGCTCGAAAAAACACAAACTGTAAGTAAAGTGGAATCGTTGATTTGACTCGGAGCTCGTCGCCGCCAGCGCCTCCGAGATCCGCGGCCGAGTCCCTGCGGCGCCGCCGCTCATCCGTGAAATGGGACAGATTACATCCGTCGGTGATAAGGGGGGAGGGGGGGAGAGGGGGGGCGGATATGAGGCACGGCGAGTCTCCCAGAACTCAATAAAGCCAAACTGTCGTGGCGATAAGGGCCCCGCCTGGATATCAGCCATGCGGCGCCACAGGTGTGTTTTCTCTTTCTTTTTATCTTACACAATCCTATCCGGCTGTTTATTCGCCAGCGCCGGAGGATGCGTGACGCGTACTGAGCGCGCAGCAGCCGCCGTTGCCGGGGCAACGGAGCGCAGCCGGTTTTCCTGACTTGAAATGGCCCTTTTCAAGTCAGCGCGCTTGTTTCTCAGCTTTTTTTTGTGCTGCACTTTCTTTGGACCTTTGTGAGCTGGAGGAGACGGAGGTCTGATTACGCCAGAATCTATTTGAACTAAGCAGAGGAAGAGCCGAGGAGTCGCTTTAAATGTGTCGGTAAAAGCTCCTGATCGTGGTCGCAGGGCTGAAGGCGTCTGACCCTGCTCTGACTGTTCGACCAATAAACGAGGGGCTTTGGAATAAATACAGTCAATGACAATCTCAATACTGACACACAAGAAGAAAGCAAAAAAAGACGAACAAAATGTCTAATATATTTGATAAATATATCAATATATCTGTTACCGGAGCCCGTTACCTCTTCTCCCGCGTCTCCGTCATCTATTTAGTTCTTTCCCTGATTGTTTGTGTGGCTGTCATGGGGTGAAAAGATGTGCGGCACTCCAAGCAGACACACAAACACACACACACACACACACAGTACATCCCTGATGGAGCAGTAATGATACAAACTGTGAACAAGAAGTGAATCCTAATGCCGGGCTTTGACGATGAATCAGCCCGAGCGGGTAAATGAACAGCGTATTTATCCGCACTCTCAGCCTGTTACTCTCAATTTGCCTTTAAGTGCATCGGCGGTCTTCTTCCTGATGTGAACCCGCGTTTTAGTGGCCAAAGGGAGAGAAATGTCTCGGATGGCGAACGCTGGAGTTTAGAGGCTGTTTGCTGTCCGTCATGACAGAATTTAACCGGATGTCACGCGGCTGCATCTCATCAGAGGAAGGTGTGCAGAGGAATATTAAGAGGAAGTTCCTTTCCCACTTTCTAAGTTAATAAAGCCCAACCAATCGCAGCGGCGTATTTAGTGAGGAGGAAATCTGAGCGAATGAGAAGATTCTCTGCACTGCAGTTATCATCGGATCCTCATTCTTCCTTTATATCCTTTGTGTGCGAATATTATTGTGGGAGTCATTACATTCTTTACGTTCGGATTCATCTCGGATCTCATTGTGCAAATTCAACAGCCGCACCAGGTCGATTAAACCCCCCCCCACGCTGTTTTTCCACCACACACTGATTGAAGGGGAGGAAGAGGAGGGAGGAGGGGGGAGAAAGGGGGACCACTCGGATGCTACTGTGATACCCTTCGGACTGATGACAACGAGGCCGTTGACTCTGGAAGGTTAATTGAGTGGCGCGAACCGACAGGACTGTTGTTTGCCGCGCTTCATTTACGGGGCGTTCGTGACCTTCAACCTCCAACCTCATACATACATCAAGAGCGTCTCATCCCTGTCACTGCAGATCCGTACGCGAAGATCCACCTGATGCAAAACGGCAAGAGGCTGAAGAAGAAGAAGACGACAATCAAGAAGAACACGCTGAACCCTTACTACAACGAGTCCTTCAGCTTCGAAGTCCCCTTTGAGCAGATCCAGGTACGTTCTCCCCTCGAAGGTCGCGTGCTTCAGAAGACATTGATGAGTGGATTCACCAAATAATCAGCTGAGAGGCTTTTCATCGTATCCGAGTAGTCGTTGCTACGTGTCGCTACGTCTCGTAGCTTACAGCTCGGGGGTGTTTTACTGCGCTCCTCTGAACATCACCTCTTTCCCCTCCGCAGAAAGTGCAAGTCGTTATAACTGTCCTGGACTATGACAAGATCGGCAAGAACGACGCCATCGGGAAGGTGTTCGTGGGCCTGAACAGCTCGGGGACGGAGCTGCGCCACTGGTCCGACATGCTGGCCAACCCGCGGAGACCCATCGCCCAGTGGCACGTGCTGAAGCCCGAGGAGGAGGTGGACGCCCAGCTGTCCACCAAGAAATAGGCCCAACTCCTCAGCGCCTGCCTTGTAGTACTCTTTAGCCAGGGTGTGTAAATACCTCAGTGGTATATGGGTCCGTCCCCCCCCCCCCCCCCCCCCCCCCCCCCCCCCCCCCCCCCCCCCACACACACACACACACACACACACACACTCTCAGTCTCGTCCAGCTTTACCGCTATTACAAAAAGTCCCGATTGTTCCAACGTCCTGCGACCCCGTCCCTCGTCCCCCCGTTCCCCCCCCCCTGCTTTTTTACAATCACGTTCCCTTTTTTCGTCTTTTTTTTTCTGATTCAACAGTTTCTGTTTTTCATCTCTGTGCTCTCGCCCGTCCCGACTAAACGCCCCCCCCCCCCCCTTCTTTTAAGCAATATGATCTGTGTAGATAGCGCATGGCTGAAAGTTGTATATATACAAGTATGCAGACAGAAATGATTTCTAGTTCATGTGTTTGTATGTTGTTACCTGTTTCCTAATCTGTGTATATCTCGGTGTTTTTAATAAGATGTTCTATTTTAAATTATGTAAATGCAGATATAGAGGAAAGCCAATATTATATATCCCAGGATTTAAAATTCTACTTTATTACCTTATTGCATTCCAGAAGAAAAAGGAGCATTTCAACCCGCAAGACACTAGTGGAAATACATTCGTATTACAAAAGACAATGTCTGGCTTTAAGTTCAGCAAAGAAACTTCAAAATAAAATGCCATTAACCACCGTGGCCCCGACGGGGACACGATGCTGCTGGAGATTATACAAGCACATGATTTCTTACAACGTTTTGTACTTATTTCTCGATCGGAGGACCTGTACGTTCAGCTTGATGCCGCTACCGCGAGCGACGCAGACCAGCCGGCGTTTACTTCGTCCGCGTACGTGTCAGTGAAGCAGGTCGGCCTTCTGAAGGCCCCCGTTCGCTTAAACCGCCTCCTTTTCTTTTTCCAAAATGGAAAAACGTTGCCTCCAAACACAGACTCATCTCTCAACCTTAAAAAAAAAAACCCTTGTGAAAAAAGCACCAAGCTGTAGCCATCGTGTCTTTAAGCTCGTTTAACGACATTTTGTTAACTGCTTACTTTGAACGGCCTCGTTGTAGAAAGAGGGGGGCGATCTTTAAGAGCAATCTTCTGATACAAACCCCCTTTAGCCTTCAATCAGAGGAGAGGAAGAGCTCTAAACACTGCCATCGTCACTTTGCTTTGCCTTCTCACGGTGACAACGGAGCCGCGTTTCACTGCCAGTTCCAACTCGTACGCGGCTGCTGTTTTGCACCGGGTGTCTTTGAGCTCGCTGGCGCACTTTCATTTTCGGGGCCGTCCTCTATTTCGGGGACGCCCGCCGACGGGAGCCGGGAAAAAATCACCGGCTCCCATCGTCTTAACTGGAAGAAAAAGGAAGACGAAAAAATAAAAGAAAGGAAGAAAGCAATGATGACAAATCAAGTTCCAGCCAACAGCGGTGACGTTAATGTGTCTTTTTCTTGTTGACGACGAGACATGCGTGTACAGTTCATGCTCCCATCGTGTCCTTTTACTACGGGTCCAGCTAGCAACGGGCCTGCGTTTTCGATCCTCCCCGTCTCGGAGGGACGTCTCCAGGAGGACTTTCTAAATGTTTTTTAATGTTATTGTGTAGTCGATGGCGCTGTAATGAAGAAGCTACTTGTCATCCCGCGGGCGTCCGCGAGGACCGCTTTGCTGTCCCGCTGTGACCGGCGTGCGTGCTTAGAGGTGTGTAGACTTATCAGTAGGTAGCCAGGCCGGTTCGTTCCGTAGTGATGTCGTTGCATCCCCCCCCCACCTCCCCACCTCCCTCCCTCCCTCCCTCCCTCCCGCCCCGCAGCGCAGAGGGAAGGCCTTTGGATCCGGGCGCGAGTGGGTCATTTCAAACGCAGCATTTCGTCGAGCACTGTGCAATACTCGTTCGCTCATACCCCGGGGCTTATCACCCCCCCCCCCCCGTCGACCCCTGTTTAGGGCCCCTTCCCTTTTTTTCGTTCTTGCACTCAGTTCCAGCATCAGACGTTTCAGGGAGTATTAGTTAGATACCAAACAAAGATTCTACATTTAAATGTCCCCTTAAAAATGCCGTGTATATATTTACATACGTGTGTCAAAACAATGTATATCTAGAATAAATATTAAGTGACATGATTAGGATTATTCAGCTGCAAATACCATTAAGACCCATCTGTTTCCATGTACTAGATCTCATCTCCATTTCCATAATGGTCTTCTTTTTTTTTATTTATTCGTCAGCTGCCCTGTTGATTCAAAAACCCCTTTTATATTTGAGAGGAAACCTCTGAATGTACAGTGTAGACTGTGTCGGTGTAGATTACTTCAACCGTGAGATTAGATGTACTTTGCACTCTGTTGTAAAAATGTCCCTTTGTTTATATTTATTTCTAGTAGATTTTATAATCACCCTTTGGGGTAAAATCTGCCCCGTCTGATTGCATTCCAACGACGTCGAATACGCTTTAACTCAGCTGCCTCCTTTTATCGGGCGTCTTTTACATTTGTAGATTTGTGAATTCCAGAACAGCTTCAGATTTAAATGAAAACAATGGATTACACTGCAAAGGCGAAGGCTTTGTAAACGGGACCGAAAGGGTTCCAGAGCTCAAAGCGGAGTCGTAGGAGAGCTACATGTGTGTAAACGAGGCAGGGAGCTCGGCTGACCTCTTGTTGTCATTTGCTACCACGGTGTGCACGCGTGACCAAGCCCCAGATTCTCCACCTTCGAGACGCCGCCGTGTAGAGTATTAGAATCTGATGCTGTGGAAAGATCCCAGTTGCCTTTGTGCACATCAACCGCCTGCTTGAGTATTTTGTGCGTGGAACTTTTCTCTGTGATCTCGTAGAACTGTTTGGGGTGTTTTTTTGTTTTTTTTTCCCGCTCACGGTTATATTTGCTGTGTATACCTTCATTTTTGACGAGGTGTTTTACAGTTTTGTTTCACTTTTGTGTAGTGATTCACTCTGTGGGGTTTTCTGACTGTTGTTATATAACTTCATATACACAAATGATCAATAAAAATGTTTTATTTCCTGTTGATACAGAAGCCCGTCATGTCGTGTCTTCTGTTGAGTGTGACCATTTCGGAAGCCACGACGGCATCTAATAGCAGCTTTAGTAACAAAACCAAGCTTCATTACTCTCTCTGCAGCGTCAGTATTGATTGGCACCAGAAAGAATGAGTCACTGCTCCGGAAAGAAACACGAACAAGAAAGGTCTGCGTGACAAATTCCACTTTTAATGACGTTTGCTTGTAATCACTTTGTCCTCGATCCTCCCAACTCTTTTATCCAGGTCACTACTGCCACCTAGAGGACACGCACCGTTTGAGCGCAACTATGACAACAAAAACAACAATTTATTGTTTTCCATTTATATACACCGATGAATTTCTATCAGCGAACAATCACTAATGTGACGTCCACCCGAGCCAGAGGACTGCGACGGCTTCGTGCCCCCACCGAATGGATTATGACACATTGATTCAAGGCTCAGAGGTAGATCCACGATGGGGGCACCCTGGGGTTCTAGACTCCGTCAGTAAATAATGACGTGGCTGATTCTGAGTGAAATATCGAAAAATAGGTTGAGACGTTTCTCTGGAATGGATTTGAGTAACGTTTAGTAGTAGTAGTAGTAGTAGTAGTAGTAGTAGTAGTTTGGGTAAACAGACATGGCTGAAGAGAATCTATAACATGCAAAGCTGTGACGTCAAACAATTTACGATAATCTTTTTAATTAGTTGGAATGCTTCTATGGCATTCCAACTATAGTTATTCAGTTAGTAACAGTTCAATTGAAAGTTATGAATGCCTTTAATTATTCATCATGTTATTATTCAGTAGTTTTAAGAGGATAGTGATGGACATTCTACATCGACTCATTCATAAACATGCTTAAGTACTCATCTCAATATATATGATATACTTCTACTTCCTTCTGTTGAATAAATCTCCCATCAAAGTAATAAATATAAATTGGCCAGATTGAAGTGTCATCGGTATATTTTAAGTGAAGGTATTTCCTCGATGCCCGTGGCGCTGTAGTGACGTCACTATTTAGCTGCCGTTGACGAGCCACCGTGATGACGCGTCAAAGATGGCCGACAAGCACCTGACCTGTAACTTCCGCTGCCCGACTGTTCGGGAAGCTGCTCCGTGAAGACGAAGGAGACCAGATGGAAGAAAGGAGACTGACTGGTGAGTTATGATGTGGACTGATGGCTAAAGGGCGAAAATAACGACAAAACCACCACAAACAAACAAATAGAAACACCTGTCTCGGCGTCCATTGCTAAGTGGGCTAACGTTAGCATACGGCTAACATGTGTTAGTGGTTAAAATAACAACAATCAATTAGTAAACGGAAAATATGTTGTGCTGTTGTACTTTATATTCACATGTGGTGATAATTTCCCGTTAATCAAATTATTAGCTGATTTTTAGCCATATTTTTCTATTTATTTACAACCAAAAAGTTCGACCCATATGTTGTTTACATTAGCCGCATGTTTATTTATTGGGTTACTGGATGCAGTGTGTGTCACGTGTTTTATAACAACATATTTCATGTTTTGCCTAGTTTCAAGTTGGCGTTTCTAGCCATCCTTAAAGAGATGCATTTCCTTGTGCTGAACACTAGGGGGCGCCCGCCATCCATTATCCATGGGATAATGCTCCTGTGTGGGGATGACGTATTTATGTGGTTAAAAGATCTAAACTGAATCTTTCATTTCAATCATTCCTTTGTCTTCTTTATTGGCTTTATTTAAAAAGACGGTGTTTTTGTATTTGAATGTTTATGTAACGTTAAGGTGTTTTTTTTTTCTTTCTTTCTGAATCCTCCAGGAAATTATGTAGAAGCAGCTGGGGAACGATATGGTTCAAGGCAAGGGCAGAACAGAGGACGGAATTAACAGAGTAAGTAACCTAAGTGATTTTAAAAAGTATTGATGATGATGGTTCTGATTTTTATTTACAGTAGATGGGCCAGAAATCCACCCAAGGAGTTACACCATACATATAATTACAGTATGTACTGGGGCCTTGTGAAAACGTGATGTAAAGAACCTTAAATGTAATTGAATGTGGTACTTTTATCTGTCTGATCTGTCTGATCTGTCTTCCATGCAAGCTGATGTAAAATGTCTCTTTTAAAATTTGAAGCTTGTGTCTAAATGTCTCTGTTTTTTGTGCAGACTGAATGAGCCGAGACACTTGAAGGTCCAAGAGGAGACAAGAACGGCAGCATGGAGCGAACATTTGGTAAGTGTCAACTAAATTATTACTAGTAGCTGTTAAAGTGGTAGCAGGAACGTTTTAATTACTGTGGAAGTTCTTGTTCATATTTTTGATAGTCTGTGATTAAAAATTGAAATAAAAACAGTCAAATATATCATAGTGCTTTATAACAATGATAGTAATAATAATAATTAATCAGTCATAGTATAGTATTTAATATCAAATCATGAAAATGAAATTCAAAAGAATACTCAAATTATAGTATGAAAATAGAAAAAATAAAAAATATGTCATATAAAAATAGGGGTATATTATGTGATATGATATGTGACTAAAAGAATATTTTAGTATGTTATTTTGGAAAAGTAGGAAATGATTATACTATAGCTTAATAAATTCATAAAAGGTATCGTATAATATTTCATAGTCTATAATACTTTTAAAGTAATTATAGTGTATCTTAAGTTTTTTAAGAAGTAATATTATAGTACGTCCTAACATTTTCTAATGTTGTGCTTCTCTTCTCTCCACATGAGGGCGCAGTTTCCACACCTGAGGACGACGGGTCTTCTTCTGCTCTGCGGTTACTCTGAGAAGTAACTTTGACAGTTTGGGGGTGGTTCAAACTTTATTAAAAATGTTCTGTGCTGCTGCACTTCAATAAAGAATAATTTTGTATAACCCCCTGCGTGTGTCTCATTGGAAGCCCGGGAGGAGACGGACAGCTCTACTCTACCGGGGTGATGCACACTGATGTCCTCACAGCGGTGGGGATCGAACCCGGGTTGACGCCACCCAGACCGGGGACAGCGTCACAACGCCACCGTGTCATTCACCCTCAAGCATGTTCTTTTGTTGGCTTTGACTTCATGTGACTGAACAGCCTTAAAAATCACTGTCCTGCAAAAGATTTGAACCCATAATCTCATGTTCTCAAAGCAGTCATCTTCTGCTGGAGCTATCTGCTGAGACATTTGTCTTGGCTTCATTATATACCTAACTTCACCTCGGGTGTTGGATCTTAAAAGAAGGAAACCGTAGCAGATAAGAATTGAACCCACAACCTTCTGTATCCCAAGTGTTCTGTCATCACAGTGAGCTAACTGATCTGATGGTCCCTCTGGTTTCATTATATATTTGTCTCCTCTCTTTGGGCTCCTGGGTCTAAAACTTCTCCATAAGGGTTCTGAATCCATAACTTCTAGACTCTGACTACTAGTCATTTCACACTATCTGATTTGTTCCACCTGATTGTATTTTAAAGATCCACTCAAATGGTTCACTTATTAAGATCATTTCAAGATATTCACAAGTGTGGATGATAGCTCAGCTGTAAGGTGTCTGCCTGGGGAGCCAGGGATCTGCGTTCGATTCCTACCTCGGACCAGATACACATAAGTAACTGTAGGCTGGTTGTTTTGAACCGGCCCCCCGGTTAAAATGGGAAAATGTATTGCCAATATATGTTAGACGTACAATGAATTGGTTTTGGGGGGCCCCAATACACCACCAGTCCTGCTCACACTTGAGCCTATTTCACTGTGAGAATTTGAGTTAAACCTTAAACTCTATCAAACATTAAGACTCACTTCCACAGCTGGGCTTGAACCCACAACCTGCAAGTGCACGTTTGGGACAGCAGCTCTTCAGCTTTCCCGCTGTGCCACTTCATCACACACAAATTCAGTGTTTCTCGTACTGCACCTTAAGATTGCTACTCTGCCTTTAAAACTCTATTAAGTAGCAAGACTCCCCTTCTCAAGTGGTCTTGAACCCACAACAAAAGGACTGGATTGTGACAGAAGTGTGGATGATAGCTCAGCTGTAAGGTGTCTGCCTGGGGAGCTGGAGATCTGGGTTCAATTCCTGGCTGGCACCAGATGCACTTAAGGAACCGCTTAGACCGCTTAGATACATGTGATCTGGTCATTTTGAAGACATACAATGCATTGGATATAGCATATAGAAGACGAAAAGCCCAAATAGGTAAAGTGGGACGTTAAAATGGGAAAATGTATTGCCAGAATATGTTAGAAGTACAATGAATTGGATATATCTTATAGAAGTCGAAATATGTAAGGTGGAAAAATTAGCTATAGTAACATGTTAAAAGTTTAAAGCTCTAAAGCAATATGAAGCTAACATAGGCTATTAAGATCCATCATCATTCTTCAAAACATTCTTGACAATGCCCACAAAAACCATTGACCGCGCCTCCTCTTTTCACATAACCCCTTGGATATTGCTCAGGGGTTTTTCGCATAACCCCCTGGGTTCACTTCTCCGAAACACCAGGTGGGGACAATGCCCCCACCACTACCTCCACGGTAGCGTTCTCAAGACTTGGCAGAGGTGGGGATCGAACCCACAGGCGACGGAGGTTTTGGCCCCCCCCAGACACACCACGACACCACCAGTCCCACTGACACTTGAGGGATTTCGATTCTCCTATTTCACCGTGACAATTTGAGTTAAACCTTAAAACTCTATCAAACATTAAGACTCACTTCCACAACTGGGCTTGAACCCACAACCTGCAAGTGCAGGTTTGGGACAGCTGCTGTGCTGCTGTGCTACTTCATCACACACAAATTGAGTTTTTGTTTCTCGTACTCCACCTTAAGATTGCTACTCTGCCTTTAAAACTCTGAAAAGGAGCAAGACTCCCCTTCACAAATGGGCTTGAACCCACAACAAAAGGACTGGAAGAAGACAGAAGTCTGGATGATAGCTTAGCTGCAAGGTGTCTGCCTGGGCAGCTGGAGATCTGGGTTCAATTCCTGGCTGGGACCAGATGCACTCAAGTAACCATAGACCGTTTAGATACATGTGATCTTGTCATTTTGAACCGGCGCCCTCTCCCGTTAAAATGGGAAAATGAATTGGTCATAGCATATAGAAGACGAAAAGCCCAAATATGTAAGGTGCGACGTTAAAATGGGAAAATGTATTGCCAGAATATGTTAGACATACAATGAATTGGATATAGCGTATAGAAGACGAAATATGTAAGGTGGAAAAATGGCCTTTAGTAACATGTTAAAAGTTTAAAGCAATATGAAGCTAACATAGGCTATTAAGATCTATCATCATTCTTCAAAACATTCTTGACAATGCCCACAAAAACCATTGACCGCGCCTCCTCTTTTCACATAACCCCTTGAGTTATGTCCAGGGGTTTTTCGCATAACCCCCTGGGTTCACTTCTCCGAAACACCAGGTGGGGACAATGCCCCCACCACTACCTCCGCGGTAGCATTCTCAAGACTTGGCAGAGGTGGGGATCGAACCCACAGGCGACGGAGGTTTTGGCCCCCCCCAGACACACCACGACACCACCAGTCCCGCTCACACTTGAGGCATTTCGATTCTCCTATTTAACCGTGACAATTTAAGTTAAACCTTAAAACTCTATCAAACATTAAGACTCACTTCCACAACTGGGATTGAACCCACAACCTGCAAGTGAAGGTTTGGGACAGCTGCTGTGCTGCTTTGCTACTTCACCACACACAAATTGAGTTTCTGTTTCTCGTACTGCACCTTAAGATTGCTACTCTGTCTTTAAAACTCTGAAAAGGAGCAAGACTCCCCTTCTCAGCTTGAACATGTGATCACAGGCTTCTTCCAGGTACCTTTTGTCTGTTTCCCAGTATCTAAAATAAGGTACAAACAAGACATTTTCAGATTTCCATTTTGAATGATGGAGAACCAATGTGCAGAATGACGGCAGCGGTGACAAGCAGTCCAGGAAATGATTTTCAGCCAACAATTAAAGAATGATGTTACCACTGTCCAATATAAATATCGAAAAATACTATTTGTGTGAGTTTGTCTTGGCTGTGTCGATACAGCCGCTGGGCCACGGGGAACATTTCCATGCAGCCGTAGATCAGCGGGGCCACGCAGAAGAGCCCGGCGCTGATCATGGAGATGAGCAAATAGCTGATGTTGTTGCGAGGCAACGCCAAGAAGCTGAAGACCAAGGCAAGTATGCTCAGGAAGTAAGGGTACTCCCACTGGTACGGAGCGGCTACGACCTTGTGCGACACAAGGCTCAGCTGGCTCACTGTCACCTGAGAAAAGAAGAACGACACATTGACCTATACTACTTGACCTATTGAAGCTATTCAACCAGTTTAGCTTTAGCAATTTAGCTACTCAGCGGTCCCACGCATTTTCCGCAGGGAATGCATTTTCTAGTTCTATGTCATATTGAACGTACGCTTAAAAATAAGCTTCATGACAAACCTTTTTCAACCTGTGCAGGAAAAGTGTCACAGTCACAAAACATGCACAGGGTCTGCAACCTCAAAAGCAAGACATGAAGCGTGAAAAATTAATACAGCCAGATACGCTATGACTCCCCGCGCACTTGTTTTATAACTGATAATTGTGGACTTTTATTCTAAGAAGTCCACGCATTTCCTTTGTATTTATTTATTGCTTTTATTGTGAAAATCCAGGCCGATGGCGCTTAAACAAGTTAGCTAGCATCAGCAATTGTCACACCGGAAGTTGTGTTTATTAGACGAAAACAAAAATCTAGCCGGTGTTGTTTCAGGGTATGTAAACAAATATAAACGGAATTATGTTTGTCATTACATATATTGTATGGTGTTAGAGGCTTTCTCCCTGTTATTTAAACAGTACACGTGAGTGAATGCTTTTATTTTCAGGGACGTGTGAGCACATATCCGCTAGCCAACAGACACTTGACGTCCTTGCATGACTCTTGACAGCACGTACTGCCGTCGCAGTTGCGCTAAACTCATCTGGGGCTTCTTTCTGCGTCGTCAAACCACGTTACAGTCACCAAAACCGACAGAAAATGCTGTCCTACATCATTGGCGTGAGTGCAACTTAGTGTGAAGTTGACGGGCTGTGTTTCTTTCTGTTAACTCCACTGCGTTAGCGCAGGCTAACAGTAGCTAGCATTTAACGTTAAGTTAGTTTTTAGCCAAGTAGCCCGGGCCGTGCGCACAGGCAGCCGTGACTCATGTCTCCCGTTGTGGATCTAACAAATACGGCTCGGTTCGAGGGAGGCAACGCCCCGCAGAGGACCCCAACGTCTGCTAGCTGATGCTAACTTGGTGCTCATTGTCACATTTTTAAAATTTGTATTACCACAGCTGATCCGAGGTGGCTTCGACAGCATCGTGAACTTGATCCTCAGACTTCTCTTCTCCAAGAAGAGACCCGCCCTCACTTTGGAGGACCCCACCATAAAGTACGCACTGCGGCTGCTGGACAAACAGGTACCGAGGTGGAACGATGTTTTATAAAAACCTGAACTATTCGTGTAACGTGCTAAAACTGTGAGGGAGAAGATTCAAGTGCAGAAAGTGTGCTATAAGTCTGCTTATCTAAAACTCTCCTACTGAAAACACCGGTTTGCAAACGCAACTGGTGCGTTCAAGGACCATTGTGCATTTGAATGCTTGTTTTTTTTTTCTTTCTTATTAAACTTGTGTGTTTTTGATGTGCAGATTGTCAGTCACGACACGAGGAAGTTCCGCTTCGCCCTTCCTTCCCCAGAACACATCCTCGGCCTGCCCATCGGTCAGTAAGAGCACTCATTTAAACGACCATTAATCACGTCATTATTGTTGAAAACAACCGGCAACATCAAAATTAAGAGGAATGTACAACAACACGAAGGGAAAAAATTTCGCAAAGGAATTAAAATAATTGTATTTTATTTTTGTTCCTCTCCAGGGCAGCACATCTATTTGTCTGCGAGAATAGACGGGAAGCTGGTGGTGCGTCCGTACACGCCGGTGTCCAGCGACGATGACAAAGGCTACGTGGACTTGGTGGTGAAGGTAACAGCAAGTGGGAAAAGTTGTTTGCGGCACGTGGCGTTTTTAATTTTATTTTCCTCCATCGCTTTCTTTTCTCGTCCGCTGCCATCAGATTTACTTTAAAGACGTCAACCCTAAATTCCCAGAGGGGGGGAAGATGAGTCAGTACTTGGAGAGCCTCAGGATCAACGACACCATTGACTTCAGAGGACCCAGCGGCCTCCTGGTCTACAGAGGCAAAGGTGAGCCGCGTCAACTTGCGTCCTGAAAAGCTGCAAGTGTCCCGCTTGAACTTCCGCTGCTGCATCTGACCCTTTTTTTCTTCATCCACAGGCGTTTTCGACATTCAACCAGATAAAAAGGCCCCGACTGACACCAAGACAGCCAAGCGTCTCGGCATGATCGCCGGAGGGACCGGTGAGGGGAAACTTCTAGACGAGAAACTTAAACCATCGATTCTCTTCACTTGAATGCGCCTTCGTCCATCTCTGTTACTACTTCCTCCCAATCTCGTCTCATCGGAAGACCCATGACCCTGTGTTCATTTGAAAGGCTTATCTTGATCTTACTGGTTTGATGTGATAGTGGTTGAGCTTAAATGCTCACGTGGTAACATTCGATTCAACAACCCTCCCGCCCCCTCCTCATGAAGCAGACTTCACTAAATTCAATTTTTTTTTCTGCTGATTTTAGTCACATGTTGTAACCGAGGGACAACGTTATCGTTGGTGTGTTGGAGGTGAGCCTCTTTGCGTTGTTCCCCTCAGGGATCACTCCCATGCTGCAGGTCATCACAGCCGTGCTGAAGGATCCGCAGGACCAGACGGTGTGTTACCTGCTGTTTGCCAACCAGGTCAGTTTCACCAGGCTCTCGCGATGAAGTTTTTTTTTTTCTCCGCACAATCTTTGAGAAGCGGTTCACACTGAGACTTTCGGTCCCGTCGCAGAGCGAGAAAGACATCTTGCTGCGACCTGAATTGGAAGAGCTCCAGGTCAACCACCCGGACCGCTTCAAGCTGTGGTTCACCCTGGACAGAGCCCCCGAAGGTGAGCTTACTTCTGACACGCCATGTTTTAAAGCACATTGGGTATTGGTCGAGATCTTCTGGCTCTGTAACAGATTTATTTCCCATAAATAGTATAGCATGTCTGGAAACAGGCCATACCATACGGCATGTCAAATGGGGGGGGGGAGAAGAAGAGAGAAAGAAGAAATAAATTTAACTGTGACAAAGTCATAGCATGTTGAAAAAAAGTTGTCTAAACGGTTGACTCAGACTGCATTTAATGCAAAGAACGACTAAACATTGGCTGCCGTCTGTGCCCATAAGCTCAGCAGTCGCTTCTCTTTAAAATTACAATATTGCTCCAGTCAGTAAATAGAATGATCATATGGTGTAATGCATCACTTCTTAACGTTCAGACTGGGAGTACAGCCAGGGCTTCATCGGGGAAGACATGGTGAGGGAACACCTGCCCCCCCCCAGTGAAGACACCCTCATCTTGATGTGTGGACCCCCGCCTATGATCCAGTTCGCCTGCAACCCAAACCTGGACAAAGTCGGCCACTCGAGCAGCCGCAGGTTCACCTTCTAGAAGTGAAGTTGTATCGGCCCTGAGAGTATTGCACTTTGTACGACATATTTATGCTACGATATAATCATCATGCAACGCATGGACCAATTCGGGATTAAAGAGTGGTAGGACGGCCCAAAGTGGCCATGTGGTTGTTGTCGGAGTGCCTTCACACTGGCAAAGTTTTTTTTTATGCATCATTTAAAAGTTGCAACCATTTATTCCTTTGTTGCTGCTGCCAGTGTTGCACATACCTGCCCTCTGTCGTCACTATTTTGCTAAAACATGTTCTTGGTGATAGTTTGGATATACAAGAAATAAAATTAGCATTTTTCTGTAATTTGCAGGAATGATACTGAAGAAATACGTCTTGTACTTTTTAATTACCAAAATCATTAAAAACATGCAGTTTATGGAGAAAGGCCTCCAGCATTTATGCTGATCCTTTTACTCAATATCATCATCGCCTCTGCTTTTGAGATTTGTAAAACTTCCAGTGGAGTAAATGTACTCAGTTTTCTGCTAACACACATTGATGCAAGCAATCCATGCACTATAGGTTGGATAGCCTTAATAAATATATAAGCTGTTGGCACAAAGTCAATCAAACACGTTGTCGCTTCCTGCTGCGTCGACCGAAATCTCGTGAAACGACTCGTCTTCCTTCAGCATGCTCTGGAACAGAAGACGAGAGACTCAATCATCCAGCAGCCGTTTTGTAAACGTGGCCGTTCTGTCATCAAAGGTCTCACTGTCAGATTGTTGATTTCCTCAGAAAACTCTCCGATCTGTCTCACGGTGCCTTCGGAGTCTTCCATCTGCCAAAATAAGTAAACAAACAGGCTCGAGACAGAGACAAAATACCGCGTTTTCCGTGAGACGCCGTCGCCGTACCTGCTCCAGATGTTCCTCGTACATCCGGACGCCCGTCTGGAAGCTGCTGCTGCGGGGCATCTCCACGTTCATGGGGCAGACGTACTCGGCGGCGTAGTCCGGACGCTTCTTCCTCAGAGTGCCGAACCCGCCGAAAGACAAGCGCCGAGGCTGCAGGAGGAACATCGGCTGTTCGACATTTTACGTCACTTTCGAATGGCGCGTTCGGGTCCTGCTTACCTTGACTTTGGCGGCGGCGCCGAGCACGACGTAGTCCGGGTTCTCCAGGCACTCCTGTTTGAGCCGCTGCGCCTCGGAGCCGACCAGCAGGTGGAAGTGCGTCGCCAGGTGGCGCCTCAGCAGCGTCTTGCTGGGCGGGATGTTGAGCAGGAGGGCGAGCGCTTCCACGTTGAAGCGAGGCTCCAGCACCTGCACGCGTTAGAAGAGGACAGTGTTGTCATCTTAAACGATCACACCGTTACGATTTAGGGTTTTATTATTGATCGCGCTCACCATCAGTCCTCCGTGAACGCCGCTGCCTCGCAGGTTGGGCGCGTATTCTGCTAGATCCACAGAGCGCAGCCACTCCATCACCCGGTGGTTGGTCCACTGGCAGATCTCTGCCGGCGTCATGTTGTTCTGGACGACGACGAGAGAATTTTAAGTAAGTAAATAAACCTCCAAGAAGGGAAGAGGGCGGGGCTTCCTGTGGGATACCTCGTCAGAGGGTCGTCGCCTCAGACAGTTTGGTTCGTAGCAGTTGAGGCGCAGGACCTGAATGGCCCTCTTGATGCTGAGGTGATGGAGCACACTGCCCACCTTCAGAGACAGCAGGTCCTCCTGGGAGACAACGAGTCGTTAACACAAACAGTCGTCGGGAAACCGGAGGAGCGAGTTGCTCGTCGGAGCCGCTTCAGAAGGTTCTCCGCTCACCACCGTCATGTAGTGCAGCACGCAGCCGTCCACGCGAGCCTCGTCGAAGGGGCTTTTGTACTGGGGGAGGCCGATGTCATCCAGCCACCCTGGAACAGACAATTCACTGGTGGATCACGGAGCACGGGGGGAAACTCGGCCGTTTGTGTGTCGCGGCACTCACTGGTCACCCAGTTGTGATCCAGTCGGCCCTTGAGGTCTTCCTCCTGTGACCCGAGGGCCTGCAGAGCCAGCTGCAGCTTCTTCCTGTGGAGAGGGTGCTTCATGCACAACTCCTGAGGAGGCAAACACAGCGGCAACGCCACCTGTGAGAAACTCATTTTGCATGTGTGACAAAGATGAAAAAATGAAAGAAATTGTTTGCCAATTAATATTGCCCTTCAAATGTAGGGTAGGTATTAGAAAGGCCAACAGGGAAGTACTTCAACAACCTCTTTGGACGTGTCAGGGTAGTAACATGACGTCTTTCGCTCTGAACCATCACATATCCCACCTTCTCCAGATCATGCTGCGATGCCATGAGGAGCGTTTGTCCCGACTTGATCCAGCTCTGCCCCTGAGCCGCGTACGAGCCGAGGCCCTGCTCGTGCAGCCACGCGCAGACGTCCTCTCTGCTCCACTGCGAGAACGGAGCCTCCACCGCGCTGAGGGAGGCGCAGAGGGAGCATTCGTCACTGCGGAAACGACGGCGCGCGCAGCACAGAAAAAAAAAAAAAAAAAACCGACTGCTGCGCCGAAAAAACGACGACTGCTCTCCTACTTGTGTTTGGAATCCCGCGACCAGCCGAGTCGAGGGCCGGCCGTGGCTCTGACTCCGCCCCTCCTGAACTCCACCTGCGCCTCCTCGTCCAGGTTGAAGGAGCTGGAGTGGCTCCTCTTCAGTCTGCGGGAGGGTCGCGCCACGAGTGAGCAGGGAAATGGTGGTCTCTCGTTTCTTTTTAAGCGCAGCCGGCTGAACGTTACCTGCCAAAGAACCTCCTGAAGCCCTTGGACTTCTTTTTGCAGTCGGGGGAGGACGGCAGAAGGGATCCGCCGTGGGACTGTCGAGGGGGAACGCCGGCCAAGTCCAGGTGCTCTGTGCCTTTACGCTCCGCGTCAGCTGTGAAGGGGAGCACACTTAACGTGACGTACCTCCACACAGTTTATTCCGAGTTCACCGCCCATGCCAGAGTGCTACGACGCAATGCACACATTTCCTCATTTGCAGCGAATGAGAAATGCTTCACTACTCAAGTGGAAAGCACCCACAGAAGGTCTTCATTGCAGATGTTTTGAAGTCGTGGATAAAGGACAGCTGGATGAGTGAGATCATGGACTGAGAGAAATTCTAGAAGCAGCTTTTCTTTTTCAGAAATGTTTCCGGTTTTTAAACGCGTCAATCGTTTCAGATGAAACAGAATATTGTCAGTAGTTGCCTGAAAGGTTTGGAACTACCGATTAGAGGGCACGACGGCGTGCGACCATCAGACCTCAGAGTGAAATGGTCACACTGCAGTCGGTCCGCTCTCCATTCACATCCAGCTGTGTAATCCAGCGCTGCCATACTGCAGGCCAAACGGGCCGCTCCGCTCTACCGTACCCAGCGCAGGTGCACTGGCACTCCGGGTGCGATCTTCGCAATTTACAGCGACGTGAAAAAAAAACCCCCAAAAAAAACCCCCCACGAGGATCAGTGTCAAAATCCAGAAAGAAGCAAAAAAGCAGCCGGCTTTCAGGACTTTACACTCACCCAGGTTCGGCGAGCTGGCTGCCTGCTTGCCGCCGCGCAGCTTGAAGAAGCCGCGGCCGAAGGAAGCGCGGCCCTTCTTGGTGCCGAAGCTCCCCTCGCTTGCTCTGGAAGGAGACGAGGAACCGGGTCCGGCTTTAGTTTTGACCTGCGCAGAGGGAAAAAGGTAGCGGCGCCATTTAACCACTAGGTGTCAGCGCAGCTCCGCGGTCAGGTGGTCCGCTCTTACCTGCTCGGGGCTGCTGGTTGTGGCCGAGCTGCTCGGCTTTAAGGAGTCTGAGGAACTGAAATAAAAAATTAAAAGTATTGTCCTGAAACCTGATCAACAACTTTAGAATACTGTTAGTTTGCAGACATATTGCATCATTAAAAACATCAGATCACTGGTTTAAAATCCAATAACAACAAGTATGTATGGAATAGTTATGAATTCATTGAACAGTTAATTTATCTCTTAGGAGAGACATTTAGTAAGTACCCATATGTAATAAGCCGCTATCCTTTGCACAGCAGAGGACAAATCTCATCTACTGGGCATGATGACGGCTCATTAAGAGATATCGTTTACATCAGGTGTCAAAGTAGTTGTATCTGCTGGAATTAATTCATATCTTCAGTGTTTCGTTTCCCAGTGGAATTAGAATTAGAGCAGCGAGAAGGCGGCTTTGAGGACATGAAGGAACCAGTGATTCGATGGGGACGCAGAGGCAGAGCTTTACCTTCCGGCTGCCTGCAGCTGTTCTCTGTCCAGGTCGTTCATCTCAGAGAGCACCGCTACGCACGGAAACGACTGACGGAGCAGAGAAACAAACACCGACTCAGACAGACGCTCTGCATTCCTGAGAGGAACGGTTACAACGTGGAGGCCGAAATTGAGCTTTTATAAAAAAATAAAATAAAAAGGAAGTCTCCAGTCTGGCTTTCATCCGGCGTGGAATTGTTTCAAGAGGGTTTGTTTACCTCGCCGGAGCTTCTTCCTGCCCTGCGATCCTCCTCCACGGACGCCGAGGGGTCGTCGGAGATGTCGGCATAGTCGTCTTCCTTCGACTTCTCTGAGGGAGGACAGTCGCAGAGCCATCAGGGATAAAACATGAATATATACATACGTTTACAACACTACAGCTGATAATCAAAACAATTACTGCCTGCATGATCTTCACCAGATGACTGACGAATTAGTTAAAGACTAAAAAAAGGCCTCAGAAATCTAGCTGGGACTTTCAGGCCCAAAGCGATTTCAGATGGATGTGGACGTGTGCGACCTCTGGACGGACTGACCTTGGATCAGCTGCGGCCCGTTCTTGCACTTTGTGAGCGACTCCTCCAGCTGCTTTATCCTTTGCTCCTGATGACAAACACGCACCGCCGTCTGGTTACAACAACTTGAAATAAAAAAATCGAAGCGACGGCGCACGGCGTCACACCACGCTTTACCTTAACGTCATTGGCCGACGCCAGGGACTCCAACGCCACCTTCATCTGCAACACTTCGGTGTCTGGGGAAAGAACAAGTGTGTTTTCAGAGCGGATAGAACCACAAATCAGTCAAACACCAGCTAATCTGCAGAGAAAACCTCATCAGGGTAGATCTTCTAATCAAGTCTTAAATCGCCTCCAAAGCAATTCTAACATCTTCAATCCAATAACTGGCGCTGAAAACTGCCCCTCTTTGCTCATAAAATATTTTAAAAGTGGGATGATGTCTGCAAAGAACTAAGGGAAAAGACATCACAGACTGGTGAGGTGGATAATATTCCTACAAATAAGATACAACTAAAAGAAAAGCGTTTACAGGACCGACTTAATATATAAACTCATGTTCTATCACATTGGGAGTCGATGGGGAATTTAGTTGCTGTGAAACTAGTGTTCTTATAGCGAGGACGCCCTCACGGAAGCAACTACACCGTTGTGCATTTTCTTCTAAATATGTTATGTCATGTATACCGAATGAACATCGCTAAGTTCAACAAATCTTTCTGCCGGAAAAAAAGCAGTTCCCCGATTCCAAGAAATTTAATTAATCTTGTTTTTACTGAGCCCTTTCTTCCCCCTCCTGAAAGCAGACATCTGACCCGGTCACAGGCGGAGCTTTTGCAGATTTAGATCTCATCAGGGAACAAACAACCAGTGTCTGCGCAGCGAGCTAGCGGGCGAAAAAACAAAAGCCCATCAGATGAAACGGCGGAGCACGTGGTGGCTGAAGACTCCTTCATTCCTCTGCCGTCGCAGAGGGTTAGACGAGGCCGGCGGTGGGACGAAGGAGCAGCGGTCGCTTATGTTTGGCATGCGCCTCAAATCGCCTCATTAAGGGTTCAGAACGTAAATAATGAATGGGGAGATCCAGATGAAAGCCAAGCAGCCAGCGTTCGTCCAGCAGGGATGCTGCTGGAGGGGAATCTGTCTATTCGTCAAAGCGCCTCTCGCAACGTCAGAACGGGCGAAGCGGTTCAAGTTGCACGCCTCCCACCTCTCTCCCCGCCGTGGAGCTCCGCCCTCGGCCTGCTCTCCTCCTTCAGCCTCCTCAGCTCCGCCTCCCGGCCCTCCAGCTGCCGCTGCAGAAGCTGCAGCTCCTCCTGCCAGGAGAGGAGACGCAGTCACACCGCTGCGATTCCACCGGGGCGGCCCGGGTGCAACCAAAAGAAGCTTTTCACACACGCAGGAAAACAATTGACATTCATTCTATTTCATTCAATTTCTATGAAGGTAATTGATGGGGGTCACTTGGCCGATCCGTTTACAGGTGGCCTGCAGTAGATTCATTTGAACTTAGACTAAATGCCAACATATGGATTTGCGCAGAACGAATTGACACATTAAAAAAAGCCATGCAGCATCCGATATGTGCATGTGGAATTTAGCTAAAAGGCGACAGTACAGACTCAGACATTTTACACAGAAGAACTAGAGTTGATGAGTTAACTGAATCTAATCCAGTTGTGCTCCTTGAACACACGCAATTGGTGGGGTTCATTTTTTTTTTTTAGACCCACTGATTGGACATGGACATGCACATACATCTACCACAAAGATTCAGACGAGCAACCTGAAGACGCAGCGATTAGAAGGAGTTGTAACAAAAAGCCGAGCAAACCGCACGGTTCTGTAAACACGGTGCTTCAGTCTACAGGTGTCGATGCAAAAGTAAAGAGCCAGTGAACCAGCGTCCTGAAGGCACTTACAGCGGGTGTGGAGAAAGTCAGCAGCGCGGTGCGGCTCAGTGAAGCAGCGGCAGGTTTAGAGGCTCTCAAAAGGGGGCCAGAAAGGAAGGAGAGGACAGGATCAAACCTCGTTCACCTCGTGTCCCGGGAAGCGCTCGCCGCTCCGCTTGGGGCGCTTGGCGGGTTAGCGTGTCGCAGAGAGATGTTAAAAGAGGCGGTGAAGAAAGGGAGCACATGTATCACGGAGGAGTTATCAGAGGATCAGAATAAAAACACATGGGGATGAAGCGCCGGCCGGCGGCGGCGACGCCTCACTCACTTTGGCGGCGGCGAGTTTCTTCTCGCACTGCAGCCTCTCGTTCTCAATGTCCGTCACCCTGAACCGCAGGTCCGTTACTTGCTGGCACAGGCCCTGCGGGGGAGGAGAAGAACTCCCGTTACTCATCGGACCTGCAGCGCCGAGGTGTGTGGAGGTCAGCGGGAGAATGCGTGTCTGCACTAACTGACCTCCTACCTCCGTCTCAAATCAAGCAAAACGTCTTCAACACACGGGATATTGTGGTTGTAAAATGGCTGTTAACTGGCTCATGTAATCCCAACTAAAGTGGCAATTTATTTTCTCTCAAACAATTTAAGGGCATTGTCAAAAGAAACAAACAAGCAAAAGTAAATGCACTCAAGCTTTATTTGAAGCATAATGTGGGGAGGGGAGGGGGGGGGGGTTGAAACAGAAATAAACACATGCAGTAGCATTCTACTCAATTCAGTCAACTCCCTTCAGACTTCTACTGTCTGGCAACGTAACATTCCCCAAATGTGTGTCCCAGCTAGTGGACAACGGGTATGGAAACTTTTAACACGCACAACCTTTTGGACCCCCCAGAGGGGGGAGAGCTCTATGGGCGGGGGGGGGGGGGGGGCTCTGACAGGAAACAGCTGTTGGAGCCAAAAGGGGCGCTTAAGCCGCTCCTGTAACCCGTAAAGAAGTTCACCCTGCACCACATGACACATCCGTGTCCTCCAGTGGAGTGAGACGGACTGTTGGGACCTTTAAACAACGCCGGGGGTGGTGGGGGGGATTCCGCAGTCACGCATCGCACGAAAACAAGCTGCAGGTGCAGTGGAGGACCTCCACCCCCCCGACCGGCATTAACACATAAAAAAAGTTTCTGTACCTCGTTGTCCCGGCGATCTTGCTCTGTCGTCGTCAGCTGCAGCTTCAGCGTGGACACCTCGTCCATCAGCTGCAGCTTCTGGGTCTCCAGCGCCGTCCGATTCGACAGCTCCTGTGGAGGGGGACGTGCACGCACACACACACACACACACACACTCTGTAAAGCCGTGCGCGGATGTCCTTGTGCTCGGGGACTTTCATCGGGGGGGCCTCACCTGCTGCAGCAGCTCCTCGGTGGCGTTGAGCTTCTGCCGATGGAGCTCCAGGCAGGTGTCCAGGTCCCGGATCTTCTCCCCTTGCACCTCGACCTGGTCTGTTAGAACGCTCACCTGGACGACGGAGAGACGAGTACTCTGAAATACTGACACAAAGACCACTACAACAGCTTCCACGTGATAATAACAAACAATAACAGATGGAAACACAATTACAGTTATACTCAATTGCTTATAAAAGAGCGATTCTCGTGCCGCCTTGTAGCAGTAAAAGCTCCCCGACCTGAAGAACAAGACACTCTTTGTCGCTCTCCAGGCGGGACAGACGCTCCTGGTAGACTCCGTCCGAGCCGTGGCCGTTGGTCTGAAATGAGAGTCAACGTGCGCCAATTAGTGGCTGAATTTTCCAGCCGGGTGTCGTGCTTCAAATTTGGTTCTGGCGCGTAAAACTCGAAGGGAAGAGAACCACGGGACCCCGCTGACCAGGAGCGGACACGCGAGCCTTCTGAGGAACACGTGAGGGTCAACGGCGCGCTCACGTGAAAGCGATTACAAAATTTAATCAAAAACACGGCGGCCTCAGAGAGACGAGGAAAGAAAAGGAAAGACGCTTTGGAAGACGGAAACTATAGGAACTCCATCATTCGCACAGCGCGTCATAACATCACTTTTTTATTTTAACGGATGCATAAGCAACCACGTTTGCGCCTGCAGACACACACACACACACACACGCATCTGTTTAGTACAACTTAAATGTAATGACAAAAGGAGATTAGAGTATTTAGTTTGGCTGCAAGAATGTAAGCATTATGAATTACAGAGAAAGGTATTTGGCACACATTACTCAAACCACCCACTTGTTTGAATTCATTGTCATTACAAGCAGATCATTTTGTAAACTTGGTAGGACGCGTTGCCGTGGGACACCGCTTTGTCCTCCTCCTACGTTCTGTGCTCGTGTATGAAATGTGCCGTTCTTGAGTTTGTGTTTGGCGGTATTGTCGCTGCCCTCTCGAGTGGACGCGCCAACGTCCCCCAGAGTGAGGACGGATCCGACTCACCAGTCGTCCCTGCAGCCACTCGGCCAGCCCCTCGGCGGTGGAGTCGGGGATCTGGCATCGCAGGTTGTCCCTCTCCTCGTCGTCCATGAGCTCCAGCACCCCCCGCAGGTCCTCCAGCAGGTGCAGCACCCGCAGGCCCCCCAGGAAAGGAGAGGTGGGCGACTGGCAGTCAAACAGCCCGTTGGAGTAGTCCATGGCCTTCGAGCCTGGGGAGGCAGAGGGGACGAGTAAGATGGACAGGACAGCAAGAGGAACGCGTCGCTTTCACACCAATCGTTTGATGCACTTCAAAATATAACCCTGAGAATATTGATTTGTCAAAGGCATTGCAGTGTGTTGATCATTATTGCTGTTTGTTCCCATTATTTACTTTATTGCATTGACTTTTCCGCTGGAACATTCAGTGCTTGTATCATGTAACGCTTGCACATGTACAGGTTTATGCAGTAGAACAGCGTAAACAAGTTCTTCAAAAAGGTATCCTCCCCACTGCATAAACACACACACACACTATTATCAAGCACACAGCAGAACCGATTACTAGCAATTAAATCTCCTCCCGTATCTGTGTAAACAGCATTTTCTGATTTCTTTTGGAAGCATCAGCGTGTTTACTGAACTCGAGTTCACGATGTTCCCACCGTGCGCCGCTGCCTTCTGTTCATCATCTGCCTTAAATGTCAGCCATAATAAAGACATCCAACAGTAACGAAGAGGGGGCCCAAACATACAAAAACATTGCTACCCCACAGTGGTGGCGGGGTGGGAGGGGGGATTAGCTGTGGTTTCTGCAGAAACAGAGGGGACGTCACGTGATCCGCTGCCTCGCTCCCATTGGAAAGGTCAGCGCTATAATTACACACGGCAGCGGAAAAGAAGGGGACTCTGAAAGCGCCGCGCGCTCCGCTCGTCTGCAGCGGCGCCGACAGAAGCGCCCGAGTTCCAAACTCGCAGAGTAATGACTAATCGTCATTAGTTTCTGTTGCTGCAGCGACAACGGGAACTTTCTCCTGGTCCTGCAGCTCGCATTCAGCATTATTCCACAAAGGCATGGGTGTGTATTTGGGGGGGGGGGGGGGGTTGTTGCATTAAACTGCGGGTATGAGAGGAAGGAGAAGGGCACATTGTGTTATGCCGGCTGCTGGACGTAGTATTCCCAGCATGCACTGTAATGGTTTCCAGATGCTGCTGGACCCGGCGGTAGAAAAAAAAATGGCCTTAACGTCTTAAGTGTGCGGCGTGGTTACCCGCTATGATCCCGTCCATCTGCTCCAGCGCCGCCGCCAACATGTCGCTGGCGTCAGACATCATCTTGTGCTCGATGAATCTGGCAAAAAGAAAAACAAGGTTAAAGTGACGGAAAGAAGAAGACGGACAAAATGACTTTGAGTCTTTCAATTCAACCACGGTGCCAAAAAGATGCCCAAAATGTTTTTAAAACAAAACAAACATAAATCCATGGAAGTGAGATTACAAAAGGAGGAATTAACAAACAGCATGTGGTTTAATATCTCTCAGACCTCCCTAACTTTAGTAGCCAAAGGGAAATGAGGTTTCATGATGCTCGAGGAGAAGATTGTGCCACGAGTCAAAACTGCGCAACTACTAAAAAGAACATGTGATGAGATTATCTCACAAATAAAATGACATGGATTGCATTAAACAAAACCAAAGACCGTGGGAGCTCATGAAACCAATAACCTCAATTTGAGCGGGGGAGGGGGGGTGGGGTGGGGCTGTTAGAACAAGGGGCCTGGAGTGCTTCTCTGCTTCGTTTCGACTGGCCCCCCCAGGGAAGGACAGCAGCTTTCCCATCAAATCTTCACAGTTCTCGCAGGCTACTCAGGGACGACGAGTGCCACGAAGGGTCTTAAACCCCCCCCCCTCATTTGTTTCCAGTCTCATGGAAGCTACGGTATGTTTCTTCTCTCTGTGTGAGCTGGGTGAAGAGAGAAAAGGCGCCGTGTGCTTTCCCGTGCTCCACCCCGCCGTCCCTCCTGGTCAGTGCCGCCATCTTTGTGGTCATGTGATCAGAGCCACATCAAAAACCAGTGTCGTGGCTTTCATGGGAAGTTCAGCTCAGTGGGAAACGGATAAACCACAATTACATTTACGCCAGAGGCAAACAAATCCGGAATGGATTTTTGCTGAAAGTTGCCACGTGAACCACGATACTTCCACACGTCCCGTCTTCAGGTGAACCGAGGCCCGGCCCAACGGCAGGCTGAGGCACCTTCCTGGTGTGTAGAGGAAACCACAAATGTGGGTCCGTCTCCCGAGTGTCAGTAGTGATAACGCGACAGTGTGGGAGGGAGCGCTGCACACATTCCTGAGCAGGTTAGTTATCCCCCCAAAACCAAACACGGACGCCTGGTACCGACGTCCCCGCTGACCTCTCGACCCCTTCGTTCAGCCTGACACGCACTCAGTCATCTAGCCGATTTACAAGGGTTGCACAGCTCGCTCCAAGTAGACGTATGCTTTAGGTTACCATGACAGACACATTTTATATTTTAAGAAAGGCCTTGGGCGGTTCATTCCATCCAGGCGTTATAAATTCTCATCTAAATGACACAAGAACAGTCCAATAAAAACGTCAATAAAAAAGGACAAGCAACATCTTCATCACGTTGACTTTTGTCCAAAATTATATCAGATTATTATTAGATTAGAATTATATCCTAATCCTCTGCAGATCACGAGCAATCACTATAAGTACATTTGATAGAAACGCCAATTTGTCTGAAAATGTTTCCGCACGGCGTTTTTTTAACTTCAACCAGATGTAGAGTGGGAGGCTTGAAGGGGGAGGGACAATATATCTGCAAAGAAAATAGCCTGGGATTACTTGACCGTATGCTGAGCGAGCGACACACACACACACACACTTCCAGCTGTGGTACAGATGTGCCTTTCAGAATGGGACAGAGTGAGTCAGAACAGCAATGGGAGCAGCATTAGCTGTAGTAACAGGAACTGGTGGATCACATTGCTTATTGGATCAAAAAGTTAAATGGTTGCGCAGTTTTAATCACAGGAGTCAAAACCAGTTTAAATAGTTTGCCTTTGATGAATATTCTACTTATAGCTGGTTGAAGTCTTCCTCATAGATTTAATCTGTATTTAAATGTCCATAAAAATATCGCACATGGTTTATTATCGGGTGCATGGTCAAAACTCAAAATCCATTTTGTGTACCATCAGAGCAGAAGAAAAGCAGCAACGGCTCAAATTTCTAATTCGCTGCAGCACAAAAGCAAAAGTTAAAAGCAGCACTTGAGGAGGCAACGAGTCCAACCGACGTGAAATCCACCCTCCACTCAAAAACACCTCGCGGGCCGAGGTCGGACCGTTTGACACGGAACGACCGGCCGCTCGTCCACACGGAGGACGCCGCACAAACGGGCCTTTGTCCTTCCGATACACGCACATCAAGCTATTGCGTTGAGGGCCACATGGAAAAAGCTGCGACTACATCCCTGTGAGGGATCACATTGGAGGGGATGGGGGGAGGGTGAGGGGGGGGGGGGCGGGAATAATAATAATGTGGAAAGTTCTAGGGGAAAGGAGAGGGCGAGTGGGGGGGCGAGAGGAATGGAGAAAGAAATCCCAACAAGCCAAGAAAAGCTGCCTTTTATTGCGTTCGTTACAGAGGGCCGAGCAGAGGAGCAGCGCTTACAGACGGGGAGGGGGGGGGGTGAGACTCGGAGGTAAAGTCAAAACGAGGTCCTCAGGAAGGCCGTCACTCGGCCCTGTCAGGAAGCGTTTCCTGACAGGCACGCTGGAGCAATGTCTTCCTCTCGGCCAGCGGCCTGCGCTGACAAACCCGAAGGCCGAAATACTCCCCCACAGGACGGGGGCCCTTTGACTAGACCCCCCACCCCTCACCCTAGATTTCTTAATTTCTGGGGCATGCAGACATCTCAGCGCATCTTGTGACGCCGCCCTTCTTTTACCAAGAATGCGAGGAATGCAGACTTTTATACGCGGTATAAAAAAGAGGTAGAAGACTTTTCTTGGTCTGTGGCGTGCGGATCTGACAGCGAACAACAACAACAACTCGGATCAATAGTGAACTTTGCCTCCTTTTTTTACACACACACACACACACACACACACACAAATTGCGTCTTCTGGGTCAGCCAACCATCAGCCATGGAAGAGAGAGAGAGCATGGCGGGACAGAAATATGGTTATTGTCAGAGAGGGAAATCAAATCCTTTGTTATGCTTTCAGCTCTGTGGCCGGAAGCCAAGGAGACATCAGACGGGGAGAGCGACGACCTGCGGGTCACGCAGCTTTATCCTACAAAAAAGAAGCGTCCGAGACTGACGTAGAAAGAAGCGGAGGAAAGAGCTTCAGACGGCCTTCCATACAGGGAACGTGTGTGGGAGCCAAACCGGGATTTAGGATTTGGATTCAAACATTAAAATGGACACGTGGTGCATGAATTAGATGTGGTGGAAGGAAAAAGAAAATACTTTTTCACATGCAAAAGCTGGCCCAATTCCAATTAGTGGCAGACGCTATAGTGTAGCACGTATTTGAGGATTATTTTGTGTGCATTTTTCAACATATAGACGAACAAGTTAACTGCATTTTGTGTTGAACTGAAATCAGAAGTGATGCAGTGGTTTGAGTAAACAAAAAAAACACGAATTAAAGAAAGTCACAAGGAGATAAGTTCATTCTTCTGATACCACAGCGAGAAAAATAACTTAAATATAATAAATAGAAGATACAGAATTGATAATAGAAAATAATAATTTTAACCAAAAAATACTGTTAACAGTCTTATCGACGTTTACGCGTTTACCTGAATTAAGCATGATATAACGTTAACATAACGGCGTACGTGCTAAGCTAAACTCTTAGCTGACACAAACATGTCGTCTCTTTGACACAGTTAACGTTAAGTTAACGTAAAGTTAAGCTAGCGGCTCAGCAAACGTCCCACGTGAACAAACCCGTTGGTTCTGACTCGAACGGGCATTTAAACTTGGGTTTAACTTACGGTTTGTCGACCGATAAACGAAACGCTTTAACTCCAAAAAATAAAAAAATAATAACCCCACGCTCCTCTTCACAGCCGCTTCATGGCTTCACTCGACCGCTCCTCCGTGGACTGAGGTCTTCATTCAGGACGCGGACCTCCAAACTTAAATAAATAGCCATTACGAGCCGAGTCAAGCTAGCCGCACGGCGGGGGATACTTCCGAGAAGAAGGCCTTCAAAATAAAAGCGGAAACCAAGTCGAAGGTTGGTCTTGTTTCCACAATGGAGTGGAAGGGTGTTTTTCTGATGCCCCTCAAACCTTTGGGGGAAATAGTTATGTTATAACACTTTACACTGTCATATCGCAGCTTTCCATTTTAAATATTTTTTTCCACTACTGGTTAAAAAATCCAAATAATTTGCAATAAACCCTCCAAAGTGACAAGCTTTTATGTGTTTACTCCACCATTAAAAAAATGACTTGAAATATTTATCAATTTGTGAGATTAATTGGCATACATGCATAAACTGTATTGTGACATTTTCTCATTTTATTATGTCTTTGCACCTGTTTTATTTTACATCTGTGCCTCCCTCTTGTTTCTCTCATCGCTGTCGTTAAAATATAATTTTATCATGTCTTCAATGCAAAAAAGAAAAAAAGGTTTCAATAAAAATACAGAATACGTAATATAAACATATTGGAAGGATAAAGGAGGTTCACTCTAGCACTGAGCGCGTTGATAGTGCAAACTGCATATAATTAAATTAAAGATGTATCATATAATCGGGCGGTTACAGTATTCTCAGTGTGAGTGTATTTAGAAAGAAGTGGTGAAATAAGCGACGGCAGTTCACAAAAGATTTAACAGAGCTCAGAGGGTGGGTGGCGGTAATCTGGCAGATGAATGACTTTACACAGCGTGCCAATTAAACGCCCTGTTCTCAGCGACAAAAGGTCAAAGGCATCTTGATCCCATTTGAGAATAATCACTTAACTTAATGATGAATATTTTGTCACACAGTCCCATAGCTCTCCAACAGCTGGGGGTGTATTTATGTGTGTGTGTGTGTGTGTTTTGTTAAAAGACAGACCAGCAGGTGGGGTTAGAGGTGTGCTCTGGAGGACCGAGACCTTGTAAAAGTGTGTGTAATGTGTGTTATAAGAGCCAAACAGCAGGGAATTTGTCACTGTGACCCGAAGAAGACTGTGCGTGGACGTGTTTGATTTAATGACAGTGTACACTGAGACATCCCTGACTTACTGAGGGACTAAGTGATAAAATGAGCTTTTTCTGTAAGATGTGTGACATTCTGCAAACACTTAAAGTGAATGGAATCTTGCTCTGTGACTGAAGTCAAAATGGAACCAAATAAGATATATTTTTTTAAAGTCATAGGTAAAGTAAGACTTTATTTCGTGGTGACGTTGTTAGACAGTAAGTGGATTGTTTCCTGCTGTCTGACACTAAATCTATTTTGTAATCAGCTTGGGGTTCAAAAAACTGTACGGCAGGTTTTTTAAACCAGTCATTCTTTTTTCAGATTTTGCAAACCTCCCAGGAAATCAAATATCACATCTGCCTGATTGTGAGACAATCTAAAATATATTTGAAAAACATAAATCTATAAAAGGCTTTTACAGCCAACAACAGGGAGAAGCGTATACAACCCCAAACAATGAATCATTCAAGTTTACTTAATTAGAGATGCAATGCTTTTTTTTATGACTATCATTCCACATGCACAATATATTCTCCCCTAATAGCGTCCTCTGCCTCCTCCACTTAAGCCTCATAGGACATATTCCTCTGATCCGCACTCTGCTTCCTCGTCATGCAGCAACCACAGGACCAAAAGCAATTAGTCTCCAGTCTTTTTCTGCAGCACCGCACTCGCTGCTGATGAAATCCTCGAGCCGATTGGAGTTCTGGCCCATCGCTGTCCATCTGAGGGGGAAACGGGAGGCCGCTGGGAAGCTTAAACTCGCCCTGCGTCTCGCCGACCCTCCGGAGACGACGTCCCGCGGGCATCCGTTGTCCCACGGTACGGTTTCAGTGGCCATGGCAACCTCGCTGCAGAAAAAGAAACGGCGAGGAACCCCCCCCCACCCCCCGAACACACGACCCCGACCGAACTGTCGAGCCGCTCTGACCGAGGAGGCCGCGGGGGCCGGGGGCGCCGTCGGCGAGGTCAAACGCTCTTGCTGGAGCGCGTTAATGGGGACGTGGGAGCACTCAGGTTACATTAATATCCAGCGAATTCATGTCTGGGTCGCCTGCCGAAGTCTGGGAAATCAACAACGAAAAAAAAACATAAAAACCCAGCAACAACTCGTTTATATTTCACAGAGGAGATCTTTGCAGAGCGGAGATCTGTGTGTGTGGCCCATCACAGCGCTGCCACTGTCAGGAACTAATAACTGCAACGTCTGGACAGGTAGAACGAGGACACACACACACACCGCGAATAGATTCCACCCCCTTTGACACTGTAATTGCCTCCTGTTCCTCTTTGCTATGACGACCGCTGCAGCTCTCGCTTTGCTTTCATGCGAGTCCCCCCTGCTTTGCTGTTCCTTCCTCTGCTTTCCGTAACGAAACAACCACAACAAACCGCCTCGTGTCGTCGCCCCGTCCGCACGAACGCGGCGCTTCTCCGGCTTCGAAGGCTCCTGGCTCCTTTTTGTTTTTTCAGAGCACCAACAAGTCAGTTTCCGCCTACATTTTGAGTGTTTAGCACAGCGACAGATTTCCCGTCCAACCATGTTTTCTGGACCATCAGTTCAGCTGGCCGAGAGCCGCTCGGTTTCATCGTTCGGCTCCCTGACGACCGCATTCCTCTGTCCTTTACTTCATTTCACATGTAACACACCTGACCGGGAGGGGGCGGGGGTAGTTAATGAAATAGGAGCTGATTGCCTTCCTAAAAGCGCCGCGCGCACTCGATGAGTCAGCCGAAGAAGAAAGGAGAGAGGTCACATTTTAACCCTCGACGAAGCCTCATTGTCTGACGATGAGTCGGCTTCGCGTCGGCTTGAGATGATGTCGTGTCCATCAGGCGTCTCACAGAGAAGTTGTCTAACGGCTGCATCGGAGCGAGGAACGATATCCGCCGCGTGGCACGTGGACGAGCAACACTCGGAACAAACAGAACCGCAAATCACCGTCGCCTCCCGACACCACTCACTCACAACCGCCGAATCAATCTGACGACGCTGAGGCAATAAAAATGGACGACTTAATTACGCAGTAATTGGCCAGGTTTTTTTCCCCCGCTCGCTCGCTGCCAGGTGGAGCGAGCGAGCGGGGAAACCTAGCAACAGAGCCGCCGGGGATCAGGCCGCGGTCACGTTCCCACGCGACAGCAAACGGAGAAAAAAAAGCGCATTTCGGGGGATGTTTTTCCAGCCGACCGCGTTCGATCGAGGAGCAGAAACGCTCTGTGCTTGAACCGTTAATGTGCACTTTCCCGCCGCCGCTGTGTCCCTGTGGCGCTGGCGGAGCGTTTTTGGCGGGAAAACGTTTGAACCGAAGAGAAGATCAACACATTATTTGTTCTTTTGTCCTAAAACACAGACCAAAAACCACCAAGAGGCCGAAATGGTCACCAAGTCAAAATCAATCTAACCTCATTACGTATCCATTTCCCACAATGCAATGCTTCGTCCGCTTGTTGACGTTGTTTGATTTGTTGGCCCGGCTTCAGTTTAGATCGAGCTTTGCTGTTGTTGGACCAACAGGAAGCCTCGCGTGGTGTCGAACCTCTCAACAGGGGGTCCTAACCCCCCCGTAGGTGAATCTGGTTTGAACATTTCAAGTGTTCGTTTCCTGCGTGAAGCATCTCTTTCCCAGCTTGCTGAGCGATCCTCCCGGTATCTCTGAGTCATGAATGTGAAACGAAAACGCACGTCGGCTCATTGTTTCAGCCCACAAGCTGTTCTGTTTCTGCTTGTTTGCACACTAGTAGCGGTAAATCCACTCCCACGTCGCACCGCGGGGACACGGGGGAGTCAAGAATAAGAGACGGCGGATGTCGTTAGCGGCTTTGCCAGATGGGAGCTGGATTCCGAAAAGCGTCAACAGGGATCGAAAACAGGGAATACGATGACTTAGTTGGGAAGTTTACTTCCATTTCCCTGCAAAAGAAAACCCCGTTAAGGACACGGCGGCGAAGCTAAGCGGAATGTTCATTTGGTCACAAGTCTGCGAGCGGCTGAACGACCACAAACGTAAGAAGATGCCGCGGCATTTAATACGGGACTCTTTATTAATCCGGTGAGCGATGTGATTAGAGGATGAGCCTGCGAGTGGGCGGTTTGAACTTAATCTCATTCGCTCAATAACGCGGGCGAGGCGATACCTCCTCTGCGGTCTCGGGGCGCTCGGCTCGGGGCGCCGCCGCGCTGACTGATGAGACGTGGCAACTTTCCGGCCCTGGATGTGATTACGTTCGCAGGGGGATCACGTTAACAAACAGGAGGCGCTTCGCACGTTGTGGCCATGATGGAACAGTTTGGCCGGCGCTCGAATAGCAAGCGTTGTATATTTATGATACAACAGCTGCATGGCTCGAAGTGTGATGATCAACAGGTTTATATTAACAATATGCTCAGCGTTTTAGCATCTTTACGCTCATTCTAAAACCCTGAAATAGCTGAAATTATGTGAATAAGTTCCATTTCAGTTTCAATAGATCTTAAAGCAATGTTTCCCTGGTGTAAAATTTGTGTTAATGATTTTGTTGCTGCTTTTTATATTCCTCCCGACGTAAATGAAAAAAAAAAGATGCGCACTTTCATAGTGCGCATTGTGTAGCTCGAATTTACGACCACAGACTTGCAATGAATCATCCCTGAATCAATATTTGTACACAGTAATAGATCCAATAGTGAAAGAAGCCTCCCATAATGACCAAACCACAGATAATTGTCTCCAGACTGCAGGTCTTTATGGATTTATGGCTCTTCAAACTCATCGCAGCACATTATTCTATTTAAGGACATTCAGGTATATAATAACTTTGGGTGTTCCATTAGGTTCCATCGCCCCGGAGATTTGATTTAAACCTCCGGCGTGGGCGTTCGGTTTTATAATCTCCTGCAGGCGCATGACTGAGGGACCTCAAACCTGTGCACAGCGAAGAGCTCATATGAGCGGCGATCCGACAAAACTCCACTTGAGGCCGCAACGACCCATCGAGCCTCGCTGCTGCTGCTGCTGCCGATGATCACAGGTGAGGCGAACACCTCGGGGACGCTCGGCAGGTGTCGCGACACAAACAGACACACACACGAAAAAAAGTCCCACTCGAACTGCATCCAAGGGTTGGATTCCATTCAAAAGATCTCATAAATTGGTGAAGAAATGAAGACCACATGAAGAAATGGAAAACATGCTTGTGTTAAATATATATAGGGTCTTCTTTTTAATTTAGCCTCCCTTTGTGGTTGTTGTTGTTGCATCAGTATTTTGGTCACGTCGGGCCTGTTCGTGGCGGGTTTGCATGTTTTTTGACAACATGTTGTGACCTTTTCGTTCACAAAAACATGCAACCGTTCATGTCCTCCAATATAACAAAGCAAAAAGCCGGTCCACCGTCATTGCACTCGTTCTCGTAGTGATTTGCACACTTGACAACTTGACGCCGAGCAATACACTGAATAAGCTGTCTACTTGTGAGAAAACGCGCGGGATACATAATGAATACAAACCGTAGAGTGTGTAAATACATCCATGTTCAACGAGGTTTAATATCAAACCATTCCATTTTGGATGTTAACAACATCACAGCGTATTCCGTGTCCCTCCTGTCCTCCGTGTGTGTGTGTGTGAGAGTGTGTAAGCTACTGGTGTCAGACTGTGTGTGTGTGTGTGTGTGTGTGTGTGTCTGAGCTGCGACTGAAACGTAACTGCACTTTGATGCAAGGGACACTCAAGCAGCCACCTGAAGTTCAGCTCAAGGAGGCCATTTCCTGGTGTCTGGCACACACTCTCTCTCTCACACACACACACACACACACACACACACAGAGGAGAGGATCTGCAGACGTTTCTATTTCAGGCTTTTCTTTTCCTGTCAAATCGAATGGCAATGACTGCCATGCCAAAATGACCTCTGACCTGTATCCATTCCTTAATCATCTGATTTGCCGGATGCTGGATGCCGTGATGGATCGGCGGAGGACAAAGAGGGGAAGTGAGCGCACATCCAGTAATTGTATCGACGGTGCCCTCTGAAGACAAGAGGGGGGAGGATGCACCTCTTCTTCCACCTCTTGAGTTTAATATTGAGTTCAAATATCACTTTGCATCGGCACCATCTTTCCTATATATCATGTGGTAATTAATAGCCAAGGCATTTCGAAGGGCGGCTGAGCCGGATTTCTCCCGAAATAAACAGCATAGAAGTTTGTGTAATTGTACCCGAGTGTACTTTCCCTTTCTTTTTCATTTCTCTGTGTTAGAACTTTTCTGGCAATCAACGCTACAACTACAAGGGCCCGATGGAGAACACGGTGTGTGTTCTTACAAGAGGAAGCGGACACAACCTGAAGCCAAACCCGGGGTTTGGAGAACTTCTCCAACCCACTGAGCACTTGGAACAGCGAGCCTTTTCAGAGAGGCGGCTCACTGAGGGGGGGGGGCTTCATCGACCGTGCTGCGCCAGCGTTAAAAAGTGTGGCGGCCTCGTTCTTCGGTGCATAAAAGCGTTCAGAGAGCCCTCAGCGGGTTGTTTCCTGCTCACCTACAGCTTCGACCCGCTGACCCCCGTGATGTGATAAAATGTTCTCCCCTGCGATCTCGAGAGGCGCGTGGGTTTCAAACGTTCTCAGCGTGTGGTGCATCGTGGGGGTTTGGAACATTTTAAATGAAAAGTAATAAGTAGACGGATGTCGATGGAGCTCGCTGCAGTTGAGGTGAGGAGGGCTTGTTGTGATGTGCGGATGTGAAGCGGCGTGCAACGTCTTCGCTGACGCCGAGGCTGACGAGAACCGGAATATTTCACACGTGAGACATTTGACCCGAAGGTCCAACGGAAATTCAGAGGATCAAATATATATATATATATATATATATATATATATATAAATATTAGATGTAATTCCGAGGCGGGACACGAATTTCATCGCAATCGTTTCATTTCGCAAATCCTTCCAGTCGGTCGTCCGAACACTGAGCGAATATTAACCTATTGCACCGCCAGAAGCCTGAAGAACAGCTCCAAGTGCAACATGCAGAGCCCCCCCTCCTCCTCCCCCCACCTCCTGCCTCCCGATGCTGTTTCATTCTGGCCTTCATTTCATTCTGTCGCCGCCATTTTCCCGTATTCAGAATCAAAATGAGCCGATTTCCGTCCTTCCCTTTAGCGCGTCATGTAACACAGCGCGCGTTCTCTCAAACGGGCCCTTCGTGGTTACTAATCAGCGCAGCCATCAACACCCACCGCCCCCCACCCCCGAACCCTAAACGCACCATTTGATGCTCACCCGTTGTGAAACACGACCACAGAGCGGCGTCCGGCCTCGCCGACACATTCCCACGTGAACGCGACATGACCACGACTCCCATCCCAGTGTGCAGGGAGGGAGGGGGTCCGGGGGGGGGGGGTTGTATTAACCTTTAGGGCAGCAGGAGAAGCAGGGAGGCGAGCGGTTCTCCTGTATTTAAAGGTTAGCGGAGATGTACAACAGACGTAGGGGGGGGACTGGTCCCATTATACTCAAGTGGAGGCCGACAACTTAACAACCAGGCAACTCAACCAGGCAACATCCATTTTACCTGTGTGTGTGTGTGTGTGGGGGGGGGGGGGGGGGGGGGTGTTGTTTCGTTGCTGCTGCTTTTATTCCTTCTGGTGCAAATTAAAAAAATGCACCAGAGGAATAGACTGCTATGCTTTTAATGTGTGTTGCAAAAAACCAAACCAAAACCTCATTTCACTGTGCGTCCCTGTTGAAAAATAACAATAAAAGCGCATTTATTTGTTTGTCCTCACCGCTGAAACACGAGCGGGCCACACGGAGAAGATAAAGGAGCCGTACGAGTCGACGCGTGACTGACACAAGCTATAAGAGCCGGCAGGTGTGCGACAGCCACAGAAAACAACGCGCGGCTCCAATCAATAAAGAGCTGAAGCATCCGGGAGAAAAGACCCCAGTGACCGACGGGGCGTCGCTTCAAAGTCAGTCTGAGAAAAGTCAAGTTCTGTTCTTGCGGTGAGTGAGTGTGTTTCAAGGTCCAACCACAAAGGCAAAGTCGTGGTCCTTTTTCAATGTGCAGAACAAAAGGTCTAATGTGATATTTTAACCATTAACTCTGCACACTTATCAGAGAAGCATCTCTGTGCGCAGCGGCGCGCGAAACTGCCAGACCAGCGACGGCGTGCAGAGGTAATCAGAGAGGCCATTTTGAATCCGTAATTTGAGTTAATGGCGCTTCGCAGGTTTCAGAGGCGAGGAGCACTTTGGGGGAAAATTGGAGAGAAAGCGCTCCGAGGCGGACGCACGGGAGCGCTTACGTTGCATCCATTCCATCCGCGTCCATCAGGCCGAGTGCGATAACGGACCGTCGGCCGCGGTCCCGTCCTCCCGCTTTGGCCTTTTGTCCCCCGGTGACGTTGGGGACGAGCCGCCTCTCCCACGCTATCTCTGGAGGCCCTGCGATACGCGGCGATAGGATCGGCGGCGGCCTGGCGGAGGGGCGGGGGGTTAATCAGGCGTGCCCTTTATCGAGCAAAGAGTCAACAAGCAGAAATGTCTGGAGACAAATACACTTTCTGGCGACAAACAACCAAAAATCGAGTTGTTGTTTTTTTTGCAGGAAGATCTGCTGGAGATCATTTTAAAAGAGGTTCTTTCATAGTTTCCATGCAACAACATAACCGGCATTGCAAACAGAGACCATGAATGTATAATGGTGTTTACTACTTTCGATCATTTGTGATTTAAATGCAAATTAAATCAACCAATATCTGACGCTTGTGATTTGGTGATCGGGAGTCTTCAAGCGTGAGGTGAGGAAGCACAGCTCACTTGTGTTTGGAATAAATCTCCTTTAATAACCTTCGATGAGGAAGCCTCGTCGTTGTCGGAGCGGAAGGAGGTCGACCGGTTCAGTCGATTCCTGTCAAACGCACCGCGGGTTCCTCATAAAGCTGGCGAGGCTTTATCGGGGATTATGTGTTCCTGTCTCGTCTGATCGGCTCTCGCAACGTTGCCTCTCAGCTATTTCAGAGGAGGACAAATGAACAATTTATTGTCATGGGGGGGTTCATGATGAGAGGTTATTATCATACTGTTTATTTTACCCTGCCATCAGTTCGTTTTGTCGTTTAACATCTCTGGACATCCTCCGCCCACCAGAGACGAACTGTATAAGTGTGTAATTACAGCTGTGTGATGGAGTGTGTGGGTTGGCCTTATGAGGGGGGGGAGGGGTGGGGTATCTATATTCGACAGCCAGGTAACTATGACAACTGGTCAATCAAAGAACACCACCGATTTTAAACCTTTGCTTCTCCTGACACAGAGGACGACATTAAGGGCCGAATGTGCTCTCAGCCAATGCATCATAAATATCCTGCGGAAACAGGCTGAATGGCTCACAGCCCTCTCGTCATGTTTCATTTCCAAACTCAGGAAGCCAAAGTGACAAAAAGACGTGGGAAACGGGGCGAACTTGAGCTGCTAATCGGGGAGAGAAGACCAGGACCCGAGCGTCATGATTACACCGAGGTCAGACGCTGAATGAACACTAAAAGGGAAAATCAGTCCCGGACCATGAACGGCAAAGAGCGTGTGCTTGTAACTCTCCTGAAATGGAGATAAAGAAGACACAAATGACACTTTGTTTCGGCGACGTCTTGGAGCTACGGGTGAAGGTACTTTCACAACGTGAAAACACAACGGAGACGAATTGTGTTGTTGGCCCTCGACGAAAAGTCGAGGGCCAACAAACAAAACTCATGTCTCTGTATTAGAAGGTTACTTCAGAGCAGTTTACAGATGAAATGAAAACAGTTTAGGATCAAATATTGCATAATGAGGGTAAAAAGTTCCATCTTGGAGGACCTCTGCAGGTGCAGTAACGAGTGTGGTTGCAGCCACGCGAGCAGGTGGCGCCCCTGTTAATGCGAATTAACCGGCGCGAGCGGCCTCTGGTTAAGCTAATGACTTCCCCCGAGGGGGCGCGAGCGGCAGCGAGGCAGAGGTAATTGTTCCCGACATCGCAGTGAGGCGCTCTCAGCGTGACCCTCGGGGTGTGTGTGTGTGTGTGCGTGTGCGTGCGTGTGTGTGTCTGTGCGTGTGCTCTACAGGTGGAAACTGAGCTAAAAGGGATACGGCAGGATTGACACCTGAAGAATTCTTGCTTGGGTTCATCACAGGATCCATAACGAGATGTAAGGGAACAGCATGCATTTTTTTTACATTTTCATCATGTGATCCACCCGTGACCAGTGTTGGGCACGTTGCTTTAAAAAAGTAATTAGTTATAGTTACTCACTACTTGTTCAAAAAGTAACTGAATTAGTAACTGAATTACTCTACAATAAAAGTAACTCAGGGAAAGTAACTATTTGCGTTACTGTTAAAAAGTTAGAGTTGCTTACAACGGATGTCGACAAAGTTTTTGCTCCTGGATATAACGTACACATCACTCGCCTTTGGCCGCAATGAATTTGAAATAGTGGTTATATCTCCACCTTGAAAATACTGTAGCGTGTCTTAAGTTCCTAAATGTGTAAATGGTTCTGATTACTCTATTACTCGGGCCGGGGTTGAGGTACCGCCCCTTCCGGCGTAATGTGTGTCGTTTTTGGCTCTTTATCGGCACAGAACGTTACAACTGGTGTCAGAAGAAAACTTAGTCCGATTCTAATAACGTAGTCGACCGCTCGGGCATCGGCGGACTTCTGAAAAAGGAGGCTTTTTCTGGTGGAGATGGAGCGTTCTTTTGGCAAGAAGGAGGAGGAGGGCAACGAGTACGGATGTCCTCGTGCGGTTCAAGTGCTGGGAGGACAGCGTTTCTCCGTGGACAGTCTAGGAGGGGAGATGAAACGTGAGTTACAGCCACCAACCCCCGCTGGGGGTCCTGGCTTAGCGACTGCTAGCGCTGAAGCTAGCTACACGGCCCGTGGTTTGTGAAAGACAATAAAAAATCCACCACCATGTCGCTGAAGCTTTTAAATCTGCCGAACGGCGCTCGCTGCCAACGAGCGTCGGCCTCGGATGCTTCGCGTTTGGGAGCAATTACTGCGTCGCCGTGTTTGCATCCCTGCAGCTCGAGCGTCGCTAAACCGCTCGGCAAAACAAACGCATGCGAGCGTCTCACGCGTGCCGCCTTTTGTGCTCGACGGCGCCAATCAAGAAACAGTCAAACAGCACCAACAACAACAACACCAACAACAACGAAGAAGAAGAAGAAGCACGGCCTTCTCCTCGACACTCAGAGGTTCTGCATGTAGTGGCCGCGTGCAGCCGGTGATGTTGTGCCCGTGCGGGATTTCTCCCGCCGTCTTTTAATCGCACGTTCGTACCTGCTGCGCGCGCCTGGCAGACGTTGTGGCGGGGAGCCGAAGAAAGTGCATTGTGGGGCCTTTGCATGAGAGACGGAGGAATCCGCCCGTCGGGGAGAGTTATCTTTAAAAGACGAAAGAATATTTTCCTCCTGACGCGACGTGCCCTCCCCGCCACTTCCACGTTCCCGTGGCGGCGGGCCGCTCCCCTGACATTTACGGTGACATTTGTCACCTTAAGTTTGGGAACAGAGACGTAACCTTTTCTCCCGCGGTTCCACCGCCAGCCTCCCGGTGGGAGGGGATGGGGGGGGGGGGGGGTGTTTGTCTGCTGCGTTCCTCGGCGGAAGCCTCGGGAAAAGTTCGGAAAGCGATTCGCCCCAAAAGGGACTCGCAGTTGTGGAGAGTTGCGTGTGACGGAAATTCATTCATTTCAATTCATACCTGTCGAAAAGCAATCAAGAGAAGGGATTCACGGTGTTGCTGGGAAACCGTTTCCCCTTTGATTTAGTGAAAATGTAACTCACAAGCCTAAATGGAACTCCCAAGTGTCAGGTGAGCAGATGGAAAATCCTTCAAAACAGGTTTTCAGGTGTTTTCTTCCCAAAGTAAAGCAGCTCTGAAGTTACAAAACACAAAGTTAAGTCACACAACGTTGATATCTGTGTTAGGATTAGGAAAAACATCATGGTTTGCTTTAAATAATTTAGTGCTTTTGCTTAAATTCACATCGCTGAGCACGTTGTTATGGCATTAGACATTGCTGATTACACAACACTCAGGATGATCGCGCCCTTGACGAATGAGGACTTTTTGCTCAAGGCAAAGAAAAAAAATCCTAAAATTGAGAACATTTTACCATAATTTATCTTGACCAAACGCTGATTACAATGCGAATCACTCCAGGTGGAATAATCCACATAAAAATTAAATATTTAACATCGCTAAGGGGCCCAGTTGGTGGTGGAAACCAGCGGTTCGGGCCAAGTGGGCCGTGATTACCTCATGTGTTCACAAGTGGGCGTAACCCGTCATCATCTCGGCCTTCAAATAAGCCACCTTCAACAATACAAATATGCAACTTTACTAAATTCCTTTTAAAGCGGAGCACAAACGCTGTTTATTTCTCCTCGCTCGGCGTCTCTGGACATGAATGCAGGACATTAACTCGGACAGAAAAGCCAATCTCCCAGACAGTTAACGGACAATAAATATATAGCGTTGTCTAGGAAACCGCCACCACCTCGTGTCCGGGGATTCATGGTTGAGAATAAACCGCCGTGGGGAATAAAAAAAACCGATTGAAGTCGTCCACGACTGCGAGGTGTCTTCCGATCAGATGTTCCAGTTGTCCTTCTGTGTCCAAAACAGCCAGCGGTTGAAATGATTACGTAACGGAAACAAAAAGTCTCCAGCCAAGCAATGTAATACAGTGTATAATGCTGTAAGTGGACGCTAGAAGCAACCTTTGGGGAGCATGAAGCTCTACGTCTCTTAGCTGCAGAGATATTCATCCGACATTCAGCGTCCTGATCACAAAGGTCATACGGGACTTTTCCTCTGGGGCGCCGTTATGTTCACAAGCGATGCATCCAAGATATTTCACGCCGCATCGCAAATGTCAACCTCAGGAGAAGAAGACGGGGGATCAGTCAAGTCATTGGCATTCACCCCACCAGTGCCTGTACGTCCAGCTCGGCAATCAAAAGGTGAGGTACGAAATCTGTTCCTGACTGCAGAAAGACTTGATTCGAGTCCCAACATATGTCACTTCATATGAATGCCACAGGTGCTCCACAGGGAACCTCCTCTCACGAGGTGGAATCGCTCAATGCAAAATCCCGAGCTCCTCAAATATGAGGACACAAATAACTTTATTTATGCGCGCGCATTGCACATCATGTCTGGAAACAGGTTATTCGCCCTTTTTTTCACCACAGTTTCCAGTTTCCCTTGGCTACAGTTCCCCCCCCTCCTCCTCTCCCCCCACGTTGGCATTGAGTTAAAGGTAGAAAATAAAAGCACCTAAACAGGATGGATGAGAGCTGTTCTCTTGCAGTGGAGGCAACAATGTCTTCTTTGTGACAGTGACATGAAATTAAGATTCCATGCCTACTCAGGTTTCAGCAGCTGTCTGTTGTTAGTACATTATGCACAATGTGCATTACTGTCTTTATTATGACATCCGGTAAAACCACATCACGAATAATCACAGCTGTAATCACGTGGCCCTTTGACGTCAGATCAATTAGTGTAAATCGATGCAACAAATGAGTCTCCAAATACGGGATTTTAATGTCATAGGTTAATTCTGCGAAGCTCCAGCCATCGATTATCCCTCATCTGCACACTGTCCAGGGTCACAGGGGACAAAGACCATTTGGGGAGTCAGGGGGACAGGAGTCCATCAACCAGCATGCACCGCGCGAAAGACACACACACACACACACACACACACACACACACACACACACGCACGGGTGTCCAGTCCCTCACGCGGAACTATAGTCGTTTCTAGAAAGAAAGAAGTAGACAGCAGTCACACGCACGCTGGTGCGCGCGGCCGAGGGTTGGACTCCAGCGCGCTCCTCCGACGCACGGAGCGCGTCTCCGCCAGTCGCTCCTCGTCGCGCGCTGGACATGGACCAGGACGCAGCGCGCCTCCCTGCTCTCTCCCGCGGACGGGCGGCTCTCTGCGGCGCATAAGACGAGAAGAGAACCAAGGGGCCCAAATGAACCGCCGCCTCCCCGCCTCCCCCGGCCTGCAATGGCTTAACAGGAGAGACATGAGTGTCCGGACGGAGGACAGCATCTCCCTGTGCCAAAGGGCGCTGCGGATCGTTACGGAACTTTGTCTCACGGGACAAGTGGACCAGGAGACATGTTCTGATCTATTTCCCCTGGAGAGCAGCATACCAGGTAAAGGACCCGCAGGTAAATGCAATTAAATTCCCTCAATTAGTGTCGTTTATTTGCTCCCGTCGCAGAAAGATAGAGAGGTTGCCTCGTTACAGCAAATGAGAAAAGAAAAGGGAAACATGTTCACAGTTCTCTCGTGTCACTTCGTCACTCAGCGGTGTGCGTTTTATCAAGTGGAACTGTGTTTGAAAGTTCTACCTGTTGCGCACCTTGCAGCAGCGGCTCACTCCAGACTGGTAGAAGAGCAACAGGTGGAGAAACAGGCAGACTGCTGACGATCAGGCTTTGCAGGCGGCGTCGGCTCCTTTTCCCACTTTGGAAATGCGCACAGTGCGCTGCATTACGCTTCATTGCATATAACACAATATTGACTAGAAAAGGGAAAAGGGGAGATTGTTTCCGCCCGTGTCACTGAACATGTGATTCTTCTGATGCTGTGGCTCCTTAAATGAGTTTTATTTCTGATGTTGTTTTGTCAAACAGGTGCACATGCTGCCCCCTCTTTCTTACAGCTGGCTTTCTCTCCTTTCCCCCCCCCCCCTCTTTCTCCTTTGCACGTTTGTCCGTCATATTTTGTCTCCCCGGCTTGCTTGTCCTTTCCCCTCTCACGTGTCTCTTGTCTTCCTCCACGGGCCCCATCCACGGTTACATGCAGACGTCTCTATTAGTCTCCTCGCTGTGGTCGTGGGTTTCTGTGGCCTCGCCCTGTTGGTAGTCTCTCTCTTTGTCTTTTGGAAGCTGTGCTGGCCCTTCTGGAGGAGCAAGGCTCTGTCGGCCCACGCCGAAAATGGCCCGCGCGTGGGTTTCCCCGAGGCCCCTCCGCCCGGCTCCCCGCCGGTCGACGGGTGCAAGGCGGCGGAGCTGGAGAAGAAGTACCCGCCGGAGGCGAAGGCCAACGGACGGAGCACCGTCAAGCTCCTGGAGGCGGCCATGAAGATCAGCCAGACGTCCCCGGACATCCCCGCCGAGGTGCAGACCGCCCTGAGGGAGAAGCTCAGCCAGCAGGCTAAGATCCAGAGGCAGACCACAGAGCCCACCTCCTCCTCCAGGTACCTCCATTAAATGGACCGCTGCAGCCCCGACCCCTCCCTCCCCTTCTCGGTCCCCCGGCACAATGCAGAAATATGGAATCAAATGTCCTGACAGCTGGTGACAGCGCAGCCACGTTCCTCGAGGTGGTTTGGCACGTGTCATGGCGGCGCTGTGTCCCCGCGACCTTGAAACACGCGTTGAGTGGCGTGTCTCTGACCGCGAGCCAGTGAATCTCAGCGCCTCCGTTTGAAAACCCGTAATCTCTTTCCTCTGTGCGAGCTGAGCGGCGGAAAGCAACCACAGTAATTAAAACAACCAGCTCTCGCTTCCCCCTTTTGTTTCCACCGTGCTTGAACTAGAACGTCCGTAATTAGCACTGCCGTGGGGGGAGACGGGGGAGGGGGGGGGGAGCTGTCATGGCGGAAGGGTGGCGAGAGGCGCTCACTTTCTCAGAGGAAGCCATCATTGACAATGGCTTCGGTCGGTCGTCAGGATTGTTAATTCAATCACACGGAGGCCGAGGTCTGCGTGAATTACACACCCGCCGGGGATGCAGACAGGCCAGGTTGAAGATCACAAACGGCCACCGCTTTAATCCTTGCGCCCTGCGACCTTGGACCCTACAGGGGTCAGATTACGGGGAGGCAAAGGCCGATCAATATTCTGCTGTTTGCATTACTGCAATTTTGGGAAATGATTTGTGCCAGGTGGTGCAGGTGGTTGGTTGCGCTCTGCAGCCACAACACTGGGTGGCACTAAATCCTACACGTTGTCCCTTTAAGAGTTCTTCTTCATTCATACGCGAGTACTCACAGGCAGGCCGTTAATGATCGGCCTACAAATAAGGATCATTTACTTTAGACGAATGTGACCATTTCGTAATTCTTCATATTTGAGAAGCTTGAACCAGCAACTATTTGGCACTTAGTTTGAACTATAACAAATTATCAAAACAACTTAAATAATTATTTTTCTTACATATTTTCAGCATGTAGCATCCGTGGGTGTATCGTTCTGAATGTTACAGCGATAAAACAACGGCTGTGTATCTAAGTAATGGGTTTGGTAGAAACCCCAAGTGAATTGAGAGAATGCTGTTTAAAGAAGCAAATAATTACTAGCATTCTCTGTGCAGACCTTATTCATCAGACATTTTACCTTAGATCTGAACTGGCTCCTTCGCTGTTGTGTTCGACACTTAAACGTTCCGCTGTGCATCCGGCGTGGCATCGTTTCGGGCACGTCTGTCAGAAAGGAGGAGGGCCAGTTGCTAGGTGACAAGATTGGCGAGTCAACCACACAGACGTCTTGTTTTCTTTACAGCGTTTGAATAATTTGCCTGAATGCGACAGATGTTTTTCCCCACAGTAAAACTGTCCGTGTTCAGTAACAAAGAGAAAGGACGTTGCATTTATGCCGCCCTCATGATCAAGGTTGTGGGTTCTGGATTTGCGGCCATATCACTCGTCAATGTGCTTCCAGCATTCCAGCGTGTTGTGCAGTGAATATTCATGCAGCTCGTTATCAGGCACGATGCTTTCCAGATAGTAGCCCTCTCCTCACAAACCATTAGCTCTCATCATAACAAAGCCACTCATGCGCAACACGGGCGCTTGAGACATTTACCCGATGCCCTTTTACCCTTCTGCACCAGGCACAACTCCTTCCGGCGCCACCTGCCTCGTCAGATGAACGTCACAAGCTTTGACTTCAGCATGGACACGGTGCCCCTCCGCCAGTCGTCCACCGTGAGCATCGGAAGGATAAAACCAGAACTCTACAAGCAGAAATCTGTGGACTCGGAGGACGGCGCCAAAGAGCCCGCCGAGACCTGCGGAAAGCTCAGCTTCTCGCTGTGCTACGACCACGAGGAGCAAGCCCTGGTGGTGAGGATCCTCAAGGCCTTGGACCTGCCCGCCAAGGACTTCACGGGCACCTCCGACCCGTACGTGAAGATCTACCTGCTGCCGGAGAGGAAGAAGAAGTACCAGACGAGGGTCCAGCGCAAGAACCTCAACCCCATGTTCGACGAGACCTTCCGTTTCCCGGTGGAGTACGACGAGATCTGCAACCGCAAGCTACACTTCAGCGTCTACGACTTCGACCGCTTCACCAGCCACGACATGATCGGCGAGGTGGTGGTGGACAACCTCTTTGAACTCTCGGACCTCTCCAGGGAGGCCGTGGTGTGGAAGGATATTCACGCGGCGACCACCGTGAGTTCTCAGTCGTTCCTCGCCTGCGTGGAACCTTTGCCGCTGTAGTCGAAAGAGGTGTTGCATCGTTGAGTCAACCAGGAAACTGGTGCTTTTTTTTAAAGGCGTTGCACAGAATCCCTGGAGGTGTTGGGAAATGCATTTGGTTATAGCCAAACACCTTCCCGCCCTCACACACTTCCTCACGAAACGCTGGGTATTCCTCAGTCGTAAAAATAGAAACAGAATTAAACCAGCAAATCACAAGTTATGAACTGCGGCAATGGCTAATGTGCACTGTTGATAGCACTTCATGCTGTTTGAGGGCAATCAGCCCAGAATGCATTCCCACTCCCACATTTCCACATTTTACTCAGAAGCCTCTGCTGTGTTCATGAATGGCTGTCAGGTTGACAATAACTAAGCGGCCATTGTTTGGGATTAAACCGTTTCTGAAAACAAAGCAATCATCGCGGCCTTCAAGAAGCGATTAACATGAAACGCGCGACCCGATGTGATTGTTGCATTTCGATGCACCTTTTTAAAACGCCTTCGCCTCTGCCTTTGTCCTGTAGGAGAGCATCGACCTGGGAGAGATCATGTACTCGCTGTGCTATCTCCCCACAGCGGGGAGGATGACCGTGACAGTCATCAAATGCAGGAACCTCAAAGCCATGGACATCACAGGCTCCTCAGGTTAGACGTCGATCGATCGCGGCTGAGAGCAGGCAGCAGATTGCAAATGGAGAGCGGAAGTAATGAGGGCAGAGAGAGCCAATTATTTCAATTAGGTATTATTTCAATGCGTCTGGTCAGCTGTACTTCACTGTGAAAAAGGGAAAGGGTTTGTACTTTGTGGAGTTTGCATGCAAAATGTCCCGGTAGTTTCGGTGTACTTTTTGCTTGACGTCTTCGTGACATCTCTCCCAGACCCTTACGTCAAGGTTTACCTGATCTGTGACGGTCGGAGGTTGAAGAAGCGAAAAACCACCACCAAGAAGAGCACGCTGAACCCCGTGTACAACGAGGCCATCATCTTCGACATCCCCCCGGAGAACGTGGAGCAAGTCAGTCTGTCCATCATGGTGATGGACTACGACCGGTGAGTCAACAACAACAACAGCTACTGCGTGGCTCTGCTTCGGGAAGCCGTGCGTCTAAAACAGGGCGTCGTCTCGCCGCTCACAGGGTCGGACACAACGAGGTGATCGGCGTGTGTCGCACCGGGCCGGACGCCGAGGGCCTCGGGCGAGATCACTGGAACGAGATGTTGGCTTACCCGCGGAAGCCCATCACTCACTGGCACGCTCTGGGAGAGGTACGGACGTTTTACCCCTGGTTCTGTATCCTACCCCCCTCTCACACACACACACACACACACACACACACAAAGAGCTCATACTTACAGCTTCATTAGCAGACCCTGAGGGTGACGTTGGCAGTGTATTGCTGTGTAGTGGAACTTCTTGTACCTCCTGTGCTTTGACAACTACAAAACCATTTCCCCTGATTTAGTGTCTTTTTAAAATATTTGGCAAATCTGCAAGATGACGTGCTGTTTTTCTCCCGACTGATGCCGAATAATACTGAAATTATATCCTGAACAGCGGTCCTTAATCAACAGCCGGAGGTGCGTGTGCTCGGTACACGAGGACATTCATATCTGGATAAAAACAATTTTACACTCCCAAAGCTTAAAGGGATGAGCCTCCGATTGGCTCCTCTCTGCGTTCAGTCTGCCTCGTTTGTTCAAAGGTGCTTTGCGGCGACTCCGATATCGTCTTACTCACACGTTGCCCGTAGCAACCAGTGGTTCATTGACAACAATGGAGCTTTTTGCCCGGACCGACGAGACCAAGTGCCGAGACACGGCAACCACGAACGAGACCCCGCTGATCCAGCTTTGCCGGCTGTAAGGCAGTTTTACACTTACTGGATTTCATATTTTAATACCTCACATGTCGTAAATGTTTCTTCCTCTTTCGCCCCACCGACTTCCCATCTGACGAATAGGAAAACACAGGTGATTACCCCTTTTCAGTGGTAAATCTACTTCACAAGCTTTGGTCAAAAAGAAACTGTGATCATAAGCAAAAGCCGCGTCCTCTGTAGATCACGTCGAATCTCATCGCATGAGGACATGGAGATACAGTCATATACGTATAATCTTTATATACCTGTATATATCAAGAGCATTTAATGGAAGCTGCGTGTCATGCTAGATTTTGCTGAGGCACTAACAAGCATGCAAACATTCGAGGAAGGGGGGCTGCAGGAGTGTTTTTGCAGGTACCTAATGATCCCTGGGTGTTTTTTTTTAAAACAAATCCCATTTGCAGATTGATTAGTCTTTTTTGTTTCTACCCCCCGTCGTGCAAATTGCTGTAATAATTGCCAAACAGAGGGTGTAGGACAACTTTTCCAGCATGTTCTGGTCTACAAGGGATGTCTAGATGTAGACGGGAACCGCGGCAGAAGAGTTGTCTGTCCTACAGCGCTAAACTCTCGACTACTTGCCAACATGCAACAAATTACACGTCGTATCTCCTGGTGCAAAAGTCAACGAAGTAAAGTCACCAACGCGGGAACATGCAGCCGCGTGCACGCACACAAAAGCAAGGGTCCAGTGAGTCTACGACAAATGTGGATAATGTGGAAAAAGAACACGACGCGCCTGTATTGCGTCCTGCCCCGGCCGTGTCAGTGCACCTTCCTTCTTTTCTCTTTTTCTTTGCTCACAGTCATGAAGTCACCACTGGATCTCTGTGACTCGTTGTGCTTTGTGACGTTTCACCTCGCAGTGGCCCGGAAGAGCAGCGAGCTTTGAGAGTCAGGGTTCGTGTGCCTCACCCAAGCCGCCGCGGACGCCCTGATGGCCCCGCTGTCGCCCCGATGGCCCGCTGTCGCCGTGGCAACACTGACCCCGGTAAACCGCCAGGTGTTTGTTTCCAGTCTCTGCGCGCGCCTACGAAAAAAATCATCCCATCGCGTTTCTTGTGTTGGTTTCCTGTTTATGTTTAAAATATTTTAAAGTGTTTTTATTATTTCATTAATCTGCTTTGAAATTCTCCTAAAAGGCTTTACATTTACATTTGCAATCCCTAGCTGCAGCGTTTCCCTTTGAAAGGGCCACGCGGCTCAACACTTGATGAAAAACATTTAATAAATCAAGGGTGTCTCCGCCCAGGTGTTGGCTGAAGAATGCAATTAATAGAGCAGCCGCGAGGGCTCGGCGAATCCCTCTCAAAGGTCAACAGTTGCATAAAACCAGACGTTTACCGTCCAGCGGTCCTTGCAGACATCCATCGAAGGTAGAGAAAGTGTAGCAGAGACATGTAGCAAACTACAAAAGACCAACCGTGCTTAAAAGAAACAATTTTTTTACTATATTTTAGCAAAGGAGAATTGGGAGTTTCGGTGTGGTTGAGGTTCCGATCATCGGCCCTTAGAGTCTTAATGGCAAAACCTGTAGAGGGAAATAACCAAAACATCGAAATACTTTAAGTCTTTATTTTTGTACACCGCAGATCATTAATCACCCGACTGTATAAGCTTATAGCTTTATCAAATATGGGTAACGCGTGGTTCAAACTGCAAATGTCTACAGTGTGCGATCATGGCTCCATATCAATAACTGGGCCTGATCACTTAACTGATGAAATCTGCTGGCGACAGATAGAAGGGTCTATTTTTAAAATCAGCCACCATTGTCGCAACAAACTGCATGATGTGCCGTGTAAATGTAGAAAGCTTGAACAGTAACTGGGGGGAAGGGGGCGGAGCTTATCTCATTAGCTCAATGGGCCAAATGGCAACAAAAGACAAACGCCGGTGTGTTTGGAATCGTATAATAAGCTACTTTTCATATTAAATATGATGAAAAATTGCACTTTAATCTGTTGGATAGATTCATTTAAAAATTATTGCAAGCGAGGTACCGGCTCGCATGTACATGACGTATTGTTACAGGAGTGTTTAACACCAAAAATATTACACTGGCGAGTTCCAAACCGACTGTGGCAGTCGACGTGATGAAGCAGTTTCATCCGGCTCCGCCTGCTTTGGTCCTAATGGATAATCATGGGACTCTGGACTGGAGTGTGAACGGAAGGCTAATTGCTAATTTGGTGAGCAGCACGCGGCACAAAACTGATCAAGCACGTCGCGTCAACACGCGAGAATGCAATTATCAACTCAAACTTTGTTGCACCAAAACACTTCACAAATTCAGGGAATTATAGTTAATAAAATAAGACAGAGAAAAACTGTTTGATGCGTTTTTTTTTTTTTACACGGAGCCATATAAAATGAAGTTGAATGAAGAATGCGTCTGAACATTGACTTGGTTTCTTCTCACGTGTGAGTAATAAGAAAAAAAATAGTAAAAAAGCCAACATAGCGAATAGAAAACCAGGCTGTGTACTGTTATCTCACTTGCACATGGATATAACGATGCCCTTGAAAAAAAAAATCAATATTTTTACTCGTAGCATGCCTCTCTGAAAAGACACAGAGGGAAAACATACAAAATGCACATGTGAGAGTATTTCAATTTAATTTTTTGCATTTGTATGTAGTACAGCTGCTAACTGGCGCCGTTTGTATTCAAGCGTGAAATTTAAAAAGTCGTCGTGAACTTATGAACCATCACAATGTATTTCTATTGTTTGGTGATAACTTGAACAGCTCATAGTTGTAATTGAGTCATTTATTCATACTCGTTCTGTAATAGTTGTGAACAATTAGCGAAACTGGAGACCCGGCGACGCAAACTCTACCTTATTATTCCATGTTTAGCCGTTTAGAGCTTCGGTCTATAGTTGTTGGCTTATTTGTTGTTTCTGTATCGAGCAGGAACGAGTGCAACTGCTGTCATGATGTGTACAGTTTGTGATAACTTTTGTAACACCTCAAAGTAAACGATTTGAAATATGATTTATTGTATCTGTTTCGTATGTATTTTAACTAAAAAATAAAAAAAAGAAACCTACCTTTGGCCATTTGTTCCATCTTTGACTTTACTTTTACGTGTTTTTGACAAAAGAAATCAACTTCTACGGGGTTGTTTGGACATCTACTCGTGTATCAGTGTAATTACTGGCACAACCAATCAACAGACAAAGCAGCTTCCCTTTACATTTGGTTTACCTCCCTCATCTCAGCAGCATGGAAGCTCATGGAAGCACTCATGCTTTTGGATTATTAACAAAACAAAGGTTTTTACGTAGAAACGAAACCTTCTAGAAACGTCCAGCTCCCCGTCTTATTTTGGCGGGGAAATATAAAAAAAAAGTGACAACCTCTCAAAAGTTTCAAAATAGTAAAGTGTGTTGAAACAGCGTCATCACAAACATCGGCGCTCACTGAAGGAATGAAGCGCGGCGGCGAAGAAGGCCCTTTCCCTGCTACGCGTACACTCGCTGCCTCCTGCTGCAGCCATCAGCCGGCGCCGAGCGAGAAGCGCTTCGTCAAAGCCACGGCAGCCAATCAGGCGACGCGAGGCCCCCCCCCGTTCCCCCGAGTATGCGAGATGCTTTTAAGAAGACGCTCTCCTCTTTTCTCCTCCCGCGTGCGTTTGATGCTGAAGGAGGAACAAAGCGTTCTAAATCGGCCCCGCAACTTCCTTTTGATCTGCGATACTGGACATCAACAGACCGAGGGGGAGGATGGGAGGGAGGGGAGGGGGGGGGGGTCGCATTAGTTTCCCCGGCAATGAAAGCGCCCCCCCCCCCTCTCCGTACACTAAACCCCTACTTAGAGCGGCGTTCTATCTTTACTCAGAAAGGGGCTAATAGCGGCACGTGGCGATGCATGTAATTGTGGCCTTGACGTTCCCTGGATGCCGGTTTTGAGCCCCGGTGTTTAACTGCGGCGCTGCGACGCCGCCATGCACCTGCAGGATTAGTCGCCGCTCGGTGGAGAGGATTTTGAAACGCTGCTCTTGTGAAAACACTCTTGTCGTTTCGAATGACGGCGCCACGAGCTCTTCAAAGAGCCCCGTTGATGCCGGTGCGATCGGACCTTTTCGTTTGATTGGATTATTTATTTGAGATTTGCTCTTTGACATCAAGGCCTAGGGATGTTGTTCTATTCGTCCTGCCTCACCTACGCTGCCTTCACCAGGCTTCCCAGGTCCGCCTCGTTCCCGCTCGATGCCACGCTGGACACAGAGGGTCAGAGGTCAACTCGTTAATGCCGAGGCAGCGGGGGCGAGTTCTATTCCAAGAGCAATTACAGTTAAAGCGGTAAATGGACGGACGGCTGTGTAACGCCGCCGCCCATTACTGCCTAACGATTGAATTTACGTCCTTCGGTGTCTCCGCCAACTGGGGAAGAATCACAGCCCTTTAAGAGAAAAAAAAAACATGCTTTTGAATCCAGGTACTGGGTTACATCATTCAACATCTCAAAATCCATCCGTCAAGGATTTCCAGACGACATGCAAACGACAGATACATGAACCCAATTGCACCTCGGGAGTCGTAGTCGTCCGTTTCATGTGTGCAGGCGTGTGCGTTGAGTGTTTACCAAAGAATCAGACACAAGCAGCTCTTCATTTGTTTGCACGGATTGATTTCATCAGTTGACTTTCGCGTCCATGCAAAGACAGAGAGTGTTATCTAACAGCCTTTGGAGAAAACAGACAATCCATCTAAATGAAAAGAAAATATCACAGAGAACCTATGACCTTTTTCCATAAGCAGCTTATATAAATGAACAAAATATACAAAATCCAAGGTTGTTATTTTTAATAACACACCGGAGAGGTTTTACAGGAATGCCTCAATTTAATCCGCAGGTTAGACTTTTAAAAAGAAACCTCAAGCGGGCGAGAAAAGCAGCGCATCCCCAATAATCACCGGAGCTGTCAATCAACATGATATCATGGAGCCACGTTGGCCTCCGCAGCAAACCACCACCATTTTGCAGATAGTGGTTTTAGAGTGCAACCGAAAAGCCGCAAACGGCCAATTATCTTGTTAATCAGCCAAGTCTGCCGCTTACATGCCGCGGTGCGTCTGAGTGCCGGATCGACCTCCCCCCCCCCCCACCTCCGATCGGCCCCCGACCCCGCTGCGGAACACTCGAGACCGCCGACAGTTTTGATTTGCACATTTCTGTTTTGTAGCAGAACGAAACAGCCTGAGCTCCCACGCTGCGGATGATGAGTCACGGCGTTCGACCTGCGTCCTCACAGCGAGTCGCCGCCGTCAGGAAGGTGTTTGGCACCTGCGTGCCATCATATTAACAGTCATGCGAGACGGAAAACAAAAGTGACGCACACACACACACACGCACACACGCACACGCTGCCTCTGTGAGTCAACCACATCTGCAGCTGCTTCCCAACCAGGAACACGATGGAGTCAGACGAGGTGGATGAGTCTGACTCCTTCTGTCTGCCGTCTGGTGTCGTGTGCAGCAGCAGGAGGAGGCGTTCAGTCACACACAGCGCCGAAGCTGTGGACTCACAAACGCCCTACAGGTTGCAAAGACAGGATGCGCGCGCGGCGACATCAAACCTTTATGGGGCCGCGGGGAGCCGGGATCGGATACTTGCATAGATTTATGTCCCGTCGGCCGGGCGAAAGCTCCTCCACGCCTCCGGCTGCCACCGACTCCCACCTCAATTTGATGGAGGTTGGAAATAAGTCCAAACATCGACGTCCCCGAGGCGGGCCGAAGGCCTCTGACAGATTGTGTGTGTGTGTTCTACTACAACAACAACAGCACGCAGAGGAAGAAACCCACCCGTTAAGGCTTCGGCTTCTTCTAAAGCCTCAGTTTTATGTGTCTCGAACGCGTGGATTTGATTTTAAAAAAAGGTGGCATGCGATGTGAGTCTCAAATTACTACATCAACCACCTCGGTGGGCTTTTAATCTTTATATCCACTACTTCGGTTCACTTACATTGACACGTTGAGTAGAAATAATCAGTCATGAGTAAAGCACCTGAGTAAAGGTTAAATATTGTGATCATATAATACCTTTGTCACTGTTATCATCTTTTTTGTATTGTTATGCAACCCACTATGTGAAACATCATATCATAAAACAGATTTGGTTTCTCTTTGGCAGTCAAAGCAAAAGACTATTTAGAGTTGGATACAAAAAATGCAGAAAACGCGACGCACAAAAGGAGTTTGTTGACTTTGTTTTTGTCTCTGGTGGTACTTAACAGGCTTCACGTAATTCTACTCTCATTAAGGGAAACTATGAATAATTAAAAGCATCCACAAGCGGCGGCGTCACGCAGGCGCGCGGCAGCCATTACGCCGCATTCTGTGGAGCCGAAGGAAGACGTGTGGGAAATTCAGAAGGCATCAGTGAAGGAAGCCGTGTTGTGTTCCAGCCTCCGAGGCGGCATTCACACGCAGGCGACGGGGTCGTAAACGTCTTCATTTATTTATGATCCCTCTGCTGGGCCACAATCGACTAATTATACTGGTAAAATGAAAGAGGGACCCGCGAGGAGGAACTCTGGGTCGTTTCTCCTGTGATACAAAGGCAAGATCCTTTTCATTTATTGGATGATTTTTTTAACACCTGTGGGGCCAAAAATTTGATTACTATCCTCCAGCCATTTAACGAGACGTCAACCTGACTTTTATTGTGAAATTCCTCCTCCATGGTCAGCAAAGAGACTCCCAGGTCACCGCTGCACACTGGGAAGGCCTGTGAGGTCAGTGTTTCTTTCTGAATTGCTTTGAGGTGAAATCCAGCGTGAGCCGAGCCCCGGATCCGGCTCGGGACGCCACGCAAACATCCATCAGAGAGCAATTTACAGCCGGGGCTGGAAGTGTGTGTGCAGCGCTTACGTGATCCTCTATTCTCTGCTGGGCACTAATGAGCACAATGCCCCCCCCCCCTCCCATTTCTTGTCTAGCAGCCTGCAGCTGCTCTTCTAAAAAAGGTGCAAACACGCACGCTGTTCGACAGCTCGACATGTGCGTCGCCGTCCCCACACACGGGGCCCGCCGAGAGCAGGTGTTGGAGAACTTGGACCAGCATCCAAGCAGCTGCTGCTTCTTCTTCTTCTTCTTCTTCTTCTTCTTCTTCTTCTTCTCCTCCGAGGGACACGACAGTTGAGGGAACATTTTGTTCCCCTCGATTGATTCGCCGGTCTATCGAGACGATGTCATGTCTGCTGTCTTTTTTCACGACAACATCATTACAGTGGGCGTGATGAGGCTGGAGGAAAGGGGGGGTGGATGGGGGGGCTTTTCCCCAGTCGCTATGGTAACCTGCGCCCGGAAGCCTTTTTAATGGCTTTTCGCGGACAGAACAGAAAGTCAGTAGGAGGGGAGGGGGGGGGGGGGGGGGGGGTTTGCAGTCCGAGGCTGAGGGACAAACAAAAAGCCATAGGGGACAGAAATGTCCCCGTTCCTCAAACGCAGTTCATTAGCTCCCAGCAGGTGGAGTCAGTGTGCTCCATTGAACACGTGTTCTGTAATCAGAGGGGTCGTTCCAAGACACTTTGACAGAAGTTTAGAATTGGATTTTTGGAAAATAGGGCCAAAAGCAAATATCACAGGACAAAATGTGAAGACGCCTGAAATCTATGCTCATCAAATGAATATGTATTCCGTTATGTAATTTAACTTGTTTCCAGCCGTGTCTGTTGGGAGCGTTCTGCACAAACTGGCGCTCTGCTTCCCCCCAGTGGAAAGAACGTTTTACTGCGCCACACGTTGACCCTCACTTGACCTCCAGCAGGATGCTGTCGCAGGACTTAAAAAAGGCAAAGAATATTTATGAACGAGGCTTGCATAATATCTTTGCATGTATTCATTGAGGCAACCTGTAGCCTGTCGTTTTCTGCAGATGAAACCGCTTGAAGAACCGTTCTGGTGCAGGTTTGACTCTGTCATTCATCGCAAAAAAAGGGCCAGAGAGAAAAATGAGTACCTTGCCGTTGAATTCTCTGAAGACTGCTTCCCTCTCTGTCTCTCTGCAGAGCATCGGGGTCGCGACCTCACGGCCAGCAGTGCAGGCCTACACACAGGGTCTAAATGAGTCTCCTCAGACAGTCAGCTGTGCAACACCTGCTGGCTGTCAACAAGTGACATGCAGCCATTCAATTAGGGAAGGCAACGTCTGTCTTGACTCTTTTATTTAAAACACGTGTTTGGAGAGGTTTATTGTGTACTCATTAGTTTGGGAGGGGGGTGTTGTGGAGGGAAATATGATAAAACAACCGCAAAACGCTGCACGTTAGGTTTAATAAAGTCGAGTGAATAACAGCAACATTCATTTACAAACAGATATATCAAAATGTTATTTGGCTTGACTGACGACTTTTGTCCCTCACCACCCCCCCCCCCCCCTCCGGTCCAGGAACAACTCGGCGGACGGCCCTCACTTCCAGGAGCCGGCCTTGCCTTTGGCCCCGCGGGAGCTCTTGGCCGCCTTGGAGCCGCGCTGGTGGTCGCTGACGCGGTTCCGCAGCACGTGGATGTCGTACTTCTGCCGCTTGAGCGTCTCGGCCAGCTCGAACCGCTGCGCGTGCAGCTGGTGGAGCCACTGCCACAGGTCGCGCGCCTTGTCCGCCAGCTTCTCCGCGCTCAGGTGGTCGATGTTCAGCGGCTTCCGGCGCTCCGCCAGCGCCTTCTTCTTCTCCTCCCGCGCGGTCAGCCTCTTGCCCTTCTTCTGGTCCGCCTTCTGCAGGTAGCCGCCGAACGACTTGTTGGTGAAGGTCTTCTTCTTCTTCGCCTCCTCGTCGGCGCGCAGCCTGGCCGCCTCCTCCTCGCGGCGCGCCCTCTCCCCGGCGAGGCGCGCCGCGCGCTCCCGCTCCTGCTCGGCGCGCACGCGTTGCTGCTCCGCGCGGTCGGAGCGGCGGCGCTCGATGCGGCCGCGCAGCGCGAGGAGCTCTTCCTCCTCCTTCTGACGGGCGGAGAAGTGCGACTCGATCAGCGTCTGGAGGTCGTTGAAGTCCTTCTCCAGGCGCTTGCGGTGCAGGTCGTCGAAGTCCACCTTCTCGCCGTCCGGCAGCTTCGGAGGAGCGATGTTGGGCACGTAGATCGATTTGGGCCGCCACTTGCAGTCCTCCTCGGGCTCTGCCTTCTCCCCTTCGTCCTCCTCCTGCTCCTCTTCTTCAACTTCTTCTTCCTCCCGGCCGCTGTGCTCCTCGTCCTCGCTGTCTGACATGATGGAGGCCTTCAGGATGACCACAGAGCTGCTGACGTCTCCTCGGAGGAGAGGACTTGCTTCTCTGGGCCTGCTGGGGGGCTTTTAAGGTTTTTTTTTAACCATGTGACCTCCAAAGTCTCCAGAGTGAGGGGGTGGGGGGGTCAGCCGGGGGGCGGACTTTGAGACAGATGGAGAAGTCTATTTTCTCCTCAACAAACCTTCAGCTACGCTTCACCCCCGTCCTCTTCCTCCTCCTCTTCCTCCTCCCTGACCCTGCAGCGCCTCCTCATTCCTGTGTAAGGACAAGATGAGAGACTATTTCCGATGCACAACAGATGCGCGCGCACACACACACACACACACTTGTGCTCTCCAGTCCCACACAGCAACACAAATAGTTCCATCAGGGACGGATGACAGACAGACGTCTTCTAAAGGCCCGCGGAGGCCTCGGCGACGTGGGAGCAGCGGATGGATGGAGATCGATGTGCTTCGACCCGATAGGCCGAAGGTGTTTCACGCCCGGTTTTGGGGGACTTGCTAATCCGCCATGATGGTTTAAAAGGCCACCGTGGTGTTTGGAGGAGGTCCATTAGCAGAGCACGTTGCAGCCTCGTTTAGACGCCTCAGGGCCGGGGAGGACTCGGCTGTCACATTCTCCAAAATGAGAAGACCACAGCCTCGTGTCTCTGGGGGTTTGTCGTCACCTGTCTCGTGTTGATACACGTCTCTGTAAAGTTATTGTTTCCCCGATAACGGTTGTTATTTCCGTAAAGACAAACAACGCTTTAAAAAGCTCCGGCATCCAGGGCCTCGCCAGCAAGAACAAGACCAGCCTCCGACTCTGGAATGTAATTAAAACATTCTTGCCATCCGAGGCTTTCTGCTCTCAGCGCTGCCCGGATTAAAGCGCAATTTGCTCCCACGATGCAACGCTTCGGCGCCGGTGTCAGCAATTCGATGGGGGTGTTGCCGAGTCTTGAGTTGCGCTGAAGTGGACAAACCGCGTAGGAGGAGACAACTGACGGCGGCCTAACTGAGTGGCGTCGGCCTCCTTGGGACGACAAGGAGATGACACCTCATCTTCTTGGGGTTCACTTCATTTCATCCGTCCCGTGTAGCCCCGCGGGGTCGTTGCGGCCTTGGAAAAGACAAATGCCTGTGAGAATGTCCCCCGTCTCGTCCGAAGAGTGGCCTGAGCCTCGGCTCAACGCGCCGGCGCACCGCAGCAGGTGGTCCCGGCGTAACCCGGGTTACTGGCAGTGAGGGACAACTGTGTCCATCAGCGCAGACGGGCAGCAAATGCTATAAATATCACAGAGAGCAAACTAAACGCAAACAGCCTGCGATGAAAGAGCTGCTTTCAGAGGCCGACGTGGGAATTAGAGGCCTTTTTACGCGTCTGATGAAGTTTGAAGGCCGAAAAAGAAACGTGAAAATGTTGCAATAGAAATGACTAAATAGACTTGTTTATTATGTGTGCATCATTGCGGTGGATTCCACCTTTTATTAATCCTAAATAGCACGACTCATTTTTGCACACCAGCGCTCCAGACGTTAGTGTTCGACGGTGACACGCAAAACGCAACACACCTGCTCACACGGCGACGTTACGAGCAGGATCAAACGCGGGTTTCCTTTAGGACGGCAGGAGGCGTCTGCGTCCCAGCAGCTGGGCTGAGGGGAACAGCGACCTCGTCTGGTCAAAAGCGTGCAGCGCCTGAGGAAATCTCAGCGTCTGTGGTTTGTGTTGCAGCTGCTTCCACGGTAAACTGATGGTCCCATCCACAACAGGTCAAAACAATACGACGTAAAATGAACAGTAAACATAGTAAACTGTCAATGGAGAAACTCTACATGACAAGAAGTTACATCGATATCGTGGATAATAATTGTTCAGAGAAGAAAGGAGCTCCGTTTCCTTTCTTTAAACAACCAGCATGCAACGCGGTGACCGATGTGGTTTCACTACAGACACACACAGTCCTCACGGACAACCAAGGACATTTTAGCAAAGACAAAGACACTTCTGTCGCAACATTATTAAATAGATCGGAAACAAGAAAAACATGCATCTGCTAAAAACCAAGAAAATGTTTTTGACTTATAGTTGAGGTTTTACTATTTTCTTTTGAAGTGCTACACAATGTAATTGTAACACTTTTGACCACAGCAAGCAAACGGAATCTTTAAGGAAAACACAACTTGAAAGAATACAAATTAAACCATTTGTACATTCATACCCACTTTTAATAAAACCAGCACATTGAGAAAGGACAAGACGTAAAGAAAGGATCTCCCTCAAGTGGAACGTTCCTCGTTTGAATCTTTAACGTCGTACTAATGACGCCTTCTGCTGCCGAGGGCAACAGAGGGAGCGACGCATCTCAGGCGGCTCCCAAAGGAGACAAAGCGGAGGTAGAATAAATAAGAGTAGATGCAAGTCGACAAATGCTTTTAGTTTATTGAAAAGTAAAACACAAATCCACAAACAAAACCGTCCACAAGGATTTCTCATATCAAAAATATATCAACGGGTCTTTGGCTACACAAAGAGTAAACGCACCTATGACGTTCAAATATGTACACGTGTGTGAAATGTGTGTGTGTGTGTCTCATGGGGCTTGTATTGTCTCCATGCAGCCGTGTGCCGCTGTGACTATTCAAACCTCAAAATGTCCCTTCAGTGCCGTCTCTGTCCTCGGCCCGTCTGCACGCGCTCCTGTGAGGGGACGGAGGGGGGGACACACATTATGTCTCACCTAGAAAACTACACAAAACACACAAAGTCATTACTCCTGAACGATGCAAAGTAAAAAGAGGAACACGGATGAAGTACCCAAGGACAGATCCTAAAAGGCGTTGTGCGCTGGAAGGACCATTTGAATCTCAGTTGCCGACCATGTGTCACCTCGAATTCTTAAAGTAAGCGCTGTTCCTCTTAACGATGCGGCCGTGTGCTCAACACACGGCCGGAAAGCCCCTCAGAACGGGCAGGTAGCGCCTGCGGCGGAGGGACCAGGAGGATTATTGTGGCCTCGGCCTTCCTGTAGAGGTCGGCGAGTTTGAAGTAGGAGAGGCGGCAGGAGAGGCAGCCGAAGCGCAGGTACGGGCTGAGGCCCGTCGGGCTGGCCAGCAGCGAGTTGCCGTTCATTCTGGGACGCTCAAAGTTGGCGACCCACGCCTGATTGCGAAACGGTCAGACACCAATGGCGGCACGGTGGGATGTCACGCCGCCACCCATCGGCCGAGGGGCCGCCAAAGAGGCAGTGGTGGTTTAGGGCTTTGCTTCCCCCCCCCCCCCCGCCCCAACCTCCCGGGCCACACCGCTGAGGACAGACCGTCAGTGTCGAAACCTGCAGGGAAAGGTAAACGCACATGAACGCCGCATTCCACCCTGAGGTCAAGGTGACGCAGCGCTGTATAAACGAGTCAGAAACCCCGGTGAATCTTTCTCCTGCTTTTCCCCCGAATCCCAAACTACCGGCGTGGTTGCGTCCGGCCTCACTCACCCAGCTCCCCCAAGGAGGGGACGCCAAACCCGTCCTCGTGGTCCTCGGACGTCGGCGTCCGGCATTTCCCCATGGCGTCGGCCGCGACGGACTCGCCGGGGGTTCAATGAACAGGGCTTCGGCTGGAAGGAGACGTCACCTTGAAGAGTCGGGGAAAGACATCGGTGGGCTGCCCTCGGATCACAAACAGCTGAGAGTCCTGCAGACTCTGCAGTAAGAACCTGGGGGACGACAGGGGGCCAGAAAGGCACTTTTGATGAGAGTTAAAACAGTTGATGATAAATATAAACGTCACGTTCGGTTCGTGAAATCATGGTTAGTGCAACATTGTTTTTTTAAACGTGCATTCAACGCAATGTGTTGACACCCAGCTGTTTGTTTCTCACCTCCACCTGTGGATGCCCACGTTGGAGGACCCCGCGAACCAGGGGTCGAGGATGTAGACGCAGCGGACGGTGTCAAAATAAATATATTTTTTTAAAACTTGCATAATTATACTAAAACGCGTTCGTCCTCACTGATAAATAAGTCTCGGTCACGGGGACGCGAACTCACAACCCAGTGTGCACGGTGAGTAACGTTAACACCGGTTATGTAAATGTAAAATACACTTTTTTGTCTAATTTGTGTTCCTGTGGCACCGCGAACGAGTATTAAATCCCCATCGGTCCCGCTGCCCGCCGTGCGTCCGCGAACGGCTGCTCGATGCCCCTCGCCTCGCCTACGAGACCCCGAGGCTCCGCCCACGCACGATGACGCACGGCGGCTGCGTCATCGTGCGTTTCCTTCCTTCGTGTCACGTTTGTGCAGCGTGCCCGAATACAAGCGCGTGTACCGGTGGAGAACGGATGTAAACACTACAAACGGTGCAACGCTAAATATGTCTTTTTTTTTTACATCAGTATAATTAGTTCATTAAAAGCTTTACGAAAAAGGTGTCAAAGCTGTGGACGCGCACGGGACGTGTCGTTGGTGCAAAAACGTAAAAGTTTCAAAGAATCAACTAAAAAAGGCGAAAGCCTCCAGAGTCAAAAGAACCCGGATGAGGACATGAAGTCGGGCACAACCGGCGAGGTGGGGGCGGTCACGCGCCTGTGTGCGTGCGCGTCTCTCTGAGCTGTAGGCCACTTGAAGGTGACGCACTTGATAATCAACCAGATGCCCTTAGTTGTCTTATATTAAAAATAATAATACATAAATATACCATACTTTTTTCTTATCTGAATCCAATGTTGTGTCTCGTGTAAAACTCTTTGAATTGCTTCGTTTTTAAACGAGTATTATGAACTATTTCATTTACCTGCTTGTCTGGTCAAGTGTTTGCAGCTAATTCATTCAGTGTCTGAATAAGAAATGCGTCACAACTCTTACATAAACGTTGTAATTATGCAACACATGAAATGCAGCCATTGGATGGAGTAGTGTGGTCTTTTAGCCGCCTGGTGGCAGTATTGCCTCGTGCTATTATTATGTCTGATGATAACCCGATAACATTCACTCGTGAAGGAGAAGAAGTTTAGTCAAAGGATGCTGCAGTTTTGTTGGCTCTTTTTCACCTTTTCGGGCCAAATGTATTGTATGTCTGCAAATAAACACGTTGATTTAGCCTTTAACAAAAGTACACAAAATGTACATTAGTATTCAGTCACAATTCTGAAGTGTGATGTACAATCACTTGATAACTAATAAATAATATTTTAAAAACAAGCAAAATGATCCATAGCTTTATCCATAAAGTAATAAATAGGAAAATAAAAACACTGATGAATTAACAAATTCAGAAAACGTGCAGCATGACTAAGGGAAGCGTGTTTACACCATGTGCAGATTCTGCTGGCAACGTACTGACGATCCATCATCTTGCCGGGGAAAATCCTCATAATTTTGCTGTTACCAGGCAACCGAGGCTTGATGCGTGAGGGCGAGCTTCGGAAAGGACCACGGGGCGAGCGGAGGAGCTGCTGCCAGCTGCCCACCTCCACCGCTCTCACCTGAGCTCGTCAGCAAGACGTGCTGCATTGCATCAAGACATCATGGCCGACTGCAGGAGAGGAAGCTCCTGTCGCCGATTGGGAGGCGGCGTGTTTCCCAATGAACTCTCTGGGAAGAGCTCTTTGTGCTAAATTATACTGTTGTCAAAGGAAACTAGTAATTTCCTGCTGTGGAGTTCCTGTAAGAATTAGTATGTCCCTTATGTTCTGTATTGACAGGTAAATAATTCAATATGCAGTCAATGCATGGTGCACGGTTTGTTTTTAAACTCCCTCTGTGAGAGTGGGCGTCACATGATCCACACCGGCTTCATGAACTTGTCGTTCTCCTCTCATCGGTTCCGCCGTGGCTTCTGCAGCGTCACGCCACGAGAACACGAAAGGGCCTTCTGGCTGGCCGGGCGGCGCGGACAGACGGCCGGGGTCCAGCTCAGGCGCGTGCGAGGAGAAGCCCCCGGCAGAACGGATGAATCACCGATCCGCCAACTGGTGCCCTCAGCGCGGCCTCGGAATTCTAATCGTCCACCGTTTGTTCTCACGGGGAAGAAAAAAAAAGAAGAATCTGTATTGTGGGGAATAAATCTCTTGACAAACGTCACGATTGAGGGAGGCTAAGCCTCGACGACGCACAGGGGACTGCAGGTCTGTGGAACAGCTGGATGTAGAACAGTCAGTGTTCGGGATCTGGCATTAAAGCCAAAGTCAACAAAACCACCTTCACTTTATATTTATTGAAGATTATCACCAGCGATGAAAGCTGCTCATCACTGCAGCACGGCTACACGTCACATTATTATTATTATTATTATGACCATTAGCAGAATTAAATGGGCAAAAATGTGTATTCAAGAGTGAAACAGGGCCTCGGACAATATTGACAATTCAAATGTGTATATTTCATTGAAGTTGCAGCACAAGCTCCTTTAACTCATCCCATCAGATTAGAATGAAGACGTGTGTAGGTTCAGGATAGCAAACAACTGCATGACCTTTGACCTCTGAAGAATAAAATCTATTCCAAGAAAGCATTGCAAATGTCGGGGTTTTCATGCCGTTCCTCGCGAGTGCACAACTCCTCTACACCTTCGTGAAATGTCTCCACCGTTTGTCTCCACCTCCCTCGTCGTGACGCCTGCGTTCCGGCAGATAGCGTGTGCCCTGCCCGAAGGCAGCGGCAGCAGCAGCAGCAGCAGCAGCAGCAGCAGCAGGTGGGGGCGGTCAGCGTCAGTCAGAGCTGATGCAGACGCAGATTGGCTCCTTCGTGCCCGCGGGGGCTCCAGGCTCCACCTCCCCTTCGGAGCGCCTTCCCGTGCTGAGCGCGTCGCAGTGAGCGCGGCGCGGGGTTCGTGCGCTCTCGGGTTACGCGCGTGAAGTTCTGCACATCGAAGCCCACCCGGCCACTTCGAGGAGGAGGAGGAGGACGGGGAGGAGGAGGCAAAGGAGGAGGAGGAGGAGGAGGAGGAGGAGGAAGAAAATTGGAGGCTTCCTTCTTTCGCCGGGAAATACAAATTAAATCCCCCGGACGGCGGCGGAGAGAAGAGAGAAACAATAATCAGGGATCAACGAGTTTGTGTCGTTTAATTGAGACCAAGCACACACCCAACAGTATGCGGTGCAGCCATGGCAGGCAAGGGTAACACAGTCGCGAGGACGCTGGAGGATTTAACGCTTGATTCCGGTTATGGTGGAGCCGCGGACTCGGTCAGGTCGTCCAGCGTGTCGCTGTGCTGCTCCGACACGCATCAGTCCCTCGCGCATGGGGCCAACTGCTGGCATCTGACGGAATCCATGCACAGCCGACAGAACAGCCTGGACACGGTCAACACCGTCCTGGCGGAGGACACGGAGACCCTGGACTGCTCGGGTCAGTGCGCCAAGCTGACGGAGCTGGAGGACGTGCCGTGGAGCCTCGGCGAGGTGGAGGGCGCACTGAGGAAGGACGAGGAGCTGATGGCGGGCGACCCTCCGCCGGAGGTCCTGGCGCGGCTCTCCGCGCTCATCAGCCGCGCGCTGGTGAGGGTGGCGCGGGAGGCGCAGCGGCTCAGCCTGCGCTACGCCAGGTGCACCAGGCACGAGATCCAGAGCGCCGTCAAGGTGGTGCTCTCGTGGACCATCTCCGTGAACTGCATCGCGGCGGCTCTCAGCGCGCTGTCCCTCTACAACATGAGCACCGCGGACAAGTTCAGCCGGGGCAAGACGGCGCGCTGCGGCCTCGTGTTCTCCGTGGGGAGGTTCTTCAGGTGGATGGTGGATAGCCGCGTGGCGCTCAGGATCCACGAGCACGCGGCCATCTACCTCGCCGCGTGCGTGGAGAGTCTGTTCAGAGAGGTGTTCGGCCGCGTCCTGCGCAGCGCGCTGGTGGAGCGGGACAACGGGGTGCCCCGGTTTACGCTGGAGTCCCTGGAGCAAGCCATCAGCGGAGACTCGGAGATCTGGGGGCTGCTGCAGCCCCACCAGCACCTCATCTGTGGGAAGAATTCAAGCGGTAAGACGCGTCGCACGGATGTTGTAGGACTTTTGTCCTGCAGCTACGTTTGTCCAGGCGACACTCACACTGTACAAAATACCCCGTTGAACTAAAGTCCCACGTGCTCCAAGAAGAGAAATTATCTGTGATTGATTTGTTAGAGAAATACTTTCAGTAGAAAAAAAAGAGATACTCTGGTTTCCCATTTGTCTCTCTGGAAAAGTAATATGTGCAAAAAATGTTGCCGGGTGACAACAACCACTGCTTATATTACTGCTGTAATTGCTCTTCCAAACAAAAGGACTTGACAGTTTCTTGCATATTTATCCGCCTCGGCTTGGAGGCCCACCTCTGAAACAGGAGTCAAAGCGGCTGCAGTCAGGATGGGGATTTATGGTGGAGGAGGATCAAACGCGCTCCATCTTCGGGCTCATTGGAGGGCAGAATGTCCATGTTGATGTTTTGCTCCCAGCACAGTGTGTGTGTGTGTGTGTGTGTGCGCGCGTGTGATTTTCTTACTCTGCAGAACGAGGCGTTGTGTTTGCGGGCCTTCCTGGCCTGGATGCTAAGTGCTATTACCGTCTCGCTCCAGAAGATGAGAGCTGTCCGTGTGGGCCGGCCCTCTCATCCAAAGAGCCCCCGGTGAGCTGGCTGCCACTCCAAAGCAGGAGGGACTTGAAATGTTATCCTTCAGCCGAGAACCAAGCCGGGCCGTCGCCATGTTGACCGAGGGAACCGCACAGCCGCTCCCTGGAGACGTGTTTTCAGCGTGATTGTTTGTTTGCAGCTAAATGGGAACGAGCTAGGAGCCTGTTGGGGGGGAGGGGGGGGGGGATTGTTCCAGAAGCATCAGCTCTCACACGTTCTTGACGTGGATGGAGGTTTTTTTTCTCACATAAGATGTTTATTTTATAAATCAGGACCATTTGGTGTCGTTTGGCCGCGTTCAACCATCGCAGCAATAATGCCGAATGTCAATAAGAGACAAGCGCTAAAACAATCAGTCAATTCATTCCTTCCAGCAGAAACAGGGTTAAGAGTTAGAATCCGATTAAAAATTTGAATATTCGATTTTTTTTTACGCCCTATCGAACAACAGAACTGATCAGGACCGAAACTAACAATTACTCTGACACTAAATGTCAGAGAACTGTGGAGGAAAATGCTTAAGGTGACCAGCGGTTCAAAACAGCTCATTCAAATCGACGCTGATACAAAACCGCAGAAATGAGATGCAAAATCCAGAAAATGTTTGATTGAAACAATTGACGATTGAAAGAAAAGACAAACGTTCTCGATTTGGGGACGGACGGTTGGGGGAAACACTTGGGAGACGCCATTGAATCCGCTCGAGGAGGATTCTGCACGCAGCTGCTGCTTTGTCTCGAAATTGCAGTGAAGAAGCAGGTTCTTCTGTGCAGAGCTGCGTGTCACTCACTTACACGCGAACCGCATCATTTCCTGATGGTGCAGAGGAGGCTATTTGCCTCACAGCGTGATGAATGTAGCGTTCCAAAATGGGCTGTTTTTTTTTGTAAACTCAGCGTTTGATAGAAAAAAATACAAGAAGCAGTGTTTGCCACTCAGATGTCTGGAGTTTTCTGCACGTAGTTTTGGGAAAATATCGACAAGGTTCATATTAAGCCCCCCCAAGGAACAAATATTTGAGGTGAATCAACTCGATGCACATTTCCTTCTCTGGGTCATGTGACCAAAGGCCCGAAAAACCGTAAATTTGAACTTCGGCTTCGACCAAACAAACCAAACTTGTGCCGTGACGCGTTCGAACCTCACGGCGTTCTTCCCCGACGTTCCCGCTCCGCCTCTCCTCCACTAATGCAAAGTGACGTCAGACACCGAAACCTGCCGGGGGACTTGATCATGTCTGTCATTTTCCGTGACTTTCCCCCGAGGGACCGATCTGACCCCCCCCTCTCCTCCAGGGACCAATGACACGACGTAAACGGAATTGCACGGCCGGCTGTAGTTAGCCTGTTAAATTGGCAGCGGGGTGTCATTCCTCCCCCGTCTTTCACGCCGTATTTCACTGCGCCGGCCGCGTGTGAGCAGATTTATTTTTTAATAAGCTCAGCTCATAACCACAGGATCCCTGGCAAAGCCTTTTGTTGTCCGTCCTGTTATTGTTGTTTTTTTGCGCCCGTCCTTCGCCTCCTCGGGGGCGGGCTCGCAGATGAGCTGACAGATTGCCCCGTTGGAGACGCGAGCGGGCGAGCCGGTTGTGATGGATTTTCATGCCATGGTAATTTCATAAGAGCGAAAGGCTCGCCCTCCCCCGCCCTCCCTCGCCCTCCCCCGCCCTCCCCCCGCCACGCTCCCTCTGCTCGGGGGATCAGCGATGGTGAAGTTACGCAGGAGGCCAAAGTGTATTTTGTGAGCTGCTTCCATTTCTAGTTTCCAGTGGCTTTTTGGAAATATGGAGAATTACTTCATATTCATTCTGTGATCCCCCCCCCCGCGCCCCCCTCCACCCCGACACCCCCCCCCCCCCCACCAAACAGCGTGAACTCGGCTGCGGGGGCGAGCGAGATGTTGTGTCTTATTTTTTTATTACTTTCATTGGAGCGTGGTTTCAGATGCCAGGAGGTGAAAGCGCTCACTGGCTCAGGAGGAGATAATGAGCGGAGCGTGAGGCCGTTCCATGCTCACTGTGGTGGGGGGGGACCAGGCTGGGGGGGCTGGAGGACGAGCAGGTGGGGAGGGGGAGTGGAGGGGGCGTTGGCTCAGGTCCCTCAGATATCCAACTATTCCTTTTGACTTCAAATCAACACTTGTGCTGAGGTGGCAGCCGTCGAGATAAAGGAATTAGCAGCGGGGAGCAAAGACGTTTGATCCGATCGGTCTCTGTGTCCTTCAGATAACGTCTCCCAGAGACGTTCCAATGCCGCCGGTCCTTCCTGAAAAAGGGGGACAAAGAAACGTGTCCTTCCTACTAGTGAGCCTTTCAAAAAGCGACAGGGAGTAAAATGCAGAAGATGCCATTCGACTTAGCTTAGCCAGTGCTAACGATGGCGGTCACAGGAGCGCGGCAGAGGTGCGCAGGCGGCGTTCCTCTTTGTGTGTGTGTGTGTGTGCTCTCTGGTGACGCTTGTTTTCATTACCCTTCCCTCTCCTGTTGTTTCTCACACCCTCGTGGAGTTGGAAGGACCGCGTTTAATCAGCTCCATCTGTTGACCCTTGACCCCTGGTGAAATAGTTTTCTGGCGCAACAAGAGGAGGGAAATCAATGGAGCGACAATGTTGCCAAAGTCAAGACGACCTCATTGTGCAGCCCCAAGTAAAGCAAATACACAACATCCAAGCGACGAGATTACAAGACAAACATCCTGAACGTCAGCCGATTCTCTCGGCTTCTTTGATCGCGACACGGCGCGCGCACACTGTGTTTCATGTCATCTGTCAGCAGCACACAAACTGAAGTCAACACCTTTATCCTCCAGGGGCTCGAGAGGAACCGTCGGTTTAATTCTTTTGTGCCGTGTTTCTTAAACTTGCATCTCGTTTCTTGCCGATGACGGAGGTCGACATCGACGGTTGAAACCCGGCCTTTTGCTTTCCACTCCGTGATTTTTCAAAATGACATTACAGATGGACCTCCTTCAAAATCGAAAGTGGGAGTTTGGCTGCGGTCGTCTCTCGTAGTCTGCAAAGCTGTGATTTTTTTTTTGTTGCATTCGCTGGGAAAACCCACGTTGCATCTCGTCCGCTGCGCCACATGTTCTACTTCCTGCGAGGCGTCTCTGGGTTCCTGCACCGGTCACGTGGCGGCATGATGTTCACTGTCTGGCCGTTGGTGGAATTCTTTACGGTGAAGATTTCCCGAGGAAGCAGCTCGATGACTTCATCCACTGACCGGTTTTGAGACTCAGACGTTGTGACGGAGTGAAGCTCCTGAACAGTTGTGAAATGTTTGGTTTCTTTCTCGGAAAGAGGACTTACGGTTCCCTGACAGTCATTTAGTGAGTCAGATGGTTTCTATCTTCCTGGGACTTTCCATGATTGCTTTCCTTTTAGCTGTTGGTCAGTGGGTGGAGGGGAGGGAGGGGGGGGTTCTGGCTGTAATAACACTCATCAAAATATTTGGTGGGGAGGAACAAGGAAAGCGGCTACCGACTGATTGCCCTCTTGAGTTTAATGCTTCATCAAAATCAATTGTTAGTGAACAAATATGCCATTTAAGATGTAATCATATACCTCTAATTACATGTTGTTAGTCGGGTCAGTGAGCTATGCGGCGGGCAGATGACTTTATACCAGCAGTGTTTTTTCTCCTCCAACGCACCGTGCGTCAATCAGTGCTTATTACCCCCCCACTGTTATCTAACACACCTATCTGGAGCTTACGTTGTGTATGTGTGAAAATAGAATAGATCGGTGCAGGATTTATTATCCGCCCTGTGTGTTATGTGCTGCGTGCTCTCTGCAGACTGTACTTCACATGGATGAAGGTGACAGACGCCTTTTCCCTCTTCTCTTCAAACCGAAATGGGACAGTTCCTGTGTGTACATGTCTTTTCTGGTGCGGAGTGCGGCGTGTGATTCAATTCATCTTTGTTATTTTACCTATTTAGTGACACATAAAAGCCCACGTTGCTTCCGTTACTGAGGAACGACTGGAGACTCTGCGAGGCTCCTGAGAGGAGGCGAGGGCAAGTAGCCAAGTGTCCCACGACGGGTCACTTTGTGTTCATGCTTTTTTTAAACCGTTCATTTGTCTCCCCCCCTCTTCGAGCTATTGAAATTGCATATTGACGGTTTTGCAGCTGAATGCAATTTTAATTTTTGCAAGCGCCTGATTGCAATTAAGTATAAATGTTCTCTCGGTTGCCGAAAACACAGCTGGCAGAACACCGGCAGAGAGGAAATGGAGACAAACATGTTACCATATATCTCACTTAAACATGTGCTGATAATATCATGTTGAACCATGTGAAGACAGGTAGTCCTGAAACCTTTTGTAATCCGAACCTCAGACCTGGAAGTAATGCGCAGTGTAACCGGCTGGTAGCCGATATTTCCTCCATCTATCTTCTGAAACATGTGAAGTCGGAAAATGACAAATCTTTCCTCCCCCGCTGTACCTATGTTTTCTCTTTCATTCTTCAAACTGACATTTCTTGGTTTTGCTGTCGATTTTTTTTTTTTTTTTTTTTTTTACGAGCACTTCCTCCACAAAGCAGGAAGACTTTGTTCTCGGTGACTCGAGAGCGTCTGCAGTCGACCGCTGCTCGTTGGTAACTCTGCGTTGGTGCCTTCCTGCTAACGTCTCCCGGCCTCCTCTGTAAGCACGGATTATCGCAGACTATATGTGACGCGAGGACTTGGCGTCCGACGGTCGGCCCCTCGTGTTCTGGCACAGCGATTAAAGGCTTTGCAGCGACGTTTGCTCTCCTTGAATACTTATTTATTGAGACGAGGTCCAAACCGGAAAAGGACGGCACCGTTCACGTGAACACAAAGCGTTGACGAGTTTGATTAGTTGGTTTAAGAGTATTATGAAGAGCTTTTCTACCAGAAGGCTACCATGTTTTTCAGCCTGTGGAGCTGGATCCAATTTACAGGCTTAATAGAAAACACAGCGCTTCTAAGCCTGCGTTGAATTGTGCAATTCCTGTAAGTTCTGTACCGAGAAGAGCTTCTAAAAAAACACCGGCGTGGACGCAGTGGATCCAGCTGTGGGAGTAGATGGGATGTAACGCTCAGTAAAAGCCCTTTATCCACGGCACCCGGGGAGGGAGACACGCGGGGACGGACTAGAGCCCAGCTCTCATTTCGCACCCCAAATAAAACCTGGACGACAGCAGCGCTGCGACCCCGACAGTTCTTCACATCACGGCCTGCGGGACGGATGGACAGGTGTAGGACAGATGTAGGGCAGGACAGGCGTAGGACAGACGTCGTCGCCGCCTAACACCTGACGGGACGGGCAGCGGCCGACCGCGCTCGCCTTCTCGCGGCCATTTAATTACCGAGGGCGGGGTCGGGTACCGGCTGGTCCCGAGGTGCTGATGGGAAATGTCGCTCCAGGCTCTGGGAGGGGAGGGGGGGAGAGGGGGGAGCCATCTGGTGCCACTGTGACACAGAACAGGCCAAAAAGAAGGCTACCATCGCCTGTCCTCTCCACAAAGGAGACTTTGTTCCCCACTCAGCTGTATTTGTATTCTAAAGAGGGGAAATTACAGCACGTAAAGCCGGAATCTTAAAAAGTCAAATCTTGCAGCTAAATTTAGCCTTTCTGTGTGGGAGATTGAGCTGCCAGGTTGCTGTTTTTTTGGGGGGGGTTTTATAGCTGAAAGTCACCATCCTGCTCTTTCGAATGGCACCAAAAACAACCACCTGGCTGCATCAGCTGCGGTGACATTTCAGAAGAGACATGATGAGGAAACCGCCGATGTCGGCGTTTAGAGAGAGACGACGAAGCACCGAGGCGACGAGGGAATAATCAGCGTCTTTATGTTCCGTTCGTTCATCGGGTCCAAGAAGACTGCAAGGAAACTCACGAGGGACGATTACGAAGTCAATAGACAGCGTGATTCTCCGAGACAAACATGTCCCCCCCCCCCCCCCCCGCGACATCAAGGACTAAAAAACCCGCTCCAAGGGGGTTCAATAGAGGGTTTCCTTAAGTGGAGATGAAAGGAAAAACAAAACGATCTGAGCGGATGGAATATTAACGTGCAGCCTACATATTTCCCCACTAACGTTTTCCTCTTCCGTTCGGTGCAGAACCGGTTCCCCTGTGTGCGTAACGTCTGCGCAAACGTGTGTGTACCTGAACGCCGGTGCATGAACAAGCAAGAGACGCCTCGCTGGTCCGACCGGTTTTGTGCCGTCGGGGGCCGGTTGAAGCTGCAGACGGGTTGCATCACATATAACAATGTGTGTGGAAATACATACACACTCACACACACACTCACGCACATGTAGGCACCTCTATAATCAGTCCCCACTCTCCCCATGCAGGCAGAACGTTCCGGAGCTCAAAGGAAGTTATAGTCTCAGTTTTGGTCGCCATTTCACGTCTGGAACAAAAAGCCTCAACGCGCCGAAGAAGCTTCAACGTGCAGCCGCGCGGTTTCACTCGCTCGGCCGCACGGCCGCACGAGGCCGCTGCCGGACGCCGCTCTGCTGCTGCAGCTTTCTCAACGCTACCAACAGTATGTCCCAGAATTATTATCAGGGAAACATTCAACAGATTGAATTGAATGACAAGACGATATTCAGTTAAAACCCTTAAAGCGACACAACTCAAACGAGTTTGGAAACCAATGGATGCGATGAAACGCAAGATGATACTGTTCATATGTGCAGACTATCAGCACGATGGTACATGTTTCCAGCAGACCTGGTGAAATCGTTTAATTACGCGTTATTGATGAACGTGTGGCTGCAGCAGCTTCTCACATCCCCAGGCGACTCCGCATCGTCGTCTTCTCGATTTCTTTTGTGTTTGGCTGCAGTTTGACAGCCGTCCTTCCTTCTTTCCGGCTCTTTCCATCTCGGCTGGGAAATTGCCCGGAAATCTAAAAATCGAGCCTCCGTTTCCCGGGCTGCCCCCTCCCCCCAACCCCTCCCACCCTCACCCCTCCCTCTGGTGGGCTCCCCGGGGTTCCTCCCCCTCGCCCCGGCTCCTGCTATGCTGTCTGCTATCATGCCGAGTGCCTTCCCTGCTGCATAAATCTCTGCATCCTCCCGGAGAAGGAGGGGGGGGGGGGGGGTTGATGAATGGGTTCAGAAAGCTCATTTCAGAGCTTTAGCCCGTTAAGAGGTTTCCTCTGCTGACAGATAAACGGAATGTCGGAAGTTTCTTTATTTTATTTTCTTAGAGCCCACGTTGGAAAAAGTGGGCCGTCAGACTATAAACGCTGTGGTTTATGAGGGGAACACGTCCTTTGTGTAACTGTGATGCCCCACTGACTCCAACCACGGGACCTTTGTCGCTGTAACTAACACACATATATAAAACCAAAAAAAAGCCCTCAGTAAGTCCAGTGTTTTATAGCGAGCTGTCGAACAGAGACGGGCGTGATTATGTGCAGAGGTTTAGTGTGGGATGGATGGTAGCTTCACTGTTCATATCTATGTTGTTGTGCCCTTTCACATTAAATGCTCGACTTCTGAAAACGGTCACATCCGTCTGCAGAAAGGGATTCATTAAAAACACAAATCCTAGATGTGATGGTTTGGATGTTTGCATGTGGAAGATGTCAAATGGGCTTTTTTGATTTTTTTAAAATGTCTAAAAACACGGAGAATAACTGCCCTTCATCAAAGTCCAAGAACTAGAGGCCCCCCCTTCATGTTGTGTCACCTGACAGGAAGTAATGTGCACCACGTGCACGTTACTGCGCGCGGTGACGGAATGACGGATCCTCGTGTCCGATATAAACAAACATACGCGGTCACAGCTGCTCGGATGACACAACGTCTCATGACTTATGAGACCGCATGGTAGTCCATGGCACGGGGGGGGGGGGGGGGGGGGCATGATTAATTTAGAGTTGTGTGACTGGCTGTAGAGAACCTGATCATTATTGGGTCGATGTGGTTGAACTGAATCTCAAGGATCTGTTTTTTTCTTTTTTAAATGGTCGTATTGCGTAGAAAGAGGCTGCGGATGCTCTCAAGTCGAAAAGTGATTAAAGGATGGATACTCATGAGGATCCCATCCTCACGCTCCATCATCGAACGTGTCTTGCTTTTCAGATCACTTCTTTCCTCAGAGCCCCCCCCCACCACCCCCCCGGCCACCGCTCCCCTTATTTTGAAATCTTAAATAGCAGACATAATTATGCCCAACGGTGGCAAAACCACTAACGCACAAATTGACAGCCTCAAAAATAATAACCTCTTTGTCGAGCGTGCTAATTTGTGACTCTGCGATGATCTTCAGCTGTTATCCAGCGTTCATGAGTCAGCATTGTGGACAGCGGTAATTGGGATCGGACTAATGGGCAAAGACTATTGCGAGCGTGGGAGGAGGAGGGGGGGTGGGGGGGGCAGCAGCACAGAACATGTGGACAGCAGAAGCATCACGTGCTTCAAGTGTCGGTTTAGGGAGCTTAAAAAACCAGCCTCCTCTAATTGGAAACACCTTTTTTTTTGGTCTCCACGACGTTGACCGGCTTGTAACTGACTTCATGTTTTTTTTTTTTGGTCCTGAAAACAGCTGCGGGTCAAAGCGATGCTAACGAGAGCGGCTACGGGGAACCAAAAAGCCCAAACCAGAAGCTTTCTCTCACCCCCCCCCCCTCGCCCCCCGTCGCTCCTCCCTCCCCCCTCCCGTTGCCATAGCTCCCGCTCCCTCGTCTCCCGCCGCTTGCACGAGGTTCATGCAAGCAGCCTCGGCTCTGTGGAGAACCTTCTCTTACTGGTCTGCTAGCAGTGACCCATATGCATGAACCGGTGTGACACAGATAAGAAATCCGTCCGTGCATCGCTCCAGCGTTTTTGGATTTGCGTGGTAGCCTCCTCTCCAGCTGCATCCGTCCTCTTGAGGCCCGATGGGATGCAAACTCCCACCCCGGTGTTGGGGATTTGGTACTGAAGTGTAAGTATCACTTTTTCATGCAACACAATAAGAAAAGCTCTTGCAGACTCAACTCAAATATCCTTGCAGAGACTCTGGTCTTTATTTACAATGACCATTCCCATTCGCAGGCATTTGGAGGATGGGTACATTCCGGCTCCCTTGCACCTCATTGGTAATCCCATGCATGATGCGACGCTGCAAAGGGCTCGCCCTGCACCGTTTAAGTGGGGGGGGGGGGGGCGTAATGACATGGTGTTGAGAGGTGACTGCTGAAAGAGGAAGCGGCGCTGCTCTCTCACTGCAGCACGCCCGGCAAACAGCTGCGGGAGATTTGGATGATCACAGCTCAGACAACGCAAATACAACCGTGTGCCGATTTCTTTTTTTAACCTTCTTCCACTCATTTTTTCCCTCACATGATTTTGAGGTGAAGTAACTACACTGTGTGTGTGTGTGTGTGTGTCTGCTCGCACACGGTAATTTAAGGCACTGGTGCATGTTTCCCCTCGATGCCTATTTGGGCCACAGACAGCCGACGTCAAGCCAAGCGCCCCAAATGACCACTGTCGCCTGCTGCGCCTGTGCGTGTGTGGGAGGCGCCCGCGAATCCCGCCGCAGATGGGGTCGGGACTTCAGCCGAGTGTAAGCGGACCAGCAGACGGCGAGGGCAATGCTCAGCGGATCTCCCCCCCCAAACCTCTGCACGGGGGGAGGAGGGGAGGAGGGGGAGAAAGGCCCGCCCGGTTCGGCCTGTTGGTTATGCAGACGGGGTTTTAAAGTAGGCCAGGCCATGCCTGGGAGCGGCCCTGCCAAATTAACTTCCTCGGTCGCCTTGTGAGGCGGCGTTTTGGAGGCGGAGCCTCCGGGGAGCCGGCGCTGTCAAGCCAATGTGGAGCGAAAAAGTACAGGCGCTCTTATTTTGCCTCCCCAGCAGTTGTGCTGACAGTGCAGAAAGCGTCATAATTCGGCCTTAGCTCAAATGTCTGTGACACGGTCAGTTTTATAACAAGAGGTTTACTGGAGGTGGGAATTCATTGTGTAAACCACGGGGGACTGGAAGCCGGCGTTGGCGACAAACCAGCATGTGACCGATGTTTAATCTCCCTTGTCGTTGTGGTGGTTCTCGCCGCGGGACAGCAGTGATATTTACACAGAGAGGAGGGGTTAGGGAACCAAAGGACACTCATCAATAAAAAGAGTGGAATATTTTCAAAAAATGTATTAAAGAAAACACTGTTCCAAATACATTTAAGTGTAAGAGATTTTGGTTATTTTGAAGGCGAGGAGCTATAGTAAGGTATCATTAATTAATCAATGATAGCCCACCGCCGCTCACAGCAGGACTTTGCCTCCATACTCATTTAACTATTTATCCAAATCCACGAGTCTTTTAACACTTTCCATGATGAAATGTCGGTAGCTGTTGAACGGAGAGGCAATCCCACGCTGACAAAGCTCCCCTAATGAAACCGGCTTTCCTGCAGTGTGAGGAAACCCAAAGAGAGGCGGATTGCATTCATGCACGCGCACGTAGACACACACATATGAAGCGTACGGGCCTGTTTCATTCATGCTGGTCGTTACTGGGCAGCAGAAAGGGAAACGGGAGGGGGGGGGGGGGGGGCGTGCAATCATCTCGCTGACTGAAGAGGGAACTAACACGGGGAGACAGAAGAGGAAGGCGAAGAGGAGGAGGGGGAGGAGGAGGCGGCGGCCGGGTCCCACGGAGTACTCGGCAAGCGCCCCGGAGCGAGCGACGACAAGGCCTGATGGACGACGGCGCACGGCGGGCGCACGGCGAGCGCACTCCTCCGGGGCTGGGGGGGGGAGCCGCCAGGTGGTCGGAGACGCAGCCGGACACCAGGAGATGGACGGAAAAAGTTTTTTCAATTTTACCCGGACGTGTCCAGCCAGATGAAACTGGTTGGTCGCCACGGCGATAGCGTTAAGGTTGAAGCAAACCAACTTACATCTTTGCCTGAATCAACTGTAATATGTATAATTGGTATGAACCGTTTCCAACTCCAGCGGAACATCTCATCACAAAAAGCGTCACATACCTGAAACCCCCCCTTTGAGCCGCCGCGCTGCCCCTCGGTGACCAAAATTCAGTTTGTTCAACCATCTGGAAACCAGACACAGTTCCTCCTCACTTAGACGTGTCCCATAGCTGCACCGCGCTCGGTGAAACGTGATTCGAGAGAAGGCGCACTCGACTGCATCGGGGCACCGGGGGCCCCTGAGGTGTACCTGGTGGGCTCATCACTGGGACGTCAGCAGCCAAAGGAAATAAACAAGTACAACCGTACAACTGCTCAGGGGGGACCGGGGGGGGGGGGGGGGGGGGGGTCGGGGGGGGCACACGGGAGAGCTCACTTTTCACTCTCTCTGCCTGGTCAGAATATGCCCAACTCCCCACCAAATCACACTAGTCAGTTCACAGGACAGGGGGGATGTGATATATTTCGAGTGATATATGATGTCAACTAAATCAGTACATGGAGCCGTCTTTGGTCCCAGTTCCATAACTCATCCACCAGAGACCTTGTTAATCATGTATTGGGTTTGCACTAATTGTGTCGAGCCAAGATGCTAAATATTCGTCAGGATCCTTTTGCCCCAAATGAGCAAATTTCAAAAATTCACCTTGAGCTGTTGGAACATGGACATTTTCCACTTTTTGAGGAAGACGTCTAGAGATCAATATCTCTAAATCTAAGGTTGATCGAATGACTGGCTCAATCGCTCAGAGCAATCTACTCACCTGGCTCAGGGTTGTCATTGGCTGCAGCTGTTTGGCAGCTTTAACAGGAGCAAATATTGGACTTAAATTCATTACATGGACACAAACACGTTTCCCAAATGGAGGCTCAAATTGCTTGTTGCTCGCCCCTGGCGCCGCGTTTACATCTTACCCTAAGCAGTAGAAACACCTGTTTGTGCACGTTTAGAGGCGAATCAATACCGAATGAGTATTTAGTCGCAGCGGCGCACCGACGCCCTCAACGTGCCGTCGCCCGCAGCACCTTTAAGATGCAACGTTACGTCCTCATTGCGTGGTGCTTGATTGTGTGTCTGGTGGGGGACATTAAATGCAGTGTGTTGACTCTTTAAAGGAGGCGTGACGCAGAATGCAGGTGGGGCGACGCCAGACAACACAGTCAGGGCTGCAGAAATGCGGCCTGCAAAGCGCCTCGCTGTCCAATTGCAATCCAGTGCATTATAAGACACGGATGAATAAATCCAACCATTTCAGCAGGAGCCGGTCGATGGGGAGCTCGACTCACATCACGCATTGAGCAAGGAAAGTGCGATCTCAACGTGACGCTTTGTTCCTGTGGCAGACCGACTCTGCGGTGAAGCTTTCGTTGTCGATTCGCGGGCAACGTCTTGTTTAGCGAGACGCCTTTGTAGAGTTGACATTTTGCAGATTGGACTGTAGGGTAGGAGACTTTAAACGGCAGCCGTCTGTAGCCGCGCTAGCAGCCCCGCGAGGCTGCACTCACTCATGGATGATTCATAGCGACGATGACAAAATTATGAGGTTAGCATGTTAGCATACTTGTCAGTTAGCGTGAATCCCACAGCTGTGGGCGGACCGGAATGCCGTAATTTTTATGCAAGTAAAATGATTGAATGCTGTGTTGACATTTAAGACTCTTAAAGAGGCTATGGGGGCGGGGGGGGATCCATGCAGCTAGAGGTTATTCAACGCACATTAACCATTTGAAGGGAACCGTTGGAGAGTTCACCTTGTGATTGTGTATTCCGGTGTGTCACTTGAAGGAAATAAATGTAGGTGTTGAATAATGGAGAGACGAAGCTGCTTTCCTTCAGGGGATGAACCAGAAATAGTTTGGAGATGCTAACACTTCTTTTAAGTTAAGAAGGAAGCCTGTTTTCAAGTGCATGCTCTCTGGAACCAAAGGCAGAACAGTAAGTGTTGCTCATCCAAACTCAACATTAGACATTTTCTAACAGTTTTTCATTAAACTGTACAATAGTGAGAAATGTCACATAATAAAAAAAATCGCATCAAAATCCCTTACTGAAACCAGAGGTCCGACAAAGCTACTGGCTACACACAAAAGACTCTCGAAACAACAGCCAGGAATAACTGCATCTGCTCAGTTTCATTGCTGCCTGGTTGTGTGTCTGCAGCTGCACGGGAGTCATTAAGTTAGTTAGTTTAGGCAGCGCTGCGTGTGATGCAGTGGAGGTGAAGAGGCCGGCTCTCTGGCGAGAGAAGCTCCACGGGGTTTTCAAAGCAGAGAGAGTGCCGCCGCGACCTCACAAATGATCCTTTCAGACCAGCAGTTTGGACCAAAACGATGGCCTTCCTGCGGGATGCTGCTTTAACTGTGCGACGGAGACGCGAGGGTACGACAACAGCCGTCGGCAGCGGCCTCACGATCCGCCGAGCCTTATGAATAAATGAGCGGCGCAAAACGACCCCGTCATGCGCTTCTACTTCTCTAATTGACCCGAACGAGGGGCCCCCGGGGGCCCCATCTTGAGATGATGTCACTTCGTTGTTCGGGGATGCTCACCCATGATTTAGGCGCGCGTGTGAACTTTGCAGAGAGTGGCGAGCGCAGCCCTTTGCCGGGTCACTGCCATGCCGATCGTGACATTTGCGTTTGTTGATGACATGCATACTTAAGTTAATCACATTGACATGGGTAGGTTTTTTTTACAGTAACAACGCAGCAGTGTCACCGATGCAGATTATTACTTCTAACTGACATGCAGCTTGACTAATGGATGCCCCTCAAGATGCCTAGAGTGGTACAGATAACTGCTCAGAGCTGCATCTACCCTCTATCCGTAAAGCTGCGTGCGTCACTGCGATGCATGCCGGAGTGATCTCCTTTGTCCGCGTGGAAGATATTCATATCCCTTTTTCCCTGCTGTACTTTTTGTTCCTTTTTTTCATCAATCTGTTCTCGTCACCGCGCAAAACCATTAGCTTTAGCCATAGCTTGCACTGACATAAATCAGAGTGTAATGAGGCTATCTGTATGCTGGACGTGTCATCTATGAGAGTCGCAGCAAAGAGTGCATGGGCACCTTGGCATGGTGGCGGTTGAACGGTTAAAAAAGACACAACGAGCGCGTGTGAGTTAAATTAAAAGGCATGTTTTTCTTGGCTGAGAATAGTTCCGTCGAGCAGGTGATTAGGCCGCTCAGCTCATTTAGAAGCGTCGCTGACTGACTCACTCGATGCCTCCAGGTGGTTTGGATTTATATTAATGTTACTAAATTCAGCTATCCCCTGGCAGGTGCTCTTATGTCAGCGTAACGACTCAGACTAGACAAAAGCACCACATTTAAGGGTTTAAATCCAGGGTTTTTCTGCATTTTTGCATAGGTTATTTTTCTTCCAAAAAGTAACATTTAAAAAAGGAACAAATGCAGAGTTCAAAGTGGGCGGGGACGAAAAATTTCAGAGACGGAAATGCTGCTTTCTGTTTGACTCGGCCATCCGCCGACCTCGGCCTTCGAGGCTGCTCGCCGCTTAAGCAGAAGGTTGAACTAGAGATGGAGAGAAAAGAGTTGCGCCAGTGAGCCGGCTGCTGGCTGCAGACAGCAGAAAGCTAAATTATCAGCAACACTTTGCTTTTTTAAATTCTGCTTTGCAAATTTTGCTTTGCCTTGTAGTTCAGATGTTTAGATACAACCTAATAAAAATAAACCAGCAAGACTTGTTAGCCGACGTGTTCAGAGAATTATTATTACGGCTTAATTTATATATATTCCATCCCGTCTAGCAACAGAAACGATGTTTGTTGCTTCTCAAATGATTTGCTATTGTTAATGTTTTTGAGTTATTAGATAATGGATAAAATGTTTGTTCATAAGCAGCATAGCTATGTTTTACGGTGGCTAAATGCTAAGGCTAGCCAGGCAATGTTTATGCTAACGTTAGTGCTGTTGTGACAATATTTAGCAGATATATTTTTTTACCACGATCCACTATTATAATTATGACACAAATTGATAAACAGCTGTAAATATGAGGTGCAGATAAACCATATGTCATTTGTTTTCGGGGTATTTGGCTCTGAAAACTTGAATGTTGGCAACGGAGGCTGAAGATGGAGCATTTTTCTTTTGGGACGTGAAGATATTTCGGCAATATGAAACATGAATTCCTTCTCATTTCCACATCCGCGGGCCTTAAACAAGAGCCACGTGCCAGATTATCTCCCCCCCCCCCCTTTGCTTGTCCTCCCTACACAAACTCCTAAGCCATACAGATGCTTTTGTAGCTTGGGGACGGACGTGGACGCGCAGGAACGCTGCCAAGCCTCTACAGTAAGATAGGCACACGGCGCTGTGCGACTCCCAGCAGATAAGCCCGGTGGAAGGACGCAGAGAGGAAGCAGGCGAGCGGTCGGGTGTCGCACCCTGCAGGGGTCACAGGCCCGATTATCTACTTCCCCCCCCTGAGGCCCTATCTTATCTCCAGGCACTAGATCTCTGAATCAAATCAATAATCAAACCCCCATGTCGCCACGTGGATTAAAAGTCCAGGCCCACGGTGATTCGTTGATCGGTTGCGTCGGAAAGCGCAGCGAGGGAGAAAAGGGTCTCTCGACACGTAAGGGAGAGCGATGAGCGAGTGGCGGACATTTGGACCCCGGTGCCCTGCACAGTGGCCCGTGGCAATCCCTGCCGTTCTTCTGTTTTCCTCGGCCCTGAAGGAGCCGTCCGTCATGCATTTAGTCGTACAGGCGCTGCCAAATTAAATCCTGGCCCAATGGAGTCGTCTGCACTCGTTTGAAGAGGCCTTGGACGCGTGCCGGGTGTCCAGGAGCTAGATTGTCTCACAAGCGTCCCCCGCGCGTGCACGGCATCACACTTCAGAGTGTTTAAAGATGCACCAGAGGCCACGTTGGTACGCCACCAAACAAAATGACTCAAGTGCAGAAGGCAGGGTTTCAAACAAGTAATTACTTTACTAAACCAAGACGTACAAAAATGCTTAAGGGGTAAGCGGGACAAGAACAACAGCAGCACTCGAAACCCAAGAAAGGACGCGCAAAGCGGCGGCAAGAAAGGGACACACGTGGTTTAAATACACCGAGGAGCTGCAGGTTATTGGACACAGGAGGAAACAATCAGGGCGAGATAACACACCAGGCCAGGAAGTGAAGTTTACCCAGGGACAGGAGAGGCTGGGAAGTACAAAATAAAACAGGAAACAACACACACGCACACACACACACACACACACACCATGACACATTCCACAGCAGTTGACGAGGCTGCGGTTCAACACTTTTTTTATTCATTTGCTGGACTGCTGCCACAAGGAAACGCGGTTTCCTTCCCCAATTGTTCCACTACAATGATCGGAAAATCATAGCAAACAAAAAAGAAATTATTGGTATGACAAGAATAAAGAGCCCCAATCATTCACAGCAACAAAGCAGATGGCAATCAGTAGGGTTTCCTTTTAGGCGAGACATTATAGCCTTTTATATTATAGCTTAACCAAGTAGCAAAGAGAAAACAGTCGTCAGCGGTTGCCTTAATAACGTGCGCGTTTATGTGTTGCATAAATGGGTTCGAAACAGGGTTTCATTCAGACCTCAAGACTGCAGTCGGCCCTTCGGACTCCCCTCAGACTTTGATGGAAGGACGAACCTGCGGCTTCAAGCGGATTAAAGTCAGGAAATGAATTCAGACAAAGCCTCATTTCGACTCCACCAGGGACACAAAACCCATGCGTGGTTACCGACCTGTTTTCTAGCGGAGGATTTTGGATGTCTGCTTACAGTCAACATTGGCATACTTTTAACTGTGGTCACAATGTTTCTTGTAAATAAATCTCACAAAAATGTGAATATCTTTTATGTTTATTAAACTATTGATTCTGACATCAGAAAACAAAAACAAAAGCACTCGATTCCGTAGCAACGTGTTTCTCAGAAAACCCACTTTCAGTAAGGAATCATAAAAGCGAGGGGAGACGCAGAAGCAGGTAGCTGGACATGTCAATTTGAGCGACACGTGAGGGCGAAGAACCCTGTAGAATGATTCTCTCGTAATGACGTTATTACCCCCCCCCCCCCCCCCCCCCCCCCCCTGGGGGACCTCGGTGCAACGGCGAAGCAATCAAGCCGAAAGAGAAGGTCAATTTCATCGCAAATCTGCCGTTGGCCCGGCGACCCGCACGCTTGATTGCGTTCAGTTATGTATTTTTCCGATTGTTGTTGGTGCAAAGCTAGAGCCACGCGGCGATTTCAGAGTTTCTGACTGCTTTGTTCCAGTTTTTCTGTAGATCTCCAGTAAACGGCGTTTAATTAAGTCCAGGTTTTACTGTTTAATCCCTCGGCATGTAAAAGGGCAAGAGACGTGACAACCATTCAATTTGTTGGCCCACCTCTTTGTGTCTCTGCTTTACTGATATGCATGACTTTACATCGAGCAGCATTTGCTTAGGGTAGAAGTATACATGGCCGTTTCAGCCCTTTTTCAACCATAAAATGCAATTATTCAAAGAAAAGTCAGAAGGAAAACCAGCATTGATGTGTTTCACAGTCTTCATTGTTTTTAAATTAATTTAAATGTAATCATCAGATGTAACCACATCTTCCCTGCTTCTGTCATCAAAAACATGAAGTCAAAGCCAATTGAATTGAGCCCTTCAAAAATCAATGTGCCGCGTCCTTCAGTCTGCAGGGTGGATATAAACCAGCAGGAAGTGTACGCGTAACCCTAACACACACACACACACACACACACACCCAGTAGTGACGTGCTCCCAGTTCACCCAGTAGTCACATGCACTCTCTTTAACCCCTCGTGCACCGGTTGCATTTACCCCTTTGTAGGCAGTGAGTTCAGGGACTTTGGGCAGATTGAGTCATTATTACATGCAGCCGTATAAGATCGATGCCACATGAATGAAGTATTAGATAATCAGTGGTTGTCGTAGAGCTCTGGTATTAAAATTAAGGAGTTGTGGCTCTAGTTGCAGTAAACTGCAGACTTGCAATTCAGAAGAAAAGTTTTTTTGAAACATTACACCAATTATAAGTTCTTCTTTAAAAAAAATAGTTTTGTAAAAAATTCCTCGCGGAATTACTGCGAGGAAAAAAAACACATTTACGACGCCACGAAACTCAGCCGCCGCTCTTCGTCTTCGCCCCCTTCTCATTCCGGTCTCGGCCCTCGTCACTTTAAATTTACGGGCCTGTTACGGCTCCTCGATTTAAGGCGCAGCCGGTCCCCGCGGACCGCAGCGCGCCGCCTGGGGGCGGGGGGCGCCGTCGCGGCTCCGCTTTGGGTTTAGAGACGTCCCGGGTCACGGATGACATCAGAAAGTCTTTCCCCCCCGGCGCAGCGCAACGAGGTGGCGGAGCTGGAAGATGTTTTTAACAGCCTGGGTTTGCAGTTGCGCACCTGCTCTCTGCTACGCCACTGCGGCAGTAGATTAAGCCGTATGCTATCCGCCCTCGTCATCTGTCGCTCTGACACCAGACTCACTGGAACAGGTTTAATCCCTGTGGTCACACTGGGGATTTAAACACGACCCCCCCCAGATAATATCCCCGTGTGGGTTTCACGGTTCGCGAGCGCACACACACACAGACACATTTCTGTGCTACGTCGTCGTGATGTAAGCTTCACTTTATCCGAAGCGGACAGATGGAACACGAAACCCAGAGCCAACCCCATTACCTGGACATATTGGAAAAAGGCCCCTTCAGGAGATTTGGATCAGAAGATGTCGGTATTTTCCATATGTCACTGTTAAGATCCCTGATGGTTTAGTAGTTTATCCCATTTTGGTGGTGTTGTGTCACATGTTTTGCCCCTGTCTGTGCACTCACGTCTTCTGTCATTTTCCACGGACTCCGCCCCCAACTGCGTCCCTGCCTCGGTACTCACCTGCCCCCGTCATCCCCTTGATTGGCTTCCCCCTGTGTCTCGTTAATTCCCCCCTCCTTTATATGGGTGTGCCTTCCCTTTCCCCCTGTAAGATTGTCCTTCTGTGTTCCTGGAGTGCTGCATGAACCTGCATGTCCTGACCTCGGAAAACCTTTTTGGTATTTTGATTCCCTCGGTTTTGTGACCGTTTTTTTTAGATCTGTTTTTGATTTTTGAGGCTTCTGGCTGCAGCTTCTTATTAACCATATTGAAAAGCTTTACAAAAGTAAAAGCAGTTTTAATCTTCTCATCTCACGCTCAGGAAAGAGCTTAGACCATTCTTTCGTGGGAATGAGTAACAAGATCTATTCTTGCTTTCTATGTCTAAAGACAAAGGTCCTCACAAATAGTCAAGCACAAGGTCACACACACACACACACACACACGCACACTCACTTCCTTCCCTTGCACGCGGCCATGCTTATCGCTCACCGTTACATCATGCAATTACACTTGAACACAAGAACTTTTGCCGGGCGTATTTCCAAACACGGCGGCGCTCAGAACGGATTACCCGTCATTACAACCGCACACCGGCACAAAAACAACCCGCTGGATATGCCGCACACTCGTCACGACGTTGGTGGAGCGCACAAGATCAACCGTCACAGTAAAATGAGTCTGAGGAGGGATGAATTATGGGTAATTTATTTTCATGAATCTGAGATTGTAGGTAAAGGAGGCCTTGAAGGAGGCTTCTTTAAAGCACAGATTCTTTAGAGCAAAGAAAATGACATTTTGGTCATTAGGCCAAAGAAAATGGTTCTCCCTCCCTTTCAGTCGCTCCATCGTGGTGAGGTCTTGCTTTCTAACTCCTCAATGTGGCTCACTTCAAAAGTGTCTCTCTCTTACGTCCATGACATCAGGTTGTATAAAAGACTGACTCTCTGAATGAACTCTCTCCCTCACAGCGATGCACTCCAACAGCACCACGGCCTTATAACCATCATAATACGAACACAGAACTTCACAACGCGTAGCTGCTCTTAACGCCATGTGGCTGCGAACTAAAGAAAAGGTCACCGTTATTTGGCTGAGAGGAACTTATTTGCTGCAGCCCCGGCCGGTGCGTATTTGAGGGGGATTTCTGGTCACTGCAGTTTACACATGTTACATAAAAAAACACCCTCTGGTGAAATTGGTTAATTTATGAGGAGAGACAATGCGTTCAACACATTTGCCTCCAGGAAACGCACGACGTCAGTAGCCAGTCAGTTGAAAATCCATAACCATAAAGGTCCTCCGTGGTCATGAATAAAATAAAATAAAAAAAAATTGTTTACCATTCTCTCTTCGCCGATCAAAGATCCCGCTCCAACTGAACGCCTTCAAATATTCGCCTTCCTCCTCGACGCAGGCTCGTTGCGTCTCGCCGCATGGTAATGAAGCGAGACGCGACCGGCACACACAAGGACAAAGAACCTCACATCTCCACACAGCGCAAGACGGCCAGCGGGGACGGCTCTGCGGCCTGGACCGGCTGGCCGAGCATGCAGACCCCCCCCCCCCCCCCGGGGGGGACAGGACGCTGAGATGGTGGGTGGGCGGCGCACAGGCCACTTCACTCCGCCTCGGGGGGGTTATTTAGGTGTACTCAAAAAAAAAAATAGCCAGGTCTCGGGGGGCCGATGTGCTGTGTTGCACTCGCTCGCTTCAGCTCTCTGCAGCCCTGTTGGAGGGGGGGGGGGGGGGGGGGGGGTTTCACGTTTTTGGGAGATCACAGAGGCGCTCGTGTAGCTCTTTCAGACCACTGGCTCTCTGTGCACCCCCCCCCCATCCTCTCATCCGCGGCCTCCCGCCACGTCTTTTATCTCCTCTCCGTTGGATTTTTACCAGCACTTTGCTTTGAATTAAAAGAGGGTCAACATTTCTTCTCTTGGACCGGTTTCAAGTGAAGGGAGTCCAGAGGAGAGCAGATGGGATCGTTTGCAAACTCGCAGACCTTTTTGGAAATTCCGCCAACAAGCACGCAGATAAACTAGCGAGCGATGGTTTTGAAGGCCAACGCGGAGTCGATTAGCACACAGTGGCATGTCTGGATGACACAATGTACCAGGCTGGTAATCAAGCACAACCCCCTCCCCCCCCCCGCAGACTTCGTGTGTGGCCTGTATCATTGACCCAACGAGCGGCGGCGGATCAATGTGCCACGTGAGCGAGCGAGCGGGACACCGCTGCCTTCGGGCGCCCGGCAGAGACGGCACGTGTCCACCGCCGCGCCGAACAAAAGACGCGTCGCCTTCGCGGCTTCAGCTTGCGCGTAGGTTGCGGGGGTGGGAGGCGGGGGGTGTGAGGAGGGAACGGCGGGAGGTGTGACTCTCGTTGAGCCGGTTCGAAAGAAAAGAGAAAAAAGGGGGCTCCCGGCTAACGAGCTCCGTTTCGGCGTGCTCGCACTGTGCTCGCACTGGCTGGCTCCGGTGAGAGTGGTTTTTACCTCGCAGGGTTTTATTTTTAATGACGGTACAAGTAGGCGGGACGAAGCTGAGGGCACGCGTTGGGATTCCCCACTCGCGCGTCGCCACTGTTGACCGCGCACCTAATTTCTTTTCAATAAAACATCTCATTTTATCCCTGAAGGCCGTTGACTCCAATTAATCGGTGACTCTTTGTCCGTAGGTGTGTGTATGTGAGAGTGAATGGTTCTCGGTCTCTATGTCAGCCCCCCCCCCCCCCGCACCCCCTTGTCATATCGACGCCGTGATTCAAAGGGAAAGCCGCTTGCCTCGTTAGCGCTCCGGTTCCAGGCCTCGACTGAGGAGCGCAGGTTGTCTGGAGCTATTTCAACAATTTTGGGGGGGGGGGACTCTGCCAAATTCACTGCACGGCGGCGGGTGTAACTCGTCTTGTCAGCTCGTGGGGTTCGGCGAGGTCAGGTCGTCTTAAAAAAAGAGCGACTGGGGAAGCCGCGGGGTTTCAATCAAGGGGACACATTTTGCTTTCTATTTGCTTTCACAGTGGCGGTTAATCCCAGATTAAAGTCACGTTGGGGTTATTTCGTTTCCCTTTTAATGCACGCCGGAGAGAGGAGGGGGCGATATTCGGCGGTCACATGATAAGCATCCAAAAGCAGGAAACGAGCTGTCCTCATCCGGAAGTTGGTGTCCAAAAAAAACCCTCTTGCCTCGAGGTCCAGACCAGCTCTCTACAGACCTCGAGGGGATTCCAAGGTCAAAGTACTTTACCAAATATATAAGTCAAGACATTGCGAGACCATCATAATGTACTGATAATGTACATTTAACGTCCGGTCAATTGAACAAATACTAACATTTAGAAATATTATCATTTACAACTCAATCACATTTCCTGCCTCCTCTCTTTTCAAAATGTCCAGTTTTCTGCTCTGCGGAAAAAGGCCGAGCAGAATATTTTCACCCCTCGATGACTCGATCGGGACGGTGAAAGACGGACGCACTCAATACTTCCGCCTGTTTTTTTTTTGTTTTTTTTTTCCTTCCCCTCGACCACGACTTCGTTAACCTTGTGCTGATTTATCGGCTGTCGTCCCTCCGCGCTCAGTATTCACGCCTCCTCTCGGGCCCCTCTGCTTCAAGTCCAGTGAACGTTTTGGTTGTTTTTTGTTGGTTATTCTATAATTGCATTTTATCGGGTGGTGTTTCACATACGTGTGAGAGCTGATATACGCCCCGCCCCCCCTCCTCCCTCCTCCTGCCCGAGGTTGCCTTGGACACGGGAAGGTGAATCTATTTCGGTCAACATGCACTAAAACGTCCCCGAGGCTTCTTCTTTTTTTCTTTTTTTTATCAACTTCTTACGTGACAGTTTCCCGCCGCCCAGCAAGTTGTTGTGAAATTAGAATCTGTCCATTTTCCCGGCGATTCCAACAGCCGGCTTCCCTTCCGTCGCTCTGAAGCTGGCGGCGTGAAAAGCAAATGTTGTTGTGTTGTTGTTTGGTCCTTTTCTCTTCTCTGGTCTTCTAACAGCTCGATGTGTGCGTGCGGCGTCTCCCCTCTGCGCTGCGTTTGGCTGATTATTCCTTTCATTTCGTTCTGTTCTACAGTTCAGAAAGTGTAATGTCTCATTGCCGGGCTGCTCGGATGCCGCTTGTTGTTTTTCTCAGGAGGTTTGTCATCTCGGATGGATTCTCCCGGCGAACCCCTGCGCGCTTTTAGTTCCCGCTTCAAACGGTTTAAAGGAAGCGCTTTTCAAAGCGCAAAGCTCCGCGATGCTTTCGAGGGAGCCGGTTTATCGTAAGCTGGTTTTCGAACCGTTTGGCTTTCGTAGCTGCGTTGGTGGCTTCACCTCTCGAGGCCGAGGCCGCGTTTCAGCTCCCGTAACCGATGGCAACGCGTCGCTGGCCCACTGCTGGTTCAGCGTTGATCCGCGGCGGCAGTTTCCCTTGATTCCCTTTAAGCCGGTTTGCGTGCCGCTGCTCCGACGTGTCTCCCGGGAGGGATGTGAAGCATTGATCCGCCGTTCCAAACGCCAGGACATTAAAGGGGGACAGCGGCCGGTTGGGTGGTCATTTATCTGGGGACAACTGGCGGGCTGGAGTCACCGTTTTATGTGTTTCTGTGTGTCATGTGTTCTGTCTTTATGGGACCGTCACTGGGACTGATGCTCATTAATGGTGGGAGGAAAAACTATGTCTGAATGGTGCATTGCTCAGTTTACCTGTCACCGGCGGAAAAGGCCAGAACATCGATTTCGGTTCCCGGCAGGCGTGCGAGCGCAGCCCGACGCACGGCCGCTTCGTCCCCTTCGTCGCCCTTTGACTTGAACAGTCTCATCTTGCTTGAATTGCTTTTTGAGCTTTATGATTGTGATTCTGGTGGATAGTTCGACGCGATGTGAGGAAATGTAACTTTGAATTTGTATTCTGAATTTAAACACGGATGTCTTCTTCACGACGTCATCAAATTGTAAGATGACTTAAAGATTCTGGCCCTTCTAACGGCTTTTGATGAACACCATCAAAGGGGGGGACGGGGACGGGGGGGGGGGGGGAGCATGACATTCAGCAAAGGTCCCACAGCCGGATGAAAGCAGTGGAAGTGGAAGTCGCGGATTCGTGGGATCGACGCCAACCTTCCTCAGATTAATAAGTCGCTGTTGGTTGAAAGGGAATCGTTTGAAATGCAGAAAATGGTGGATCCCATCTACGAAACCACCACGCAAAGGTATCCTTCCAGCTCAGTTGCTAGGCGATGCCCCTCATCACACTTACCTTTTATTTTCTCATGCTCTGCCCAGTATTTTGTATTTTACAGTAAGTGTGCGTGGGGTCGGGGGGGGGGGGTGAAGATGAGTTTTCTTCCAACTCACGCCTCCATCGCGCTTCCAAAACGCACCCAAATACATTACGCTAAAGACACTGAAAGCGTTTTTGACATTTTAAAATACGTACAAAGGAGAGCTCCATTAGTGGCTTCGCCTGCGCCAGGTGTACGCGGCTTCACCTGGTGTTTTTCTCGCGACCTTTAGAATTCCTGCACAGCGTTCCGCAGTAAAAAGTGAGTTATTGCTCAGCGCCGGAGGGACGGAGGGAGAGTTAGCGTCGCCCCTGATGGGAAGCGACGTTGGAGGAGGGAGTTTTTGTTCTGCCAGCTACTGTAGATCTCGGGTTTATTGGAACAGCAGGGAGGCTTTCCTCCTCCTCCTCCTCCTCCTCGTAACCACATGGCGAAGCCCGCTTGGTATTCCTGCGGCCCTCTGACTCCTGCATTTGTCATTTGTCGGGGATATAATTAGCTAATGCAGGGTGTGTGACTCAGGTCAGTTAGGCCCCTCGATCTCATTTAGCTTAAAAAAATGATTTAACTTGATGGGTGTTTCGCTGCTGTTGCTTTGGCTGAATAAATAACGCACACAGCACAGAGCTTCATGAAGACACAGCTCTTCTTTGGGATAATTCTGGGTGGTTTTGACACTAAGGCCTTGACATCCTTTTTTTTTTTTTATTGGTTTGTCATATTATCCTGCCTGTGTCTGATCTCCAGAGTGACTTGTGTTTTCTCAGACCACAATGCTTTGCACGCAAAAATAAAAAAATAAGTTACGTAAGACGCGGAGCCTTAAAACCCCGCAGAGCGTTTTTAGAAGCATCTCTGAAACTCGCTCGATGAATAATTCACAGCTGGGAAGACGCATGAGCCGCTGCACACGTCCCCCGTGCCTGCCGTCGTGTTCCTCTGGGTGCAAGGGTACGCGGGGGGTCACCTGACCCGGGGGGGAGGGGGGCACCGGGAGATCCCTGGTGCCGAGGTCGCGCAGGCTTTTTGGCTTAAAGTGGTGAGAGCAGCTGCCACTCAGGGATGCAAGGTGAATACCATTTTCCAGAATTTAAAGTTATAAGCTTCCCTTCTAATGACTGTCCCAGAGACAACGCCCCCTTTTGACGTACAATCTCTTAATGTCTAAATATGAATCGCTTTTTCAAAGTAGCCCCCTACTGGCCATTATAAAGAATGCAGGATGAGGACACTACTGAACACACGTACTTATCCGGCCCCGTTTGATTTGAAATAAAATGCTGAGAGCAGAATTTGACTCTCGGCATTTCAGCGGAAGAAGCCGGCCTCTTCCCAGAATGCAACTGTGGTCCCGCTGTCTCGCTGCTCTGGGACGGGCTGTCAGCCTCCCTCGCATCAAACGGGCGAGCTGAGAGGTCACGACTGGACAATCGACTGTCTCTCTCTTAACTGTCAGGGAAGTAGATAACAAGCCGTGTGTGTGTGTGTTTAGCACGAGTAAAGTGCCAAATATTGAATATCACTTAAGCCTTCTTTTTTTTTCTGCAATAATACACAGTTCTAAAAAAACAAACTATGCTTTCACGTCCACCATGATTATTCACTTTGCTTAATCTCCACTATGCAGATGCATTTTTATATAGTCCTTCACATGAGTGCGAGCCCCCATTTCTAACCGTCACTTCATCGGTGATGAATGGGGGCGAACACACAATTTGTGCATTTTGATTTACGCTTAGCCGCACACACCAGCAGCCAGAGAAGCGGTTTCGCTGGAGGCTTTTGCGATAAAGTAAATTCTTGGTTTTCTCTACTTTCTCCATCCCCTCGCAGGTCAGAAGTGGTCAAGAACATTTGCACATAGTCAATATCTCATTCACTTTTTAGTGAACTTAAACTTTAGAAGTTTAACTCAGCCCTTACTTTTTTATATAATTATAATCGAGTGCCATGGAAACTGCAGCAGGAAGAGAAAATATGGAATGGATGTTTAATAGTTTTTTGATCATTTTCTTTGACTGGATTGGCTCGTGTTTCCAGAGGATGAATCTGGCTTCGTGGTTGACAGTTTTCTGTGGACGGAACGACGCTTCCCGCAGCATCCTTGGCTGTATTCTCTTATTCTGTGATGCCAGTATGATACATAATAAGTGGGGGGTTCTCTTGCTGCACAAACTGAACCATAACCTCAAACTACAGTTTCAGATTAGACTTAAACCTCCCACACGCTCCCACGTTCCCCTGGTCGTGAATCCTTGATGGTGTCTGCTCACCTCGGTGCAGCGACCTGCGACCTCCGAGACCACCGAGCGAAGCCGAGCACGCTCGGAACTCCCGACCCGCTGCGTTTTCTCATCCCCGGTCCGGCTGGCGGCCGACCTCTGTGGCCCGTCAGGAGCGGCCTGTGCTCTTCTCGGACTTGAGAATGTGTTTGCTGCAGCTTTTCGGGGCCCTGCGAAGCCTTGAGGGAGTCAAGCCCCCCCTCGCTTCCTCGTCCAATCTCCTAATTATCCTCTGTTGCCAAGGCAGCTTTTGTCTCGTGTTTTCTTTTCCTCTTTGTTTTTTTTTTCACTCGAGAGAGAGATCCGACGGATTAAGCAGCTGAGGAACAAAAGATCGATTGGAGTGAAGCCGTGCTGCAGGGGCTGAGTTGGAATTTGTCGCAGTCCCCCCCTCGCTGCCACAGCACAGCCGACACGCACACATGCAGAGAGACACAACTTCACCAAGGAGCTCATTCCCTTTGACTCACACGTGTGTGTGTGTGTGGCACACCTTCCCCTGTACGTTGACACCACAGTACAGACAGCACGGCGCTGCAGGGGAAGACCACTGTGGAAATGCAATATCTGCCAAATTCATGCTAAAATGCTCACCTCCGACCCCCCGACGCACCTGATGCGCCTCACCTGGGCCGAGACAGGAAGTGGAATGTTTCTCAAATCATCAGGTCCAACCAATGGTCTCCTCTGAACACACTTGCCTTGTGTTAAGCTCGGGCTAAATTTTTAAAACCAGCGCTCACACATCCGTCCGGCACTCTGACCTCCGACGCAACGATATCGCCGGCGTGGTCGCCAAATGTAACGAGCGTTTCGTAGATAACAACCTAATTATTAGCTGCCTCTCCACACATTAACCGAGCCGGCTGCAGAGAGAGAGGGGAAGCTCCAAGAGGCGCAGCGTTGATGCCGTGAGGGAGGGGAGGGGAGGGCTGGGGGGTTATTGATCCGGCGCCCGGGTGGGGATGACGAACAAATCGTTCGACCCATCCGGTCGCAGTGGACGCGGCCCCCCGGAGGAGAAACAGGCATCGATCTCTCTCCGTGTCAACATCGTCCCCACGACACCCAGAAACGCCTCCAAAGGGCGGGCGAGACATTGTAGGACAATGGGGGGGATGGAGGACTTGGTCGTCATGGTTACCTGGAGGCAGCAGCAGCGACACTCACGTACAGGAAGTTACAGCATGTGGTGTAACTTTGTTTCTTTGCTCGGCGGATTTGAATTATTTTGGTCCGTAAATGATTTTTAAAATAGTTGCTGTCAGAAGGTTTCAGCCTCGTTCAAACATCAACTTGTTTCAGGTTTTCTTCTGGTGTTCTTGATTCCACGCAGAAAACACGCAGTGACTCACTTCCAATCGCGATCAGTGCTGTTCACAATGAGCGTTTGTTTGTCTCGTTTTTTTTTTTTTTTTTATAGTTTCTCCGACACGTTGACATTTTTTCTCTTGATTCAGAGGAAACGGTATTAAAGCGCCTCGTTTCAGACGGAAATAACCTGATAGAACAGACGGTTTTCCTCCGGTAATCATCCTCCCACATGCAAACGCGTGCTCGACGTGATCCTGTCAGCCAGACTCACGGTCCTGCTTCGTGGGGGGGGTATCCCATTGACTTGGCTGCCCCCCCCACCACACTCCCTTTTATGTCTTTATGAGCTGTCTCTGCCCTGTCTACCTCCCTTAATCTCACAGCGGCTATTACTGTAACAGCAGCACCTCAAGGGGGGGGGGGGGGGGGGGGGGCAGGGATTCGAGGAAGGCCCGTAGCCCCCCCCCACCGCCTCCCTCCCTTTTAATGAAAGGCGCACACTTGGGATGCACACTCGGTGTGACGGACGAGCGTTTGCAGGGTCGGAGGATCGATGGTCACAAACTGCTCGTCCTCTGCAGCCCTTCGACTTCCTGTCGACGTGAGCGAGAACTTACATCGAATCCGTGAAATGTCAAAACAATCACAGTCCAGATAAGTGATTTTCTTTTTGAGGGTGGGGGGGCTGAATTCGGAACTATCCTTGCATTCTGGTCACTGTGCGTGTGTGTGTGTGTGGGATCAGAACCCCCTCCTCCCCCTCCTCCCTCCCTAATCGGATTATTATACAAAAGCACGCTGGTGGAAACAGAGCTCTGTAATTAGAGGAATTCAATGGTCTATTAAATCTCCTCCTCAGTGTTCCTGTTGCCATCCAGGGACAGCTGAGAGGCTCCGTTAGCGGAGAGGAAAAGGGAACATTTCATTTGTTTCGGGGGCTGCGAATAACAATTATTCTCAGCGTTTTAAAACCGCCGCAGCTTTTCGAGCACCGAGCACGGCGCCCCCCCCCCCCCGAGTGAGATAACAGACGAGCACGCAGGATCCCGCTTTGCGTCACTGCGGCTGATTCCCCAGTTAGAGGCTCTGGTAACTTGCACATAAGATGCACTTTGACACGACCGGACGTCTGCAGCCATCAACTCAATATTCTGAGTGGTGATGCTGTGACGCCCAGAACGAACCTCCACGTGTTAAATTATCGCGCGCCTGTTAATTATCCCCGGTTAATAACCACCTGCGTCGGCCTAATTTCGCTCTGTGACACTTCATTAGTGCTCATCACGCACCTTCATCATTATTCTGCGATCACAATTCAGGGTATTGAGCTTGATGGCGTTGGGAAGGACTGAGGGAAGCTCCCCGGGAGTTGTGACCCGGCCCTCCAGGTCTGCTGACGAGGAGGTTCGCTCTCATTTCTCTTGACCCCGAGAGGATGTTTAGGAGAGCGGCCCCGGCAGCAACCTGTGTGTGTGTGTGTGTGTAAGCAGCCGCCATTTTGATCCGTTCTCGTCCGTTGGGACAGGAAGGCGCCCGAGTTGGGAGGCGGGGGGGCCGACAAAGACTGTCTGATCAGGTGTTGGAGAGTTCCTGCTGAAGCAAACTAAATGTTTCCTTCACATTAAAAGGCTTTCCACTGACAAAGTGGGATGCTTTTATTGTGAAGGAATGATCGAATCTGGTAACTTGTTGGACCAGCAGGACCCCAACATAACGTGTTTGAAAAGCTCTCGTCTCCGATGTTGTCTTCATCGCTCTCGAGAAAGAGCAACATCCTGTTATTTTTTATTTTACTTGCAAGCAAGATTGATTTCACACGTCGCAGGCAAGAATTTGTTGCATGGGGATATTTTCTCACTTTAACAACCCGTTCTTCTTTCGGATCCAGCAGAGGCGCCTTTTAGTTGCACGCTAATCAGGATTGATTTTGACTTTAGCCTAAAGTAATAAACAATTGCAGTATTTCACCACTTTGTGTGCTTATGTGTGTCAAAACACAGTGTATTTACAGACTTACTGAAAAAGAGATGCTACTTACAGCCCATTTATTTGGAAGCCTTAACTGACATTTGCCCCACTTTTGTTTCTGAGCAAAGTCGCCTTTTTTTTTAGCACGTTTTTGCTAATTTGCTTTGTCAATGTGTTGAAAAATGTAGTGAAAGTAACTGCATGACATCCACTGCTTGAACAGAGCAGAGCAGCTTTCTCTTTTAATTACTCCTACCTGGGAGGTGAACACAGTCTGAGTCGCAAACGAAGGTACAGAAGTTTCTACAAACACCAACATCCTCGAGGGCCTTTTCTTCATTAGTGCTCACTGCGCCCCACGCCGAGAGAATTAAACCACATCCCCTGGAGAAATTGACGGGAGGCTCGAAACCCACCGATCCTTTTCCTCCGTGGTCGCGCTCCGCTGCCTGGAGGGAAAGAAAGATCCGCGTCTCCTCCGAAAACACCTGTGAACGGCGCCAGCAGCTTCCTCATGCAAAGATGTGAAACCTTAAAAGTGAAGTATTCATGCTGCGTTCTGCAGAACAGCTACTGGCATCACGCCGTTGCTTTTGGGTTCCAGCAAAGTGGCGATGCCTTTCTGTGCAAGTCGTGATAAAAAAAAATCTGCAGTCGGATTTGAAAAGATCGGGAGCGTTTTTCTTTAAAGTCAAAGCGTAGTGGGGCCTAATTAAGGAGAGGGGGAGGGGAGGGGGCACTTCGCTGCTCTCTCTGGCAATTCTGGGGATTTTACCGTGTGTTTTTTTTTTTTATAATAATGAGTTGAGGCGCTGGCAGTAAACTCAAGCCGCATGCGGCAGCTTTAATGGCGCTTTTGGTTTCTCACCGAGGCTCTCTGACCTCCACTTGAAAGGCAGCTCAAAGTGTCTGAAGGGTCTAAAAAAAAAGTCTGATGTTACAAAAATGGCGACATGTTGACTTGGTTTTGGTTTCCGCCGACGCAACCAAACCGTCCCGGAATAATATGAGGAAAAGATTTCCGCCAACCCCAAAGAGCACTGTCCTCGGCGTCTGTCCACTGTACGTCGAACACTAAGGTCAGCGGGAAGTCTGACTACAAGGGGCCGCGCCCTGGGAGGAGATGTGCCGGTCCTCCAGCTGACCCCGGCCTCCTAATTGGACGCCGTTACGTAAGCCGGACGAAAAGGAAGAAAGCAGCGAGCGTGCACGAGGGGATGCGGCGTGCATCGAGCGGCGTGCGGTGCGATTTCAGGCCCCAGCAGGGCGGAAGGTTTCATCTCGACGAGGTGGGAATCGTGTTTTTTTTTTTTTTTTCGCTCAGACCGTTGAACACACGAAGCAGCTGAAGGTGCAAAAAAAAAAAAGGCCTTTCTGTTACTTTACGAGGCTGATTGCGTCTGACTTTTAATTGGTCGCAGCGAGTTACCTCGGCGGGCAGCGGACGTGGTCCCCCGATGCGCCTGCGGTCTCGTTCCCAGCATCTCGGAGAGTCACGCTAACGTCTCAAACGGCGCCGCTCGATAGCGTTAATGTTGCCTTTAAATCCAGCTCATTAGTTTCACCGGGGACGCGGCAGCCTCGGAGCACGGTGCATCCCCTGCTTTCTGTTTCCATCAATTAGGAAGCTATAAGGAGAGACGTCTCAGGGGCTTGTTTTAGAGCTGGGTAGTGTGCTTTGTGGGCTGCAGAGTTCCCGGTGTTTAGCGCACACCAACTGTTTTATGTCAGCGCAAAAAGGTTCTTATGCTGGGTGTCAGCGTTCTGGAACAGGGACACCTTTAAGTGCACATACCTGACCCACGGCGTGCGTGCTGGATGCGGTCGATCGTCCGTGGAAAGAGCCGCTCGAAAACAGAAAGGGTGAAAGAGAGGCTTTCAACGTGAGGATGTCGGATTACGAGTGCGAAGAAAAGGTAACCTATCGCCCTGGAACACGAGGCGGTTCCCGGGTCGACAACGTGTGGCAGGGGGAACCGCTGCCCTCGGTCATAGCTTTGAATGATTAGCAGGGGGAAAAAAAGAGACATTTCACGAGGCGTCGAGAAACACTCTGTTAGAGCACTGCAGCGTCCTTCTGGAGCCAGAGAGGCCTTTGGAATGAAGCCTGTCCTGACTGCGCTCTGAAAGGCAGCGATTGACTCCCAATTGTTCCTTTTCAGCCGCCCTCATTTACTCAAATCACTCGTTTTGCTGCCTCGCACAGAGGGGAACGAATCGGCAGGCCGGGTGTCAGCCGGGATTATTCAGTTAACAGAAAGGACAAAACTCTGCCCGGCTCCTTCGCCGGAGCCTCATAAGTCACCGATTGTCATTCTATCAAAAAGGGGCGGCGAGGCGGCTGCCAAAGGGCACCTTCGTCAGTAGGAGAAAGCAAACAGGCCGATGGGTTTGACAGGAAGCCCTCTGTGACCTCAGGGCAGGAATGTCGGGGTTGTTATGACGCGAAGGTAGCGCAGATATTTAGCTTAGCACACAGAATGCCTGGACTGAACAAATGTATAGTCAGACAGTTTGTATTTGGTCTGTTTGGTCCTCCTACTCGTCGCCAGCAGCCGTTACATCGTCCGCTCATGCCGTACTTTCGTCTGCTAAGAAAATCAATATTAATAGCGCTCATTACTTTCCAATTGGGTGATCGTGTGGTCATTATTTTAAAGCCCCGACAGTCCGAGCTGGATGATTAATGGGGAACGCGCTCGTACCTGAGGTGAGACGAGACGCGTTATTATCACATCTATCTTCCCGTGTATCTGCTAATCCGCCCCGCTATTCTATTACAGCCTCACACTCCTCCCGCTTTACCCCAAAAGGAACCGTGAAATCAATCGTTTCGGCGCCGACGAAACCGACTTCCTGTTGATTAAAAACCGATGGAGGCGGCGGGAGGCGCGTTTGGCGGTGAAAAGGCATCCCAGCGAGGGGTTCGGCGTGAACACGAGCGACGCCTCCAAGAGCTCGGGACACAACGGCAACGATACGATGACAACGCCGGGACGGGTGTCTCCCCTCTAATCTGACGCGTCAGATTAGATCTAATTAAAGAGCGGCTGCAAACGTTTGTTGTTATTAAAAGCAATGTCATTGGCCACAGTGCTGGTGTGAGGTCATTACGTCTCCACCAACCGAATCACAGAAATGTTTCTCTTTAGCTAATTGGAGGCTGCACTTGTTTCATGTTTGAATGTGCGCTGGTGGGTAATAGTGGGTTTAGAAGCACTGAGACCCAAAGAAGGATAACACCGCAGAATATAAATGAATCTCATATTTCAGGTTATTTTTAAAAATACGTCCACCTGTCTCAGGCACACTCACATTTAACCTTAACGGTCTTGTATTTCACGCCACGCTGACAGCCGTTTATGTAATTGTTCCCACTTATTTCATCTCGGAGAGCGTGGGCTAAAATCCCCCAAACGCCTCTCTGTGCAAGAACCACAAGCCGCGTCTCCTGAAGCGCCGACGGCGGCGGACGAACCCCATGACCGCGGTGACCTTTTACCGAAGACGTGTCGCACGTCTCCCGTCCGGCCGCAGCGACGGCTCCCTCCTCCTGTCGGGAAGGAGGGAGACTCGACTCGACGCGCTTCCTCTCTCCCTCCCGGTAACGCAGCGGGTGTGGGTAGCAAAGTGGTCCCCCCCCCCCCCCCCCCACGTTGGCCCACAATGCTTCACTGCACTTCTGCAGAGCCAGGTAACTAGGCAACAGCCCTGCCGCTCGACGGAGGTGGGTTTGCAGAGGATGCTGCGGGCAGAATGTGACTTTTGAGATCTTTCGTATTGCGTCACGGCGCGAGACGCCCGGGGACCCGCTGTTTGCCTCACGCCGGCTTTTCAAATACACACATGCATATCGATTATAGGGGGGGGGGGGTTTGTGCAGATGCTGAATACGAAACAAGGGAACTTCCGCCCAGAACTGTGTGACCGTGACCGGCGCCTTACGACTAAAGTTCCCTTCGCCTTGTATGATCGACTCGTGTTTGCTTCGTAGGATTAAGAAGCATTACAGTGGTGATATTTGATATGCAGATAGGTGCTCTCAACGGCATCAAGCGACGCTTGTTTGAATGAATAATGCATCTTTGTTTCCCTCTGGGGATCACTTAGCACACGGTGACGCCGGAGTGGGCGTAATGTGCCCACCTTTGTATTTACCTATTCGCTCCTACATACGTGCGAGCTGCGTGTTGTTTTCCAACCGTTATGCCGTCGGGGGTTTGTTAAGTTTGTTAATCCAAACTTAAGGGCACGATCCGAATAACCGTGCGTCGGGCGGCTCACATCTGCAGGTCAGTTATGAATTGAAATAAGCTTTTCCCGCCGCCCCCTGCACGCTGGGAAGAGCTGTGAGCTTTAATGCACACACAATCAGCTGTCGTCGTTTCCACGAGGTGTGCATGCTTCCCCTTCTTGGGGGGGAAGAGGCCGCAGGAAAACAGCACTTTCAATGCGAACACCCAATCGGCAGGAAAGATGGACGCTGCACGGCGTGTTTGTGCAGCTTCAGAGTTCCCGTTGTGCCTCCAAGTTGCACCAACAAACGAACTCGAGCCGCTTGATTTGATTCTTTTTTTTTTACGCGAGCTGAGAAACGGTGTTGACTCGCTGCGCGGCGATGTGATTATAGAGCAAATGGATTTGGGTCAATTATGCAAATGAGTGACATTTGAAGTGTAGCAGATTGTAATCTGAGCTGATTGGTGTATTTTTTTTCGAAACGGGGGCTCGTTTCAAAGACCCCGTCAATGCGCAGAAGGTCTCCTTGGATGTTTGTAGATAAATTAAAATACACTCACATCCGCAGCTGGCTTGTCCATCTGTGTTTGCAGCAATGCGTCGTCGTGGAAAACAGTCTCCGAAACCCAAAGACAGACGAAGGCAAATGAAGTCACGGGGCAGAAAAAAAATTGTTTTCTCGTTTGTCAATTCAGAATTTCCTCGGTTGACGGCAGACGCACCTGCTGCTGCGAAGTCTCGTTAATCTGCCGCTCCAGGACAGTAATTGTCTCATTTTGTAGTAATGCCTGCGAGCTAATCCGAACTGATAGCAAAAAGAAGCTCTTGTGGCTTCCTTCCACAGCAACATGGTGGGTTGAAACACAGCTCACGAGGCGCCCGTGGCTCCTTCTCACCTGACACCTCCGTTGAGAGGTCGGGGGGGGGGGGCTCTTCTGCTGACAGCGCGCCATGTCACCCGCAGTCCCCTCTCGGCCTCTTTGCAAGTCAGCAGAGGGCCTCTGGCGGGTCCCTGAGGTGCACACGGTGCAGCGTGTGAGTCCCGGCGGTCGACGAGTGTGCTGGTCGCACACTCGTTAGCCCTCGTGCGAGGGCAGGCAGGCCACGTAACTCGCTGGTGGAGAGCCCGACACTAAGCTCCTCATCTCCCCTTCTCCTGCCACCCGGCGGGGGATTCATCTCCCCGCTGACAGGCGCCGTGTCGGCGCCGCAAAGTCCCGCAAGGGCGGCTGTCAGAGGAGTAACAGGGAGCCGCTGCGGTCGGGTTCGGCTTTCTCTCTGCTTTTCATGCTAATCTGACATGTGACACGCACGAGGGAGGGGGAGGCTGCCTAGAACGCCCCCCCCTCTCACATGGCGAGAGTGTGCTCGGCTAATTTGTCTCAGAGGAGCGTTCGTGAGAGGATGGACCAGACACGCTGCGGCCTTCCTCAAGGTTTAATTGCACCGCCGCAGCTCAGCCTCTGTGGTTCTCCCTCTGAGAGGGTGTTACCCGATGCTAGCCGATGCTAGCCGATGCTACCACCCGATGCTACGCGACAGATTCACTTTTTTGTATCTTTTAACTTGCAGAAAGTCAACTCTAAATAGAGAATCTGAGGCTTCACATCAATGAATACATCAATAAATGAGCATGCTTCTGACGAGCCCCCCTCCCGGAGGCTCTTAATAAAACATTCATATTTGCTGTTGTAAACATCTAGAGTCGAACGGGAACAAAATCCACTTTTTAAGATACTTAAAACCGCACGCACAGAAACCAGGAGCATTTTCATGGCTTCTCAATGGAGCCGTCGACCAAACACTCGGTTGCGGTTTGAGTATTGGCAAAATAACTATTGACTCAAAAGAGAAAAGGTTATAACAGGCGCTAAATATATTCAAATCCAGCAAACGGCACCACCATAAAAAGAAACATCTTCCAGCAGTCGCATTGCTTCACCTCCTCGCAGACAGAAATCTGTTTCATTTGAAGGTTTAAATGGAGGAAACAGGAGTGAATGAAGGAGCCATTAGGTTGCCTATTAGGAAACACAATCTCCATTGCGGATCCTTGTTTGATTGAAATGTGAAACATCTTGGAGACCCTGTGCCGTCAGGATTCAGGAATGGATCATTTCTGCACATTAAACACAGAGTAAAGGAGGCTTCCGTGCAGCGAACGCAGCGCTCGCTGCAGCGGGATAATTGAACATAATTGAAGCAACATCGTTGCGTTCCTCACCCGGGGGGGAGGCGAGGCGCAATAATACGAGCGCACCTGAGTCCCCGAAGACACATCTGCCGTACCGTGTCCTGACTGTGGGGGGGGGGAAGTCTTTTGTTGCTTTGTTTACCGGACAAACACCTGAAGCCCAAAGACGCGGGCGGTTTCTATTCGACGTGGCCTTAAATGATCGTTTGAAATGGTCTTTGTAGGGATACTGTCCACACACGCACCTCATCGGCCTGTGGAGACCTCGGAAATGGAATTAGTACTTTCAAAACATGTTTTTTCCACCCGTTTATTTTCTATTTAAAGACCCAAAATGAAGCCTGCAGGCGGAGCACTCGATCGCTGTCACTGTGATCATTAGAAACTGTTTCCACTGACAGCAAATGTAGACATGATTGAGATGTTCATGATGATGATTAATTGGATTATTTATCTCGCAGTGAAATAGTGGGTAGTTGAAGCTGCTGGTTTAAAACGTGTGTGTGTGTGTGTGTGCGCGTGTGACCCACATGATTGGGACCCGCTGTCAGCCGGCACTCTTTCCCCAGGTGTTCGTCTGCTGAAATCCGTGTCACCGAGACAGTAATCGCAGTGAAATGCAGCCGGCTTGTGTTCCCGCTCGCGTGCCGCTCGTCTCAAACTAATCGCTCCCCCATTAGAGCCGTCGTCCCGCCGCTCACGTGGCTGCTTTTGCAGGTTGGGCCACAGACGTGTGAATGATTGTCCCGATGAGGGTTCAGTGTTGTTCTGCACTGGTGGAGATCCAGAGGTCGAGTAGAACAGACGCCACGTGGGTTTGGATTCTCTTTGAAATAAGTGCAGACAAAACCGTTAGCATCTGACACCCGGTGGCTTCATCCCTGTTTTTTATGCAAAACTAAGTGTGTTTGTGAATTTTAACGAATCCCAATGATGATTATTTTATTCTGCTGATGGCAGAAAACGATGAAATGAACATTTATTTCAACCAGCTGTTCGGGCACAAAGCGCGTTATCCCGACAGTGTTGGTGCAATGAAACGCTTTATTTACGCAGTAATGAGCCCGACGTTGTTTTTCGCGTCGCTCGCATGCGTATAAGATTGTCCGCGGCAAACACCAGAGGGGCATGCTGGGTAAACAAGCGGCGGTGCGTGTTCCTCTGGCCGGTCTGCTCTGCTGGACGCGGTGCAGGCGGCACATGGCGACCATCTGGGCCGGAATCTGCGACGTCCGGACAACGCGTTAACCCCTCCCCCCCCCTGCCCCCCTCTCCTTGGGGGACAGACGGTGGACCGTTAATAACGCCGAAGCAGTCGTCTCGGGGGGACGGCGGCGGGAGAACAGCCGGGCGGACACACTGAAGCCCTCTCTCACACACACACACACACACTCGGGGCTCATCGCAGACATGCAGGGGGTGCGCTTGTTTATGAGAGCAGCTTCTGGAACGTCCAGGTGTGAAAGAAGGAGTGCGGGAACATGGCCGTCTCCTCGGGCAGAGGTCCCCCCCCGCTTCTAGACTCCACTAGACGGTATTTGCTCAATGTTAGATATTCCACCACACTGCGCGTGGGGCGGGGGTTTTGTGCTGGAACTGGTCCCCCCTCCTCATCCCCCCCCCCCCCCCCCCGTCCTTCAGGCCAGGAGGATAAAGCCGATCAGAGGGGAGATGGAGGATGAGAAGCAGGGCTCCCCGGCTGCCTGTCTGTCTCCTGGGCTCACAGCTTCCCCTTTACCGCCCCCCACACACATCAGTCACTGTTTCTTCTTCTGACATCCGCTGCAGTTCCCCCCCCTCATCCCCCCTCCCATTGTGATTCCACACTCCCCCAGGGCCCGGTGACCTGTGAGCTCGCCGCGTGGTCACGGCAGCCTCGACGTTAAGACTCGGTCACGTGGCCCCCAAATATGAAGCTGCCAGTTTAAATCTGCACGGAGGTTCTCAGCAGAACAGGAGGCACTGCTTTATTAAAAAGGCAAATACACGTGTTTTCTTTTGCTGCAAGCCCAGAATGGCCATCTGTGTGAGGTTGATAGTAATCACTATATAATTATAATTCTGCATTTCTTCTCGGTTGTAAAGACCCTTTAGAAATAGCACCAAATGTACAATAAAGAAACCATTTAAATCCGAAATGTAGACATATCGTCATTGTCATGCAAAAAAAAGAGTCATTAGAAACGTAATGAGGTAAAGTAAGAAAAGTCATCTGCATTATAAATCAGATCCAACCCAATAGAGCCGATGAGGACGTCACAGGCCTCTGCAATGGATATTTATTCATGAATTGCAGCTACGCTTCCTTCCATGAGAGCGATTTCTGTGATTATCCACCTGTTGTTCGGCTGATGGAGGAACGGAGGAGTGATGGAGGAATATGAAGGGAAACCCTGCAGCTGACCGTCACACGTGGTTCCGTGTGCAGCCGTCAGCTCACGTCGGGTTGTTCTCCACGTGAAATATTTTCTTTGGCTCCTTCGATGAACAACTTCATTCAGAACTCACTGCTAATGCAATTAGCCCCCCGAACAAAATGGTATTGATCGGATAATTCTTCCAAAGTGCTCCTCGATTGAGAGATGGAAGCTCTCTGGAAGCAGCAGGATGAGACACAACGTTAAACCGTCTATACCCCCCCCACACCCTCCCATACTTAAAAAGCACAAAAACCTGTTTAAATCTGTTCAGTGGTGCAAGAAGAGAACCCACAGCTGTCATCACATTTGAATAAGTACTGCTTAATCCTAATTATATGAGCCCCAGCCAGTGAAGCTCACACACACACCTCAAGACAAGATGGTGCTCCTTCTCAGCAAGAAGCTCATTGCGTTTCACCTTCGTTTTGAATGTACAACATCCGCGTGACGGCGAACAGCAGGCCGAGCGACAAGTAGGCGTCGCCACGCGCGGCACAAAGGACGCTGTGGTGCTGGTCTGTCCGTGCCGCCGCGGCGCTCGAGATGGATGGAAATATCCTCAGGCATCTGCTGGGCCACCTGCGATCCATGTGACGCGCCCGAATTACGAGGGACCAGCTTCCTCTTGATGCTGACGCACTGAATTATGAAGCCGAACATCTGGATTCATCACATTAAATCAATTGATGCTACATTATCTTATATCACCTTTGACAGCTGCAGTTACTGCAGGTTATAGAAAACATATGCATGATTTTATTTTATGGAATAGTCTTCCTGCCTAATTAACTGCTAGTAAATGTTTACTGCGAGTAAAGACGTCTTTAATCACATCCAGTGATCATCTGGATGCTTCCGTAGCCGTGCAGCACAAAGTTTCAACTATTACACTTTTGACAAAGCAGTTTTTTAAGGCTGATGTAATTCCCAGGGTGCCTGTCGCTCATATTCTCTTTTCTTCTTCTTCTTCTTCTTTTTTCTGCGCGGTCGCTCAACAACTCGACCTCACGCAAAGTCGAGAAAAAGACTGCGAGGGTGCAGAGGAAGGGCGTAAGTTGCTAGATGTTACTCCGACATGAACCACGAAGCAACGTCAGAAAAGTCCACCTTGTTTATCTCTTTGCAGTAGCTTTTCTCTTTGCCATCTGTCTTCCGGCGTCCATCTTTGCTCCATTTCATAACAACCGAAGGACCTTCGTGGCGTTTGTTTTTCAGGTGCGAGATTGCAGGGCCTTCCATTAAGAGCTGCTCCTCCACTCTGGGAGGAAGATAAATGCAGTACCCCCCTCCCCGACGGCCGGTCCAATGGAGGCTGTGGCACACGGCGGGCAGACAGAACCGAGCGTGGTCATAGAAAACACGGGACGTGGACAGACTGAGGCTTATCGAGCTGCTGCGTAATCGTTTCCTGGACTTTAAGTCATTGCACCCCCAGAATCTCGATGCTCGGTACCCAGCATGGTCTTTGTTTGCTTTATTTGTCTAATTTAATTATCACAGACTCCAGATTTGCAAAGCCCCTAAAGCAGGGGAAGATTACATGTTCTATCTTCGAGCTGATAAGATTTAATCTGTGCAACGATTCATCACCTTGTCTAAAGTTACTTATTTATTTGCTTTAGTGCGCTGAAGTTAAGTCTAATTCCTGCATGAATATTTTGCCGTCGTCGGGAGACAAATGTGGCGTGAGAGTGTTTTATGGAAGGGCGACGACATCACTGAATAGACTAACTCGTATTTCCTCTCACCGATCAGGTGGGCGTGAATCTGTGGAGGCCACGCCTACAAAGCGTTCACTGGAGATCTCGTGGTTGAGAACGTCGGTTTGAAAAGAACGTAGACTTACATGCAGACTTGCATGAACATCCATTGAAAGCATTCGATTCCTTCAACCCGCACTGGTCTCTATTTCAGAGTCTGTGTGCGTTTGTGCGGCAGGGAAGTAAATTCTTTATGGTCATTAATTTACTTCACTAGTGTTTCCACAATATAGCAACTCTACCACGCGACATATGGATCCAGTTTTTGGAGAAAAAAACAGCTAAAAATCCCCTTTTGGGGTCCGATCGGGCCCCTATTGAATACGGTTTGGTTCCAGGGTCCACTTGTCCCTCTCGGGGGGGGGGGGGGGGGGGGGGAGGGGTAGGGGAGAGGGGCGGGCGGGGGCTGCTGCACACAGCTGGGTCGTGACATTTGCAGCCGGCCATTTGCGGACGGCCGTTAAATCATTTTGGCCATTTCGCCGCTAATGTGGCCCGAGTCCCGAGAACATTTATTCATTATTGATGAGAGAATAAACAGGAGATTACCCGACCGAATCGTCCCTCTGGGATGAGACGCTTTTTGTTGGGTGGCTGGTCATCCATGTGCATGTGGCTCAGGGGCAGAAACAAAGCAGCAGGAGGGTTTTTGAGGTTGGGTCAGTGTGGAGGGGGAGTGGCCGGGGGGGTGGGGGGGGGGCGGGGGGGGTAATACAGTAATACAGTAGAAGAAAAATGATAATAAAAAGAAAACAGTGAAAGGAATCCGGCTATTTTTCAGCTCGAGCAGTCGCTGCGCTGTTAAGCAGCAGTCGCCTGTTGCCATGGTAACTACCTGTTAATATTCCGGCAGAGTCCCCCCCCCCCCCCGACAAGCGGAGAGCCCCACTTTCTCACATCAACAAAAAATCGATCGGGCATTCCTGCAGAAAATAAATGGAGCCGCGCCATGTGGTCCCAGATGGGGGAGGGGGGGAGGGCTTGGGGCAGGAGGGCAGGATGGTTCGTGGCCTTCAAGTGACCCGACCGACCTTGATTCCTCCTCTCAGGCCCAGTGGCTCACAGCAAATCAAAGTTGGTTCTTTTCGGGGGGGGGGGGCGCGTTCCCGCGGAGGGATTTCCTGTTCAAAGGTCGGGCAGCGCGGAATTCTACCTCCTCTGCTCTTTGAGTGCTGCAGCCCTTCAGAGGGGCTCGGCTGCGTTCCATGAAAGGCTTCCATATCCGAGCGTCCAGGCGATCCTCTCAAAAGGCCTTTTTTTCTCCTTCCCAAATGGCTCTCCTCTCACGCAAGTCTGGGCAACGAGTTTTTAATTACACACACACACTGCTTGTATTACATTTTATTTTATAGCAAAGGTCTTCACTTGCCACACAATTCAATTATGAAAGTCATTTATTTCCAAAGCTGTGATATAAAAAGAGCTGCGTATTCTCACCTCACACATATTATTATTTCAGCCTCCGGCGCTCCGCTGCGTCCTTCTCTCTCCGATAAAGAAATAAAAAAAATAAATCCCCCAAAAGAATCCCCATGAATGAATGAACTCGCGTCGCCTCGGCACCGGGGACAAAGCGGGTGTCCGCTGCTTGTGACTCGGCCACAGACGTCCCTCCGGTGCCTCGCGGGACCTCGGTGCTCTCTGGATCTTCTCACCTGTTTCCTGGGAAACCCTCTGAGGTTCTCCGGGTGCTCGCCTCGCAGCCTGAAGGTCGCGCTCGCATCCGTCTCCAGCAATGTCGGGGAAGGTCGGCCTTTCACCCGGGAGACTGAAAGTCTGTCCAGAAGGTGGAAAGAAACACACGTGGAACTGATCTGAACGCTGCGCTGCCCGAAAGATCCCCAACACAGCAGCGCAAAAAGGCGTTAATCACATCCCCTCAAACGGGTTCGTGTTGAGAAGAATGAGGCTTTAAAGCTGATTTCAAAGCATCTTTGTTCTGCATTTCCAGAACGGTGTTAATTGCTTTCTTCTGGGCCTTGTGATTCCTGCATTTCTTTGTCCCTCTTGTCCTCCTTTTTCCGCATTCTGGTTCTCTGATGATCTGACATTTGTGTGTGTGTGTGTGTGTGTGTGTGTGTGTGTGTGTGCAGCTCCACACTCCGTCATTAGCGACGGCTTTTGCACGAGCAGCAGTCTGCCCGTCCAGGTGCATCTGAAGTGCTCTCCTGCCCCGGCGTTTCTCCGGAATCCTGATTCCATTTGCCCCGTATGTCCCGCGGTTGGTCCCCCCCCCCCCCGGCCCCCCCTCAGCGTCTTCCTTCCCCCTTTTTCCCGAGTCTCCCAGGAGCCAGACTGGCTTCCTTCTCACCTCCGATGTTTATCGCACCACCAGCACCTCGGATCAAGTATTCACTCTTCTTTGGTTTCTGTTTGGGAGTGTTGGTGAGAGAAACCGTGTGGAGGGAGTGGGAGGTGCAGAGCTGTTTGCGTCTCCATCTGACGGGATGAATAATTCAGCAAAGGGCTCCCTGAATTACATGAAAAGAATAGTTCTTGAACAGCGTCTCCTCGCAGACTTTTCCTCTCCGACGCAACGCGCATGCGTGCTGTTGACTTCGGCAGGTTGTTGTAGACGTGACGTGGATTTCTGTTGGCTTCAGGTGAGGGGCAGGAAACCTAATGTCACTGCTGCAATCACTGTTTGTTGAGGAACAGCGTGCCCCCGAATGCCGCACCCCAATTGGCTCAATTTGAGAGTCGGGCGGGAAGCCAAAGCGACTCCGAAATCACAGCGGGGAGAATTTATTTCAAAGATGGTAATTATGCACTTTGCGTCGTGTCATTTCAAGCGGCGAACAGAAACCTTTTGTGCAGAAGGAGAGCTGCGGCACAAAAACCTAATCACTTTCCTTTTCATTAGAGGGCTCATTGAGGGTTCGTAGTCACGACGCCGGCTGAGATGTTTTCCCCACAAAATGTGCAGATTGTCATTAACCTGCGACTTTTCCACGTTTAATCACATGTTGGTCCTGCGGCTGCTGAAGGCAGCAGAAACTGCTCATTTTTTTGCGAACGTTTTGAGTTGGTGATTCATTTGACATCAGTGGAAATAAGCGTGTTGGTAAATGCGTGGTTTCTCCCCCCCCCCCCCCCCCCCCCCCCCCCCCTTCCCGTCTGCAGGTGTGCTGAGCCTGCCGGAGAGTCTCAACCTGCACCGGGACCAGCAGCGCTCAGGGAGGGGGGGCGAGGGTCCGGCCCACAGCCAGGCCGAGCTGCGCACGCTGGAGCAGTCGCTGCTCGCCACCCGGGTGGGCAGCATCGCAGAGCTGAGTGAGTACGCACACACACACACCTGTGACGTTGTCGTGGGTAATAAAGAGCTGCGGGGTTATGTCCTACAACCCCCCCCCCCCCATTACAGCTGTTCTAACACCTGTCTATGAGTCACACCCGGAGAACCTTTGGATCCAAGGTCACCACTTTTTTTTTAAACTCTGACATCCCATTACTCCCTCCCCCGACCCGATCACATCGCTTCGTTTCAGCTCTAATCCGCTGTGTTTTTTTATTCCCCGGGGTCGAGGCCGCCGCAGGCTGACGCGTGGCTACTAACGCGGGTGACCGGCTGCTCGCAGTCGTTTGGTGGATTTCGTCGCATTCTGTGGCCCGATCTCCTCCTCACAGACCTCACCCCAGTGTGAATGCATGCTGCTACTTTTAGCGTGTTCTGCTGGTGGCCCAGCGCGGTGCGTTTTCTGTAATTACCCCAGTGTTGGTATCACAGCGGAGAACCTGGAAGCGGTGGCTTGCCTCGCGTAGAGCTTTTTAAAAGCCGCTCGGGATCTGCTCGTCCCAACGGTTCGAATTGAAATGAATTTTCGGCTGTTGGCTCGGCATCTGCACGATAAACGGGATCCCTCGAACACTCGAGCAAGTCGAGCGGCCGCACGGAGCCGCCGCTCGGGGCAATTTCACGCCCGAGTTGTTTGGTAATTAGTGGTTGATAAAAGAGCCTCATTTATCACCGTATGCCTAATTTCGTCCTCTCAAGGTGGATAAATACGTCTTATTTCTGGGGTCCCATTGTCTCATTCCGCACGCGCGCGTGTGTGTTAGATATTGTGACCATGCGTGACGTTTGTCTGTCAGCACAGCGAATGAAAGGCGACATGTAATACAGCGCAGGCCTCCATTCCTGAAGCCGGGTGGGCCTGCAGGAGGAAACGTAGCCCAAGATGTTTATGAAACAAAACCCTGCATTTAATTGTGTTTGGGGTTGGAGGTTCTTGGCGCCCTGTTAGTGGGGGAGTCACACATTCCTCTTCTGGTTTCAACGGGCCTTCAAACAAAACAAAGCCACTTTTTTTTAAAAGTCGTGTCTCATCAATTGCACCCTTTTTTTGTTACAACGTATCCTTCCGGAGCGCTTTGTGTGATATCGTGAGAAACCGTTTGTGCCAAGTTTAAACATTAATTCCCGTCTCCTGTGTGACGGTCCGGCAGCTTGAGGGACCACCTGACCACGTGGGTCGTACGTGGACGGAGGCGTACGACAACAGGCTGACTGTTCGCCGCCCCGCAGCTGCATCACAGCTGGATGAAGACGGTGCCAGAGAGAGCAATCCGGCAGCGGCCCGGAAAGCCGTCAGGGTTTTTTTGTTTTTTTTTTGTCGGAGATGGATTTCATTTAAACTGCGTCAACAAAACACCATTGTTTCCGTTTTTCTGGGCTCTCTGACAGCCACTCGCACGTCGCTGTGAGCGAAGGGAGCCGGGGCCGTCGGGCCCCGAGAGCTGCAGGCCGCACACCTCCAGTGTGAAACCACATCCACCGAGCCACTTCTTCATCAAAACCATTTGTGTTGCTGCCGGGCAACATGTCGTTGATATGCAGCGATGTGTTCGTCAAAGCGGCAGCTCAGGGACCGATTGCTGTCGTATTGCACCGCTCTCTCTCTGTTACCACAGCAACCACACTTGAGCAAACCATCGGTTTAGGCGAATTTGCACCTTTTTAAAAAATATATAAATTTGACAACTAAATACACAGTCGTCACTTTGAGTTTGAGGATGATTTGTCGATTCTTGAAGCGTTCAGGCGTCGCTCGCTCCGTATGTTCCCCGGCTGCTCTGCTGGGCACAGTGAGGCAAAGTGCTTATTCTTCAGGGCTGAGTGGATTTCACAAAGGGAGGAATCCCTCTCGCGCTGCAGGAGCTCTGCGACGGTTCGAAAATTGCACAAAGACGAGATGGTTTATTATTTTTTTCTCTCTTCTTGCGGGTCACACTGTCTGACTCTGGATGCTCGCCTGCCAAATTCAAATTTCTATCCCCCAAACAAACCGGCCTTCTCATGATAGACGGTTAATAACGAGCACCCCTGCATTTCTACAGAGTGACTCAGACCTCCTACCTGCCGTCGCCGCTCCATTAACCCACACTCACTTACGTGCGTGTGAGATAATGGGCTCGCTCGCTGACAAGAGGTGTTGCGTTTCATTTCGTTCTAATTTTTTTCACCGTGTTAAGAGTTTGGGAGACATCTCCTGCTTGGCCGTGCTTCCGTCCCCTCCTCATCTCGCATCTGGCCCGCGTCCCAGCGTGCATGATCGGTGCGACTTGTACTCAAAAGGTAAAAAAACGTAACTGAGCTTCTCGCAGAGGGTTTGAGGCCTCTGCATTGAATGCACCCCTCTGACCACTGCAGCTCCTGAGGATAACGTCCCCTCGAGTGCCTTTCCAGCATCTCTCTCTCTCTCTCTCTCTCTCTCTCTCTCTCTAATGGACGTGTTTGGAAAGGTCTTTCGCTCCCTCGTGTCTGTCCGTCGCGGGAGACACATCGGATTACGGAACAAAAGGAGAAAAAAAAGCTATTGTTAAAATGAGCCCGGCTCATTCCGCCTCTGGAACGGAGTGCCGCCATTTCTCCTTATCTGTCTCCCAGCACCTTTTTTTCCAGGAGGAGTGTGGGGGCACGCTGACACAAACCACCCTCCCCTCCCCCCCACACACACACACATCTCTTTCTCATGCACAAAAGACGCACGCCGGGGAAGTCTTGTAGGCTGCGGCTGCTGCTGCTGCACGCTGCAGTAATTACGCGAGGCCGGGTCCCTGATTGTGTTCCGGTTTAACGTCCCTCGACACCCGTCACGGGAACCCCACTCGCTCATCGCAGCGTGATTTCAAACCCGAAGATGTGAGACAACGTTCTCCGCACAACAGCAGCCCTCAGGTGCTCGCTCGGTGTGCATTCTTGAGTGCATTCACTAGCGCGGCGTCCGCGGTCTCAAGGTCAAGAGACGGCTACCGGGGGTTAGGCTGTCGATAACTTCACCCCCGAGAGTAATGCTTGCCTGTTTTTCAGCCATGCTAGCTGTTAGCTAGCTGCCACATCGGCAAAAGGAACCAATGACACGGCAGTTGCATACTTGCAGACGTTAGCATGCTAGCACGCTGTAAATGTACAAGGACAAGTATCAACTTTCTTGTGTTTGTTATTTACCTTGGGTCCGTCTTCAGAAGTCTCACGGACTGTCCCGTTTGTCCTCGGCAATTCGTGGACAATTTCCAAGAGTTTGTGTTTGTGGGCCCGCCACACACACAAAGGTAGAACCAAGGACGCGCGGCGGCTAACGGTCTCGGAGCTTCCCCTGCCAACTTGGCCGACAGCAGCGGAGACGGGGGGGGGGGAGAAGCTCGGCGAGAGCCAAAGACTCACTTAAAGAGCGACCCGTCACGCCCCCCAAAACAACCGCGACACAAATTACGCGACAATGCGCGGCACCGGCCTGAAAACCCGAGTCGTCATGCCGATGCTGCTGCGGGGGAAACGCAGGCGCGCTGATCGAGTGTTTTTCGGCGAGGCGCCAGAAGGCTAATGGAGGTTTTGGGGTAATAAGGCGGGGGATTGGACAGGCGGCTTTTAGTTCTCAACCTCACTGTTTCCTAAAAAATAAAAAGAAGGAAAAAGGTCAGTTGTTTGCAGGGTTGCTTTGATGAAAGGGGACTGTGTCTGGACTGTTTTTTATTTTGACTGAACTCGTGCCGTTAGGAAGGGCACCGGCCTCCGGCTTAACACACCTGGTTCTTCTCTTGTGCAAGGAAATGAAAAGTTATAGTGGCAATAGTTTCCTCATTTAGTAAAACATGAGACAATGTTGCCAAAGACAAGAGCGGATCAGCAGTTTAACTTCAGTTTGATAGATTTTTAAAGTGTTAGAACGATGCATTTGCATGAAACCTTCTGGTCCCGACTGATGTATCTCAGACGGAAAATGACTTTTCCTCTAGCGCCACCATGACATTCATGTTTTAGGTTTTTTAGTGTCTGCCGGTGCACCACATTGGTCCAGACTCCAACATCCTCCAACGATTGAACCCTGAAATGTGGTTTCCACTTTTATGTCCCCCCCTCGGGATGAACAGTAATGGCTTCTGTGACTCTATGGTCATTCCACTAGTTCAAGCAGCTGTGCTTTGTTTCCTGGTATTATCTCATTATTCCAGCCTAAAGTCTCACTTTCTATGCACGCCTGTTTAAATTGCTCTCACACGCCTCTCTACGGTGCATAAGTACACACAACAAAAAGGGAAACGGGAGTAAGCCCTCAGCTGAAATATGACTCTGAATACTATTCAAAGACATCAAGACCCTGCAAAAGTGTTGTACGCTGCGGTTGGGTTTCTGCTCGTCTTCTAAGAAGAGCCATTAAAGTGCCTCAAACAGCCATTACAGGGAGTAAAGTGGCATCCATTTGGAAAGTCCCCTCCTGTGAGTCGGAGGGGGGAAAATGATGACAATGGAACGAGAGAGGCGGCCTGTGTAATCTCCCGTTGCATCTCCACCATGCAGCAAAATGACGCCCATTTGGACCGAGAGAAGTCGTTATCGAGAAGACGAGAGAGAGAAGGCGTCCCCCCCCCCCCCCCCCCCCCCCCCCCCCGAAAGAAGGAATCGCCCCTCGCGATGCGGAGACAAGCATTCGACTTTCCTAAACGGGGATTTCTTTTTTTTCGTTTGCAGCGTCTTGCATCATGGGACCTTCGGGATCCACCTGGCTGACCCCGAAAATCAACTGAGAATAATTATCTGAAATAAAATAGAGGTTTATCTTTTATTTCTCATTAAAAACCAGACCCCGCGGTTGGGTTGAAGGATCCCGGGGGTCAAACAGATGGTGTCGTGCCGCTCTTAAAGACACCAATGCAAAGACCCCTAAACTTCAAAGAATCTTTCTCCAACTTGTTTTCACCACGTGCTCGCCTCTCATTTCACGGCACGCGTTCAGGAATGCGTGACGAGTGACTCCTTGAATCTTGAAGTGGGAGTTTGATGCAGTTAACAGTCGCTCACACATCCGTCAGACGTGCGGCGACTTCATCTCTCGCGTGCGTTCCTCTCCAGCGACGCTTACCCGCAGCGCGTAAAACCGATTAAAACAGCTCCCCTTAAAAGAAATGAGGCAGAAGAGGCTCAACATCTCTGCTTCCTGCATTCATCTGAATCTCGGCTATTCCAAAACGGGCCGCGAGCACGCGGCGCGAGCATCGAGTAGTGTGCCGACGTGAGGCCCTTCAGACGGCATGAATCACTCTCATCATCCTCCAGCGTGTGAAGCGCATGCACTTTGTTCTCTCTTCGGCTGTGGTTTTTTTTTTTTTTTCCTTCTTTCTTCTTTTGCTGCTTCCTTTCTGCCACGCGTCCCGGGCATCGTGAGTTAACTGCGTGAAAGGTGGGTCTGTAGTCCGCTCGGGGGGGGGGCGACGCCTCCCGCTGTTGTTTTGCCGCCGCGACGAGCTTGGAGAGGCCCGTTTGGGGCACGACGGGTTGTCAGCGGACGACGTAGGAATCTTTCATCTCCGTCATCCAACCGTTGACTCGCAGAGGTGTTATTGAGTCACATTTTCCCGACCCGCTGCATGTCCAATCACGATGTGCACGTCCCAGGTACGAGCCGGGGACGGGCGCCACACATCTTCAATCACTTCTTGCTTTATTTAACGGCCCTGCGTACCTTTCCCCGTGTCATTCTGTCATGGCGACGAGCTTCTCGGGACGAGCCCCCCCGCCCCTCCCTTTTGCTCAGCGAGGGTGTTTTTGGAACCAATATGGGAGTGTTCTCTGCAGCTCAGAGCTTCAGGCTGTCACTCGTATGGGTTTTATTCAAATGTCTCTCGTCTTGCGCCCGGGAAGAGGAGCGCAGGAGCTCGACAGCAATATTCCGGCTGCGGTGGGTTTTTTTTTTTTTTTTGGTGTCAGCCTCAAACCACGGTAAATAATGACATCAAGGGCGGGGCGTCAGTTTGTTCTGAGGAATCAACCCTGCGGCCTCACACAGCCGTGTTTCTCTCCCCCCCGCTCAGAGCAATAGATGTTGTTCTTAGATACATCACTAATGACCTCGTGGATGCCATCGTAACATCAGTGAATTAGGACTCTTTGGAGTCTCACACTTTGAGGCTCAAACCTCCTCTGGCGTTCAAAGCCATTCCAGTCGTGCAATGTTTTTCTTCTCGTTTGGCTCCGGCTGCCACCAGACACGGCCAGAAAGCAGGTTCCTCATGGAAGACCTTCAGGAAATGTTCTCCGTGCCGATCTACTGAACTCTGTGGTGGAAACAGCTTCTACATATTATTATTTGATGTTCTCAACCCTTAATAAATCATGACAGAACGAGAGCTCCTCCTGCGTTCGGTGCACGTGAATGACTGAACGTGCGGTGAATCAGAGGCCGTCGTGACGAAGCCGCGGTGGAAGTAGAGCATGTGCGCTCTGGGAATAACGCGTAGGGCTTTGTTACAAAGAGAGTCAGAGAGAGATTGTCTCTCTCACTCTTTGTGTCTTTTATCGCACGTGTCTACTTCCAGGTGATCTCGTGTCCCGGGCGATGCACCTCCTCCAGCCGCTGCACGTGAAGAACCCCGGCAACGGGACTCCGGTCCACCAGAAGACCAGCAGCAGCAGCAGCAGCACGGTGCTGCACTGGGAGCCCGAGGCCCTGTACACCCTCTGCTACTTCATGCACTGCCCGCAGATGGAGTGGGAGAACCCCAACGTCGAGCCCTCCAAAGTCACCCTGCAGACCGAGAGGTGAGTCCAAATGCGACCCCCCCCCCCCCCCTTTTAAAAAACGTACGACGCCGTCAATGGTGGCGCTTTTTCGTTTGCGAGTGAGGGGGCGGGGGAAAAAAACGGTTGATTTCTCTCTGGTTCCCCTGAGGATTTACTCGGCGTGTCAGCCGGCGCTCGGGTTTCCCCCGCGGACCAAATGCTCCGTTTAGCATTCCGCCGAGAGGTTGGAGAACGAGCGGGAAGGTGATAATAGAATGACAGGATAATCTTTTAACTTTTCTGCCCTGCGAGTAGATTACTGAAATACATTTTTGACACCTTTTTTTTTTTTTTTTTTTAAACACTTGCCGGAGTTCAAATCCCCCAGCGCACAAACAGAGACACTAGTCAAACAGAGTGTGTCAATATCTGAAAGCTGCCGCCTTTTATTGAACACGAAGCCGAAGACGGCAGGAAGCAGCTGCACACGCGGTAAACACGCCTGTCCCAAACGGCTCTTCGGTCGGCTGCACGCTGCTTCGAACGAGAGGTTGCGGTTCCTGAGGGAATGAAGCTCCACATACAACATAACTGACTACAACGGGGTGTTAGCCCAATTGATTATTGTTAGCACAATTTATGATTTTTCAAATGTACACGTTAACCTTTGCCTTCGGTTTTACCGGGTGGAGTTCAGTTGTTATGAAAGGGGAGGACGTACCGAAGGATCACAGGAAGGATTTACATTTATGAACCCAATCAATTCCAGAAAGAAACAACAAAACCGAGATGGATGTATTTTCATGTTAGTGTTTGCTAGATGACTACATATGTATATCTATAGATTGATAGATAGATTCTGTCCCATTTTCCTACTCAGAAGGCGAGATTAAGACGGGAGAACCGAGCCCTCTTGAATAAACTGTTTCACACTGGTCTCTTTCGTCTCAATCAAGCAGTTTTTTTTTCCCCGCGTCGGTTTTCTTTTGCCGTTATTTCCCTTTGGGGTTCCTGAGTGGCTCCATTGTGGTGTGAAGTCAGTGGGCCTGAACCGAGAACACCCACCATGTGCCACAGAGGCACTTAACCTACATGATGAAGTAGACACCTTGCACTTTTTGAGTTTAGCGTTTTTTGGCAGCTATTTATTTTCTCATAAAAAACATGAAAGCGTGTCCGTCTGTGCTGGTGGCATTTTCCAAACGCAAAACGTCTAACTTGGCTGCTGGACTGATTTTAAACCAACTCTGTTTTTTCTCCCTCCAAAAAACAAAAGATTATAAGATGTATAGCTGTGAATCTTTATCTTTTCTGTGAAGGCTCATCCTGCTTGTGGGGGGATGTAAAGACGTCAACTGTTTAAAGAATGAATGCCTGCGTGTGTCTGTGTGTGTGTGGATATATTCTCTAACACCGGTTCTGTAAATACATCATGAAATATTAACATGTCAGCCAGGCAAACCTCATTACTGATTTTGATTAAAGGAGGTAATAAGACTTCTGGGAGGCGGCGGCATCTAGATCTTTGTCCTGGGCTCCCTCGGTTATGAAGCATGAATATTGATTTGGTGTCGCTGCCTTTGCAGTTCCATAAAGGCATCTTTAATAACCGAGTTGGTGTCTGCATCGGTCTGCGCGAGGTGATTCATTGTGAATAAGAGCACACGTGTTGTTTTTTTAGCATTCCGGTTCATTTAGATTGATACGATCACACCTTTTTTTCTCTCAGGCCGTTCCTGGTGCTGCCGCCGCTGATGGAGTGGATCCGCGTGGCGGTGGCCCACACGGAGCACCGGCGCAGCTTCTCCGTGGACAGCGACGACGTGCGGCAGGCCGCCCGGCTGCTGCTGCCCGGCGTGGACTGCGAACCCCGGCAGATAAAGTGAGGGCCCGTTTACCCCGTTAGCCGCGACCGAGCTAGCAACTCCTCCTCCTTCAGGTCCCCAGAACGATACATCACAGGTCACGTGTTACTGAATGTGTAGGGAGTAAAAAAAAAAACAAGGAGAAAATAGTCACATGTCATCAGTAAATTGCAGGTCACTCTGTCCTTTGATCATTGCGACAGCAGGACATGTCACCGTGACATTTATTCCTTTTTCTTATTACCTTTCCCTTTTTATTTTACCAGGATGTTTCGATTTTACATGAGTGATTTTTTTACTGAAACATCGTCAGATAAGATCTGTTTAGTGCTAATCAGCAAATGCTAAACTCGGATGATCGTCAAATTAAAAGCATGTTAGCGTTCTCATTTTGGGGTACGCTAGCATGCTGACGCTAGCACGGCGGGACTCTGCAGCGTCTGCTGGCTCCGGTGGTAAATCTTCTCTCTGTTAGTTTCAGTCCGGGTTGAGGGTTTCTCGCGTCTCGGATGCTTGCAGAGAAATAATAAATGAATCGCTGGGAGGGTGAGAGCTGCGATTGTCACGTAACATTTGAAAGAGCGTCGTCAATCGCCTCCTCTGTGACCGCGTGGAAACGGATCGGACCGAGAGGCTTTACGGGAGACGTGAGCGAGCGATAATGATTCGCAGCCAAAAGGCCTCACCTGGAGAAGCAGAGAAAAAAGACTCCTCTTGTGTTTTCCTTTAGCGTGTGATGGAGATCACCAAATCCACATTTCTGAGATGTAATAATCACAGTAATGGATGTGCCGCCCCCGTCCCCCCGTCGCCCCCCTCCCTCGTAGAGCGGAGGACTGTTTCTGTGCCACCAGGAAGCTGGACGCCGCCGCCACGGAGGCCAAGTTCCTGCAGGACCTGGGCTTCAGGATGCTCAACTGCGGCCGAACGGACCTGGTCAAGCAGGCCGTGAACCTGCTGGGGCCCGACGGCATCAACAGCATGAGCGAACAGGTGACGAGGAACGCACACGCACACACACACACACACACTCAACACGTGTGTCATTAAGGAATGGAAAGACTCTGGCAACACAACACCCGTCGGGATAAATTATTTAAAACTCGTAATACAGAAAGCAGGAAAATGTCTTCAAAGGAATCACTTAGTTTCCCCGACGCCGCTCTGACGCGCTTGCGTTTGACCCCCCCGGGTGGATATCTGGCCGCCATTAGAGCGTCTCCACCCGGTGGATTTCCACGGCGCGTCCAGTCAGAGTGAAAAAACATCGCCCGTAACGTTTTTCACTTCTGTTATTTACCTGTGAAAGCCGACAAATCTGCGGGACGCCTGTCGCCCTCACGAGCGACCAAGTGGCTTTAGTGTCGTACTGTGATGTAACACCCTCCCCCCCCCCACAGGGAATGACCCCTCTGATGTACGCCTGCGTGCGCGGGGACGAGGCCATGGTGCAGATGCTGCTCGACGCCGGAGCCGACATCAACAGCGAGGTCAGCGCCCCCCCTCCCACCCCCCCACCGCTGTCAAATCTTTTTGTTGTTGTTGTTGTTGTTGTTTTTCTTTGTGTCCGCAATGTTCACATCTCCATTCTGTTGTATGAACTCCCTCTCTCTGCCCTCCCCCCCCCCCCCTCTGACCCCTCCCCTGGCAGCTCGCTGCATGAAGTGCACAGTTTTTCACCGACACTTTGCCACATTTCACACACGTTCATCGCTGCTGCTTCGCTGAGATTTCTCATTATTCCCTCAATAGAAGCGTTTCTACGCGTTGACCACAAGAAATACACAAAGAAACATACGTGATTTTAAACCCGTGTTCAGCGAAAGCAGCAGCTGTGAGTTGGACTTTTGAGGTTTTGCCATTACTCTCATGATGAGAATCATTTGTATCACACGGCTGACTGTGTTGTCATTGTGTTGCGTTGCTCATTCTGCTGACATGGCGTCTGTTGCTCGCTCCTCTGTGGCTCTCCTCCTTTTCGTTTCCCATGAAATGTGCTTTTGGGGAGTTTTTTTTTCTTTCCTGTGGTCCAGGATCCGGGAACAGATGATGTGCAGCACAGTTTATATTCATTTTTTTTAATCGAATGACACAGAAGACACTTTGTAAGGGCGGAAGGAGTGAAAAGTAAATGTAGCGTGAATCAATTTCTTATCACCTCAAAAGCTCCTCGACTGTTGAATCAAATGATGTTGCTTACTTCTCTTAAGTCATCCTCACATTCCAACACGACGCCGACTCTGCTTCTGCTAAAACCTGCTTAATTATTAATTAATAATTCATTCGTATCAACACAGAAACGCTCGCTGTCGTTTAGCACCGGCGCTCAATCGCTACGTGGCACTTCATTAAGCCACTTCATTAGGGATCACAGAATGACTCGCCCGGGGCGCGTTGGTCGCCTCTCCCGTTTCCTCTCCCGTCTCCTCTCCCGTCTCCTCTCCCGTCTCCTCTCCCGTCTCCTCTCCTGTCTCCTTATAGTCGAGCTGCTCAGGATCGTCTGTGAAACTAACTCAAGAGGAAAATCTCCTCCTGCCATCCTGGCCCCTTCCTTTGCCTACACTTCTCCTCCTGCATCCTGCTCCCCCCCCCCCCCCACTCCCCCATTATCCCCCCCGTCCCGTCCCTGGGCTGTGAATGTTAACGGCTGTATATCTCTCTCCCTGAACTCCACCTATGACTTCCCAGGTGCCAAGCACAGTAAACAAGCACCCCTCAGTTTACCCCGAAACGCGCCATGGGACGCCTCTCACTTTCGCCGTGTTGCACGGACACGTGCCTGTCGTGCAGGTAGTGACGTTCATCACCTGCAACCATTCACCATTGCCCTGACCTTTGCACCAAGATGAGGATATGATGATGATGCTGATGATGATTATGATGATGATGATGATGCCATGTGTAGTTTTTATTGCACCTCCTTCATCCTGAAAGTGCAGCTATTATAATACATGCTAATGATAGACGAGTTATTTAGCCCCCTGCGTTCCTCCACAACTTAAGGACTGACAGCAGCCCCCCCCCCCCCCCCCCCCACAACCCCCCTCCACCTCCCACCGCCCGGCCCCCGGATCCTGATGCTCAGCTTGAAATTGCTTTCACTAGTTATTGTGTGAGCTGACACATGCTGAAAGCCCGATGAGCAGCGTCACCCTTGGGACTTTTTTTAAAATTAGGAATCTGCAATCAGAGAGTTTTAGGGAGGGGCGTAGGGAGGGCCGGGGGGGGGGGGGGGGGTAATTTTAATTTCCCAGTCGTCATCGACAACCAGAAGCTAACGAGGAAGAGTGTGAGCGAGGGCGAGCTCTAAATGGAGGGCTTCAGAGGCGAACCGGAGTGTAACCCACCGTCTCCCCCCTCCCCCCTCGCCTGTTTACCCCACTTCCCCTTCCCTCCCTTCCTTTCCCACCTCCCTCTGACCCCCCCACAGCTGTTGCTGGATAACAGAGCAAACGTGGAGGGCGCCCTGCAGGATGGGGCGGAGAACTACACAGAGACGCCCCTCCAGCTGGCCTCGGCTGCAGGTAACGGGACGTGCCTCTGGTCACCTGACTCTGATCACCTGACTATGATAACCTGGCTCACCCGTTGCGTCGCCCCGTCGTGTTGCTGTGGAATTGTACTTAACGTACAATTCGTGACCCTTTTAGCCAACGCGTAGACTTTAAGAAGTCTCGTCGCCACGGCAACAAGTGACGAAAGGCCGGATAACGAATGCTATTAACCATCCAGAATAAATAATGCAGATTAAATAAAGGCTGCAATGCAGGAACTAATTTGGTTAATGAATAGCAGTGAGGGAATCAGTTCATGCGGGTTCAGAATTCCGCCTGTTTCACTCGACAGTTTTTAAAACAGAACATCCGAGCTTGAATGAAAGTATCAGATGTGAAATGACTTTCCACCGCATGTCCTGTTCTTAATGCTCGGGATGAGTCATTATTCAACTCATTCTTTATGCCGTCGGGTCAGAATGTGGGGAGATCAGAGGAAACCCTTCAGCTTCAGCTCCAGAAAATACACAACACTTCAGAATGAAACGCGGCGGCTGCGGTGTTTTTGAGTGCGTTCTTCGCCTGTCGCCCCGCTCAGGCAACTTCGAGCTGGTGAGCCTGCTCCTGGAAAGAGGCGCCGACCCCATGATCGGGACCATGTGCCGCAACGGCATCTCCTCGGCCCCGCTGGGGGACATGAACTCCTTCAGCCTGGCAGCAGCACACGGCCACAGGTAACACACACACACACACACACACACACCACGGTATTGATCCATCTATGACGGGCAGGTCTCCTCCCGTCGGCTGCGTTAGAGAGCTGTCGGGTAGCCGATGCGGCAATATGGAGACAATCAATTATAGAAGGGTGATGATGCCGCAGCGAGTCGTGAGTCGGTAGTGAGAAAAAGTTCTCACAGCGCACGGAGCTCGGATGTGAACAAAGCGAAGCCTCGAAGTTTGAGACACTATTTGCAGCTGCGTTTACATTTTTAAGCAGCTGCGCGGTGTCGAGCAACAAACGCGTGTTTTGAAGAAGCAGCTTTCACGATGTGGCGCAAGAAGGAAACCAAACGGCCCCGCGTGCGTGCGCTCGAAGACGACGCCTTCCCTTCAATCTTTCATTCCCTGCCTCTCCCCCCCCCTCCAGGAACGTGTTTCGGAAGCTCCTCTCCCAGTCGGACCGGGAGAAGGGGGACGTGCTGTCCCTGGAGGAGATCCTGGCCGAGAGCACGGACCCCGGGGAGAAGAGGTCGGCGCCGCAGGCCAACGGCGGCGGCGGCACGCTGCGAACAGGAAAGGCCCGGCTGCGGGCCCTGAGAGAGGCCATGTACCATAGCGCAGAGCACGGCCATGTGGACATCACCATAGACATCCGCAGCTTAGGTCAGATTCACCGACACATGCTTCCCTGGCGCACACACACGCTTCCGCCAGCCGTCCCGGACATGTGCCCGTGCCGTGTGCCTTGTCCCCTGTCCTGTGCCGTCCCGTACACGCCGATCACAGCCGCTCACCCCGAACCACCGCGCCGCCGCCACAGCGAGCGGGGACCCGTTTTTAAGTATGAAGGGTCAGAGGGGTGCAGGTGACGACCGAATAAAAGTTCTTTCCAAAATGTTATTAAATCCAGCAGAAGTCCTCGTCCTATGAATGTCTTTCCGTGTGTGTGTGTGTCCCCGTGTCCCTCTGCTTGCAGCGTCCGTGCTGACCGTCCTCTGGCCGCAGCCTTGATCCGATTGTTTTTTGCTCAGAAATGAAGAGGCTTTGGAAGCTCAGAAATGACCTCCATGCTGGCGTGAGACTAAAAGCTGCGCTTTGATAAACTATTCGGATTTATTATCTATGTCCGCCGCTCATCCTGTCGTGGGACATTTGTTTCGTCCCCGCGCCCCAGAACGCCGCCGCGTGATGGAAGCATGGTCGGTCCTGTCCCCCGTCCCCCCCGACCCCCCCGGCCAGTATTCACACTCTCGGTTGTCATTCCCAGGCGTCCCGTGGACGCTGCACACCTGGCTCGAGTCCCTGCGCACCTGCTTCGTCCAGCACCGCCGGCCGCTGATCCAGGGCCTCCTCAAGGACTTCTGCTGCATCCAGGAGGACGAGTACACGGAGGAGCTCATCACGCACGGCCTGCCGCTCATGTTCCAGATCCTGCGGTCAAGCAAGGTCATTCTTTCTCTCCGTGCTCGCCTAGAGAGACGTCAGACAGAGTGCTCGTTGACGCTCTGCAGACAGTTCTATCGGCCCGTCTGCGTGCGACTTTAGCTGAAACCTGTATGATCTGCATGGAGCTTTGTCGGCGTGTGTTTGCAGAACGAGGTGATCGGCCAGCAGCTGTCGGTCATCTTCACGCAGTGCTACGGGCCCTTCCCCATCCCAAAGCTCACGGAGATCAAGAAGAAGCAGACCTCGCGCTTGGGTGAGTGTCAACTTTGTCTCCGAAAAGTTGTTGTTTTCTTTTCGTTTTCAGTTTGGGAAGGTCCACTTTGTTTCTATGAGCTCATTATAGTTTCCAGTGGCTGATCCGCATGTAATTAGTCATATTAATCAACAGTTTCTCTCCTCTGGTGAAACGTGCTCTGCAGCCGATGCGCTGCCACGAACTCCCCGTAATGACGAGATTCATCGGCCCCATCTGCTGGCGAAAGCTCCTTCTAAAGTGGGGAAGGTCACGGTCATTTCCACATTCCCCATTTCTCTCACGTTTCATGTAATTACAGCAGCAGGCGTCCGATAAACGTTTAGCGGCTGTGCTTCGGCGCCACCTGGTGTTTCACCAGGGGTCACGTTGGGAAAACGTCAAACCGGCGGCTTGCTTTCTGCGCGCAGAGGAGGACGGTTTTCAGAAGCGTCACGATGTGGTTTGCTCCTCTGTTTTTATCGTCTTCAGACCCCCACTTCCTCAACAACAAGGACATGTCGGACGTTACCTTCCTGGTGGAGGGGAAGCCCTTTTATGCACATAAAGTGTTGCTGTTCACAGCTTCGCCGAGGTAAAGGCCGAACCCGCCAGGTTTTTTTTATTTATTTTTTTTATTTTGCGTAATCCTCACACATCCGCCTGCGATTTTTCCTTTGTTTCCTTGCAGGTTCAAGTCGCTCCTCCAGAACCGACCGGCAGCGGAAAACACCTGCATCGAGATCAGCCACGTCAAGTACAACATTTTCCACGTGAGTTGCACCCGTCGCCGCGGCACGTCTGAGCGGGGAGAAAGAGGCCCGAGGCATAAACGCTGTCCTGTGTTTCAGCTGGTGATGCAGTATCTGTACTGCGGAGGCACCGAGTTGCTGCACATACGCAACACCGAGGTCATGGAGGTGAGAGAGAGAGAGAGAGAGAGAGAGAGAGACGCAGCGCAGCGTCTGGCTTTCATCTGATCCTGAGTCTGTGTCGGCTCTTCTGTTCCTCGCAGCTCCTGTCCGCCGCCAAGTTCTTCCAACTAGAGGCCCTTCAGAGACACTGTGAGATCATCTGCTCCAAGAACATCACCACGGAGACCTGCGTGGACCTCTACAAACACGCCAAGGTGGGACGTCTTTGTGCACAGAGATGCTCGTTTCTTTAAGCCGGGCTTTTTCTAGCATCGCCAACTTAATTACTTTTCAGCCACGAAGCTCCGTCGACTCACACTAATAACTCATCGCAACGTTGGCGACAGGCTGGTGAACGTGGGACTGCACATGTGATTTATTTCCAAGTGTGACTCGGGCCGGCGCATCGGGGAGAAGCCAGAGGGCCGGTTCCCAACGTGATTCGAGATCAATTAGGTGGAGAAACTAATCTCTGGGGTTTTGCTAAGGAAAGGAAAATACCTCCTTAGTTGTAATCATGAAAATATGCACATACTGAAAAGTCATCACAGCAAAGGCGTCTTTTTTTTTTCTCCGCAGTTCCTCGGTGCCGCCGAGCTCACGGCTTTCATCGAGGGCTACTTCCTGAAGAACATGGTGCTGCTCATCGAGCTCGACGGCTTCAAGCAGCTGCTGTACGACCCCGCCCCCCCCGCCGCCGCCGAGAGCCCCGCCTCCAGCCCCGGCATCTGCTCCGACATCCTCCTCGACCTGGAGAAGACTCTGGCCACGCGCATCCACTCCATCCACCTCTCCACCTCCAAGGGCTCCGTGGTGTGACGCTCCGCCCCTCCCAGACCCGCACTCCCCTCCCCCTCTCGAAGGCCCGTCCTCCCCCCCGCCCCCGCGGCCCAGGTGCACGACTGTCGGGTGTTTCTACGTCAGGGGTTCTCTTAAAGTCGGCATACTTGAGAGAGAGAGAGAGAGGACTCGTGGATCAATACAACAAACACCCCCCCCCCCCCCCTCCACCTCCGTCCCCCACCCGCCGTGCATGAGATACGTTCTTTCCGCCTTGTTTGTGCGCGTAGAACTCAATAAAAGCAGCTTTGTCATCGTCTCCGATATGAGACCCTTTACAGACCTTACGGAAGCGGACGCCATCGCAGAGTTGGACTCAGCGACCCAATAACAGTGACCAGTAGCAACGCCAGCAGACGGACCCCCCCCTCCCCCACTTTGCCCCCCCGGACCACGGCCCCACGGCCGCGCTGACCGTTCTTCTTCTTTTCTTTATGCATGACACCTCCTCGTCTGAGCCGCCATGCAGAGCTGACCTCACTGGAGGGGGTCCAGCCCTAACCCTAAACCCTAACCCTAACCCGCTTCTTCTGGACTTTCTGTCCACGTGGAGACGGATTACGGTTTCTCCTTAGAAGACGTTTAAAGCAAAAGTGTAAATAGGTCCCTGAAGCGGCCGTGCTGGTCGTTGCTGTTGCTGTGAACTGATGTACAGGATTCTCCCATCGGCCCCATCGAATGTCCCCTGAACACTTTGTGTGTCCGTTTTATGCAAAAAACGCCGCATGTTGCGCCTCTTTGTTTGGCTTTGGGTGTGCTTTCCGTTTAATCTGGGCCATCGGTGTTCGTTCCCCCTCCAGGTGCGATCAACGGACGCTCCCTTCAATCACTGAGCTATTTCAGCAACCATTCCAAGTGATCGGGGCAGATAACGAGACGCTGCATTTCTCAATAACAGCAATTACGTGAAGGAGCGGTTGGATTCCCACGCGCCGTCATCAGAGACGCGTTTATTAGAGACGCCACGGTGTGACTCACGATGCACATCTCAGCGCGCAGCGTTTAGTGCGTTGGGTCTTTGTGCCCCCCCCCCCCCCAAGGGTCAAAAGTCGGTGCATAACAGTCGCTCAAATGAAAAGGTGACTTGAGATTTGCTTCTCATTGGTCCGTCGAGCTTTTGGCACAAAAGAGGAGTTTGGTGAACCTCGCGTCTCTAATGAACTCTCCACATGTTACCCCCCCCCCCCCCCCCCCCCCATGTGTGCATTAGACAATACAGCCCCCCCTTGTTCGTCCTCGGGTTCACACAACATTTTGTGAATGTAACAATGCAACAGAGGGTCGATAGTTACATAATGTGCAATATCTGCAATCCAGCAACCAACCAAAAACCCAAACGCTTCCCTCTGTCTCCGGCGGCCTGCGATGCAAACGGCCCGGAAGCGCCCTCGTGCTGTGCGAACGCCGCGCCGATCCGACCGCGCCGTTCCTTCAGAAAGCATCGTAGCGCACTCTACACTTTTCATTTGGGGCCATAAAACAACACTTCAACCGAAGTTGAAGTGTTGAAGTTCTGTGAATAGTTAGAGGATGAAATATAGATATTGTCCTACGACTTTATTTTCTTACCTACATGGACATATATTTTATTTTACATTCCACGACGCAAGTGAAAAAGATTATTTGAAAAGATGCATCTTGGGTTTTGAAACGAAGCAATATTTCCATGTATTACTGAGTGACGATGAATAACAGCTACGGTGTAAATGTGAATCTAACTCGCGTTTCTTTCTGTTTCTGGTTAAAACCCCATTCTTTACATTGATTCATGGCACACGGCCGTATCTCTAATGAAACGTTCTATCTGAAGGCGACATGTGACTCAAAGATGCAAACCAGTTTGTCTCCACAGAGTGGAATGATGTCAAGCACCTTTTGTGCTCAAACACACACGCTTGAGTCTTATTGTGGTCAAACAGCAGCTCAGTAGGACTTTAGAATCAGAGAAAAACAAAAGGCTTTTCCTCTGTGTCTTTTTATTAGCTTTGATACGATGTAATTAGCTGACGATGAGCTTCTGACTTGAAACTGGGTCGAAGCCGCAGAGTAAAAGTCTGTTCGCATGGCTCTTCTTGTTTAATGTTGTCCAGAATGCGCTTCGTCAAACAACACTCCCCTTGTTTCGTGTCTGCATTTATTTTTTGGTTCCTGGTAATAAACGACATCGGAAACGTGCATGGGATACTCTCTAGATTTCAAATCCACAGGAGGGGATGGCGGTGAACTTTTGCTGTTATTTTTCCTTTGAGAACATGTATATTGTACAAAATATATATATATATGAAATAGAAATTATACATGGAGTGAGAAGCAGGGATGTGGTGGAGTATAACAACAAAGAGGAATGTTACACTCGTGCTACAGTTTCTGTTGACATGCTTTTGTGTACAGCTAATAAACACCAGAGTTTAAAAAAGGGTTTTTTTCTGTTGCTTTATTTATAAAAAAAAACTTGGCACCAAACATGCAGACAGCAGAACGCAGCAATATCCAACGGAAGCAAACAAAGTAGTTACAAGGACACTGCCGGCTGCTCAGGAAGAAAAAGGTGACAAGTGTGGCCTCAGTCCAGCAGCCGGGTGTTTTATTGATGCTTTTACATCCTTTTATCAACGGAGCAAATAACTCGAGGCACTAAATGTCCCGACGGTTCCCTGAGACAGAGGTCTTCCTGCAGTCAGGCTGATCAAGAAATACAAGGCCTTAAAACTTCTGGAGCAGAATTTGGCAACGATTCTTATTTTTCATTCTCTGCTTATAAATAAAATAAATGAATGTCTCCATTTGCGAGGTTTTTTGAAGTACTTAAAAGTATCCTGGAATCAAAGCTGTAACAGCATGATAGTGTTATATAATACCAGATTAAGTTGCTTAACAATGTCTAGTGTGACCTTTCTAGGAGGTCTTTTCCCTGCATGAATATTGGCAACTAATGAAAATAATGATTTAAGATAAAACAAATATAAATCACTTACTCCAGCACCACAGTTCTGAATATGTGCGACAAAAGCGAAACCTTTTCATTAAAATAAATGATGGAATTCATCCTAATTTCAAATCGTCAATCACTTATCAAGGTGATCAAAGAGTGAAATCCTTTAAAAGAGGAAGACTTTGCTGTACATTGCTACAGAAGATGCTCGTTTCACAAATACAGTAAATGTTTAAGCTCGATTCCTCAAATGGCCACTGGGGGCAGCAACGACCAAAGCCTCTTCATCTCAGTCCGAGACTCCTCCTCCGAAGAAGAAAATGACCATGTTTCCACCGCAGGCGACCGCGAAGTTGGTCAAAGTAGTCCGCGGGGTCAATTTCGTGACTCAAGTTAACGTCATGGGGCATTAGCATGTCACACACCAGCTGACGCGAGCCCGCAATAAACCCGCGGCCGCTGAGTGAAACCGGGAGGGTCGGGGGGCACGTTTGTTGGTGACCAACCTACGCCTGCGCACTCCACGCTGAATATCGAGCCGCCCTTCTTCTCCGCCAACTTGCACCGCGGGACCGGGCGGACGGCGAGTCACAAGAACCCTGAGTTAATTTGCTCATATTTTTTGAACATTCAACGGCATTAAAATGGAGAGCCCGTACGGCACGGAAAACGGTAAGCCGACGATTGTTTAAACAGATGTCGCCTGCCGCGAGTTACCGTCTTCACTTTTGGATTGTGTGCGCCCGATTTTGAACATGGCGTACCCCGCTCTGAGATGGCGGTGGCTTTGTGCTACGTTGCGGCGCTAGCGAGCATCTGAAGTGTAACGATAGTTACTGGAAAATAATTCAGGTCTGCTTGGCTCGCTTTTAGCTCGCTGCCCAGCCCATGCATTAGGGTTCATTCGATCTCTAGTGAAATGCACCAACTGGCAACTAGGTTCGCATTCATTCGCCACTTTAAACTAGCAACGGCTGCTAGCTAGCGGCTAAAAACATAGCTAACGTTACACACAAGAGAGCTAACGTTAGCTAACGCCGGGAAGTCGAGGCAGTATTCAAATAAAACTCCTAAATCAAATCAATGCCACCCGAACCATTTAAGCAACTCCCATAGCAAAGTTAGTCTCGACTTCTTCGGTCATGTTTACGACTTAACTGTTAAGTTGGTTGTGGTGGTCATGTGCTGTGAGTTGTAATTACGACACGGTTGCCAGTCTGTGAAGGCAACACAGGTCGTTCGGAGATGCGGGGGGGGGGGGGACGTGAACGTTACACCTCAAGTGACCTCAGAGGTTGACTTGCGTCAGTTTAAGTACCAATAACAACAGGAATAGTTATGTTTGAACACTTAAGCCATTATTTCAGTTTATTGTGAAAAATATGGTAATGACGATGACATTCCCAGATTAATGTGTGTTTATTTAAATTACCACACACTAATTAAGCCTGGGGTCATGCAGTTTATAGCATAGTAATGTTCCCACTGGTTGGTTAATTAGGCGCTCTGGGTACTTGGTTGACATTTAACGTTATAATTATTGTCATCAGGGATCATTTTAAATGCTCATGTAGAACCCCCTTTGTACAGACAGCAGTTGTCTGCGTTTCTAACTCCTTTTTTAAAAATATTTCTTCCAGACGCCCATCTGCTCCTGCCGTCTCTCCGCCTCTTCATTCCTCCGCTGCGCCTGGTGTCGGCAGCCATGTGGCAGGTGGTGCAGCAGGGCAGCGTGCAGGACTACGGCATGGTGGAGGAGTTCGTCAGCACGGTTTCAGACATCGTACCTGAGCTTCTGAACGCGGATCAGAAAGCCCAACTCCTGCTGGGACTCAGAGCGCGGGTATGGCGAGGACACACGATGGGCTTTGGTAGATGTTAAATCACATCAGTTTGTTTTCTTCCTTCCAGATTTTATGACGGCAAAATAAAGTGTAAAAAATGTTTGACCTCCAAATTCACATCACATCGCCTAAACGTTTGTTCGCAGGTGGTCCTTGAATTGTGTCGGGCCGAGCAGATCGGAGACGCAGAGATCATCGAGATGCACCTGGAGCGCATCAAGACCCTCGTGTCCACTTGGGCGGCGCAGGTTGGCTCCTCCGCATGCCGGTCAGCTGCGCCGTTGTGTTTTCTGTCAAATTGTCATCTTTTTGTCTCTCCATCTTTGGTTGCAGCCGTGTTTGGCAGAGGTCAACATTCCAGAATCCAACTTCGTGGATCAGATCGAACTGCTGTTGAAAGACGCCGACGAGAAGGAGAAGTTTTTCCAGGTCTGTGTGTTTACAGAAGACGAACGGAAGAGGCCTTTTTACACAATACTTGGTTGTTTTTGTGCATTAAACAGACTTTCTTTTTCCAGGATGTTTTCCCCACGGATTTCGGTCCTGACTACGACAGCGCTCTGCAGGTGCTAATGCTGGATTTTCTCTCCCGATTGGAGAAGCTTCTTCCCGTGCCAGACATTCAGCAGGTACTGGAACATGAATCTGCTTAGAAATCCTATAACTCGAGAACGCTTCGCTGATCGTCATCTGGGCGTCCTTGCGTACTTCGCTAACAGTAGCTGCTGATGGCTCATTCAGAGAACTTTTATTATTATTTGAATGTCAGACTTTTACTCTCCTGTCTCACCATAATGATTTGCTTGGCTTTACTAAAGTTCAGAGTATCTATTCAACTTGGTTCTTATTGTCCTATAACAGTGACGCTCATCTAATCCATCCATTTATTCATTTTTTGCATTTCTTAGTGTTAACCTGAAACCTCCCTGTACTACTGCACGTTGAATGTTTTTTCCATTGCATTGTTTTACTAGACAGCGTCCATGCTCAGTGCGGTCCCGTCCGCCCTGGAGGAGTGTGTGCACTCTGTTCCCGACCCACAGCACCTGAGAACGGTGCTGCTGTACCAGACGACCCTGGGACACCTGGATCTATCTGGTGAGTCACATATATAGCAAACACACACAGATATCTATATACATGTGTGTTCATAAAGATGACGGCCTCGCTCTCCCCCACAGATGAAACTCCAACCATTCCTTCGTCTTTTGGAAACTGCATCCTGTCGTCGCTGTCCCTCCCCCAGCTGGAGAAGGTTGTGATTGATGCGGACCACATGCAGCTGCAGCCCCCGTCGGAGCACATCGAAGGCAGCATGACGGTGCAGGTGGAGGGCGAAACCGTGACGCTGCTGGACTACATACAGATGGAGCCGCCGCCGGGTTTGGTAGCGCCTGAGGAAGATGACGAGGAAGGAGAAGGCGAGCTGAACGAGGGGGAGGCCAGTGAGGATGTCGGCGACGCCCTGAAGCCGGCGGCCTTTCAGCCGCTGAAGCAAAGCAAACGGCTGCAGGGGAAGAGAAACGCTCTGAAGGAAAAGGAGTCGGCGGCAGCCAAGAGGCAGAGGAAGAAATACTCCAACGACAAAACGTGTCCCGTGTGCAGCAAGATCTTCCTGCGGGCCGCGGCCATGAGGCGGCACCAGGAAACCCACTCGGCGAACCGGGAGTTCAAGTACAAGTGCGCCAACTGCGACAAGCGGTTCAGGGACCATTACGACATGAACCGACACAACATGCGCGTGCACGAGAAGGACGAGCTCGGTTACGGCGGCAAAGAGGAAGACGACGAGGAGGACGACGAAGACGACGCCGGCACCTCTGAGACGCCGGAACACAAGAACTGCGCCCTGTGCGGGAAGTATTTTGGCCGGCGGGTGGACATGGAGCGCCACATGAGGTCCCACTCAGAGGACCGGCCGTACAACTGCTGCTTCTGCGAGAAGAAGTTTAAGAACCCCTACGTTCTAAAGAGACACCAGCTGGAGATTTGTAAGAGCCGGGAGCTAAAGAGGCCGAAGAAGAGAGAGCCGCCGTGCTCCGAGCCGCCGCCCGAGGTGGTGGCGGCGGAGGGCAAAGTCTGCCCCGTCTGCAGCCGGATCCTCCCGTGCACGGCCGACATCGCCAAGCACCTGCGCTCTCACACGGAGGAGCGTCCTTTCATCTGCGTCTGCTGCGAGAAGGGCTTCAAGTACAAGGACACGCTGAAGAAGCACCAGATCATCCACGGCCACGAGGGCATCCGAGAGGAGCAGAGCAAGACGGTGGAGCAGATTCTGGCCGAGGCCGACGCAGGCCTCCTCGACAAAAAGGACTCCGGTCTTGAGGCGCCCGCGGACGCCGCCGAGGCGTCCCCGTCGGCGCCCGCGCAGCGAGTCGAGAGGAAGGCCCCGAAGGTTTGCCCCGTCTGCTCTCGGACGTTCGACAGCGTCAAGACGCTGAACCGGCACGTGCAGTGTCACACGGAGGACCGGCCCTACCACTGCGTCCACTGCAAGAAGCGCTTCAAACACATGCACGGGCTGAAGAGGCACCAGATCTACGCCATCTGCCACAAGAAGGTCACCCGATTCTCCTGGAAAAAAGAGCAGAGGGCGGGGCCAAGCCAGGGCGACGGCGACCCCCTGAAGATCCCCGTGTGGTGCTCCAACTGCGGCAAGCACTTCGAGTACCCGTCCGCCCTGAAGGAGCACCAGGAGAACGTCTGCAAGGTGGAGCTGAGTGAAGTCATGAAATGCCTCGACTGCGGGAAAGAGTTCAAGAGCATGACGATGCTCAAAGTGCACCAGAGGATCCACGACCCGCTCTACTGCAAAGAGTGCGGCAAGATCCTCGCCAACGAGGCCGCCTTCGAGAGGCACAAGCTCATGCACCGGCCGATGCAGTGCACCATGTGCGACAAGACCTTCACGCTGCTGCGGCGCCTGAGGGAGCACTACGAGAAGCAGCACGAGTTCAGCGGGCCGTACCCCTGCACGCAGTGCGACAAGACCTTCATGCAGCTCTCCTACCTCGCCATCCACCAGAGGATCCACAAGGGCGAGTTCCCGTACGTGTGCAGCATGTGCCCCGAGAAGTTCCGCTCGTCCAACTGCCTGACGGTGCACCAGAGGAAGCACACCGGGGAGAAGCCCTTCCTGTGCTGGCAGTGCGGCAAGTGCTACCGCTCGGCCTCGGAGCTCACGGTGCACATGGGCACCCACTCGGAGGAGCGACCGTGGGCGTGCGCGCAGTGCGACGCCACGTACCGCACCAAGCTGCAGCTCACCAACCACGTGGAGCAGGTGCACATCGGCGTGCGCTACCCGTGCAGCAGCTGCGGCAAGCAGTTCATGAAGGAGACGTCGCTGAAGCGCCACGAGCTCATCCACACGGGCGAGAGGCCGCACCAGTGCACGGTGTGCGGGAAGACCTTCCTGACCGCCAACGAGCTGCGGCTGCACAACCGCTACCACACCGGGGAGCGGCCGTACAAGTGCGAGGAGTGCGGCAAGGCCTTCATCCAGTCGGGGTACCTGAAGTCGCACATGCGCATCCACACGGGCGAGAAGCCGTTTAAGTGCGACGTGTGCGACAAGGGCTTCCGGTTGTCGTATCACATGAAGAAGCACAAGCGGACGCACGCCGGTAAGCCCAGGAGCTACGTGTGCGAGGAGTGCGGGCTGGACTTTCCGCACAAGAAGTCCCTGTGGGAACACTCGCTGTGCCACGACGTCAAAGTGGAGCCGTCGTTCACCGGCGAAGTGCGGATAGAGTTCCAGTAGAGATCCTAGTTTGTTTTCATTTCATCATATTGAGGAGAAGTTCCGAGCTGGTTCGTCGTCAAATGATTAATTTGCCGTTTGTTTTGATGAAAGCAAATTTAATTATTTTGCCAAAGTGACTTTTTCAAATAAATGAACCTTGAATGTATTTTTTCTCCAGTTATTTTTTTTTTTTTTTAATTGGTCAATCAATGATGGATGAAAATAATATTTTAAGCAGCTATTGCGTTTCATTGGTTTTTCCACTTCCCCTCGCCACTTTAAAGCATACGTCACACGGGCAAGTGGGCGGAGGATTTTAATTGAACGCACCTGCTTTTGCACTCAGCCCCAACCATCATGTACCTGATGTGCAATGAAGTGCTTTCCACATATCATCAGTGACACCTGCAAGGCGGAGGGATTAATAAAAACAATAAGCTGCATCAGTTTGTTTCTGTATGTGAGTTATTTGTAGCTGATTACTGTCCCTTAAGCGCGATTGTGTTTTTTCTCTCCAAGCCGCACCTGTTGACCACAGAAATAGTTATGGTCATTGCACTACTGTAATGCCACCACAAGATGGCAGCGTAGTAGTGATGATGAGTGTCAGGGCTCAGCAGCTGTGCCTCACGTGGGGAGGAGACAGCTGTCACAATTGTAACCCCCCCCCCCCCCCCCCCCCCCTCCTCCCGCTAGACTGAGAGCTTCCTTCTGAATAAATAAGTGTTTACCTTTTCATCAGCATGCATCTCTCCAGTGAAGCCTGCAAGGAGGGGGGGGGGGGGGGGGGGGGTTGTTGCTTATGCAACATCAATTTCCCAATGACTGATTCATGAGAGTCAATATTTGTCCTCGACCCCCACGTCACCTGAAGTGGCCCGATTACACAGAAAACCGAAAAGAGAAAAAAGTCAGCGCCTCTGCGGAGCAGATCACTTTTTAACCCGAAGCACATTGATTTATATGGAGCTGTAATTGCTTCAGTGTGTCCTGGATTATTCCCCCCAGTAATTGAGGCCTGGCACAGGTCTCTTTCCTAGACATAGCCCTCCCCGTGCCAGGGTGGGTGGGCAGAGGCCGGGGGATGGGGGGGCATCGAGGAGCACCACTCTCGATTCCCCAGCCGGGTGGAGACAGCAAGGGAGCAGTGGCCCCCTCTACGCCCCCCTTCCCACACAGACACTGGATACGTCAATGGCGTCTGTGGAATATCCCTGACGCCATGCCATTTATATATATATATATATATATATAGAATGTATGTACGTATATATGTATATATGTGCTGTGATTACTGTATACGTGCTGTTGTTCAGGTATTTGGTGTGGTTGTTCGTGACTCAGGGGAACATTCCTGGATTTTGGGAAAAGAGACCGCTTGCACGCTCTAACAAGTCTTTGAAAATCCCCACAAGTAGACAAAATAATGTGAAACCGCCACGAACACGTCACTTTGACTACTTTCATTCAGAGGAAGTGGTCCTGAACGTTGCACCCAGCCGATTTGTGTTGCTCTCGATATCAAATGCATAACAAAGGCAATCCTAAATCCAGTTTTCTCACGTTTTTGTTTTTTGCTTTTGATACTTTCACTCTTCATTTATTCTAGTGGTAGAATCAGTCAAAGGAACTAACCCGCATGCACATGCATGGATGCCCAAACGGAACGAAGAGCAACACAAGAGCCCATCTTGAGTCTGTCACATGAGTAAATATGCATTAGCAGTGGCAACTATGTAAAGTGAATGCAAAGGCTCGCTCCTTTTAGCTCTGTTTTTGGTCCCCACCCTCTCCAGAACAGCGCGACCCGCAGGTTGCTACGGAAACATGGCGTATATCAATAACAAGCGCCATCCTTCTCCAGCTTCTGCTCCGTGACGCACCCTTTTATTTCTTCCATATGGACGTTAAATGATTGTCAGGGCGCACTGCCCTGACAATCATTTGGAACAGTTCCCCTACTTCTGTTTAGTTATTTGTCCATTGATAAAAAAGGGGAATATAAAACAGAGCCCGTTGAGCTGGAAGAGGATTTCTGCACCAATTAAGCGTGCGTGCGTGCGTGCGTGTGCAACTTTTCACAGCCACCTTTCATCAACATGCACATTTTCTGCATTGAACGCGTTCTCCTTCCTACAGAGGAAGGGAGTGAAAAGGAGTCCTTCCCTGGTCAATGAGTTCACTGGGCGGACGTCTCCTTAGACAAGGGGGGCGGGGGAGGGGGCAGGGGGGGCTGACCTTCCCGTGTTCGCCGTCTCTAATACCCACAACGCCCCCCCCCCCCCCCCCTCTCCTCCCCTTCTTCCTCCTCCTTCCTATTCCTCCGATGCACTGCATCATCAGATGTGCAGCACAAGCCCTTCATCAATACTGCAGAGCACAGTGATAACAGCGTGAGTGCGCGCATGTGTGTGTGTGCGTGAGTGTGCGTGCGTGTGTGCGCGTGTGTCTGTGAAAGATGACACCGTTTCACTACCAAGGCGAGCGACCGGCAGAGAGGCTTACGGGCATCAGTGACCAGCTCGGCGTCCGTCATCCTACGCCAACAAGGTCATCCATCAGAGGAGCACAGCGTCGCCATCATCATCATCATCATCACCATCATCATGTCGTATCTCAGCAACCCCTCAGCCCCCCCCCCCCCCCTCCCCCCTCGCTGAACATCACCTAGTTGTGTTTGGACAGTGGCCTCTGCAGCTTACCCCTCAGTGTGTCGCGTGAGGACGTTTCCTCGGGCTTTAAGCCAGCGACCCTATGCCCCACCCCCCCCCCCCCCCCTTTTTTGGATCGGATCTCGCCTGTGATGATGCGCTCACACACGCCACCGGAGCATGCCGGGATACCTGTCCTGTTTTATGATTGGCCCGCAGCACCGATCTCGTGTTTGAGTGCTTGGATCGGTGTTGAAAGGCGGGGACGCACTAAGTGCTTTTCTGTGGCACGGGAGGGACACCGGTGGGGGGGGGGGAGCCCCCGGGAGCATCATTTGTCCACGGATCGTATCTATTGACTCAAAGACGTCCTACATGACACAAGGACAAAGTGCAAAAAGTCAGTGAGTCCTGCAAAAAAGCCCAAAGCTTGAAGTGAACAAGACGTCACATCGGGGTTTTTTCTGTTATGTGCTCCAAAAAGTAGCATTTATCTCTATATTTTTTATCACTTTCCCTTTAGTGCACGTGTATTTCGCTTTTAATTTAGTTTTTATTAGTTATTCAAGTCAGTAGCACCGCGGCGACTTAGTGGGAAACTGTTTTTAATGATTGATTTCAACGGTAATCGAAACAGACTTTGGATGGAAGGGCTGTTGAATTGCGCGGTGCCAAATTACGCACAACAACCAGCAGCCACATCAAACCCCTGCGCTCGCCCTTAACTTCTCCTCCACGAGCTCTCAGCGCACACTGAAAAAGTGCGTGCACGCGTGTACGTGTGCGCGTGCGAGCTGGATGGGCAGCACCGCTTTTTTTTCCCTGTCTTGATCTGAACTACTAACCAAGTCTTAAGAGAGATCAAAATTCAATCCCGTTCTGAGAAAAAAAAAAAGAAAAAAAAAGAGAAATGACGTTATTTGAATATGTGCCCAAAATCCTTAATGAATAACTTAGGACGAGTAGGAGGCAAATGCTGCCCCAGCTGTTTCCTGTTGAAAATGTCTGTGTAATGTAGATAAATGTGAGGGATTTTCTCTCTAAATCCGTCTCCTGTTCGCTAAATCTCACTTCTCCAAAACGAGCCTGCGCAATGGAACAAAGTCGGAATATTGAGATGTGACATTGCCCGCATCTCATCCTCTTTCTCCCCCGTTTTTTAATGACTTCAAACAAGTTCCTTTTCGCCGGGCTTTGTCTCGCGGAGACCCGTGGGGATGTCTAGCGCTCTCTCCTCTCAGTGGCATTTATGTGATGTCTTCAAGGTAACTTACCTGCTTTCCTTTCACACTACATATTATCACCTTCACTTGCTCACTGTTTGCACACAGCATCCTCGGTTTAAACTGGAACACTACTTGCTTCAGTTTAAGTGTTTTACTCTGTTTTTACATGCATGAAAAAAATGTGGATTTATTCTGATTCGCATCGGGGTTGTTTTTTATGCACTTAGAGAGCAAGTGTCTTGCACGTTTTAATGACTTATGTGTATTTTTTCAACAGGGATGGTTCTCGTTTAGTTTTCTCTCTCTTCTTGACGCGAGTCGTGCGCGAGTTTCCCCCCGCGCGTTGTCAGCGCGTCTGTGCGCTCTTTTTCCTCCACAAAAGGCTCAACGCAGCTGCTCTGCAACTTTCAACGCCGCCGCTGCTGAGTGCGCATTATGAGTGCTAAATGTTATTATCCAGCCTGAAGCTAAAGGGAGGGCAGCGCTTCTCCGCGATGCAGATGGATAAGGTCCTGTGTTTATTCTGTTTATTATAGTATATAATAAACAGAATAAACTTTGGCTCTCGGCGGGGGAACCGTTTTTCCATCTCACAGTTTGGATCGGGACATGTTTTAAGGCACGATGGGGTGGTGGGCTGCTTAATTAACCAATTTGATACATTATTTGAGGGGGGGGGGGGGGGGGGGCATGCAGGGGCTGAGAGATGACGAGGACTAAAGCGCGCGTGTTGGACTCCTGGACTCTGGCACCGAGTGGAAGTTTTGGATTTAATACACTTTCCTCCCCATCTCCGAATCCCTGTAACGCTACAATCCGAGGCCACGGCCACCTTTTTGAGCAGGTTGCTTACTGAGTTCAGGGTTCATGTTTAGTGTTGCCGCCGCACTGACGTGTCGTCGAGCAAGGCACTGAGCCGCCATGCGCTCAGCGGCCAGCAGGTCAACATGGGGAGCGGGGGCTTTAAACGTGTGACTTACCTTTGCCTGAAATAAACCCAAAGCCCCCTTCCTCCCCCCCTCTCTCTCTCTCTCTCTCTCTCTCTCTCTCTCTCTCTTCCTCCCTCTCCTCCCCCCCGGTGCTGCAGAGTGCGATGTGCTGCATCTCCTGTGGCCACACCCTCTCACTACTGCTGTGCGTCCTCAGCCTGACTCCGGCGGCCACGGGGGCGGGTCCGGAGACCCTGTGCGGGGCGGAGCTGGTCGACACGCTGCAGTTTGTGTGCGGAGAGAGAGGCTTTTATTTCAGTAAGTGCATCTTTTTATTAATTCATAAAGGTTGGCCGTGTCTGTCCCGGAGCTCTCCACCTCCAGCGAGCTCATGAATAAAACAGCAGCCGTTTTTTTGACATCTCGTCTGCAGTCAATGTTCCCTTTTCTCCTCCCATTCATTGCCCCCTGCGTCTTTTCACGTTTACTGTCTCTGCGCGGTTCTTTTAATGCTCCATTCTCGTTGACGGACCGTAGCACAGCTTTTGAAAAACCTAAAACCCCAAATGAAATCGGGAATAGAGGGCATTAACTCACCCGGTTGCAGTTTGGCCCAAGGGCAAAGGGCTTTAAGTGGAAGTTGGCTCACTATCTCAAAAAAAGGGGAGGGGTAGAAACCGAACATTTCAGAGAAGTTCTTTTCTCTTTTTCTTCCACCAGAGAAGAACGAGCGACCCAAAGAAAACCCTCCACTAACAATCCAGGATTTGAATCTCAGCATTTTTCCATTAAGGGTACGACTCAGCCTAGAACAGCACAGGATGCAGGGAGCTGCCCAGGTTAGGTGCAACGCTGCGCCGGCTGCCAGTGCTTCCACGGACATGTATTCTGATCCATCCGACTGTACGGGAGCAGCGCATAGGGCCCGAGCACCACAATATAACTCGCATCTCACCCCAAAACAATTAAAGGATCTCTGCATTAATGTCTTTGTCCCGGTGCCATTTTGACTAATGGTGCGCTTTCATAACTTTAGTTCCAAAGTTATGAAAGCGTTTCCAAATGTGGTGGACTTTCGTCAGCTGCCAATTTCAAAAAGAAAAGAAGATATACGATTTCTGTGGGAAATCTGCAGTCGTTTCCAGCAATTGACTGCTTTCCTGACCCGACCTGAACCTGGAGCAGAGTGCAGATACACCTTCTTGAGAACTTGGTGACGGATGGAGGATTAGGGGCCGGAGGAGGAATCCCAGCCTCGGTACAGAGGTAGAATAATGGTGGCCTTCACGAATAACCTCATTGAAATTGCGTTTGGATCCCTGTCGTGGCGACGCGCTCATCGTAAGTCGCTTTGGATCAAAGCGTCGGCTGAATGACATGTGACGCTGCTAATGTTTAATCCTCTCATGAACATCTCGGTCACGTCACTCTGAGACCGCCTGCACTCGGCCTTTCAAACGGCACATTTTGGCAGTTGTTTAAAGAAACACTCCTGCGAAGAGTCCAGGAGACGGATAGCGTCCTGCCAACCTTTAAATGAAGGTATCTCAGCAGGGGGGGGTGTGAGGCTGTCGATGGGTGTGGGGCCAGTCTGTGTCCCGTCCCACCAGTCACCTGACCAGTTTTTTTTATAGCCACAACCACGTCCGACGTCATTGCGGTTCTCGTGCACAGGCGTTGTAGAAATACTTTTAAAACAGCTGAAACAGCCTGAACCATTCCAAAATGTCATTGCGCTCCATCCAAAGTTTTCTTTGCACAATCATCCAACATGCACGTCGTGTCTTTTGAGGTCATGTCGCCATGCACCTTGCTGCCACATTCCTCCGCCCTTTCATGCGGCGCTCTACAGCACCGGGCAACATCGCTCCGTGCCTCTGGCCTCCCGCGCGCCGTTGGCCTGCAGACTTTGTTGGAGGCCGCCCAAGCGGCTGTTCATCCAGACGTACCCACGCGCAGTGAAGTGGTCGTGACAACCCGCTCGAATGCCAGATTTCTGCCAGTTTTTTTTTTTGCTCTCTGGATTCCCGCCACTGCAGCACTTCGCTCGCATAAATTACCGCGTTCTCCTCATTGAGGCAGCGAGGCGGTGGAATATCGGGGGAGACTCGCCTCGGGGGCAAACGGGCGGTAGCATGTGTGTGACGCACGGATCGCAGTTTTTCTTCTTTGGTGGTGATTGCAATAACCTTTTTTGATGATTTTTCTCTCAGTTTGGCCGTGTGGTAAAACGTTCCCCAGCGGCGTCGGCGGCTGCAGCATAAAGCCAATGGAATGTTGAAGATCTTTGAGGGCCTGCAGAGATCGAGGCGATGTGAGAACGCGATAAAACGTTGGCGGTTTTACTACAGCTCTGTAAATGTTCGTCACAGGCCATAGAAGTCCGGCACCACCGTCCGTATTCACCTCACGAGAAGGTTTTGAATGGAGCCCCAATGTGACTCCTCCTGCAGGATACACTTCTTAAACAGGAACAGACCCTTTTCGTGGTACGGGGGGAATGTGTTTGTCTTTCCCGCATCACCTTACGCTGTGCAGTCACCGAACTGCACAGCTTCCATCTGTCAACGCCACATTTTCCTGTGTTGAAAAAGAGGTGTATTTCACCAACACTCCGTCCCAAATCCCCCCCCACCCCCGAGAAGACGACGAGGCCTGAGCAGCAGGGTGCAGCGCCTCGGAAAATATGCTGCTCCCCCGTCTACCTACGTTCCCCTCACGCGTTCCCTGCGTCAGTCCTTCTCCGTCTCCTTTCCCTCTTTTTTTTTTTCTCGCTCGCCACGTTCACCGGCGGCTGTTTGCCTGAGAATATCTGGAGAACGTATTCGAGTCCCGTCGTCCCGTGCGACCCGGCGGCTTAACAGCTGGGGGCCAAAGGAGGCGGGCTCCTTTTCCCCTGAACTCTTCGCCGCCCCCAGCAGTCTGGCCGCGTTGAACTTGGCAGCCCCGTGATTGATAATGTGTTGCAGCGGCAGTGTGCTTCCAGCGCTGACGGTGCTTTTCGCCGATCCACCTTGCAACATGTCAGCGGCGAAGCGGCACACTTGCAGTCTCAAACGGAAGGTTTCCAACCCTGACAGATATGCTAAATACTAGTTGGTGGAAATCTTTTTTTAGCAATGAAACAAACTGCAGTCTACGACACAGAAAAAAAAAAACCCACTGCAGTCAGTTTTTCCAATTATTAGCCTGACCTAGAAATCCCCAGAAGTCTTTGTAGCGCTTTAGCAGGCGGGAGCGTGTGATTTCACCGCGATGTTCGTTCCATGAATAAGATCGGTTATTCAGGGTTTTGGGCCGAAGTACGACGCTAAGTGGCTCCCAGTCCTAAGTCACTTCATATTTTATCAGGTCCTGCTAGTATATTCACATGTATTCTCCAGTGAGAGCATGGATATAACCTCGAACGACGTGCAAACTCTCCTGAACTATGAAATGGAACATCGTTTTTAAACCAGGACCCGATTGTTGCTACACAAAGTTCCGCCAAATGTGAAACGTGGTGTAGATACTTGAGGTTGTTTGGCTCGCACTGATGGCATGAGACTTGAACGTGGAATGGAAACGGGAAGATTACTCTCAGCAGCCATTGATGAGACTTCCTCTTCAGCGTTTTGAGCCTGTCAATTTTATTCAAAGCCACCGGAGCTGCTGGGAGGTGTGCAAACACTAAATCGCAAGGACACACTCAAACACACACACTCACACACACACACACACACACACACACACACACACCACAGTCTTGTCCCTCAGCAGTAGGGGATTATGTGGATTACACTGCCGTCTTTACACCGGACCTGAAAACACAGCGTTCTGAAGGAAGACCTCCTGTGTCCTCTCCGTCACGAGAGAGAAGGTTTCGTTTTCCCCTGAAGACCCGAACTCAAAAGCTCTGCGACCCTTCTGCGAATTACCGCCGGTCCCAACAAAGAGGCCCCTGGTGAAGAGGACAGGCGGGAATCTGAGACACCGGGGATCTTTAGAGACTCTCCGTCGGTTCAGTCCAACAAGGAGCCCATTAACGCAGAGATCGGGAAGGTTGATACCTCGGACCTTTCTGGCGTTCTTTCTTTTTTCATAAGTGCTCTTCTACGTTTTCTTCCATTTTTCTTTTTCTAGTTGTTAAAAGAACCAAAGAATCATCAATCACTCGTAGTTCGGTTCAGCAAAAACAGATGAGAAAACCACAGACAAGACCGTTTAAGCACAGAAGGTATCAATCATAAAAACGTAGCATAAAATGTTGAGATTAACTTATTTTACGATAGATACCTATTGGCCAACAACCCGAGAACGCCGCGTTCTGTAGTCGATCAACCTCAGGTCTTTTATGTTCATCAGAAACACAAGGATGATATGTTGATTCCTTTACCGGCTGGAGCTTTTGATCTCACGCACCTGTCAATAAATCCCCAAACTACATGTTCCAAACACAAAAAAAAACCACACCGAAACTCCCCTCCAGCATTCAACGAACGCCACGGTATGTGGAGCGTCCTCGTTTCCAAATCGTCCTCACAGGATACATTTGGAGATGTTTTAGTCTACATTGAAAGTGCTGCGAAACTTAAATCTTGTTAAGTGCCTTTGGATGAGATTCCAGCTGCGCAGTAAAGTGAGCAACACACTCCCCTCCTGCCATGAACTCTTTGTGGTACCGGCGATAAAGAGGTAGTTTCCAGGACTCGAGCGGCTGCCGCAGCCGTAAACTGCGTGACACTTGGCGGGGAGAGCCGGCTCCGAAGCATCCGCTCCTTTCAGTTGACCGTGACCGAGCGGCGAAACCGCCGCGCTTCCGGTGCCACTCCGGAACGGGGGAATCCGGCCGCGAGGGCCGCCCCATTGAGGAATGAACCTTATGCGAGCCCCATGCTAGCCGCTGCTAGCCGCTGCTAGCCGGCATCGGACGAAACACCTCGTCGGCGCGCATCGTTTCCGTGCAGGACGGGTGTTTTGAATTTTTGAAGCTGCTCACAGATGGTTTTGAGGTTCTGTGCCCGCTCGGCCGGAGGCCAGAAATCAGCTCCAATCAACCGATTTGCCGAGATTTGCGTCAGTAGAATTTGACCTCGTTGGTTTTTTTTGGGGGCGTATTTTACTGACCTGTTTTGAGCCTCACCATTACGACTTAGAAAACCTGCGTGAAATGATGCGCGAGGAGCCCGTAAATGGTATTTAATACTCATTCACGCTCATTTTCATTGGCATGTACGTAAACGCCGTGGTCGTTGACTCCTTTCGTATCACCGTGAATCACAAACGAGACGTAAGCGCGCTCTGCTTCGTCATGGCGACGGAAAAAACGCCGACGCGGCCTTTCCGGTCCGACTCGTAACCCTCGTTCACCGGGTCGGGAGGTGCTGCTGGCAGGAAAAGGTTGTTTACCGTTATTTGTTGAACGACACTCACAGAAAACAACTCTTTACGAGGAATTACAGCAGCTACATTTGGAATTGAAGCATTTAAAACCTTCCCAAAGCTTTTTAACCTCATTATTACATGAGTGTTTTTCACAAACCTGCCTGAGCTGATTATCCTACATGTTACAACCAGTGCCAGCTGATTTTCCTCTCCCTTCCAGCTGTTTGTGCAGCAGGGTTGCAAGCTATTTCCAGAATAATAGCGGATGTTAATTTGTAAGGCTTTATTGGGAGGGATTGAAAAAAAAAAAACAGGCCAGGCAGCGAGGCACAGCCCCTCTTTTGGCTTTCAGCAGCCGTTATATAATCGCCTACCAGGGCCGAATGTCATATTTCTCTCTTTCCACATGACACCAGGGTTAGCGCAGGAGCCAAGTGCTGGTCTCACTTGATGACGCTCACCGCTGTGGGTTTGTTTTCGGATGACAGGAAAGCAAAAGAGTCATTAGGTGGAACACCCGGACGCGGGAGGCGTCGCTGAAAACCAATAACAAACTAATAAATGCAAATGCAAAGCGAAGGCTGTCGACTCTGTTTTGGCGGCGTGAGATCTGGTTCTCCTGCTGCCTAAATTATGCAGGTGCACGGCGTATTTTTAGGATCGTTCTTAACTGGTGTGCAACGTGAAAGTCCCCCCCTCTCGCTCGCACCTCCGCCGCTCCTCCCACCTGCTTCGTGTCCGAGGAGAAAGACGCCGTTCGAGCGAACGCCGGCTCTCCGTCCGGAACGGCGTTGTCAAGGCAGAGCAGGCCGAGAGCAGGAGGTAATGCCTTTTGTCAGCAATGGCAGGCGTCCGACCCAAGAACTATTAACTCGGAGAGGGAAAGGTATTTCCTCCTTGTAAATGCCATATTAAATTATTATTATCCCACTCGGCAACATGGAAAAGCCCATCAGCGCTCCTTTTGCTCAAGGCGAAAAGACCTGCGTTTGTCCAAAAGGCCACAGAGAGAGGGAGGGTTTAGGGGGGGGGGGGGGGGGGCGGGGGGGTAAGGGAGTTGAAAAAGACGAACATGTCACATGTCACAGGTCAAAGGGCAGGTCAAAGGGCTTCCGAACGCTGTGCCGCTTTCATTTGTCCCGGGCTTTTCTTTGTCTCAGCAACACACCCTCGAGTGATTTAGGGGACTTAGATTTATGTTTAACGTTAACAGCAAGGTCAAGGGATGGAGGAGATGGTAATATTAAGTAGACAAAAGTATCTTTGCCTTTGTTCTGTCCATTATGATGTCAGTACCCCAATATTGTCGCATTTGTTTCGTATCCCAAAAAAACAAAGGCAACAGCATTATTTTTTGTTGATTCTTGGTAGCGTGGAGGGGGTGCGGGCGGGGGGTAGAAGTTCAAAGTCCACTGAGTTTGGCCACTGCCTTCTCACCACTCCTCTTGCTGGTTCTTTTTCAAACAGGTAAACCAGGCTATGGCGCCAATGCACGGCGGTCACGCGGCATCGTGGACGAGTGCTGCTTCCAGAGCTGCGAGCTGCGGCGCCTGGAGATGTACTGTGCGCCTCCAAAGACCGGCAAACCTACCCGCTCTGTGCGCGCGCAGCGCCACGCGGCACCCAAGGTTAGTACCGCAGGGCACAAAGTGGACAGGAGCACAGAGCGTAGGACAGCACAGCAGCCAGACAAGACAAAAAACAAGAAGGTGAGCACAGCACCAAACAAAAACACTCACAAAAAAAAACAAAGGAAATGTGGAAGGAAAAGGATTGACGTGTTGGCAGCTTCTGTCAGAGCATGCAGATGTACTATCCTGAGAAAATGTTTTTGTTTTCTTCATCTGTCGGCTATTGCACATTTTTCAGACTGCCCTTGAACTTAATGTTTTTACGTACGGTTTTATGGGAACTGAACAAACAAGATCACGTGTGTTTATTTGTTATTTGCAAGCGGTGCAGCAAGAATCCATACAACCTAAATGGCTTTTATTGTCTTTCCCACAGAGACCGTTACCTGGACATAGTCATTCATCCTTCAAGGTATGTCTGACGCGTATACTTCTTCATTTCATTTTTATCCCTAATTTTTTTACTCATCTGCTCAGCGGCAAATGAGACTTGGCCGGACTTAATTGGCCTCAGTGTGAGTGTGCTGGCCGCCTTCTGCCTACCGATCCCACGATAGTAACAGCGGGGTCCTGTTGCACATCTTTTCCCCAAAATCTTAATCTCTGGGCCAATGAAAGAAGGAGTGAGGTCTTGATGCAGACCCCGTTTCAACCTGCGGGAGTGTGATCCTTTTAAAGGTTTGACGGTGTGCTTTTTAGCCTCCTCAAAAAAAGGAAAACCATTAGCAAGAGAAAGAACTAAGTGGTTTTTGTGGTAGACCCGGTGGCACTGCAGCTCCCCAGGCAGAATCTCCACTCTGCTTCTGTACATTACGGGCTGAAATTCTGGCATCAAACCGTGACAGACGCACGCAAGGGTCCGGAGCTGCAGCAGACCTATCGTGTTCGGCACATATCATGCAACTAATGTATCCTTAGGAGTCCTCCTCTCGTTTATCTCTTTTAGTCAAACCGCTGTTAGCGCTGCAGCTAACTGCGTGACGAAAAATGCACCTGCTGAGAAGTGATACTCAAATTAGGCAAACCACTATTTTAATTGTTTTCGCGGGTTAGGGTTAGGGTTAGGGTGTTGCTAAAACGTGTCTGTCTTTCATTGCAGGAGGTGCATCAGAAAAACTCAAGCCGAGGCAACGCGGGGGGCAGAAATTACCGAATGTAGGGAAGGAGCGAATGGACAAATGCCCAGCGACTTGGGAAGAGAGAAGGGAGTGGCCTTACCTGGTGCCCCTGTGGAATGGTTCACTGTAAAAGAAAAGAGAGGAGGCTACTTGTACTAGCTAAAAGCTCTTCAAAATGATTGAAACCTGACAGCTAAGTGGTGTTCAAGGGTTTGATGAGGGATCTTGTGATTATTTTATACACTGCACCATTCCATATCAGGAGGAATTCTTTCTAAATGCAATGCAACAAGACTAGTTTAGCTGCTTCCCGAAAGGTGGCAAACCTGTCAGCACTTCAGCCAATCAGAGAGCTGCAGGCTGTGTTTGAGAACCCTGAACTTTGGCAGGGGGTAAATATGTTTACTCTGCTAGAGTGGATTCATTCACTCCTTTGGTAAGACAGGATACCCGATTGCAGTTATTACCCCAGGTTGTCTTTATTCACCGTGCGTCAGCCAGGATACTTTTAATAAGTGAATCCAGGTTTGCTTTCAAGGACAAAGACCGGGTTGCTCTTCATCCGAGTTTAAACATTGTTTTAGTTATTTTACCTTGAGCCTAAGTCAAATCCCTGAGTTTCATTGACTCCCAAAGTGGAGCCCCGTGAAGTCCAATCCAAACCCCTCTGAAACCCCAGAAGCATTTAGCGTGGAAGCATTTAGAAGCTTCCACGCCAACGGATCACCATTAGAGAGGATATTAAGGACAAGTGGGAGGTATAAAACCAGAGAAGAGAATTGACCAAAAGCTCAAAAATGGGTCATCCAGTAGACTGAAAGGGCATTCGGCATAAACCGGTGCAGTCGACTAGCAACAACCGTGGCCAAATCAGATTTTTGTGAACAATCCAGTTAATAATGGTCAACGTGAGCAAAGTCCACCGCAGATTTTGACAGATTTTGGTAAATAACAATTTCCTCCTGGAGATGTGAGCTACGGCACACGTATAACAGAACCCAGACACGCACACAAGGCGCACCCCAGTGTAAATGCCAGTTGTGTAACCGCGAGCAAAGGGCGAGCACTCACAAACACGCTTCATTAAAAACAAACAGTTCTGAGAAGTCCTTGCGTGAGGACCGACTGTCACGGCCGTTTGTTTGTTCGAGGCTCCGGACGCATTTACAGTCATTTTATCGCACAAACCACCCGAGACATCTCATCTCTGCTTCCGCCTCCCCCCCCCCCCGCCCGTGTATAATCAAACAGTACTCCCCTTTATGTTAACCTATGCATTTCTATCATTCATTGTACGTGATGGTTCCATATAACAAAATTAAGTATTAAGAATCCTATCCACTGTATAATGGTGCTATTTTGTGGTTTGTTATTTGCAAAAGTTGGCTGAAACAGACAGAGGGCAGGAAGGAGGTCTTCCCCTTTTTACACAGCCTTGTGGCCACCAGCTCGATAGTGTTTTTATTTGTAAGCGAGTAAATGCATCTTGTGTGAAATCCGCGAATGCATGGAGATTTTTTTTTAATATACATGTCAATATACATCCCTTCTGCCAATATACATCCCTTCTGCCAAATAACTTGACGAAAGTACTGTGAACTGTGATCCTTCCAATTGTATTGAGATTGTTAAAAGTCATGGTTTGCTTTCGTCCGTTCTGTGCGTGCGTGCGTGTTGTTGGGATTTCCTCATCCCTCCGAGTTGGTTGACGAGAAAGGATCCGATACACGACTCGATCAAAGTTTAAAAAGTTTAACATTTATTTAGAAGAGAAAAAGTTATGCATGAGCAACCCTCCGCAGGTATACCTGGAGACAATGAAATACGCATCGCAAGCAAATCCCTTCCAAAGTCTGCCGGCTGTCTGACTTCATCTCTTCTAAATAAAATGTTAACTTTTTTAACTTTAATTGAGTGCCGTATTGGATTCTCCTCATCAACCAACTCGAGGGGGGGAGGAGGGGGGTGGAAATCCCAACAGGTGCTTGATTGCCTTCTGTAGAAAATAAATACTGACAAATTGTTCACCATTCCTGCTGAATAAACCACTTGTCAACATCACATGAGTGTCTGTAGAGTTGTTGTTTTTTCTTTTATGTCACGCAGCATGCACACAATACATTCATTGCTAATTCGCTGAAAATAGATAAATCACATTGATACTCGCAGACACGTGAACTCCGGGGACCCGTGTTTCGCCTCACGAAGATGTCGCCACATCTTGAATTTAGGACACGTGCGGTGATTTTAGCATCACGGCTGCAACACAACGTTTGTTTTTTTTGTGGGTAAAATACTTGAACACCTGAATTCAAACGCACATAAAACCTGTCGGGTAGCAGCATCATCCCCACAAGTCTGCCACAACGGGCCGGTAAACCTCTGGTATGTGGAGCCCGGGCAGTTGGAAGCGGCCTTGCGGGGGCGCGGTGCCCCCCCCCCTCTCCCCGAGGCCGCAGGAGGTGCACGTTCAGCTCTTTGGAGGATGCTCACACTGACAGCCTGGGGCCCTGTCAGCACCTTTTTTTCTTGCCCCCTTCCTCGCCGCGGATGTGTGCGTGCGTGCGCGCGACAACAATCAAACGCCGGCGTATCGGCTTTCTGGCCGGCTCGAAGCAGACGGACGGCGAAGATGAAAAAAATAAAATGCGAGCAGCTCGCCGGAGGTCAGGGAGGTCTCGGCCACCCTGGATGTTATTTCATCCGTCTCTGTGACTGATACACGATCAATTATTTCACCCTAATGGTCCAGTTGCTGGCTTGCAGGATTTAGAGTTCAAACAAATGTGCGTTGGAAGAAGGCCGGGCGACGGCAGGTAACCGAGCCATCACAAATAAGCCAATTATCGTTGTTGAACGCTGCGGTTCAGCGTCATGCCGCTGTAATTATTCTAAAACACACAAAAAACGGGATTGCTTAAAAAATGCTCTGTTTATCCTCTCACTTGTGCTAACTTTGTAACACACGGAGTGCAACACGAGGGATGTTTGAACAACCCCGAGAACTCTCGGGGTGGCTGTGGAAAGAACACACTGCGTTTCCCATTGATCCAGTGCATGTGAGGACACGGGCTGAGCCCTGAAACACAATCTCTTCTCACTCTTCAACTCCTCATCTTAAGCACACAATTGTCTTTTCAATGACCCTGTGGTTTGTTTTTCTTTTCTCTCTTTTTTTTATTTTTTTACTACACTTACCAATTTTTTACTACTTATTCTACCGGTCATACAGGAAAGGTGGTTGTGATGCTTCATCAGTATTCAGCCATTCTTCCCCCCAGTTGGACACACAGGATTTCACTTTTCCGACTGGTTTAACTTTTGCTCCTGGTGTTCCAAGAAATTCACATATCTGGCTGGTGATGAGTGGATCACAACAAATGCACAAGTAGCCACGTGTCACATGTGCTGCTGTTTTGTGTTGTTGTTGTTGTTGTTGTCGCACGCCAGATGTGAGACAAAAGCGTTGTGCGCCACCACGAGCTCACCGCTACCGGCAGGAGATTCTCCCTCTTTCTCCGTTTCAGTCGGCGGGTGTAGATTCACCGAGGCTTTGATTCTAGCGGGAGAGAGTGTTGGCCCAGCTGCGTGCTTTAAGAACCCATGATGTCAGAGCTGTATTTTCCTTGGAGAAGCTCTCGCCAGAAGCTCAGCAGTTGTCGCGGGCAACCGTGGTCTTTTCCTCCGGGCGGCGGCAGCAGCAGCAACAACAACAGCAACAACAACAACAACAACAACAACGACAAAAAGAACGTGGAGATGTCAAACATCACCACGGCTGTTCTTGAGTTCATTGAATCGGTTTCGCTGGGTGTCCGTGCTCCGCTGTCCCCACGAGAACCTCACGCCAGCAGGAAATGTGGGGAAAAGCGAAGGGGAGATTATCAGAAAGAGAAAGTGAGCAACAGAGCACGGCCGCGGCCCCCGCGGACAGGTTCAGCGCTTCGGTAGAAGTCCAAACCCCTCCAACGATAATACTTACAAAATAAAGGCCGACCGCTCCAAGTAAAATCACTTCAGCTGAGCTCAATAGCCGTTATTCATGTGCCGGCTGTCCTGTGATGCTAATAAGGTAAGCCTCGCGAGCCGAGGAGAGTTATGTCAACATCAAGGCCCTCTCGCCCGGTCGGCCTTTCATCCCTCGGATGATGAGGGTGCGGGTTCTTGGCCATCGCGGATCAAATTCCTTTTCTTTCTTTTCTTTTTTTTTTAAATGATCAGGAAGACATTTGGGGCGAAAAAAAGGTCCATTTTGTTTTCTTGCCGATGAGAAGGTCGACGACGCCGGTCTCATCTGTAAACTGAACGCGCGGCACACGCCCGACGGCCTCGCCGCTCCCGAGCAAACACAGTACGTCTTGTTCGTTCGATCCGCACGAACCCCCCCCCCCTTCCCCCCGCCCCCCCGACATGTTGAGAAAGTAAGAACCTACGGCGACGCTCACGTTGACATTGCACAGTCGTCTTTGGTTTCTCCGCCTCTTGTTTTCCGAAGAGTCCGGCCAAAAGCCGAGGGGCCCTTTTCTTGCCCGTGTTGTTTCCACCGACTCCAGAACAATGCGAGCCTTCAGATACCAAGTATTACATGCATGCATTTTGGTTGATTACATTACATCGAATACAATCATAGCTGTACATTGATAACATTCTATGCATTTACAGTTTATTACAATATTGTCATTACTTTATGGATCACATATTCACAGAATCATGGTAGTATACTGGTGTACACTAGATTGTGTCTCTGGTTGCCAATGAAGCCTGATGGGGTCTAATTCCCTTTTCCTCATGTCCACATTCTAGATGTTCATGGTCTCAATCTCCGGTTTCAAGTCTTCTTCACTACAGCGTGACGTTAACGTCACGTGACGTTCATCGTAACCTCTCTGGTTGCTTAAAAGTGTAGTTTCCATAACGTCGCCATTTGACGGACCTGTGGTTCAAAGAAAGGTTCAGCGTCGTTGAGCTTTAAGCTAAATGCTAACCCCCGTAAAGAGCTAACATGCTGATGTTTAACACGTGTAATGTTCCACGTCCGCCGTTTCAGCCGGTTCGCTCCTCCTCGGCGAGAGGCCGAGCAGCGAGTGCGTGTCACGTGACAAACGAGGTGCAAAGATCTGTCGTCTCGGCCTCACCGGTTCTCCCGTGTCGCTGACTCTCGTGGCTGTTCCGTCGTCGCCATTCAGGCCCGGTCCGCTCACCCGCCGGGTTCATTCCAGCGAGTGGGTTTTAAAGCAAAAGATTCACATTCAACGGCGGCACCTTTGACCCCGTGTGAGCCGCCTCACCGCCGGAAGAAAACCCCTTTTATCCATTTGAATCAATCGCATCTCTAAAACGGACAAAACCCTGAAAGAACGCCTCTCAGTAGAATCACAATGGTGACTTTAATCTTCCTGTGACCTTCGGCCTTCGCAACGGAGGAACCCCCGCCGGAGACGTGGCGCTTTCTCCGAGGGCGCTGGTCTCCACGGCTACATAAGACGGGCGACAGGCACCGTCGCCGCACTCGCAGCGAAAGAGACGACCGCAGGCAGCGACCATGATCTCCGCCCGCTCCGCGCTGTGCTCCCTGGCGCTGTTGTTCTCCGTCGCCGTCGCCATGCCCGCCCCGGAGACGGCGGGGGACGGCGTGCCGGAGCCAGGTGGCTTCTTTTTAGGCGACGAGCCCATGGCCGAGCCCGCCGCGGTGCCCCCCGGGTACCGGCAAAACGCCAGGGAGGAAGACGGGGGCCCGAAAATCATCTTCGTCTCGGTGAGTGTCACATTGCAATATTTGTTTTATCAAATTTGGCTGAAATGCCTTTTATTGATTCTCATTTGCTGGTTCGTTGCTGTAAATGACACTTTTTCATCGTTGTTTTAGTGAAGAAGCTCCTTTATGAATCACAAGTTTAATTCACCAGCTATTTGGATCACTTGTTACCTCTGAAATGAATCTACTGCAAAGGTGATTCTCAGCTTGTCATGAACATGGTGGTTAGAAACCGCGTTGACCCAGAGTTCAGATCGTGTGTGTGTGTGTTTGTGCGTGTGCGTGTCCTCGCGTTGTCTCGTGTGATCACTGATCAGTGTCCCTTTGTGTTTGCAGGACGTGAGGCTGAGAGGAAACCGCGTGCCGAACTCGGCCTTCAGCCGCGGCGCTGCTGCGCTCGCCGACCGGAGCGCCGGCTTGAAGATGGATCGCAGGAACTCCGACCTGGAACGTGAGCAGCCCGTCAACGACACACCGCACCGATAAAAGTTGAGATATCGAGTTGCTTAAAATGTTTAATGATGTTACGTTTTCCCCCTCGCTTTCCTTCTAGTGATGCGGTGCATGGTAGGAAGAGTGTACCGACCCTGCTGGGAGGTGTAAATGTTTCCCCGAGCGGACATCAAGCCTTGAAGAGATCTTTTTACAGCAGACATCCTAAAAATGTGTCGTCCGTTAAAACGCCCTTTAAACGTTGACGACGGCAAGCGGTCAGACTCTATATCCCGAAAGGGCCCAAGTCTATAGCGTAGTATTTTTCATTCTGTAGTACAAGTTTAATTTCGTTTAGCCTGACGAGCGACTGCAGTCCGCCTGTTTGTGTGTTACAGTGAAGTGCAATTCCTGCTTAAAGATGTGAGATCAAAACGTGTAAAAGAAAATAAATGTTTATTAAAATGGTGAAAAGCGTCAGATTTCTTCACGTTGGCTGCCGACCACATGTTCCACACAGTGAATCACCTACTTGATGAATAATCATTTTCGATAAGGATTCAGTTAAGCAAAAATAAAAAAAGGCCTAAACATCAGCCAATTCTGTTCCTTTCAGCTGACATTTTATCAAACGTATAAAAACATTTACTCCCTTAAGTGCCGAGTGTTGGATGAATGGAGCACGATTAAATCCCTCCGAGGCATGATATCTTTAGTCTGCGGAATAAAGATGGATGAACACTAGGCGCTGCTTTAGAGCCTGAAGAAGCCGGTCAGCTTCCCCTGTCCGGCAATCAGCTTCCTCCCCCTCGGGGCCTTGACGCCCTTCGTGCCGGCCGCCCTGAGCGAGACGCAGGCGGCCGCCTTCTTCCCCGGAGGCGCGTTCTCCGAATCCGCCCGCTTCCTCTTGTCGCCCCCGCGTTGTCGCCCCCCCCGGGAGACGGCCTTGTCCACGCCTCCCTCGCCGATGTTTCCGCTTCTCGGGCGCAGAGCGGACTTGGCTGCAGGCAGATCGAAACAAAGCAAAAAAAAAAAAAACGAGCTGGTGACGAAAGCGCTGACGTCGGCCGTGTTTATTCTATAAAGCCAAAATGTAAACACTCGTCTTGCAATTCCCACGGGAAAAAAGAGACGGGGTTGGGGGGAGGTGGGGGGGTACCTTTGGTCGTCTCCTGCGCTTCCTCCGGGGCTGGGGGGGTCTGGTGCTTGGGGGCGGGCTGAATGCAGGTGGGGAAGTCCAGCACGCGGCTCGGCGGCAGCTCTTCGTCTTTGTACGTGCACGCAAACTGCGATCGGATTCCTCTCTCTTTGGCCTGGAGCGGACAGAGAGGCAGAGGGGAGGGGGCAGGGGGGGGCTTTTAACCCAGCAGATCTGACAGTCACAGGCCTGATGGACTTTGTTTGCATCCATGGAAAGATATTCCACCGTTTCCACCGATGCGCTGCTACATTTACACACACGAGGCAAATCGTATTTTTAAAAACACTGCCATCGGATCGACGCTCCAAAGCTCAGGAATCAATAACCAAGCTGAAAATGTTGGATCGATGCATTGAAAATATGCTTTCTGGGTTCTACCCAAGGTCTCTCAAGGCCAGAGGAGAACCACAAATTACCCCCTTTCTGCTTTCATCTATTCTCGCACCGATGACGGGGAGGTCGACGCGTCGGCTTATTACCCAGACCTCGTTAAAGAAGCCTTTTCAGACCGGCCCAGGTGAACCCGAGTGAGCGATGGTGCAGATTACGACCCCGGGGCTCACGGAGCCGCGGCTTTTCAACCCCCGTTTGATCCGCGGCTGCTCGGGATTAAAACGCGGCGAGCGGAGCGGAGCGGGATCAAAGGCTTTGTGCTCCTTCAAAAGAATTCTTTAAAAAGAGCACCTAAAACAATAGCAACCCAAAGAACTGGACACACATAAATAACTGAGCTAAAAAAAACCGCCGCCGCCCCCTTCCCTCCCCTCCCCTCCCCTCCCTCAGAGTGTATCCTCATAAAACTCATTTGAGACGCCTGCGAAGCAGCGGGAGGGAACCGCAGAGTGAACACGGCCAAACTGTGACTGACGGCCAACGTCCGATCCAATTACCACAGGTGGGGGCGCGACGTGGCACCGTGGGGTCAGACGGCCCTCGACCCCCCCCCCCCCTCCCTCTTCCCCCCTTCCCGAAATAACCTCGCCGCACCGCCTGAACCCGGAGACACCTGACCCAGACATTCCTGACGGAAATTCCAAAACGCAGGTGCGAGAGGAAGAGAGACGGAGGCCCACGGCGCCGGTCAGCTGACGCACCGACAACCAGCTCGGAGGCCCACGCCCGCCGGTCAGCTGACCCGCCGACACCCAGCTCGGAGGCCCACGCCCGCCGGTCAGCTGACGCTCGTCAGAGGAGTCGTTTCGGAGGCAAAGATTTGGAAACGTCCCAAAAGTAGAAACTAGTGCATCAGAGTGTGTGTGTGTGTATGTGTGTGTGACGTCACCATGATGAAACTGCAGGAGGCGTCTGTAATAAAGTCGCAGACAACAGGAAACAACCTTTCAACCCCCCCCACCCAGTCGAATTACGCGACTGATATGGCGTCTTCAAAGTGGAGTTGTGAGGCAGGGAGCTTCCGCTCGGCGAGTTCAGGAAGCGGTGAGCTGCCCAGGGACCATTACGGCGCACTCGAAAAACGGGAAGGCCGCCAGATCGCGGGGGAGCTGAAAATGACATCTGCCGGCGCAATCAAGCAAAGGAGGGAGCCGGCCGACCAAATGCGTTTAGCATGCGCGTTCAAAACAAAGAGAAAAAAAAAAAAAAGGAGTTCACACGGCTTCCCGATAAAAAGAGACGTCCAACCTTTCAAACGAGAAGCTCGTCTCCTCGGGGGGCTTTTTCTTTGGTTGGCTGAAATTGAGGCCACGTTGCATTTTAAATACGGTCAGCTGATGCAGTGCTTCACTCCTCTGCAGGTTTCCAAAGGAGTTAAATAATCTGTGCAGCAGATAAAATTATACCTGCGCATTCTTCCTCCGGGCCTACGTTACCCACAATGCAGCCCTACCACCGACGCATTGGGTCGATGTTAAGGCTTCTTGCGCTAGTGGCCGTTTCGAGAAGCATCGTATCGGTAATCGTAATCATTTTTTTTACCACGTGGACTTTCTGTCTTCAGCACCGTCGACTCGAGTGACGTCACTGGAGGCGGCTCGTCGGCCTCCTCCAACAGGATGCTCAACATTTCAGTTGGGTTTGTGGGCCGAGGAGCCGATCCAAAGCCATCGGGGGGATTATGTCAAGTCCAGAATCATAACGAAATCATTGCTAACCAGAAAAAGGTCCTCATGCGGATCGGCAACAAAAAGCAGTTTAATCGTAAGGCGACAGATTTTCTCGCCGTGACCCCGGAAAACAAAAAAAACAGAGCAGCGGAGCTCACAGCCAGGAGGGAAGCCAACGAGCCACATCGACACCCGATACGCCGCGTCTTACATTGCGCACAGTAAGCAGACGGAGCCCGACAATGGGAGAACTTATCATTAGGACCGGTTAATGGTTAGAACCCCCCCCTTCAAACAGCGCCCTCAAACTAACAAGCAGAGCTGAAACACAGCTGTGCAAACGGTGGAAGTCCGTTAAGATGTGAGCTTCAGCTAAGCAAACAAATAGCATAATACCAGGGAGAAATTACAGGATGGAAAGGCATTATTTTCAGTGTTTGCACATGTGATTCAATTTGAAGTAACCAGCGGTTTGGATTCGGGGGTTCTCGGGGGGAGGGGGGGGCGCGAAAGGGGCCCCCGCGTTACCTTGGGTTTGAGCAGGTCCAGTCGGCTCTGCACCCGGTTCCTCAGAGGTTCTGGAGAACGTCCAGCGGACACTTCAGGGGATCTGAGGAGGCGAAGACGAGGTTTTCAGAGAAGGTCACGCGCCCTCCCCCCTTCCCCCCCGACATGCCCCAAACACAGCCAGTGGCTGTTTCTTTTAAAAAAAAAAATTATTATTTTTATTTCAGATGTTTGACCAGAGAACTTGTTCCGATGTGGAGTGGGAGGATTTTCCTCCGTATGGTTTCAGTGGCGAGTCTCATGTCGGTCCAATTGCTTTTTTAGGGGCTTTTCCACTCCGACTGAGTCCCAAAGTCGTGAAAACAGTCAAATCCGACTCAAAGGCCTGACCTTTTTTTCCCTCATTGTAAAATGTTGAGCTTTGATTTGCCAGCGTTGTACTAAACCCCTGAAGGATGTAACACGTGTTGGTTGGATTTCAAGATCATCAGAGCAGACGATTAAATCTACTGCATACGAGTCACAACAGTCTGGAAGGGATATCGTCTTGGGAGGGGGGAGGGGGGAGGGGGGGAGGAGGGGGGTGTTTGCGATTTCCGTATCAAATTTCATGAACTAGTGTTTGACTGATTTGCATCACTCCAGCAGCTGGTTGCAAAAAGCAGAGTGACTGCATGGAAGCGAGATGATGACTCGGCAATGGGGTATTTTTTTTTTTTGTACAGTTAAGCGCACCATTTAGCAGGGCGTGCTTTAGGGGCGGGGCTACATCCTGATTGACGGGTCACTACCAGAACCATCTCCTCCACAAAACACGGTGTCCCCAGTCTCCCCGTTAGCGTGGCGTGCTGCGCGCCCGACCTGAACATGGCGAGCAGGCAGGTCCCCTCGGCGCCACCGAGGACGGGCTGGTCCTCCGACAGCAGGTCCGCCTTGTTCCGACACGGCGGCGCCAGCGCCTCCTCGTCCAGCAGCGCCATCAGCACCTTCACGGTGTCCCGGCCTCCGTACGCGGTGCAGTGGTTGACCGCGTAGGCCTTCGGCTGCAGAAGACGACAACAACCACAACAACCGGGGACGCTGTCAGACGACGAAGTGGGCGTGGTTCTTTGTGGGCGTGGTTATTTACGTTACCCTGGCGGGGCTTATCCCCGACGCGATCCCGTCAGCGGCCCGCCGCTGCAGCCCGTGGAGGAGGCAGATCCGCTCCTTCAGCTCCTTCGTCGTCTCCTCGGCGGCGGCGTGCACCGGGTCCTCGCCGCCGCGGCCCTTCACCAGCGCCGCCCTGATGGCGGCCACCAGCCGGGCTCCGCACGCGCTGAAAAAAAAAAAAAACATGAATAAATGAAGCGCAGGCGACAGTCGCACACGCACTGTATCGTGGCCTAGAGACGAGAAAGCAACAAAAAAGCTGCTTCTTCTGCAGAACACACGTAGTTCAGCCAATATTTGCCAACATGAGAAACTCTCTCCCAAAAAGGGAAAGAACGCAGAAAGGCCAGGCCTCTCGGTCTGAATGCAGTAAGAGATATACTGCGACCTCACTTTCAATTAATTGGACACTGACTTTCACTGGGCTCAGAGTTACTATTTTGGCGTTAACATCCAGTTGAGCTTTATTTCACTGTAACGCCGCTTTGCCAATGTTAACAGTTATGAAGCAGAAAAGCTTCTCCAAATCCCTGTTAAAGTCGCCCTGGGCACCGTCACCACGCAGACAAAGCGCAACAATTTACCCCTTTTATGGTTTTGGGTGAGGCGGGGGGGCCCATGCTGCACACAGTCGAAACCCCTCAAATATAAAAAAACAGCCAAAAATCACAGCAACACATCACTCCCGTAAGCCAGAGCTGCAGTGGAGCGTGCTGCAGGAGACGGCAGCGAGCTGGGGCGAGGGGGCGAGGGAGGGGGGCGAGGGGGTCCAGCCCTGACCCGGCTCTGAGGTGAGCGAGCGCGGCCCAATAACGGAATCAAAATAAAAAACAGATGTTCGTTCCCTGAACTCTCGGCAGAAGGTGTTTGTGTGAGGAAATACAGTACTCCACGGAGAGCGCGAGAAAGGACGTGAACCCAACCCCCCCCCCCCCCCCACCCCACCCTCCCTATCCACCCCGCCCCCCTCCTCCAGAGAGCAGCGGGGGTCGAGTCCACCGCTAACGCTACGCAAACATCCCAATGTGTTGTTGTGGCTCCGGCGAGAGGAGTGAACGTGGTTCTTGGGAGCGCTGCAAAAAAAAAAAAAAAAAAAAACCTGCTTAATCCTCACATGAAGAGTTACATCATCTCTGATAGCTGCTTCTGTTGTCATGCCAAATGCTCTGGAAATAATGGTGTGGGGAATGATGTGTGGAGCTCGGGGTTTGATGATAACTCATCGGAAGAAGGAACAAGTTACTTTACAGAGACTGGCTTTGACGTGGGAAAGATGAACATGCTTTACCAATCCAAAAAAAAAAAAAAAAATACACACCGGTCCTCCAGAGAGGCTCGGATGGGAGTCATTAGTCAGGTGCACATCATGATCACAGGTGGGATTCCACTGCACACTGAGCTCAGAAGACAATTTCAGCCCATGAGAATTTAACGGACTCACCTGACCTCGCTGCCAGAGGCCACTGAGATCAGGAGCAAAATGATTATTAGTCTGCGATAAAGTCTTGTTGTCGTCATCAGACACCACGAGCCGAGCAAAGCGCTCCATCTGACGGGCCGCTGACCTCTCCATCCACATCCGTCCGTTAGCACACCTCCTTTTCCATTATTCGAGGTTCAGCTCGCCGCCTCAGACCGCAACAGCCGAGTCAGGAGGCAGCGAGGCCGACCGGGTGGGGGGGCTGCCTCGTGTACCTCGGGTCCGGAACCTCTCCCAGCACGTCCTGCAGGCTGTCCAGGAACTGGACGAAGTCCGACAGGCCTTTGACGTGCCTCCTCAGCGGGTGGGACTCTGCCGGAGCGTAGCCCTTCCCTCCCAGCTGGATGGCCCTCACGAAGGACGTTGCGGCCTGCGGATGCACGGAGGAGAGTATTGCTCCCGACTGGGAGGTCGCGTGGGGGGGAGGGGGGGGGATTTGGGGGAGGTTGGGGGGGGGGTTTGCTGGAGCGGCGAGGGGTTTCTCACCAGGAACAGAGAGGTGTCGTCGTCGCGAGCGGCGTGCTTCAGGTCGGTGAACGCCTGGCGGCCCAGAGCGCGGCCGGGGACGTCGAGCGTCAGCGCCGCGGCCACGTTGTTCCTGGCGTTCACGAGCAGGTTCAGGTAGGAGCAGAAGAGCCGCCTCACCGCCGCCTTCACCTGCCGATCGGATTCAAAAGATGTAGTCAGGAAACAAAAACGACAATTTGGGCCAAAGTGCTTATTCGCTCATTTTGCTTTTGGAGAAAGCTTAGCACAAAGACAGGGAACCGCTAGTTTCTGCCCAAACAGGCAATAATTAAAAAAATGTCTTGATGTCAAACTATTCCTTTGGTAAATTGGCTTCAGGCAGGTCCGGGTTGCGTTTATAAAACTACCAAGAAGCTGCCAGTGGCTTTACTGCCAGAGTAAAACCCCAAAAATAGCCGCTGACAGCGCGTAATAAACCTCCAGAAATGAGATCACTCTGGCTGTTAATGCAGCAGCAAGCTTCCACTTAAAAAAACAAACAAAAAACCAAAAAAACTCATATTCACAAGTGACAGAAGAGTGAAGCGAAGCGACTCCGAAACCGAAGCACTTGTCCAGCCCCACGTTGTGTCGTTTTCAACATCTGTCCGGTAATTGAATTCAAACTGCCCCCTTAAATCGAAGCGATGTGATTTAGAGTTCCCGTCAATGCGAGCGAGATGGATTCCGGAGGGAAACGAAATAAAACGGAAAACTGGGAGGCGAACGCATGTGGATTGTTGCATTTCATTTTCCTGTAAGAAGACTTCAGATGAGGGTCAAGTGGAAAAACAGCGTTTCTCGCAGTGGCTTATGATGCGACTTGCACCTTCTCATTGGTCTGCGAGAGCCGGACTGAGCCTACCTGCGAGCTGCAGGCGCTGCTTTGGCGAGACGGAGTGGACGGGACCGACGAGTCTGGTGACCCGGAGACATCCGTGTTTCCCAGTAAGAACTCGAACAGCTGGATCTTTGCAACAACAACAACAACAACAAAAAACCGGAAACTAGCGATTAAAAAATACAAAAGCAACTGGCCACATCTCTTACTCGGTAGCCAATCAGGTGATCCGTCTGACATTCACCGGCTCCTGCTCACCGGGCTCACAGGTTCCCCCGGGTCCGAGTCCTCTAGTCTCAGCCGTTTGTACATGGAGAGGACGTCAACCAGGTCCACGGTGTTGGAGCGTTTCAGGGAGGACTCGTAGGCCTCCAGGATGTACATCATAGTTCTCCAGGCGCGCGGAGTCGGGGGGCTGCAGGTGAAGTTTGCCCAGCAGTAAGTGTTTCCAGGCCACCAGGACATCACTCAGGGCCACTTTGAACTCTCCAGCGTGCTGTCACGGGGAGGAGAGAAAACAGAGCATTGCAGCAGCCGCAATTACCGACGGGCTGGAACCAATCAGCTCCAGCGCAGGAAAAGACCTTCCGCAGCAACGCGGCCACCGGCGGCTTCGGCCGGAAAAACTCCGCCGTCGGTTGTGGACGTGATGACAGCCCGATGGTTCAATTGAATTATGCCATGATGACGATGACCTGAGCTGGGCTTTATTTTTTGGAGGGTGAGGGGTTGTTGCATTACTTACAGCGGGAAGCCGTAAAAAAATAATAATCTAACTGTTCAATTACTCTTCCATTGACTCCAAAACAGAGGTGTCTCACCAAAAGGTTAATGCTGGGGTATCTTCCCAAAAAAAGAGGCACGCATCAGGGGCCAGGGTTCACGCGGCCGATGAATGTACTTTTGTTTGACCATGTGTGTCATATTTGAACTGCAAATGCCTGGTTACCTGCTTGCCGACTTCAGCCATGGCGAGCTGCAGCAACATCAGCATGCCATCGGCTCCGTGGATGGTGGTCCTCTCAGAGTGCAAAACCCTGTGGCACTCTCGCCTGAAGACTTTCACCATCAGCTTGAGACGATCTCCCAAAGCCTCCATTTCCCACTGAAAGTGAAGTTGATCAAAACGTGACCACCAATTGTGACACCCTGTTTTTTTTCCTCTTTGTCTCAATAAACCTACACACAGAAAAATTTGACCTTTTAAAACGTGAAACTAATTTCTTAATAAATTGTAAGGAACAGCCGTGCATTTTCCTCGAGAGGAAAACCTTTTACAGTTCATTGGCTCACATACATTGCGACTTGAATGACTTTAACTCCACAAAACAAATGGTCACAGTGTGTCTTCGCTGTCAGCGCTGACGGAACGCATTAGTGTGACAAATTACAGATATTCTTAATTCAAGGGTGCAAACCTCTACCGTTGAAATAGTCCCCGGGTACACACGTCCGCGACAAAAGACTGTTGTTTTGAATTTTTAAACTGCCTGTGACGTTTACAGCCTTCGGCCAATCAGCTTTTAATGCCCAACGATTGGAGCGTTTCACTACTGGAGTATTTCTCTTCTGCGTTAACCTTTCATTGTTTCCGAGCAAAAGTCTGCAATATATTCTTTTGTGCCCAAAATGATTCGTATCGCATTGCTATGTCCATATATCGCAAGGTTGGTGTAGATGTTGTCATTTGCTTCTCCCGAAATCACCCTCGACTTTTGTTCTCAATGGTACAGTCCATGACGTATGCGGAAACAGCGTGAAAACATCCCAAACGCGCGCACCGTTTGATTCGAGGAAATTGTTGAAAAATAAAGTGATAAAGTATATCCGTCGTTACTGTGATTTGACCCGGAATAGAATCTCATAACCCATACGTAAGTATTACGCTATTTATAAGAACGTTTTTTAAGTTTTAAAACGGCCAATATAAATCTTTGTTTGGCTAACGTTAATTGCTAGCTTTACATCGCGTCACAAGTCGCTGTCAAGCTGCATCTCTTTGACCGGAGACGCGTCACACTCAGCTTTATGTCTGTTATTAGTATTACACACGCCCAATATTATTCAGATTCCACTAACGTTAACTTTAATGCGATCTCTTTCACTGTCCGCCCCCACCCCCCCGGTTGAACTCGCTGATCTGAAGGCAGCTCTGCCAGGACCCCCCAGCATGCAGGAGGACTCCAGCCGCGGCCCCAGCTACACCGTGACATGCGAGGACTACGTCCACGTGGTCGAGTTCAGTCCCTTCAGCTGTGGGTCCCCTGCCTCTCTGCTGGCCTACGGGGGCAACCAGTATGTGGTGGTGGGCACCTGCCTCTTCCAGGTGAGAGCCGCCGCCGCTGCTTCACCTGCCTCACCTGCCGGGCAACTGCGTTTCCTCAACGTGCATCTGTTCCCGCAGGAGGAGGATATGGAGATAGAAGGAGTGGAATTCAACGTTCTTCGAGCTTTCCATCATGATCTGCGCGTCGACGCTCTGGCTTGGAGCCCGGAGTCCCGGCTGGACCGGATACCCACGCTCAGGTACTGCCTCCGGTGCGGTGAGTTCCCGTACAGCCGGCGACCCTTCACAGCCTTGAAGGGAACGCCGGCTCCACGCGTCATTATTCTGCATCGTCTCACGCAGCCCCGGCTCCAGCGAGATTATCCATTCAAAACAGATGGCAGAGGGGGAGGAAAACGTCCCGTGATGCACTTTAATCCCCGGTCGACATCCAGGCAGTCGGACTAGTCTGCAGTGTGTCTGGAAGTCCCTTTGTGCATAGGTTGTATCTGCATCAAGATGTCAATGTCTGCACATTAACTGGATTTGGCAGGAACTATGCTGGCGAGGCCAGTATGTCACATTATACAAAACTGGTCACTACTTGATGGAAATGGGACCCAAGGTCACACACTGATAATCTAAACTAAACTATGCACTAAACACAGTTTAGTGCATAGTGTATTCACGACGATGTCATTGGCACGTGTGGTTGCTTTTAACGCAAGATGTGTTCATGGTGGGACGTCTGAACCTCGTGTATGGTCGCGCATGTGGCAAACTTCACTCCAACATCAGAACACAGATATCTGTGCATTATTTATTTATTTATTTGAATAAACACAGCCATAATGAATATTCACAAATACTCTCCTGTTGACCAGAACAAGAGGCGGCTGTAGAGAAAGCTCAGCAGCCGTCCCGCTGCGTGAAAGCGCTCGTCGCCGCCTCTCGCCGTCCCGCTGCGGCCTCCAGGATGTGAGCAGAGTTGTTTCAGGTGGCCTCGGACAGGGGGGGAAGTGGCCCGAGCAGAAATTGTTAGAAAGCAAGAGTTTCCTTCTAATTGGAACGTCTGCTGGGTCCCGCAGTCGCCGCCCCCCCCACTCCCTCCTCCCCCCCAGAGGCTTTCTGTAATTGAAAAGGAAAAGCAGGGATAATTCCCGGCCTTCTGCGGTTCACTCCACAGGGCCCCCGAGCCAGCGCTGTGACGTGCGCACATGTTATTGCGCTGATGACTGCCCACTCGGGTTCCATCCCTCCCTTGGATCTGCACGTAGCCGTGCCTTCCAGGAAAAGTACAGCGTTCTCACGGGCGCAGGGGCCCAGAGAGAGAGCGAGAGGCGAGGAAAAGTGAGGGGGGCGAGGAGGAGGAGGAGGAGGAGAAGGGGCCGCTCCGCTCCCAGCCACCACAGCGCCTTTGCAATGGGAGAAATAATGAATCCAGACCAGACACACCGCACATCACGGCCAACTTTCACCAACACGAAAAACAGGAACCGTCACTTGACAATTTACTTTTTTACTTTTCTACTGTTACGCAAAGTGTTTCGGGTTGAACCCATTTGTGCACTAAACAAACAAAAGTACCACAAAGACGAGACGTTTACCCAGCGGAGAAGCAACAGCCTTATTTTTGTTAATTAGGTTTCCGCTTCGTCTTGTGTCTATAGAGAATCGGACCAATCAAAACCCTTCTCAGGGTAGATTAGCTAGATTCTCCTCGAGGAAGCGAATGAGCATATTCCCCCGAATTTAGAAAAATGTCCCTTTTTTAATTTGCAACTTGAAAAGGTTCTGTGGTGTTTCACTCTCTTACAGCGACTTTAACCTCCTTGAAATTTGTCCAGCAAGTCGAACCAGCAAAAAGGGGCCGAATTTGTTTAAAGCTTTACTCCAAATCACAATCCTAATAACTGTAATGCGCCGTGTTAGAAGGCCGGTCCTAATATAATCTAATCCAGTGTATCATCAATACCCCGGAGCACATTAAGGGAGTTTGTAGTGACCTCACGGCAGCTCCATCTGTGCCTGCGACCCGAGACGTGTGAGCCGCTGTCTGTTTATTCTGGTGATACGTGTGTGTTTTTCTTGTCATAAGTGAGTTAGTGTAATTGTGTGAGTAATTGCTGCCGCCGGTGCGTACTGCAACTGATTAGAGGGGTAGAGTCCTCCGCCCGGCTTCAGCGGAGAGACCTGCCGAATGGCGTGAGGGGATCTTGTTTTGCTGCGTGTTTTTCTAAGCGTGCAATTAGAATCGCCTGTACTGATCGCTCGCCAAGTCGCTGCCACACACACACACGCGCTCTGACCTACAGGGGTCCGTGCTGGCGGGAAGAGACGTCGGCCGTCACTGGTTCTGCTCCGTTTGACTCTGTTTTGATCGCCTTGCAGATTTTGCACCGCTGCGGCCGACAGGAAGCTACGTCTGCTGACCTCTGACCTCCAGGACAGGCACGAAGTCAAGGTACGGCAACATCTGGAGCACATTGGCTCCGACGTTGGGTACATAGTGGCGCAGGAAGTGGAGGCGCACACGCACCGAACTTGAGACGGGTAGAAAAATGGTCATTTAACGGCTCTGTGTTGACTGTGTGTTTCTTCTTTTTGTTGTCTCCTAGGTGATGGAGGGTCACACCAGCTACATTAACCACTTGGTGTTCGAGCCCACGGAGGGGAAACAAATTGCTTCCGTCAGCGATGATCACACTTGCAGGTCCACACTGTTGTGTGTGTGTGTGTTCCGAGCTTCTGATTTTCAGTGCTGTTCTCTCTTAATGGTGCAGAAAGTCCTGACTGTGTTTCCACAGTGAAACACAAAGCTAAACACAACATGCTCCGGTGTGACTTGTAGCCTTTCTCGCTAATTGGTTAAATATGGAAATCCAATTAGCTACAGAAGGATTTTCCGAGGTCCCCAGATTTCCCCCCTCAGCTGATGCTGGAGGAGGGAAAATGTGAAGAGATGCCACAGTGAAGCAAAACAGGGAAAAGCGGCAAATATTCATGCAACCAGAGTAAACGTGAAAGAAAGAATCCCCGAGGGCCGTTCCATGAAATACAAAAACCTACGTCTGAATCCAAAACTCCTTCTAGCTTTGCACATTTCACGAAGCTCACAAACAGCAACCACAGCCGGGGTGGAGGGGGGGCACATCGGTGTCACCGTCCGCCCCCGTCCGCTCTCCCCTCGCCCCGTCTCCCGGCCAGAGAAAACAGCGGTGCGCTCCATCTGCTGAAAGATTTAAATTCTGTCATGTTGAGAAAATACGGGACGCGGGGAGGAAGCGCCGGGCGGAACGAGGGAAGGATCAAGTTAACGGCAGAGGACCGTCCGGTCGGCCCACACAGGCCGAGCGCCGATATGAGAGGAGGAAGCCAGACTGAGGAGCGGGGGTCGGGAGGGGGAGTGTTTGCCCGCATGTATATGCTCATGACCTCTCCATCGCTCTGTTGGCTTTGGCAGCGGAGCGTCTACTATAAGTTTGCATAGCTGCGTCATCGCCGTCCCCCTGCAGCTGTGGGAACTCGGCCGTCGGCCAACGTGCAACCTGACGCTGCGGCGTCCGGGCGGGGTGGAAGAGGAGAGGAGGAGGGGGGGGGCGCTCGGTTCACAAGTCTGTGGGAAAATGTGCCACCTAGGGGTCACGGGGGCGCTCTGCAGGGTCCAGAGGGGATTTTGGGGTCGACTGAGTTCACCTGCTGCTGCTGCGTCCTGCTCGCGGCCATAATCCTGAAGGGTTTTTCATCTCCCTTCTTCAACAAACGTCAACGGGACCTCAGGATGCTCCTTTCACCTGTGCTGCACGTGGAACCCCGGCGCGCTCGCTCGATGCAGCGCCATGCAGCGGCGGCGTGTTATCAGAGGCGGTCGCGCGTGTTTTCGTGTCTCGGTCGGCCCGGGGTCTGTTTTTCTGGGGCGCCGGCGCTCTCCGTTTGAAGGGCACAGCGGTTGACCACAGTTTGGCCGTTGGTGGTGTAGCGTGCAATTGAGCTCCGCTTGGCTAGAGGGCCGAAAGAATAGGGTTTAGTTTTTGTGGTCGGGGGGGGGGTTCGCCTCCTCTCCACCGCGCCGCGAGGACGTCGAGCTCTGCAACAACACACTTGACATTTAGACGCTCTTTGGAGGCACGGCGTGGGCTTCATTAGATGATGCTTTCTGCGTGACCTCATCAGTCAGCGCCTTGCTGCCCGAGCGTGGTATTCCCAGAACCACTTGCACCCTGGGGGGTCATTCTGATGTGGTTCCCCGTGGATCCAGGTCTCGGGACCCCCCCGTTCTCTCCCGCCATCGCAGCTCTTTATTCGCCTTTTAGAGTCGGCGGATGTGAAGATCTGCTCGTTGACCTCGGGCGACCTTTCGCCGTTTTTTTGATTTGCACAAAGCCGGAGGCAGTTGGACCTCCCTCCGCTGCTCCTCTCGGTCTGACCTGCCCTCGGCCAAACCTCGGCTGTAACGCGAGTGGAGCGTAACTCGGGCGAGGGTGATTTCCCCCCCCCCCCTCCCTGCTGTCGTAGCTCAATGAAATGAGAAGCTGGCGTTCCTCCCTGAAAGTGGAGTCCAGCACGAGTCTGTCTGTCTTCGCCGCTCGGGGGGCCCCGGGTCTGAGAAAAGGGCCCCTTTCCCTGGAAAAGCACAAAGAGCTCGGCGAGCAGAAGTTAGATCAATTAGAAGCGAACGTGACGTCGGACGAAAACACGCCGTCCGTCGCTGCCCACGTCGTGCGCCATGAAGGAGTCTGGTGTTGAAAAGTTGGGCTTGAATTCCGGTCAAACAAAAACAAACAAAAAGTGAAAAGAGGAAGCTTGTGAGCCTCCGGGTTCCGTTCCGGCGGCTTTGGGTCTCTGCCTTCAGGTGTTGCGTAATCCTCCGCCGGAGGTTCAGAGAACCGCTCTAATGCCTTTTTAAAATCTTTTGTAGTCAATTACGAGTTGGTGGATTTATTTTCACAGTGGTTCACACGTCAAAAAGAATCCGGAGCATCGCTAATTAATGAGTCCTGTGTTTGCTGCACCCTTCCTGATAACGTGAGAACTATCGGGGATTTTGCAAACAATTCTCACTTGGTTACACTTCTAAAGGTTTGCTATTGAAACGCTCTTCTCTGTTCCTCCCTGCAGGGTGTGGGACCTGGACGGGAAGGAAAGCTGTACTCTCAGACTTCGCTCTCCTGGCGTCAGTGTGTGCTGGCACCCGGAGGAAGCCTTTAAGGTGGGGGGCCGTGTTTCATTCCGGGGTCAAACTCTGGAGCTTAGGGTTCATTATCGAGATCCATTGGTCTTTAAAATGTCAGAAAGTCTCGGAAAGTGTAATATGTGATTTATGGAGAAAGAAAAGCGGCAGAAAGTCAGCTGAAAAGATGGTGATTGTTGTCCGAAGCGGGTTATTGGAGGACCACCGAGCTGGCGGATGAGTCCTGGAGAAAAGCCTTCATGCCTGGCCTTTTTTTCTCCTCTGTAAAGACATAGAATTAGATTTTCTCCCAAAGAAGTTGGCTTAGAGTTTCCGCGGGCAAATATCGAATATGAAAAGCGTAAAAAATGGTGGCTGTCGCATCTCGGGCGTGCTAGGAAGTAAATATTGTCTCAAACAGTTGATGGTGGCCGAGAAGAAGGGAACAATTCGCTTCTACGACCTGCTGACCCAGCAGGCCATCCTGTCGCTGGACTGCGGCCAGTCGCCACTCCTCTCCGCCGACTGGTGCCTCACCAACACCATCAAAGTCGGCGCCGTGGCGGGAAACGACTGGCTCATCTGGGACATAACTCGCTCCAGGTGAGCCGATGATCGGTGCGCGCCGTGCGCTGGTATTTCAGTAGATGAGTAAACGTGATTCAAACCTTCTTTTCCTTCCTTTTTGTTCTTTTTTTTTTTTTTTTTAGTTACCCACAAGAAAAAAGACCAGCCCACGTCGATAAAGCACGATTATTCAAGTAAGAAATATGTCTCCTTCTTGATCGGAACACGTCTTTGGCATGCAGCGAACTCACAAAACACGTCTTTGGCATGCAGCGAACTCACAAAACACGTCTTTGGCATGCAGCGAACTCACAAAACACGTCTTTGGCATGCAGCGAACTCCCAAAACACGTCTTTGGCATGCAGCGAACTCACAAAACACGTCTTTGGCATGCAGCGAACTCCCAAAACACGTCTTTGGCATGCAGCGAACTCCCAAAACACGTCTTTGGCATGCAGCGAACTCACAAAACACGTCTTTGGCATGCAGCGAACTCACAAAACACGTCTTTGGCATGCAGCGAACTCACAAAACACGTCTTTGGCATGCAGCGAACTCACAAAACACGTCTTTGGAACCTCGGGGTTGCACAAATAATTCTGGCTGTATAAAAGCGGGAAAATGACTTCCACTGGATTTATTACCTCCGTAAACAATGATCACATATGTTTACGGTCTCAAAAAGTTAATTACAACATGTCAGTGTTCTTTGTCACTTCTGGTTTCAAAAAGCAAAGCTGGCAACCACCAAAATTTATGACTTCTTTTTCTCCTATCGGATTTTGCCAAAAGTAATTTTTTCTTTTTTTAACCAACGAACCCATGTTTTAATTATTTTAGCGCAGATTCTATGCTGAATTTCCCCGTGCATGAAGATGTATCATTTTCATATGTTTTTAATGCACATAAACTACCAGTAAAAATGTCAGATTAATTTTATTGCACGCAGTTAACATGTGTGATGCCATTTATGTGCTGCTCCTCTCCGCAGGTGGTCCCGGGCCAACGAAAACCTCTTCGCCACCACCGGATGTCCGGGAAAGATCTCCACGCAGCTACTGATCCACCACCTGGGACACCCACAGGTGAGCGCCGCCGCCGCCCCCCCCCCCCCCGCTCCTCTAAATGTTCCCCTCGGGTTCCTGCGTCTCACATCCCGGTGTCGTTCCAGCCGGTGACGGTGGGATCGGCCGCGGTGGGATCGGGTCTCAGCTGGCACCGGACGCTCCCTGCTGTGCGCGATCGGCGGCGACAGGAAGCTGAGCTTTTGGATGACCGAAATGTAGACGTGCCCAACCGAGTGTTCGTGTTCCTGTGAATGTCCAATAAAGTGCATTTATTATCTGCCCAGTGTATTTTGCCGTTTTTCTCACGTGCCCACGGATTCAGGTCGGCTGCAGACCATCGGCAGGCTGCTCGGGCGTCGGCGGCGCGAGAGTTTTTTTTCTCCCTTTTCTCTGAAGTGTTGAGTTACATCAGGTTTCTGTCATGTGCTGCCAAGAAAGCTGTTCTTCAGAGGAACGCGCCCGAGCTGCGGCGCCGGTTCTCCGGTCCACGCGATCATCGCACCGCACCGCTTACCTGGGTGAGTAATTGCCAATTCACACCAAACACGAAAGACAAGGGATGGTTTGGCAGGAACGTGTAAGGCCCTGAGGTAGAACACAAGGACGCATTGTGCCGGCGCAGCATCGCCATGTGTGAGGAAACGAAAAAAATAAATAAAACAGAACCCACCGTCTCTGCAAAGCGGCGCTCGTTTAATTAACTCCATCATGAATTATTCGGGGGGGTTGACTGCTGATCGCTTGTTTCCACAGATGTGTTCAATCTCCGCCGTGCATGCGTGCGTGCGTGCATGCGTGCGTGCCTGCGTGCGTGCGTGCGTAGCCTGGCATCCAGCACAGCCGTTTATTGTACCGTGTTACCGTGCATGTCCTCTTAACACACGGCGGAGCGAGCCGAGGCCGCGGAGACCTCCAGTCCCTCAAAGCCGCGCGTCAGCCCGCGTGTGTTTCTTGGACGGGCCGCTCGAACCGCCATCCACAAAGCATAACACGCTACTGCTCCCGTGCTCGTGTTTGAACTTGTCCAATGAGGTCTCCCTCCCTCTCTCTGTCTCTCTCTGTCTTTGCGTCTAGCTGTGCGTTAGGCGGCGCGTAAAAGCGGAGAAAGGTCAACGACAGATGCGAGAAGCTGCCGTTTATTTAAATTGATTTATTTTTTCATGCGTGCGCACTCTGAACGTTTTCCAAGCGGCGTGAACGCTCCAGTCAGAGTTCCGTCCCGGCACCGCTCACCGGTCCACTTCCCTCTGCGACTCGAGGACACCATCTGATGGCCGAGGAGAAGAACCGCACCGAGAACCCACGAGATCCGTTTCAGAGCCGGAGTGTCCTCAGGTGGCGCCGAACCCGCGACTGAGCCTCAGTTTGGTTCTCTTTGTATGTGTGTGTGTGTGTGTGTGTGTGTGTGTGTGTGTGTGTGTGTGTGTGTGTGTTCATTAATAACTGTGAAATGGATAGAAGAAACATCGGACCGCCGTAGAATCCTCATCAGCTTTCTCCTAATCTCTCCCCTCAGGTGATTCTACGACGGGTCGACCAACTTTAAGCCAGCGGCTCAACAAGAAGAGAGCAAATAACAATAATGAGCCGCGTGATATGAAGGGAAGCAAAGAAAGCGCTTAAGGTCTTTGAGGGCCGGTGTTTGATTTAATCTCTCTCCCAGAATGAACTTTATAATTGAGTTATGAAGAACAAACTGTTAATCTGTCTCCAGTTCCACCTCCTGGAAACCCAAACTCTTTTTACATTTCTTAGAAGTGAGATTCACTTCGACTGTCTCCACGACGTTGGTGACTTTCCTGATTATTAAACAATTATTGCAGATATGTTTTTGGCAAGAAAATGCGAAACGTTCTCAACGGCACATCGACATTTACTACTCGAGCGAGAAGCACACAAGCTTTTCGTTTTGCGTCACTGGAGGAGTTACTGCGATTAACTTAAAAGCTAACTCAAAAGTTAAAGCAAATGTGCGGCCAGGACATCTAAAAAAAAAAAAAGAAATAAGGAAAAAAAAAACAGCCAACCAGATGTTTTCATGACCTGGCAACCCAAAATAATTTAGAGTGAGTATTCTGTAAATCAATATTTTTGGACAGAAACTTCACAGAGAAAGATGAGCAGAGCAATAATCCCTTGTTGGAAGCTGGATTTTGGGGCCCAGCTGAGCATAAAGACGTGGACACGTGTCTCTGCACAAAGACGGACCTCATCGTCTCACCTCGATGTCCACTGTGTAACCTTGTTCAGCCTAAACTTGCGCGTTTTACAGCTCACGCGCCTCTTTGTCCTCCTTGTCTGAGGACACGGCGAAGCCCCCGTGGCCAGCGCGGCGGGCGGTCGCACCCCTTCCCCCCCCCCTCCCCTTCGGCACGGACGAGTTGAGAAGCGCTCACGCGTGGCTTTTAGCGCGCAGCAGATTGCCATCCTGGCAGCGGCTTCCACGGCGGATTTGTGGATTTTTTAGAGCGTGCTGGACGTAGAACGAGACGCGGTAAATTGCAACGTGTTGCTTGGAGAGCAGCAGATCCCTCCACATCCCCCCCCCCCCCCGCAGGCCGCAGCAGGGCTTGATTTACTGGACAGTGGAATCACGGGAAGCCTCCCGGCGCAAACGGAGGCGATTTGTCCCCGGGCCTCCTGGAAGGAGAAAGCCGGAGGAGGGAAGCGCGTCCGTCAGCAGAGCCGCGCCTTGGTGGAGGTCCCGGTGACCTGGACCTCCACCAAGGCGCCCGGGCCAGCGCAGGCAACGCGATACCCAAATCATGCATGATTAGCTCCTTCCCTTTGCTTAATAACAGATGAAGATAAATGGCTTCCGAGAATTTTCCAAATGGAAATAGTCGGTTTGGAATTAAAAAGCTAAGAAATGTCATACAAGGTCATATTCTCTCTCTCTTCTATTTAAGTAAAGTTTTGAATACAGGCTTTTAACTACTTACACTTGAAGGTCTTTATGTAAAGTATTCAAGAGTTTATATATTATTATACAAGATGAACAGAAAACACTCAAACAAATGACCATGTGCAACCACACAAACAGACTTAGGGATTTATTTTCCTATATAACAGTAAATCACATATAGAATATTTATTCTATGTTTCTGCAGGAGTCTGATTAGCCGAACTTCTCCAGGGCGCTCTGAAGGGTCTTCAGGTCTTCCCTTATCTGGCTCAGGCCGCTCTGGATCTTGCCGGGCCGATCCAGAACCTCCACGCTGCAGGTGAAGGGGTCGTAGCGAACGGCAAAGGGCCGCTTGATGGTGGCAGAGTATCGCCTGCGCGACCGGGGACGCGAGTGTCAAACATCGATGGAAAACAGTACGTAAAAAGGACGACATTGAGGAGAGTTTCCTGCCACGCGATGATGTTCATCCATGTTTATAGGTCGAGTGATTTGTTAACGTGTTGTGATAAAGACCCCGCTTGAGATGCATGAAGCGTGCAACCGGAGCAAAAAGAAGGACGACATTCGGCTGGATACCTCATCTTGGTCTTGGCGTCCTCGAAGCTCTCCGAGACAAAGTAGACGGGCTGGTATGTCTGGTCCTGGTACGGCTGCGTCGCCGTCTCCTCCGGGTTGAACGGCTTGTACGCCGGCTCATTAGACAGGGCATACTGGAAAAGACCGGAGGGGGGGGGGTCAAAGGTCACGTGCTGTAGGTATCACCCCGATGACAAAACAACAGGAAGACGCAGCGAGGCGGGACAGACTGACCACGAGCTCCCCGTAGGACGACAGGAGTCCGGCGCCGTAAGCTTTCACCGCCCCGTTCTGCCTGCAGAGGCCGAACTCCACCGTGAACCAATACAACTGATGAGGGAGAAGACAAGAGGCCCGTGAAGGAGGGAGAAGCGCTCCATTTAGGCCACTAGGTGGCAGCGAGGGCCCAGTGCGTGAGACGAGGAGCGCCTCTGCTCCCTCAGGTTAAAAAACCCACCGTCGACAGCTTCTCGATGTCTTCGTCCGAAGCGCCGAGCGAGGCCAGGCCGATCTCCTGAAACGGTTCAAGGCAAACAGAATGAAAGGTTCGAACCCCGGGTCGCAACCCCCCCCCGTAAGATTTACCTGGGAGAACTGCGCAAACTCTTTGTCCGCCAGCATGGGGACGTGGCCGAGCAGCTCGTGGCAGCAGTCTCTGCACGACCGGACGGAAGCGGGTCAAACAAACAAACAAACGAACGAACGATTGAATGAACGAATGCGGCCTGCGCGCGGCGACTCACGGCTCGGGGGAGTGCATGGGCGCAGAGGAGTGGCGGATGTACTGCGTGCACTGGAACACCCTGAAGGCCAGGCTGCACAGGAAGTCTCTGGCCGACAGCAGGCCGGCGACTGGACGCAGCTGGAAACCGGTTTTGTCTGAAAGGCAGCAGGAAAAAACGGGTCAAAACGTGAACGCGATCCCTCGGACGCTTGTGTTTAAAGGGCACTGTAGGTCGCCAGCGTCGTCTAACTGCTCAGTCTTCTACCTCTTTGCCTGAGTCTCAACGGTTCCGGTCACCTTTGAGGAAGGCAGAAACCTCTCTGAGCTGAGGGATGCGGTCCTCTCCGTAGCCGGCCTCCTCCTCCAGCTGCTGCAGCCCGTCCAGGAACTGCCGGCACGCCAGCCCGGGGTAAACGCCCCTCAGCTGCCGGTAGACGTGCCTCCTTTTTTGAAACACACAGCGACCACGTCACGCACAACCGCCACGCACGGCAATCTATATCTAACGTGCGCCTCCTTCTCACCATGTGGACACCTCCTCTGCCGTGTACTCCACGGTGGGCGGCGGCTCCCCCCTGTGAGCGAGACAGAGCGCGTGAGAGAGGGAGAGAGAACGCGTGGCGGCGGTTCATGGGGACGGACGGGTGACTCACTGTTTGTACGTGAAGGCGAGCTCCGAGATGAAAGCCCGTCTTTTTCTGTACTCGGGATCGCTGTGTCCCTGAGGGAGGGAGGGAGGGAGGGAGGGAGGGAGGGGGGGGAGAAAGGAGAACATCAGCTCAAACAGGCCTACACGTTACTACAAACCGAGATTCTGCAGCAGGTGGACGAAGAGTCTCACCGGATGGTCCTGGTGCATGTCTGGATCAAATTTGGTTATTAACATGTTGCACCTGTCGAGGTCTTTTATCTGTCGGGGGAACCACGGAACTGGAAAAGATGTAATTCATGCTTTCGTCATGTGAAAGGACCAGTAATTGGTTAAACTGTTCAATGAGCTCCTTTGTCTGATTTAAGAAAAAAAAAGGTGAAATCGGGCACCCTTTTCCTCCGGGACGGAGCGCACGTCGTCGACCACCCTCTTCAGTGAGTTGATGAAGATGTCCAGGTCGGAGCTGTGCACCTCGCACTTCATGAAGAACTCCAGGTCAGTGGCGCCGTTCTTCGACTTCCTGCCCGGGCGGCTTTCAATGTGGAGAAGTTTGGCCTCGAACGTCTGTGACGCGCAGGAAGGCGCAGGAAGGCCAGGGTCATTCACGTTTTGTGTCTTTATAATGAGGAAAATGTGAGGGGCTACTACTTCAACGCACCTTACTTTAAAAGACTTAAATATATTGTTATTTAATGCTGTTAACGGTTTGTTTAGACAGGAATCACCCATTACCTGTGTCATTTATGATCCAAAGATATTTTACTATGTTACTATTGCCATAAAGCAGTGTGCATTAGTGGAAAGTAAGGATTTACTCAAGTAGCTCGTTTTGTATTTCAAATTGTTGCGTTCTAGTTATATTTCACATAAGCACGTGACATAAACCTGGGACTTTTTGGTGAACAGAATCATTATTTCGAACAGCTAATCGATGGTCCCACCACCACCACCGCACCCGCGTGCGCCCCCACCTCGAAAATCTTTCCGGTTTTGAAGAATCCCGCGTGTTTCCCCCCGCCGAGGGCGAAGAGGACGTCGATCGCGACCCGGCCGCCCTTTTCCTCGAACACGGAGCCGTCCGCGCCCCGCGAGGGCCCCGGGGAGCCCGCGGGGCCCGCGGAGCCCGCGGAGCCCGCGGAGCCCGCGGAGCCCGCGGAGCCGCTGCCGCGCTCCCGCCGCGCGTCCTCGATCAGGCTCTGCTTCCTCCCGGCGAACGGTGCCGTCTGCGCGCCGCTCTCCGTCTTCATGGCGCCGCCGCAGCCGCCTCGGGTTCGGGACCGGAGCCAAGTGCGATGCGGCGCCGCCGACACCTCCGCGCTTAAGTAGCCCGTCCGCGGGGGCTCCATGGAGATGAGGCCTGCCATACGTCATGATTAATTATGTCTCTTTTATGGGGCTAAAGGAGGAGAGGGGGAGAGGGGGGGGGGGGCAATAGACCACTTTAAAGCCTCTGAGATTCTTCCTTTTTTTTATTAAAGAGAAAGAGGTTATTATAGATGTTATGGTCTTATTTATGAAAGTAAATGAAGCGCAGTTCTCCTGGATTTGTCAAGTGTTTTGAAGAACGCAAGAACTTGTATGTGAACTTGTATCAATTCATTAAATGTTTAATTCTATAAAACATTAAGTTAATATATTTTGAGTATATTGAAATAATATGCGTTATTTTATGTTTTGTCTCGAATACTTTTATTGTGGAACCCAATTAAAAAAGCCGTTTCATTTTTAAATACCCCCAACACTTTAAGCTGTTGAGTTGATTCGAAAGGTTTGTCCGGCAATTGGCATCTTCTCAAACAAATCTTCACAAGCGTGAATAAGGAACTTTTATTTTGAAGTGCAGAGCAGTTAACAGGATATTAACAGGATCATCAAGAGGACAAAAAACTGAAAACAATTCTCAAAAATGTTGATTAGAGCAGCTACTTTCAACTTGCATACAAAACATTACGTTAGGCTAATATCAGTATGCTTTTTGAAATGCATCAAAGAAAATTGTCGGTCATATTACACATAAATCGTAATAAATTGTACACACGGTTCAGTGATTTATTATTATAATTATTATTATCATCCTACGGATGTGATTGTAAAAGTATTGTATTGCTGTAATGTTGCCATTATCTATTTGTTGTCATAGAAAGAAAGATATTCTGTGTCTGAGCGGCTCGATTAGAAACGGCGTCTTGTTGAACTCGCACACTCAGAGAACATTCACACTTCATCCAGTTTCTTCAGGGCTTCGCACAGTTTGTCCATCTCGCCTAAAACGAGAGAAAAAAACAACAATCAATATTCAGACTGAAAGAAGAAATAACCTAAAGCTGTTCTATAACTAATACATTATTATATTTATTTCAGTGTTTTAAAGTGGCAACGTTCCTCTTAAGCAAAGCGCGTTTCCTGCTAACCCTTTATAGTGTTGTTAATGAATTGTGTCCGTTTTATCTGCAGTGTAAATATTGATCCTATAAGATATTCTTTGGGGGGGGGGGGTGCTGAAAGGTAACCCGCTGTAAGCGCGACATGCGCCCTCTAACCTCTAACCACACAGCGTGGTCGTTCTCTGTGGACCCGTTGGTAATCAATATAACGCGGCTGATGGCGATGACGCACCGTTGATGCTGTCGGCCAGGTTCCTGAGCTGCTGCCTGTTGTCCAGCACCTCGATGCTCTGCGTGTAGGCGTTGTAGCGCACCGTGAAGGGCCTCGGGATGGTGGCCGCGAATTTCCTGCACGAAGGAAGCGAACGTTTTTTTTTTTTTTTATATGTATTTTTTTTTTTTATTATCAACCTTAATCCTTTAAACCGAACAGAGATCCGCCCACCTCACTCTCTCTTTGGCGTCCTCGAAGCTCTCCGCCACAAAGTAAACGGGCTGGTACTCCGTGATGGGGTACTTCTGCATGCTGGTCTTGTCGGGGTCAAAGGGCAGGATCCTGGGCTGGTCCGACAGGCAGTACTGAAAGATAAAAAGCCAGCGTGACGTGTGCTGGCGCGTCTTTGTCTGCAGCGTGCGCTCTCTCTCTCTCTCTCTCTCTCTCTCTCGCTCACCTGCAGCTCGCCAAACGATGAAAGCAAGCCGGCGCCGTACGCTCTGACCTCAGAGCCCTGCTTGCACAGGCCGAACTCCACGGTGAACCAGTAGACCTGAGGGGGGGGGGGTCATCGCGAGGTCACACTCAAGCAGCTTGAAGGGCGTCGCGCGGAACGAACAACGAACCCAAACGTGACCAGTCGGCGTGACTCTACGTTTGTACTCACGGTGGCGAGTTTCTCGATGAACTCGTCGGGGGCGGCGAGGGAGGCCAGGCCGATCTCCTGCGCGGCGTAAAATGGACCAAGCAGAAGGATGGAGGTCAGAGGTCAAGTGACACAGAGGAAATATGATGAAGTCTAAGTTAGAGGCCCACGATTGCTATAATAATAATAATACTAATACTTTTCGACCGGCTCATTCATCGTGTACGTTTGCTTGGTTACCTGTGAGAATTGGGCGAAACTGGAGTCGGCAAACAGAGGAACGTGTCCCAGGAGCTCGTGGCAGACGTCCCTGCATCAGAAACCAAAACGACCATTTAAAACCAATGAAAAACAGTTTTTTTTTCTCCCTTCTTTCCACGAGGTGGGGGGGGGGGACACACACTCACGGCTCAGGTGTGTACGTGGGCTTGGAGCCGTGGCGGATGTACTGCGTGGAATGAAAGACGCGGAAGGCGAGCCCGGCCAGGAAGTCACGGGACGACAGCAGGCCGGCCACCGGGCGGAGCCGGAAGCCCGTGCACGCTGCAGGAAGTAGAGAGGGGGGTGGGGGGGGGCAGGTGAGTGTCTGACCGGGTTGGATAAGAGGGGGGAGAGGGTAGGAAGTAGGGCCTTCAAACACATCCGGGGTGCAACCAGCCACTCACACTGCAGGAAGCGGGACACGTCCTCCAGCTGCGGGATGTTGTCCTGCCTGTAGCCGCAGTACTGCTCCAGCAGGGGGAAGACGCGGTTGTGCTCGCGGCAGGCGTGGGTCGGGTACAGCGTCTTCAGCTCCTTGAACACCGTCCCCCACGTGGCCTTCTCCGCCGCCGTGTACTCCACCCGAGGGATGGCCTGGCCGCTGGGCACAGAGGACACCGGGAGACTTCGTCACGGCGCCTCCTTTGTTGTTATTTCTCTGCACGTGACCCGCGGGTTCGCAGCTCTTTGTGCGATTTGTGAAATAGAACTTCTCAAATGTGCACGTGACCAACGTGGACCCCTTTTTAAAAAATGCAAAATAAGAGGCGGACTTTGAAACCAAAGGCGTAGTTACTGTCTGTAGTTGTAGGCGATGTCGGCAAACTCCTTCCTGCGGGTTCTGTACACTGCGTCTGTGAAGCCCTGCACGCGCACACGCACACACACACACAAAGGAAGGCCACGTTAGATCTCATGATCGCAGCCCGGCCACTCACAGCTAAATCAAAGAGGGGAAGTCCTGTGCTGAGGCCCTGTGGCCTTCGACGGCGTCGTGCACTCTGTCTGTAATAAGACTATGCAGATGCGTGTGCAAATGAAGCCTTTGTGGAGGGTTTTTCAGCGTTCTGCTTTAATGGCGGTTCCAAAAGGGAGCAATTATCTATAATTATAGGGGCCCAATGAAAGCAAGGACATCAATTTGTGTGTCCAGGTAGTTTTCCATTAGAATAGGCGGCGGAGTGCGGCCTGTCATCTCGGCAGCCCCTTCTTTCATAAGACGCGTGGGCGGGAGTGGACACGTATTCTCACACACACACACACACACACACAGGATGCGGCTCGCACACAGTGATGGAGGATGGATGAGTCAGTCCGTACCGGGTGATCAGAATCCAGCTCGGAGCCGTAACTGAGGATCTGGTTGGCGAAGCGGTCCAGGTCCTGGATGTCGTTGGGGAACCACGGCACTGTGAACAATTACAGCCACAGTTTGTGTTTGATTCAACATGTACATTACTAACACTGCCATAGATCTTCGGGGATGTATTTTTAAATGTTCCTGCCAAATAAGTCGGATGACGCTAATTCGTAGTTTAGACTTTAAACTGTGTCTCTGGGTTTTAAGATGTTGGTGACATTAATTGTTGCTGTCGTGTGTTTCTCCACATTAAGTAACGAGGATTTCTCTTTTTTTTTGTTTCAGCGCCGTGGCATTTGGACACCCAGCAGAACAGTAATCGAGTGTCATCGGCTTATTCATCTGGATTTATGACACTCAAAGCCACGGGGGCCCCACCATTAATCTGCATTTGTGCAGTGTGGTCCAGCCCGAGGCCCCTCCCCCCCCCAAGAAGACAATACGTCTCTGCCGGGCTCCTCGATAAACAGGCGCTCTCCAAAAACAGGCCACAGATATCCCCTCGTCCACTTGACCCTGACCGGCAGGCCGAGGCGTCTCCCCCTTAACCCCCCCCCCACCCGAGGTCAAAGGAGGATGCATGGTGGCCCTGTCTGTCTCCGCCTGCCGTGACCCCGGCGTGTCCCCCTGCCCCGCGTTGGCCCCAGGACGCCGCACACAGAGCCCCTCTGTTCCCGCCGGGCCTGTTGGTCCTCAGCGGCTAAACTAATGTCATTCTGGAAAGCACTAATAATGGAGTCTCCATGCGGGCGAGGGGCCATCCGTCATGGACGCCGACGCCGGCCGCCCATTACCCCGTCCGACTGGGGGCCCCCGGAGCTCCGCCCACAACGCAGCAGCGCTACATGGAGGTATTTGCTTAGCCATGCTAGCTAGCTAGCCGTGTGTCCAGACTGAAACTGCTCATGGTCCTCGAGGAGCATTTCTACAGCTCATTTTGTGTTTTAATGATGCCGCCGTGCACGGGACGCACGCCCGTCGGCTCGCTTTACCCCCTCGCACTCACTCACTGACCCGTGTCCTTCTGTTTGTTGCGTGTCAGCTCGTGCACGTGGCCGCTGATCTGCGTGCGCAGGCTGTCGATGACGTCGTCCAGGGCCTGGGAGCAGGAGGCGTCCACGTTGATGAAGAACTCAAACTGGTCCTTGTTCATGCGCGACGGACGCGACTCGATGTGAGTCAGGTTGATTCCCTTCTCCTGAGGACGTTCACAGGGCACAGCGGTAAGACACCTCGAACCGTTCAACGCAGACGTTTCATAAGATCACAGGACGCGCGCACGTGAGAAGCGTCACCGCCTTCACTCCACCACTAGATGGCGCCGCCGGCAGGCCGCTGCGGAGTCGGACCTGACCTCGGGTCAGCTCGGCTCTGCACGCCGACAGAGAGCCGGACCGGGGCCTCTTCGCTCCTTCAGCATGAACTCTGGAAGCATTGGGATGCTTCCAGAAGCATTGGGATGCTTCCAGAGTTCATGCTGTCCGATGCGCAGAGAGCCTGCAGCTCGCGCTGGAATGCGTCGCTGTTTTTTATTTGGTACCATTTAAAGTTGTGTTTTTGTTCACGTAACTCTGGGGAGTGAGAGGGAGGATGCTGTTTCTCTGACTTCCATAGGCCACGTGAAGAGGAGGGCTGATCCCATCTGGATCCTGTTGTGTATTTAACAGCTTATTTTAAAGACCATGTGGTCTGCACAGTTCCCTTTTAATAACTTTTGTATTGTTCAAAAAGTGGCTGCATCAGCAAATTTACAACACTGAGTCACACCGTTTTTGTACATTTACTGCATTTAGCGGCGATGAACAGAAAGGGTGATGTATAAATGCTGGTGCTCAGTGGGAAATACCGGTAACATGACTGTGTGGCCTCGTCCAGCTTAACCTAAACCCAGTCACATCTCTCTACCCCCCCCCACATCACTAAGGGACATTTACCCCCCAGTCGGCCCGGTCAAGGCCGGGCCCTCGCCACCAACTTGTCACATGAAAGCCTTGCTGCCGAGGTCACATGGGCCGGAGTCCCGGGCGGATAAACTCCAGTGTGTGTGTGTGTGTGTGTGTGTTGGGGTGGAGGGGGGGCTGAAAGAGGGAGGGGGGGGTTTAGCGTGGCGACTGGAATATGGAGATCAGACCCTCCCAGGTTGAGGGAACGGGACGATCGCGTGACGAGGCGCCGCGGCCGCTCGGCTCAGAGCCGACAGGCAGAGATGTCCCGCGTGTTCCAAAGGGGACTCGTCCTATGATAAGTTGCTGCAAAAGAAAAGTGTGTGGGGGGGTGAGGAGGGGGGGGGTTAGTTTGCAATGGAAGGCTGGATGGAAGAGGAGATCAGGGGGTGGAGCAGGGGGAGGATCGGCAGGGTGGCAGCTCATTGGTCCACAAGGGATCCTGAGCTGTTTACTGCAGCATTGAGACGCCAGCGTTGGCGACGACTCCTTCCAGATACTTGATATTAAACAGAGTCAAGCCCCCCCCCCCCCCCCCCCCCCCCCGAATCTCGGGGTTGATAAAAAAGAAAATGTCTCTATCCTAAAACTTTCTTTTGAGCGAAGCGAAGGCTGGACCAGGCGCCCGTGTTTACTCTGAGCCTCCACGCAGTCACGTACACGCTGGCAAACACGCAGCGCTGCTTTTTTGTTTACTGTTAATTAGTAACTTTGGGATCACAGATTTACCTAAACGAGTTCCCTCATCCGGTATCGTCTCGCCGCCTATAATTGGGGATATTGTGGGAAATAGTGTATCAGAAAGGTCATATTGGATTAATGTCACTGATGATTTTACCTCTGAAAACACGTGTGGGACGTCCCATATTGGAGGGGACTGTTTAACAGTCGCGTGTAGAAAGGTTGGTTGGTGGATCAAAGAGTCTCTCGTCCTGTTTGCACACGACTGATACACAAACAGGCTGAGATAAGCGCGGCTCGCAGCGGGGAGAGGAGGAGGAGCAGGAGGAGGAAGGCGGCGGCGGCGGCGGGTGCACGCCAGACGTTTACCTCAAAGAGCCGCAGGCCCTTGGCCAAAGCCCCGACCCCCTCCTTCAGGGAGAAGATGCAGGAGATCACTTCGGACTTCTTGCTGGTCTCCTCTTCCAGGTACATGGAGCCCCGCCTCCCTCGCTGGGGAAGACACACAGCACGACAACGACGGCCTTTTAGTGTGGACTTTACTGGGCTGTTGTTACACAAGCAGGGTCACATGGGAGCAACTTCAACCGCGGGAGCCAATGGCGGAGGGGGCGTGCACGTCACCATTTGTTTGTCAATTGTTTTATGAAACAAAGTGCGGCAGCTGAATGTGACACCCCCCCCCCCCCCTTTTAAAATCAATGTCATGGTTTTCAAAGACATTCTTTTTGTCCCATTCCAGATTTATCGTGACGTCATTCTGTGTTTTAAGCTCCGCCGCGTCACTCCGTGAAAGGTGGCTGTTAATGGCGGGGACACTCAATGCAGTCAGGGGACCTGGTTTTAGGGCTTGAAGCCTTAACGAGTGTAACCTCTTAACCCGTGGGATGGGATTGGTGGGGGGGGGGGGGGGGGGGCATTGAACATGTGCTCCACACATGTGCACATGGCGGATCGGAATATCTTACGCATGTAGAAACTTCCTGTACAGTCCAGATAGTTTTTCATTTAACACCAACATTTCATAAGGAGCTTTGCTCTGAGAATTCAAGTTACATTTTAAATGTTACATTCAAGAATTTTTTTTTGTTTTTTTTTACATCTTCAAACTGTTAAATCTTTTTTTAGATTGTAATTGACGGTAATTAAAACAAACACCCCGATGTGATGTCTTAACATAGCTTGTTTCGTGAGTTCCATACCCCTAAAACACAGATATTCATATTATAGAAGCTGAAACAACGTCACGTTTGACAGTTTGATCTTTAAAATAAAAAGTTCTATAACATCCCAAAAATGATAGAATTATTTCTTTTGACCTTCCCTGTGATCCATTTCTCAGCTGTTTTTAAAGTTTTCCTGCCCCACACACACACACACACACACACTGCTTTGTGTTCTCCACCTGGAACATTCCAGCTATTACTCGCTCCATCCCCACTGTCCCCTGATCTGTCTCCCCCACCCTCTCTCTCTCTCTCTTTCCTTAAAACACGCACACACACGGACACACAGACGTGTTCCTCATCGGTGATCTTTACCCCCGTGTCCGGCTCCTCCGGCCCGCGGCCTCCGTTCGCTCTCTTGCACGCTGCGTCCATCCTCTTCAGCTCTTCAGGTGAACAACCTCTGCGCCGCTGCGAAGCTTCAGTGGCCCCTCCCCGTGCGCGGCCCCTGGCTATAAAGCCAGGCAGCCCACGTGACACCCCCCCCCCCCCCCCCCTCTCACCCCCCATACCCCATCGGTATGTCACGGGACGGTTGCTGCAGCACATCTGGTTCTCGTTGGCCTTGGGCTCCATTTCTTTTGTAAAGTTTTTTTTTGTTGTTTTATTTGTATTTGGCTCGTTTGCGTGGCTCACACATCTACCAAAACCCAGAGTAGAACGCACTGTCGCCTAGGTGGGATATTTATATATAAAATGTATATATAAAATATAAAATAATATATATTTTTCGCCTGCGCGCTAATGAAGCTAGCAGCTCACCTGTGGGAGGGGGCGTGGCTCAATCCAGAGGGGTGCAGGTCTGCTCGAGTTTTCTTTATCTTCATTTGCACCAGTTTGATACTTTCTTCGTACGTCACGTGACAACAGACGTCATGCTTGTTACGTTTGACTTATTTGTTTAAAAGTGGTCGTGAGGCCGTGAAGTGCTTCTTCATCCAACATCTACCTGCTCAGGTGTCCAACATCTACCTGCTCAGGTGTCCAACATCTACCTGCTCAGGTGTCCAACATCTAGTGTTCAGGTGTGCAATCGGTTGGTACCTGAACAAACCAAATTTAAAAGAACACAATCCCTGTTTTGTGAAACAAAGACCAAACTAAACACAATGTTGACCCCCTTTGATGCAAAAGTTAAATTAAAGGGCATTTTTATAGTGAAGGCATACAAGATATTCCTTTATTAGTCCTCCATTGCGGAAATTTACAGGAGCAAAGTGGGCAGTTGTCCGGTATTTTCAGTTATCATCAGAGAGGTGAGAACAAAACCACAGACAAGTCGTATTACTTTGCAAAGGGGATTCTAGCCACACAGCGTTTGCCGTGCCGACATCCGCCGAAGCTCCTCGGACCTCCGAGTTTTATTCAAAAAGTTCACAGAAGATAACAGATTTGCATACGAGGGCGGGGCTTCACATAACCTCCTGCCAGGTGACGAGGTCATATATCCTACAATGCAATGCAATCATTTACTGTGAGTCACTCAGGGAATCGCCGTTGTCCGAGTCCACGAGGACATTCTACCTAAAACAGAGGAGTCCACAGATACCTTGATTGATCCGTATCCTGTTTCCCATCTGTTAGGTTAGTGATTTGATCAGTCGGTCACACAGAAGGTTCAGCGAGGGTTTCTTCCTATTGTCTTTGTAATGACATTAACTGCTCAGCAACTTCAACAGGATTGACCAACACCCCTTTAATAAATTAAAGCATACTTTTCACCCTGCCGGCCCTATCATTTCCCTCCTGTTTATGCTTTGTTATTTATTAATTATTATTCACCTGACAGGAGAGAAAAACTCCCACCAAACCTCTTTGGGAAAACAGTGGGAGAAATCCATAAGACGGAAATACTGCAAGCCGTCCCCGGGTCTTCTAATCATAACATCATAACAGGATATTACAGAAATTATGTTATCTATTATCGGTTATCTCATTAAATCATATTCACTTCACATTGCATTCAGATGTCATTACTTAATACATTTTCAAACAATACTTTGGTTACAAACAACATTTTTTGATTTGGGTATTCTTAGACCGTGGAAGGGCAAGTTCTTCACATCCGCACCTATTTGTTCTCCCACTTTTACGAGGAGTTGAATCCATGTGCTTTCAGGTGCGTCTATCTTTTTAGATGCAGCTGTGGGCCTCGCGGGTCTTTTGTTGGTGCCTCTGGATCTCCCTCTGTCGATGTCTGCTTTACGTCTTAGCTCGAAGCTTTAAGGATGTGTCCCCTCGCTGGTCTCTCTCCTCTTCCACAACCGTCATGCTTCATGCGCCATCGCTTGGTCTGACCTAATGAGTAGGGATCGCTGGTTTCTTCACTGACGTTGAGACGGCAGCCTTCTAAACAGGCTTTCCCCTTTGAAGTCAGGCTTCCCCAACTACTCGTGGTCGTCACAAGTTCATTGCACTGATCCTGGTTGTTTAGGGAAAAGAGTTTGCAAAGAGAGAGATGCATCCAAGTGGTTCTTTCAACTCGTTTTACAGCTGTTGCAGTCGTCAGGAGGATCTGAAACGGTGCCTCCCAGCATGCATCACTCCACATCTTTCTTTTAATCTCACGGATTAACACTCAGTCGCCAACCTGCACAGAGATGGTAGAAGAGACAGGTGAATCTGGCAACACATTTGCTTCCCTTACCCCACTCCCAGTTACGGTCTTTTTCATATATTCTACTATTGAACGTGCTTATGCACGTTACACATGCCCTACAAAAAAATTTTAAGTAGTTTTTTTTTTTTTTTTTTTTTAATGTTGATTGTGTAACTGTCGTTTTATTATGGTAACCATCCCTCCTGTTGAGGCATGGCATCGCCCATGGCTCATAAGGGCGGCAGCTCTACACAAGCTCTTTAGAAGAGCCGGATGTCTTTCGACGCACAGGACGTCGTTTAATTCTGTGGCTCCTCTTGTTTTCTAGGAAACCCTCACTTTTACTGGGTCTCATGTTTGCGTCTCTTTTAATACATCTGCATCGAGTGGCTGTGATGGTGACGCGTTCAATGTGTTTGTTTGCAGTTATTTTAAAGAGCTGACTGTCTGTGTAGACCGTTAGATGTAACCCCTCCCCTTTTCTACACGCCTCAGTCAGTGTAATTAGTTACGCCGCCTGAGCGGAATGTGGGGGGGGGGAAGTGTACCTGAAGCTACCACTTCCCCGTCCTGTTTAATTACTGGGTCCTTTTCGCGCTTCTGTTTTAGGGAATATTGATTTACACACGGTCGAAACGCGCTCTTGGTCTTAGTTTTTTATGACTCTGTATGGTTTATAGTTAATGCGTTAAACAACTCCTAAGCGACGCAGAATATCTCATTTTCACTTCCTCCTTCTTTCTTTCTCACATACCGTTCTACTATCTGTTTCCATTTTAACTACCGTTACGTTGGGACTGTTCTGTGATTTCCATTGATTTTCTCCACTCCCCGACATCTGATCAGGGCAGTCGCGAGCAAAATGTCCATTTTTTCCACAGTTCCAACAACTTTCTCCGTATCTACTTTCCATTCTCCCTCTGTACTGACCTCGTCCTCTTCCTCTGTCTTTTCCTCCTCTCAAATCCCTGCCCTGATAGGCAGTAATTCCGAAATCGCCACCATATTCATGCATTACGTACACCTCTGGTCCTGTTTGCATATTTTGTTTTATTAAATTTCCCGCGTGGGGTCCGTACGTCACAATTGTGTCAACACTCGTGGTTTCCCAGGTTACGCAATGTTTTTCTTTATCTTTATCCACTCGCCTATGGGTCTCGATAGACCGGACTACGGCCAAGTCATCTGAATCAGATACAGACTGTCCTCGGCCGTGGCTTTTCCTTTTTTGTTTTTTCGCTTCTGTTTTTCTCTTTTTTGCTTCCGTCTGTGCCTGATTGCGGACTTGTGCGGCTTCTAACCAACATTCGGCTTGTTCTAATTCGTTATGTTTTTTTTTTTCACCATCTTTTGGTTTTCTATTTATCATAATTTTCGCTTTTAGGTCCTTACACATAGTTTCTAAAATTAAGACGTTTAATTTACCGGTGAATCCATATCTCTTTTTCCACTTCCGCAGGTATTTCACACTCTCAGGATTTTGTTGGAACATAAAAAGAGCATCACCGCTTAAAGCCGCTTCGGCTTTGGTACAAAAATTACCCATCATAACGTGATCGTACTTATGCTTGTTTTGTACCCCCAAAAATTGCCAATCTGTGGTTTTGTCTACTTCAACAGACCGTTGGTTTATGTTTACACCGGTAGGTTTCGGCCAACGCGCTGATTCAACAAACCCACAGCATTCATACACACACAGAACACACAAAATACACAGAACACACAAAATACACAGAACACACAAAACCCACCCCACAATACGTATTATTATATATATATATATACATTCGTACGAGCCTTTCTTTTCTCTCCAGGTCAAAAGGGATAAACCTACGATGGTCCATTTATTTTCGTGCTAGAGGCAAACATGGATAAAAACCTAACGTGCACGGTCCTTCTTTCAGGGTAAAAGGAACAACAAAAACCATACGCACTCTGTCTCCTGGTTCGTCTCTCTCTCGGTCCTCCGATCCGCCGGATCCCGTCAACCCACGACTGGACCCTTTGCCTGCGGAGGTTCTAGCCACTGGCCGGGAAGAGAATTTACTCCCCCGGTCTTTGTTTCCGACTTTGTGTCGGGCCGTCGACGGGCGTTCAGTGTATCCGCAGGCTGAGGTCCAAACGTAGATATGTTAGGATCCGGGTCACGGCACCAAAATAATGTCCGGTATTTTCAGTTATCATCAGAGAGGTGAGAACAAAACCACAGACAAGTCGTATTACTTTGCAAAGGGGATTCTAGCCACACAGCGTTTGCCGTGCCGACATCCGCCGAAGCTCCTCGGACCTCCGAGTTTTATTCAAAAAGTTCACAGAAGATAACAGATTTGCATACGAGGGCGGGGCTTCACATAACCTCCTGCCAGGTGACGAGGTCATATATCCTACAATGCAATGCAATCATTTACTGTGAGTCACTCAGGGAATCGCCGTTGTCCGAGTCCACGAGGACATTCTACCTAAAACAGAGGAGTCCACAGATACCTTGATTGATCCGTATCCTGTTTCCCATCTGTTAGGTTAGTGATTTGATCAGTCGGTCACACAGAAGGTTCAGCGAGGGTTTCTTCCTATTGTCTTTGTAATGACATTAACTGCTCAGCAACTTCAACAGGATTGACCAACACCCCTTTAATAAATTAAAGCATACTTTTCACCCTGCCGGCCCTATCAGCAGTGCACATAAGATCCATGGTAATGAAAGAGCAGCTGCATAATAATAATAATAATAATAATAAAAAGACAAGAAGAATAATAATAAAAACTACAGTAGGCGAGTGCAAAGGCCCCAGTAATAATACAAATAAATAAATAAAAATAATAAACCAATGCAAAGGCCACAGTAACTAAGTACCAGATAGATAAATAAATATATGTATATGTACAGCACTGTGGTTATTGCCATCTTTATTGCGCATACTAAAAATAAATGTTTAATGTCCTGAGTTTCACTGGGTGCGCCCAAACAAACAAACAAACATACTCGTGTTTGCGTAAACAAATCCACAACAACCGGTTTGAGGGCCACAGGAGGGCAGTGTAGGTTTGGTAATGTTCATGTTTAATGAGAGCACATTAAACCTCTGAGTTCAGGTAGAAAACCCTGTGAAAATGCGTAAAATTTACAACTTGTAAATATTTTCTAATTGTGTCTTATTCTGTCATGTCAAGTCTGGATTTGTGTTTTCCTTCATGACGGGTAAGGAAGCTGTCAGACGGTCTCCAGTTGGTTTGGGAAAACTTAGAGACTGAGGTTGTGATGTTTAACCGTAAGTCCATACAAGTATACGGACAACATTTTAAAAGATTTCGCCGGGAGCTACTAGGGAGTGGACCTGGGGCCTTAAAACCAGAAATCGGTTGGTTCTGTCGTGCCGTGACGCAAGTCGTAAAAACAAGAAATCGGTTGGTTGTGAGAACTGTGTCAGTAAGGCGTAAAAACAAAAAATGGGTTGGTTCCGTTGAGCCGTGACAGCAAGTCGTATAAAAATAACTTTTCTACAAACCGGAAGTCCTAGAAAGCGCTAATAGATAATAATGAATTAAATCATTTAGAATGGGATGTGATGAATGATGGAAGTTATGAAAGTGGACGATGGAAAGACCAATATGGTTGATGGAAGGAAATGTTCATGTGGATGAGGGAGTAGGAAGGAAGAGTAAATGTGCATAACATGAGATGTGATGAAACGTGATCAATCCTCCTGATTTATTTATTTTATTTTAAAATGTGGTATACGGGAGACGAAGCCGCCTGTTTTCCTCCCCGCCTCCATCCACCCGTCACGTCCTCCTCCTCCTCCTCCTTCTCCTTAGTCCCATGACAGGCCACAGGCCCAGTCTCCATGAACCAAAGCTGTGAGCCAGAACTTCAAAATGAGTGTCGCAGGGAGGAGGCCTTCAAAAGACGGGATGGTGTTCGGGCGGAGGAGAGGGAGGAGAGGACGAGCGGAGGTGGCGCACTAACACAAACTCATGGGGAACAGGATAAAAGGAAAACAGATCTATAAAAAGCATTATTGATTTGGTATTACACATAATAATAAAAGTAAAATACACCTGAAGGGAAAACTTTTGGGGGGAAAACACACCTGTAAGATAATGCGGAAAAAACTTTTGAGCTCTGTGTTGAATTTAACACATGCTTAACAGGAGGGATGGACCCATAATGGGCCAGTGTGTGTCTTGTGTGTGTGTTGTGTGTGTGTGTACAGTGGATGGACCCACTGCGTCACTTACTGTCTGCGATGAGACAATTGCTCATTTATCAGGAGAAGTGGCGCAGTGTGCGTCCACAGTGGTCCTCCTCACGCGGACGATTAGCCAGATGCGTCGGCTGGTCCTCGGCCTGAGAGGAATGGGCTCTTCTACCCGCTGCAGCTGTCCCTGCTTAAAAAAAAAAGTTACATCACGATGACGCATTTTTTAAAATAAATTGTCGTGAAAAAGTGCGGACTCAACTTCGGCTCGGCTGCTTAGAGATGATAATCCGTCACGAAGCCGCGAGGTTCCTTATTGTGCTCTCACGACACGCCGTTGATTAATGGACGAGTTGACGTCGTCCACATGTGCGCTGACCGCGGGGGGGGGTCGGGGGGGGGGGGGGCTGAGGAATCCACTCCAGCCCTCCAGCGGCATTGTGGAGGCTCTTTTCTGAGAGCAAGAGAGGAAGAAAGAAACAGGGGGGGCCCAAGAAAAAGGAGCAGAATGGGGAATTAAACTCCGAGGCTTTCGGCGGTGCCGTTGTGAAGGGGCGTGAATGAGAGCGGGGGCCGCGCAGCACAGCCACATGGGCCGTTCTCACTCGGGATAATGGAGGCCTTCCCGGGGTCCTTAACCCCCCTTGTGGCATGCTGGGAAGGGGGCAGCCGCCCGCCCGCCCCGACGTGCTCGGCACACACGCTCGGACGCTCTCGCCCGCCGGATAATTGATTTTCTCCACAGCCGGGGAACGTCGGCCTTCCTCTCCCGACTGCACGTGGGCCTGACAGCGGCTCTCCCAGGGTCAACGTCTCAGCCGGGACGCCCGGCAGATGGAGGCGCTGTGACACTCGGCCTTTTAGCCTTTAGCATTTAGCATTAGCACTCAATCACACACGTTAGGGTGTCCATCTGGGCCTCTAATAGCGTCTTCTGCCTCGTGAGAGGTGTACGTTTAATAAGGGGAATCAATAATGGAAACAGGCGGGATCTGTCTAACATTAAAAACGTTTAGGTCCAATCGGGTGCAACCACGAAGGCTTTTATTGGCAGTGTGCATCTGATAACAGAGCCACAGTGTTTTGTGTTGCCTTTCTTGTTTCCTACACATGTGATAAAGATGGAGATTAGAGGGGGGGGGGGACCTGTTAAGGTTGCGATGTATTGTTGGTGTGAGGAGAGAGCGATGCCCTCTGGCCGGTGAGGCGGTGAGGCGGAGAGAGGCTGACGTGGTTCGGCGCCCTCGCCGGCTCTCTGACCGAACACAAAAGGTGCTTCCGGCCCGCGGCCGCGCTCACTTTCACCTGTCAGTCAGACTTTCTCCATCACTACAGGTGAGCGGCGGCTGTCTCCCCTCCTCACCCCCCCCCCCTCCCCCCAGAGGGCCTCCTCATCATCGGTGTCAGGACACATTGGCAAAAATCTGGCATTTAACGTGGTTTGTTATCTAAACTTTCCCATTCAGCGTTTGTATTTTTAGGGGAAAACATGAGAATGTGTTGGTCATTCTTTTGTTATACTTTCAGGAGATATTGTATTTATATTTAGCGCCTCGGACGTCAACCATCGGCTGTGCGTTCGGCCCTGTGGGCTGACCTCGGACGTGACGCCGCTCGTCACACGAGGCCCGAGGAGAGCCGCTCCCTCTGCGTCCATAAGGCGAGTCTTCATGACACTTCATGACACGAGGCGGAAGAGGAGAGAGCTGTTTTACTGAGGGGGAGGCAGATGTGTAGAAGATAAACTATTGTTTCATTTTGAAATTGTAAAACACCGAAGACGAGTTCAACGAGTGTCCTCGGACGGACCAAAACGGTCCCAAACGTTCACTCAGAGCGTAAATCTCTCTCCACCAGCAGAGGACGACATTCGCTTGGCCACCTCCCACCCAGCACCACCCTACTCCTCCTTCCAGTCAACCTCCTCTCTGTCCCCAGCGAGCGCCATGGCCTCTCCTAATCCCCGCCCCCCACGCCCCCCTCGCCCACCCCGCGGTTACCATGGAGACGACGCAGGCGAGCAGGTGATGCATTGACAGGGAGCAGATGGTCCCCTGTGGAGGTAAGCAAGGCTGAACAATGCTTCCATATTCATCATAAAGTCTTGCTTACTCCGCGTTTTCTCCCTCCTCTGCGAGTACACACATAGCTTCGAAGTGGGGTGAATCGCACACACACGCACACGCACACACACGCACACACACACGATGCTCGTTCAGGTCTGACTGAAGCCGACTGCATTCTGATAGGTCGGTCCGTGCAGCGGCTGATGATGTTGTGAACACGGCCTCCTGTTGACGGCGCCTCGTGGGAGGAGGAGGGAGGGAGGCATGGAGGGAGGGGGAAGGCGTGGGAGGGGAGGGGGGGCGGGTGAGGGCACGCGAAGCCCGACAATAGTGCTGCCTGGGCTCGGGCCTCCTCTCGCTCGTCTCCTGCAGGTGTTTTTTTTTTTTTTTCGGGCAGTAACTCACTGCTGAAAAGAAGCCCCGCCTCCCGCTCCCGTCGCCCCTGGAGATAAAGTACGGCGACCCCGCTCTCGCCGTCCCTTTCTCTCCGCTAACTCCGGAATAATCCGGCAACAATGCAGGGCTCTGAGGCCGTGTGCAGCGATTCGCCGGAGGCCTGACTTTTCTTCGGGAGGGGGCGGGGGGGGGGGGGGGGGGGGGGCATTATGGAGATCAGCTTCTACATGTAAAACACTGCATTTTTTATTTTTAAACTTTTTTTTTTCTTCTTTTTATCGGAAAACAAGTGGTAAAGAAAGAGGCACAATGGAGTCCACGGAGCGCTACGCTTAACCCTGCACACCTGGAGCACACAAGGGGTGTGGGAGGGGGGGGCAAGTAGAGTGGCAGCCCCCCCCCAACCTCGCCGCAGCACCTATCAATACGAGCTGTTAGGAGTTTGGTGGGGCTCCGGGGAGGAGGGAGGGAGGGGGGGAGGAGGGAGGGGGGGCGCCTGTATTCAGGGCCTGACGGTGATAAAGACGCACAGCGAGGAGCCATTGGAGAGGCCGGTGCCCATAATGGAGTCACTAATAGGAGCCTATTCAGCGCGGAAAGTGTTTTCTGGAGGAGGAAAAAAAAAAAAAAAAGTTTGGGGGAAGCAACAATCACTTTGCCTGCTGCCTTGTGTATATACAATTTATGCGGTGACCCCTCCTCCCCCCTCCTCCCCTCCTCCCTCGTCCGAACTCTTTTTTTTGCTGTCTTTTTTTCTTTTTCTTTCTTTCTTTAAAGAGCGTCACCGGTGAATAGGCGACATGCATAGTTTGGAGTCTTCCTTTCATCCTTCCTCGAAAATAAATTCAATGGTCGGTTCTCGAAGTGAGTCCGGTCGGCTCTCTTTTTCACCTCCTTTCTCCACCAAACCGTTCACCACAGGTGGCCGACTTTTACTCAAAGTATCTCCTGCGACCGGTTTTCACCAAGTCTCACTTGAGCCGAGGCTGCTGAGGCGAGAAGTAGTTTGACTGCACAAACGGCACCGACTCATTCACAACTCCGCTGGACGCTGCTTCGGAAAAAAACGACAAAACGTTTATAGCTTCCAGATCTACAAATAAATCCATCCCCCCCCCCCCCCCCCCCCCCGAAGAATGGAAACTGAAAGACTTTAAACGAATCTCTAGCCTGACTGAAGAGTTCTTAGAAGGAGTAAAAGCATCCCGGGTGGTGTGATTACCTGCAAATACCCCCAAACCGCCCGCACCTCACGGCTGATGGATCGCATCTTTAATTCACAGATGCAGGATCACGAAATGGTGACAACCTGATTCCAGCTGATGAGGATGAAGAGGATGATGAGGATGAAGAGGCGGCCTTTAGTGAGAACTTACAGCCGGGTTTTGCGAGCTTTGACAAAGTTTGTCCTGCGAAAAACAATTCGTCACGTGGAGATGAACTGAAGCGCGTCTGGCTGTCGTTCAGGCCTTAAAGCTGCCGCTGCCATTGGCTTCTAGCAACTATATTTGTATGCCCCCCCCCCCCCGCCCCCCACACTCACCCCCCGCTCCTCCCTTCGGCCCCAAAGGCACCAGGGGAGCCAACCTCGTGGGTGAGCTGACTAATCTTGAAATGCTGGAACCATATTGAAAAGAGGGGGGGAATGAACTGAGAAATCCTGGGAGCATATTGTGCTGCGTGTCAAAGGGCTGAGCTGACAGATTGATGAGATGAGGAAATAACGGAGCAGACCGGGGGGCTCGGGGGGTCCGGGGGGGTGGGGGGGGGCGAGCAGCGGTTGAATTCCCGCGGGCCTGCCGGGCCGAGCGGCGCAGGTCACCGCTCTTTGATCCCGACAAAGAGCGGCACGCGGTGGGCCGGCCCGCTCTCCTCCGAGCAGCAGGAAAGCCCTTGTAATTGTGTTTTTATGTGTTCGGCGAGAGGCTTTGTCAGCCATTGTGTGCTGATGTATGTGTTTATTTGTGTGTCTGTGGCAGATTTTCCCGCCTATAAGGAAAAGATCTTACGAGCACTTTTATTTTGTCTAAACGTGGACAGTAAATGTGGACAGTATCTTCTCTTAAACTTTATTTTGCAGTATGTGGTGAACGTGACAAACATCGGACAGCTTTTGATATCATAAAAGCCGGATGTTCGTTTAGCCTTTGGAAAACAGTTGAGGGTTATAAGAGAAAGTCAAGCGGCGCATAGAGTCTACCAAACAAAAGTCGATTCTCCAATGAAATCTGTATAAAAACAACTTGAACAAATTGTCTTTTAAGCAAAAAAAAAAATCACATTTGTGTCACAAAACTGCCGCGATCTCCAACCTCACGTCCCCTCACACACAATGCATATTCCGCCAGTGGCTTAGCAACTGGTATTGTGGCGTCGTGGATTACCCCCAAAAAGCAGCGCGGAGCCCCCGCAGGGCCGAACGGAGGGGGGGGGGGGGGGGGCATGTCGGGGAGGAGCTTTGGGACACGTCTTAAGTCGGGCTTATGTGATCACAGCTCTTTCATGATTCATCCGCTTCTCATTTCTTTGTCAGTTTTTTTGGGGGGATTTTTCCTTTAAATATTTTTTTATTATTATTATTTTTTTGCTTGCGTCACCGCTGTGACTGTTGGGCCCGGCCGCCACGGACACGCAGTCGGCTCCGCCCACTTCTCGACCACCCCTTGTTAATATTACACCCGCGGCCTTTTTCTATCCGCGCACTGCAAACCTTTAAGCTGAAGAAGCTCAAGCACAAGTCGCTGTCGAGACAATAAGCTGTGATTGGAGCTCCAGATAGAGGGCTGTTCACAACCTGCACACACAGAAGCACACCGCTCTGATTTGTGCAGCTGATAGGGCCCATTGTTTCCCCCCGTCCTCCCAAAAGCTGGCCACCATATTCCCTGTAATGTAATTAAGCCCAGGAGGTTTATGCCGCTGCATGGCCGACCAGAACCCGATCCGTGTTGTGTCTGCGTCTCCGTCCAGCTGCTCCGGGCCTCTGTGCTCTGCAGCGCTGTTCACTTCCTGATTGAAAGCTTCGGTTTGTCGCGGCCCACGTGGAGGGAACGCGGGGTTTAACTTTCTTATTCCCCTGCTCGGTTTGTAAGCGAGGGGAACACCGGCTTGTGTGCTTTTTTTTTTTTTTTTTTTTTTACTGGTGGCCGAGGGAAACGATATGCATGAGAAAGTCACAACGGTTCAGCAGCGTTGTAATCATTAACGGCCTTGAGCTTTTCAAACACAGAACATTTTTCAGCCTCCCACAAAGCTCCCTCAGGTCCTCCCCCCTTGAGTCGGCTGCAAACCCTGAAGGTGTATTATTCAGTCCCTTGTTACTCCCTGAGGGTTTTTGTTGTGAAATGGCCGTGTTTTTAGCGAGAAGATAAGTGAAGCCGAAGACTAGAGCTCTTTGGACATGTCTGCCGTGCAGAGGAGAGGAGCCCGAGCCTCCATTAATCAGGATCCCACGTGTCCCCGGAGGCTTCTGGCCCGTTGGCCGCGACGCCCGGCCGCCGCGAGCCCCCGGAGGCCCGACGGCCTCTGCCGGCTGCGCCACGCCGACAGGGTGAGTGCCTTCAATGCCCGATCCCGCTGCCGCTGGTGCTGCCGCCACCCGCAACCCCGCCGCCCTGAATGAAAGACACGTCAAACGCTGCTGAATGAGCCCCACGTAGTGAACATGAGAGGGAAGATCCGCAAGACCCGGAGCATCTGTCCACCTCTCTGACACTAATGAATGTTAAGCACGTTAGCTGCTGGTGTGCCACTGTCCCGCAGGTCATTGTTGGCCCGCTGGTGGCAGCGGGGCTGCGCTTTTGTCGGGGTGCGCCGCCCCCCCCGTGAGGCGTCTAAAACGGCTGGACCGCTTACTCCGGCGCACAATCGCAGCACAGATAGTTGCCTTATTGATCCCCCCCTTTGCTGGCAGATTAAAGCATAAAGGAGCTCTGTCCGGCCAGCAGGTGGGGGGGCGGGGGGGGGTTAGGAGGGGTCCCCCGCTGACTGCAGGAGCTCATTTCAGGGTCACGGAGTCCTTGCAGTCCCCTGACCCGAACCCCGACGTGAGCACACAGGAGACGGCGGCGCGCGGCAGGACAGAAGCCCTTCCAGGGGTGAACCCCATTAAACGGGATTGGTCGGATGCTCACATTCACGGCTCGTTATAGCTGACCCCTCGTCCATTCTATCTGCGCCTCTAACCTGGGCCCGGGGCATGCTGAGGTGGTCACCCTCGCCCCCCCCCCCTTTGTTCGTCATTGAAGGCCGGGGGCCATTTGCTCGATTGTTTTCTGAGCTGCGTCTCCTGAGCCGCATTGTCCACTTCCTGCGGTGTGCCGTTCTTAAAGATTTTGTAAGCGCTTTTTTGAAACTGTGTCGCTCTTTTGTTCTCGAAGGTGCCGGCTGATTTCATGTGCATCGATCCTCGGGCCTTCAGTGTCGAACTGGGAGCGTCTGCGCTGCGAGCGAAGGCCCGAGATGTTTCTCGCTTCTTCGGGTCTCAATGCTCCTGTCCGTCCAAGGACAGAAACAGTCAGCCCCTTTACTGGTTTGGTTCCCTTTCATCCACCGCGCCAGATTTACAGATTTTATTTTTTATTTACGATTTACCCTTCATCCACTAGTTGGCCACTAGCAAACCGCTAGCCTACCAACATAGCATTTAGCGGCTAACGAAACAGATATTTTCCTGGCAGGTGGAGAGAGTAAAAACTGACAATAGATGGCACACTTTACTGATGAGAGTTGTAAATAAGCAAATGTTCGCTAACATGTTAACTGTGTTACCAACTTCTTGCTATTCACTGTTGCAGGTTCCAGACATTTGACTCCATGGAGTCGTAATTCATTGGTTTGTGTTAAATTTAAATGTAATTTACTACAATTGACTACGTTTCAACATCATGTCCTGTCTTGACCTCACCGGGATGCAGAACTGCTCTCCGGCTCCGATGCCTGCTCCCATGATTAAACGTTGATTAAATGCCTAAATCAGGTGAAATGGAATTAATAAAACATCCAGCGTGGTACCCGGGAGAGGCGGAAGACGGACAGATGGCGGCCGGAATCACACAGAGCGGAGTGGGAGAGGGGATGCGGAGAAGACCAGCCGCCATTCTGACGATTTCGCTGTAAATTGGTAATTTGATGCAGCCCGGTTTCCACCTACTCACTATTGATAAGGGCGACCACGTCCGACCATGTGTTTCCCCCAACAAAACCACGGCAAAGAATCCCATCTGCTGAGAATCTCCTTTAATCTGATCATGTGAATTGAACGCGGAAAAGAGGAGCTTCGGACGAACCCTGCGTGGGATTGTGCGCCGCGTTTGAGATGATGGTCGAACAACATAAAAGCAGAAAGAGGAATTTCACCAATTGCGTTTCAGCCAGAAGAACGACGATGGCTCATTAAGCAAACCACAGTTATTGAGTTTAGGGGCCGTTTGATCTTTTAAATGAGTGTAGCTTGTCAATATCTCCGATTTTCTTTTAAACTTGAAAAGAACCATCGTCGTCTTTCCCCACTGTCGCCCGCTCTGGTCCGGGGGGGGGGGGGGTTACGGCCCCATGAATGCAGGGGCCAAACCCCGGGAGGACCTGCTCCTCCCGCTCCCCGGCGTGGAGATGGATGGGCGGCGGCCTCTGACGTGTGTGAGCGCTGATTGATGAGCTAACGCGGCGGCCCCTGCTCCTCGGGTCAAACCCACGCGCCCTGAGCCTAAAAAGGCGACAGGCCGAAGCGGCGATGGGCAGATGTTTTGTACTCGGGGGGGGGGGCAGATGTTGGGAGAGCAGGCGCCGAACCACTGGAAGAGCTTCACAGCAGCCCAGCGAGCAGGACAGAGGGCTTGTTAATGCACTGGTCCCGCACCAGTTGATCGTCCCTCACATTGTACGCTGCTCCGGAGCAGCAGACGTAGCCGCTCGGCTCATTCGTGAGCTCTTGATGGATCAATGTCAGTCTGATCCATCTGTTTGTGAGTTTCAACATGTGCATGTGCCCTCCTCCTTAAATGCTTTTGAAAATATCAATCTGCCGTGTTTTTTTTTTCTCTCGCAGAGCCCAGTTTACGTGTCTTTCGTCAGCAAGGCCATCTTGTGGGAACGAGGACTCTGCCAACACGCTGTGAGTTTTTCCCTAAATGTCTGTGGTTTTTCGTAATGTGTCCCGATACACAAAACTAATAAAGACAACTGGATACAGTGTGGGAGGCGATACTCCTTTGCATCCAATGAAGGTGCAGGAGTGTCTTCCTTAACCCGTCTCCTATTCCCCTTTCTCACAAACAGTACGACTGTCAGTGCGCATGACATTGCTTTTAGAATCTAACGACTTTAAGATCAAACGGAAGTTCATTTACGTCGATGAAACAAAATGTGTGTTTGTTGTGCCTGAAGATTGAGTTGATTATTGATATTTTTAGAGGAAATTTTAAAACCAGTCCAAAGTGGTAACTTAAAAAGTACACTGATGGGAATTTCTTTAAGCTAAAATGATTAAACCAAATCCCAATATTATAACAAGTGAAAAGAAACACGTACACACACACACACACACACACACACACACACACACATACACACACACACACACACACACACACTCTTCTTTCTCTCGTCCAACACTCAAAAGTCTCCACCTCTCCCCTCTGCTGAAAGGAGTCTGCGAGTGGATGTGCTGCAATTATCAGCGGGGGTTGCCACGGCGACGGCGGAGTTGTGTGGGCCGGCTTCCTGTCTTGGCCTCTGGTTAAACAAACAAGTGAAGTCGTCGGACAAAGACGCCGGCCGGTCCTTACAGCCTCATTTACATCCCCAACGGCCTCCGGCACGTTCGCATTCAGCGAGTTCATCGGGCCCGGCTTCGCAAAAAAAAAAATGTATATATATCCACGGATATATGACATCATAACTCTAAGTACACATTGGGTCCTTCTTAAAGGTCAGACATGCAGGGAAACTCACCTGTTCAGTGCTTTTCTCATGTGGAGTGCAAACCGACCCCCAAAAGTCAGCTTCTTTGTGGGCCGCCTCCATCATTAAAACATGTGATCCAACATTCTTTGGGCTCATTAAAACGTGTCTGAGTAGCTCTGAACTCAAGCTCGAGCCGAAAAGTGCTTCACGTGTTTTTCCGACGAACCAATCGGAGCAGGAAGGGTTCAAAAAAGACGGCTGACGAAACGGCCCGAGACGAGAACGTGTGACTATGGAGGTGTAAAACCGGCGCAATACGTCTAATACGTCTTCCTCGTGCAAACGTTGTTCCTGCGCAACCCACAATGCAACAGGAGGCCGGCCGGCCCAGTGAGTGTGTTTTAAGGACTCCCTCGAACACACCTGGAACACGGACGTCCACGATGAGCAAAAGGCTCTGAATCCTTCCTCCAGCGCTGCGTCGCAGTTCTCCCATCTTGGCTCGCTTCAGTGGAGGCTTCGGGGGAAGAGCTGCCGGGCCCTCTGTGGCTGAGGTGGGGGGGGTTTGTGGGGGAAAGGGGGGGGGCTCGAAGTTGCTCTGAATGCTAAGCTGCATCCGAAGCCTGGCTTCTGACACGAGCTGATAATCAGATTTGCTCCCCTGAATCAGCCGGCTTCCACAAAGCGCTCCACTGTCCCTCCCACCCCGGGACCCTTCATCCACCCCCCACCCCCACCACCCCCACCACCCCTCCGCCCCCGCAGCAAAGCTAATTACACCCCGCAGAAACACAAATCTCCCTGATTTAAAAAGTCACTCTTTCGCAGGGGTTTAACCTTGTTAGGGCCGCAGCCCGGCTGCTTTCTTCTGCTTGGGCTCTGTGAAGCATTCTCTGTCCCCGCAGACACTGGGACATAGACACACTTCTGTCCCCGCCTGTCAGAGGGTTCACTCCGAGGCAATTAACTGTGTGTGTGCGTGTGTTATGTATGCTTGGGTGTTTAGAGGTGGGGGTGGGGGGGGATTGGGGGCACACGCATGTCTGTCCGCTGCAGGCCATCTGGGACTCTGAGTAACTAATAGACTTCCTACATTCATGGAGCAGCGCTGCTCGCACGTCTCAATCAGGGAGCCGCTGACCGCGAGCAGGCGGCCGTAATGACATTAGCCGGCTCTGGCTGTGTGAGGGCAGCGTGTGGGCCGCCTGTCGCCAGGAGGTCAGCCATGTTTCCTGCGGCGGCGGGGGGCGGGGGGGGGCGGAGGCCCAAAAGGAGCCCACACACGCGCAGAAACTACTCTGGTAAGAGTTTTTCAAAGTTTTTTTATGGCAATCGCGTCGATCAGGAGATCGACATGGAAGATCTTCCGGAATGATGCTCTCCTGCGTGGGCCGTGTGGAGGTCAGGAGCTCGATGACAACCCCCCCCCCCTCGCCTCCCCCCTCGGCCTGCAACAGGTAGCGAGGAGGCCGTGAGGGAGGAAGCGGAGTGAGGAGGAAGAAGGCTCTTTTCCACCTCACTTTTCCCTCTGTACATCACAAGAATGCACATCTTGAAAGCCTGCAGATGTGAGGAAAGGGAATCCGTGGCGATGGTGCAGGGATTTAAAAAGCTGATCCTCCCTGTGTGAGTCACAGACAGTGACCCCCGCCCGCCCCCCCCCCCCCACACTCCCTCTCCCTGGTTCATCATTGTACTCACACAAATGCGTCTGTGCATTCTCTGTTTGCCTTTTGGTGGTTTGTGAAAAGAGTGAGGAGCTGAACTTTGCTTTCGATGAAGCTCAAACAACGCCGCGGCTCCTCTGGTTATTTATTGCATCTGTTTGCTTTCTAAAGGCCAGAGAGACACTAAATGAGTCACTGGCACCATCTCCAATGCTGCCGCCTGCTTTTATCTTGCGTGTCCCGACCGTGTTTTATCGCCTTCAAGCTCATTTTCGGCCTCCTTTTTTCATATTAAGGTGTGAGGAGGGAGAGCAGGGAGGCCTGTGATGTGTTCCAATAACACAAGGGGGCAGTGTTGGTACCATCTACCAGTGGAGTCCTGCTCCACTAACCACACAGCATGCTTTTATTTTGAAGTAACATGGGTTACAAGTGGGACACAAAACAGGAGTGTTTTACTTTTTATTTGAATATCAATTTACGCATGTTTCCTTAGAAATACATTTGAACAACCTCAAACAGTTACGAGGTTTAAAACAGTGTACATAGTGAAAATAATACAAATCTATTTATTTGTCCTCATAAAACAGGGTTCATGGTTTTTATTAGTTTGAAAAGATATTGTACGTTTTTTTTGGTTTCTTTTCCCTCATTTTTCATTATTGACTTTATTATTGACATTATTGACGTTTTTATTATTTTATATATTGCTGCATATTACTTTGCATTTTCATACTTTTGTTAATTTAGTTTGTCGCTATTTTTTTATTATTCTTTTACATTTCTATTTACATGTACACAATACTCATTTTTCATATTGAGAATTGTATATAATAACGTGAACTAGGTATGTTTTTTTTGCGTAGCGCATAGATGGTGTTTTTTAAAAGAGTTTAATTGACGGGCAGTTCGTCCAATCACATCTCTTTGTTTTAAACGCCAGACCTTCTCACATGTTTTTTCTTCATTTCCTCTCTTCCAGGCCCACACCCGTCCCAACCACCGGCCCTTAGTGTGTCCGCGGTTCTTGTCCCACATGGCGTCTCGCCCTGAGGACCTCAGGCCCCCTTGTTTCCCGAGCTCCAGGTCCAGACCGCCGCCCCCCCCTCTGGAGAAGACAGCGGTAACGCACACTCTGGATGGTGCTGGTGAGGCTTACCGACTTAAACACCTGCCGCTTTCACACCGCCGCAGCCCCGACAGGGGGGGTTGGGGGTGGGGGGGGGGGCGCAGGGGGGTGCACGACCTCTTTTGACTCCACAGAGCTGCTCATTAACCATACCAGTGGAGGTACGGGCCACCAAACTCGCCGTTAGCTCTTAATCTCCCTCTGTGGTTGTTTGGTTAAGTGCAAATCTCCTCTCTGGCGAGGAAGTGCCCACAGCGCCGCCCTCCTGGTGGCCCCCTGAAGGGCGTGAAAGGGCCGGGGGACCCGCCGCTCCTTCTTTCACAGGAGCCTCTGATGTGAAGGCATTTCTTCCCAGAGCACACCTCAGCTCCACAGCAGGGCCCCGCTTTCACCGTGTCACCAGCGTGTGTGTCTGTGTGTGTGTGTGTGTGTGTGTGTGTGTGTGTGTGCGGATAGCAGGAGCGGGCTGGGGGGGGGGGGGGCATTTCTGTAATACTAATTATTCAGCCATATGGTGGTCGGCTCCCTTTACAATCGCCCTTAACCCTGAGAAACGTGCTGCGCCCCGCGCCGTGGCTTTACACTCCGACACATGCACAGAACGCACACACACACACACACACCAGTTTACGTACACTTGTGTGTGCGTGTGTGTGTGTGTGTGTAGCAGATGGGAAGGGCAGGCCATTGTAAGAGGAGGCAGTGCAGAAATGTGCTCTCCAATGGCTTCTCTTTATCCCCCTGCGCTGACTCCTCTTGGCGGCAGACCCCCAGGAAACAAGAGCAGATTGTCTGACAACCCCCCCACCCCCCACCCCCCCCCTCTCACACACACAGACACACATACACACACACGAGAGAAAGGAAGGGGTGTGCTGAGGCAAAGGGGGAAGAATGGAGGAGGTGAAAGGGAAATGGGCGGCGCTGGACGGAGTTGATGTTGGTGGAAGACGATCTCGCAGTGATGAAAGGAAACGTTCAGAAGAAGAAAGAGGGGGGAGATAAAGGGTGTCGTCCCCAATCGGATAAGAGATGGACAAAACGAGCCGCTCGACTGTCTTATATGATCTATATGACGGCATGTATGATCTTTTTATGGACTGAATAAATCAAATAATCAACATTTTCCAAAGGCCAATTACCGCCTCAAACCTGCACGGATGCTGTGAAAGTAGCCTCATTTTTTAAATCTATTTCATCATCATCAGTCATATAAGCCTCTTCTGTTTAGGTCTGTTTAAGAACATGTGTGAGCTCTTAGAAGCTGTTTATTGGCAGGAATGAGGTCTTATTTGTATCGTCATCATCATCTGTTGGAATGTGTTGTGAGCAAAGCAGTTTTCCATTCATAAGAATTCAAATCTCACACCCAAATCACCGGTCGCAGCGTCGCTGTAAGACGCCCGTTGTGTTTCTGTCTCCTGAAGGTTTCTTCCGCCTCGATCCGGACGGGCGAAGGAGCGGCGTGCCGATGGCGGGAAGTCGCTCTGCCGCTGTGGTGGTGGTTCCCTGTCCTCCGCCCCCCGCTGCTCCCCCCCCGCCGCACGCCATCAATCCCACGCCACCCCGGCAGAGCTCCGCCCACAGCGACGTTGAGGGGCGACGAAGCGAGTCGGCATCTCCCTGCTACGATCCACCCGGCTCGGGGAGGGAGGCGCAGGGAGCTCCACGACCCGGCGCTGGGCCCCCCAGCAGGGAGCGGAGCCCCGAGCCGGGCGGACGAGAAGCGCCACCGCCGGCGGCCTTCCACCGGGTCCCTCTCAGACTTCAGCCGCCCCCCGTCCAGCCGCTTCAGCCGCAGCACCGACCTCGCCAGCGGCCGCAGCAGCGCCCTGTCGGCCGGTGGGCCTGCGCAGCTCCGCCCAACACTTAACGACGGTGCTGACGGGCCGCAGGTTTAATTCTGGTGTGGTTTCGCAGGAGATCTGGGAGACCCGGAGCCAGCAGGCGGCGTCTGTTTCTCACCGCCGCAGCCTCGTCCGGGGGGGGCGGGGTCTCCCTCGGCCCCTCTGCCTTCGCCGGTATCCGGCCCTCGCCAACCAGCCGCAGACGCTTCGGCCGGCCCTCCGCTCCACGAACCGCCGTCTGGGCGAACCCGACCTCCCTCGGCCCCCTCGAGGTCAGGCGTGCTTCTTCAGTCGGAAAACCCTGAGAGCCCCGATGCGACGAAGCGCCTCCTACCCGCCGCCTCCGTGGCTCCTGGCCCCTCCGACCGCGGCCTCGTCGCCGCCCTGGCTTTCCCCTCCGCCACCTGGTCCTCCTGCCCGAGTCCGCAGAGGACCACTCCGCGCTCCTCGGGGTCGGGGCCGCCGCCGACCCCCGCCGCCTCGGCGTCTCGGCTGGGGTCTGGCCGCTGGTCTGTGCTGCCTCCCATCTCCCCCTTCGAAGGAGGTGAGAAACTCTCCGCGTGTGTCCAGGGCCTCCTCGCCGCCCGCGTTCTCAGGGACCCGAAACAAGGCTGGACATCCACCCGCAGACAAAGACACACACACACACACACACAGCGAGGCAACGACGCGTTGTGAAAGCGTCGCCGTCGGCCCGGTGCTCCCGCCTCCCCCCGCCTCCTCCCACCTCCTCCCGCCCCGCGACAAACAACGCAGAAAGCTTCTCTTCTTCTTTAGTCAGCGATAGAAAGGAGGGCTTTTGATGAAAAGCTGGTACCGTTTGATTCCCTCCTCAAAGGCGCTGGGCCCCCCCAACAATAGACGCAGGGGGTTCTCCTACCTCGTGTGCCGTGCCTCTCGGCCCCCGGCCCTCCCCTCCGGCCCCCCCCCCCCCCACCATTCTCTGGGGGCTGTGAGAGACGTGAGGCCGGCGGGCATAAATCCTCACTGGCCTGCCGCCCCAAACACCGGGGCCTCCGCGGCTTCCCCGCCGCCGCTAACTCACCGATGAAGAACGGGGGCCGCTGACATCTGACCCCTCCTGGAACTTTATGAAAGAAAGCAGACAATGTGGAAATTGTGCAGGGCCTTTTTTCTCTGTGCTCTCAGAGACGTCGTCTGTTCTCTGTGTGGTGCCGTCCTGCTGTTGGGGGGGATGGGGGGGGGGTAGGCAGGCTCGCTGTATCGGAGCACGCTGTTCTCTTCACGGCGGACACAGGCCGAGTGTCACCGGCTCATTTATTTCGCCGCAGATGCTCAACGCGGCCTGAGCGCTGCGGCGTGCGAAGCTTAAGAGGGCGGTGCCGGTTTGTTACGATCTGGCTCCGGTTTCAGTTTCGGGTTGTCGTTTTCTAATTGTTGTGATGACATCGTTCTCAGAAAGTCTGTCAGGGGAAAACAACAACGACCACCGCACAGTTGAGCCGGATCACCTAAATCACTTTATATGGCATTAGAAATGTCAGTAGACGGCGGAGTCTATTTGTTCAGCACGTTTCAACAACAAGGCGTTTCAGTGCTTCACGTGGAGCCGTTAAAGCCATCAGACACACGGCACAATCAGAAGAGAAACGAGCTAAAAGTATAATACGGTTGCAGTGCGACGGTCCATTTCAGAAAAGGCTTTGGACCGTTTTTAAGATCCCACCAGTCCCTCTTTTTAGCTTCCCAGAGCTGAAGGTTTTTCAGTCTTCACTGGACTGTTTGTGAGCTTCTCAGGCCCAAAGTTCTACTCCGGCCCAAAGCTCTTCCGTCCGGGGCTTTTATTCAGGACGTTCAAAGACGTTAAAAAGCTCCCCGGCGTGTATCAGAGGAGCCCGTTTCTGCGGCATTGTGTTTAAAATGCAGATACAGTAACTCATCTCCACAGTGTAACGGTCCTGTCCTGTCCTCTCTGCTCTCAACCACATGCACACACAGAAGGCCTTGTCGCCCCCCCCCCCTCGCAGCCACCTTTGACCTCCCCGAAAAACTCACTTTGCCTCCTCGCCGCAGAGAATGACAGCTGAGTTGACAGCAGCAATATGCTTTCAAGTGTCGAGTCAAGTCCCTCCATTGTGTCTCTGAGCGCAGCGACCGGCCCGCTTAAGTGCACAATAGTGCAGCGGCGTGTGTGTGTGTGTGTGTGTGTGTGTGCGCCGCCGTTGGCGTACTTGACTGTGCGCGGGAGGCTACGTGTGTGTGTGTGTGTGTGTGTTTTAAAGTCGGCGGCGTGGGCCGGCAGCGAGCAGCGGAGTCAGCCCCTCTCCGTATATATTATCCTTTTGTCCGAGCGGTTCTGCATTTCTAATGCGAGAAAAGCCCAGACGAGCCTCTTCGCTGCGGCTAATCCTCCGCTGCTGAACCAGGGGCAGTGGGAGCGTTTGGTTACGAGGGTCGAGAGGGGCGTTCAGTGATTACAGTGAGGTGAGGCTCTGACTGCGACGCCTCAGACCTTGGCGCTCCACTCTGTGGAGGGGGGGGTTTCCCAGGGAGTTTGACTTTTTCTTCTTTTGCTTTAAGACGACATAATACCATCAATGTTTATGGTTCTCCTGATCGTTACCTTTAAATACATTTACAAATTCATCTTTGTTCATTGTCAGATCTGAATGAAACAGGTCAATATATTTTTGCAAATATCTTAAAGGCGGCTTACTTGGAAACAATTACACCTATTTATCTTGGTTAGGAAAATAATTCCTGTTTTTGGCCTATAAATATTTGTGCGTCACTAGAGGAACCTTTGACCCTCCTCATCTGCGCGCTGTGTGCAGGACGCCGCAGCACCGCAGCATCCCGCCGCAGCACCGCAGCATCCCGCTGCTCCGAGCTCAGCTGCACTCAGTCGCACGCGTTCGATGAGCTGGAGGCCATCGCCCCTCGCTCGCTCTCCTCTCCGTCGCTCGACCGGCTGTCGGACTCCTCCGGGGGCCCTTCACCTGCCACAGGTACACACACACACACACACACACACACAGGTGCTCTGCTAGCGGTCTAGTTTAGTCCTGATTAGCAAACGTTAGCATGCTGAACATCAGCGTGTTGGTGCTGTGTTTTTCCAGCAGTGTATTAATTACGTTGTCTATGAAATGTCACAAAATGGGGACAATGTCTCACCGTTTCCAAATCAGCCGGTTGAGTAACATTCTGCAATAACTTTTTTGCTCTGTGGCAAACGCGTGTCAATGGCACCTAAAACTCAACACTGAGATCTTACTTGTAATCTGACTTCTGCAAAAAGCATTTCCTCCCGATGAAATCGATCCCCAAGGAGGAAAGTCTGCTGGAGGGCGAGTTGAGACACCAGGAGGCTGAAGAGGAGTTTCACTCTTTTCTAAAGACTCCTGATCTTGCTTGAACCCGTTTTTCTATATTTGCTTTAACACATCATGGTTTGGTAAATTACTAATTTCTCTATCGGTTTAATCTGACAGCTGGCAGATGTTGCTCAACGACAGCAGAGTAAGTGCGACGTGTGTGTGTGTGTGTGTGTGTGTGTGTGTGTGTGTGTGTGTGTGTGTGTGTGTGTGTGTGTGTGTGTGTCGGGGCTGTTTCAGTGAGCTTCTGAGAGAGACATTAGCCAATGAAGACTTCCTCCGCCTCCCTCGCAGCCCCGCTAATCCCTGACAAGGTGGTTGACCTGCTTGTTTGACCCGAACCTCCATCTGACCCCGGCGACCTTTTCCCTTCCCCCGCCCCCCCGAGGATGTGGAAGGATCAGGGCGACCGCTGTCCGTGGCAACCGCGGCGTGATAAAAATCCACCCGGGGCCGAGTGTAAGCCAACGCTGATTTTAATCACCGACGTGAAGCAGCATTTCCATTTGTATAGAACGAGATTATCGGCCTCCATCACAAAGGGATGAAATGAGAAGAATATCTGATCCTCTGCGTCCATAATTACCCGGACGGTTCCTCGTGGATTTGGAAGATGGCGTCTTTAGACGGGACAGGAAGCCGTGAGGTCTTTCCTTAATGAGTCTGATCCGTACGTGTAAGTGTGTCTGCGGCCTTCCTCCCTCCGAGTGGGCGGTAACGACTCGACCAGATGACTCGCTGGTCGTCTGCTCCTTCCGGCTGACGGGTGGACCAACACCCGCAACCCGCCGCCTCCCTCCGCGCCACGCAGCACTCCGCCAGGGATTTCCTCTCAACGACTCGCCTCCACTTTGCGGCCCAGGCAGCGCTTCCTCCTGCGCACCTGAAGGGATCGCTTTACGTGTGTGTGTGTGTGTGTGTGTGTGTGTGTGTGACGTCCTTCCTAACTGAAAACACTACGTGGAGGCGTGTGTGTGCGCGCGCTGAGTGGGTTACCTGTGGTGTGTTGTGTGAAAATCCCCTTGGCTTGAATGGCTGCCGGTGTGGGGATTTGCATTGGCAACCGGCCACCAGACACTTTGGACCCCAAGGGGTGGGTGGGTGTGTGTGTGTGTGTGTGTGTGTGTGTGTGTGTGTGTGTGTGTGTGTGTGTGTGTGTGTGTGTGTGTGTGTGTGTGTGTGTGTGTGTGTGTGTGTGTGTGTGTGTGTGTGTGTGTGTGTGTGTGTGTGTGTGTGTGTGTGTGTGAGTGAGGGGGGAAGTGTTATTTACAGTAATCCAGTTCAAAAGGGATTTAGCTGTTATTACCTTTAAAGGTCAATTGTTTAATTCTAACGGTTTTATCTGTCCGCATATGAAAGCAAACGTGTCGTTCCCCTCAGCAGAGCTGTCTCCGGGCCTGGCGGCGCTGACGGCGGGCTGCGACTCCGGCACCCTGGGATCCCTGTCCCGGGTGCAGCTGCTCCTCCTGGACACCCGGCCGGGTCTGTTCGGCCCGGAGGAGCAGCTCTCGCCGGTGGAGGACTGGCCTCACGTCAGGATGCAGTGTGAGGGTACGCACGCTGCACATAAAGAAGGGATGCAGCATTGCATCTACATTCCATTACATTACATGTCATTTAGCTGACGCTTTTATCCCAAGCGACTTACAATAAGTGCATTTCAACAAAAGGGAAACAACCTCAAAGAACAAGAAAGTGCAATTTCATCAAATAAGCCGAATTACAACCTGTTATAGATAACAGCCATTACAAGTACAACAAGTGCTACAATTTGTTAGTGTTTTTGGTCGAGGAGAGTCTGATCAAACGTATTTCACTAAAACACAATGAAATGAAACCCTTTGAATGCCCCCCCCTTCTGTTTCCCATTGCACATGGATCTTCTCAGCCAAAAGGGGATATCAAATGCATTGAAAGGAGGTTTTCTTCAGCTTCATCTGTGATTATTCTGTCATTTCTCAAAGACAGAATAATCGGTGTCGCTGATCTTTCAAATCTTTCTAACAGCTCGATTGAGATAAGCAAAAACCGTCATTTTAACAACAGGCAGCAGTTCAACAGGTGTGTGTGTGTGTGTTTCTCTCCGGCCTGGAGAGTAAGCGATGCCTTTATGGCGCCGAGCGGCTTTTCCTTTAACGAGCCGTCGTGCCGCCGCGAGCTCCTAACTGCTTTCTTGGCCGAAGGTGTGGCCGCTCAGAGGGGAGACGTCTTAATAAAGATCAAACCGCTGCAGTGGATCATTAACCGGGGGAAAGTCCAAGGAAGATAGCCGGAGACACTTAGAAGCAAGCGGTGCGCGCACACATCAACGGACAACCAACGCGGAGGGAGATTAACACTGCAGACGTTTCAAGGTTCAGGTCGAACACCTCTGACCGCGCGGTTAGCTCAGGGTTCATTGGTCCGGCTGTTGAGATGCAGGTCGCTGAGGTTCTTATGTCTCTGTCTCACAAGTCGCATTCTGACGTCTTCCAGCCGTCTGTGCACAGTTACCTATTGTCTCCCCCTTGTATGCAAACGAGCACGAGGCCCTCGGGGTAGACACATTATCCTCAGACCTGAACAGCGCCGTCTAGAAGAACCCGTCCCATTCAGCAGCACCAACCAAATTCCATCGTGCGACGGCGGCTGCAGAAAAGCAAATAGACGTGCAGCCACCGCCGGATTCAGGTGGACGCAACTCGGCTGATCCTCAACATGAAAAGAGGAACGAGAGTAACAATGGTGCTTTTTCTTTTTGGGATCCAGGCTTTTGTGCCCCAAATGTTTACGGCGAGAGGAAATCTGTCCGTAGTCTTTTCTGTCTCCAGGACAATGTTTGCACCTGGCACGCTCCTGTGGACAGGTGCTCCACCGGGCCTTTGGTTATTTATTGCCTGTATTTGCTCAGAGCTTAAGAGACACACAACATTACTCATATCTGTGTGCACACACACACACACACACACACACACACACACACTCAACAAAAAAGAAGGAGAGAGCAGGTAAGTTTGCGCCGAAGGGCGACACACACACACACACACACACACACACACACACACACACACACACACACACACACACACACACACACACGATTGCTTCCTCTCCCTCTGGCCCGACGCTGACGGGTCCTGTGTGCTTTTGTCAGGCGGCGTGAGGCCCAGCGCAGCTGGCGGCGTCTCTGAAAGGTGCGACTCCGCAGGGAGAGTCCACGAAAACAAATCGGTGAGTGCTCCCCCCCCCCTCTTTGGTCCGCTGCCTTTCACTCTCTACCCCCCTCCTCCGTTCATATATCAAATTTAACTCCAAAAAGCAAGTCGCTGGACCTGCGACAAGCCACCGACCCCGACAATAACAACAATGACGCCGAACGCGTCGCCGGCCGACACAAAGACGCCCCTTTCAGGGACCTGAGCTGGCGAGCGTTTATAACTGTCACTCCGGTGGGGGAGGGGGGGCAGGGGGGGGCTGAATGGTTGTTGATAATTGAGACAGAACATAACAGAGGGCACGCGGCGTGCAGCAGGTGTGTGGTTAATCAGTCACAGGATGCAGGAGGGGGGGGGGGGGGGGGATGGCGGATGGCGCTCAGCTAAACGCCCGACACGGTGGGATGGATTCTTTCAGAGGAGGCTAAGGGGGCGGGGGGGCAAACGGGGGCTTGTGCTGCAGCGGAATGGACGCAGGTGCTCCACGTGACCCACGATTGAGCTCTGCATCGAGACGAATGAGGGCCCCTGAACAGCATCACCCCCCCAACACACCCCTCCCCCTCCTCTTCTTCTATTCTATTCTATTCTATTCTATTCCGGCGTGTTGATCCTGTGCTGTTTGCCTGCAGGAGGAGTCCGAAGGAGATTCTGGCTCTCCGTCTTCGTGGATCATCGACCCGAGCCCGTCGCTCGCCATGCTCGGCTCCGCCCTCTCTCCCTGCGTGTCCGACCTCGGTACCGTATCCCCTTAAATAATGACGTCTCTCTCCATCTGTGTGTGTGCAGAACACCCCCCCCCCTCCCACCCCTCTCCCCTTAAGAGCCTGTAACAACAATACTTAATCAATACAAGAGCCCGTCCTCACCATTAGCGTGTGATCCGGTAAAAGCCCACTCAGGCCCGGAGCCATTGTCCCCCGGCTGTCAGCGCTGTGTTTGGCGTCCCCTTCGCCTCCGGTACAGTTAAGCCGGGTAATCCTGGCGCGGAGGCCAGCTGGCTCGCGGTGTCACCTTTACCTGCGCGGCCGAGGCCCGCGCGCGCTCACGATGGAGCGCTCACTGTACGCGGCACAAACATCCGAAAGCTGGCAGCGCGAGAGAGGGAAAGGAAAAAGCGGCGCCGGAACGACACAGGAATAGAACGCCCCCCCCCTTCTCTTTTTCCTCCTGTTTTCATTCGACCACATCCGTCAGGCCGCTTCTTTTTTTCTCTGGCTGGCGACGCCCCCGTCCAGCATCCGTCACTGTCCCCCGTCGCGTCTAATGGTCCTTGGCATCCGGCGTCCATCGCGCCTGTGATCGATGGGCGCGATGGACCGAGCTGCAGCGAACCGTCGAGGCCGGAGGCACGAGCGATGTGTCCTCCTAATCCAACATGGCTGACTCATCACTTTGTCAGAGTGCCCAGCGCGGCGCTCCGTTGGCGTGAGATTCCTAGTGCGACTCTCCGTGACGCTGAAGGCCATCGCGTACCTTCCCCTGTCGTCTGTGTGCTGGTCGGTTTTTGTATTATCTAATTATTATGTGACAATCCGTCCCCTCTCCCTGCAGAAACCTCCCGTTTGTTGAGACCCCGTTAGCATTACGTTAGCGAACGACGGCATTTGGCCACATTCACAGGACGCATGCTCCTTCTGTCTCACCATTCTTACGTGTTCCACCACGTAAGAATCAGGCCAGCTGGACGGACGGAGGACGACGTCGCCCAGGGGACTTTGCTGTTGGCTCGTGTGCTTTGACCCTTTTGGAGGCCAAAGGCATGGCCGCACTCTGGGGGAGGAAGAAGAGGGTGGGAGTGAGGGGGGGGGGTCATCTGCAGGGCGTGAAGGGGTCACGCCTGAGGTCAGATGCCCAGTGTGTGGTGAGTCTTTGTGTGGATAGGTGAGATTCGGTTACCCCCGGAGGTGCGGGGCAGTCGTGACCCCCGTGACGACACCACGTGCATCTGTCTTGTATCGTTGTGATTTCAAACCTGCTCCAGTCCGAGCGTCACACCATCAGTGGTGCTCGGCGTGTCCTCGCGGCTTCAGCTCAGTTTAGACCTGAACACAAACCAACAGACGAGCTGCTTTGAGGCCGTCGTCAGTGAATGATGGAACTCCCCGGTAAGGCTCATTTTGGTGCCTTTTGTCCGTTTTTTTTTTCCGCTCATCAGGAATTCATAGGTGGAATAATCCCTCGCGTCCTGGTTGTTTTTTGTTTTTTTTTCGTGAATGTGCCCCCGGTCACTCCGGAGTTTAGCATTCAGCTGCTACTAAAGATGTTAGCGTCCAAAAATGAACGTAGCTATGTGCGGGGTGGGGGGGGGGGGGGTGCACAAAGAGCACTAAGCCCAAGTGACCCCGGTGAATTGTTCCAGGAAGCCGAGGAAGCTACGGGACAGATTAGCCTCCAGGAAGACAGAGACGGAGCAGGCAGAGATTAGCCGTGTACTTAGCAGGGACCCCACCAGAGGACCACACACTGACAGTGTAGCCATGTCGCCATTGTCTCTAAGCCACCGACACTGTGGACTTATTGGCTATTGTCGCTGAAACGCTTCCCTTAAAAAAAAAAAAACGGTCTGGAGCTCTTTGATTGGCACTTGTCAGGGCTGATGGAGAGGTTCGGCGTGTTGGGGACGGCTTCCTGAAAGGGAAGTGCCCCTCCCCATGAATAATAATAAGCTGTGCAGGATTCTGCTCCCCAGCTGACGGAGGGGTGGAAGCGCTGGGTGGCATCGGTGAAAGGAGCCGGCACGCCGATTGTCTCGCCGACGCTCATCCCTTCCTCAAACACCGAGAGGAGGAGAGACAAGCCCGACCTTCTGGTCTCTGCCCGGTGCGCCGGATGCTACAGGGCAGGAAGCGCTGTGTGTGTGTGTGTGTGTGTGCGTGTTTATTCATTGTCTTCGGAGGCCTTTTCCAGATGAACTACTAGGGGATTTGACTCGGCCCCACTCGCTCGCTCGCTGCCAAATCCAGCTATCTGCTGTGCTCAGAGGCAGCGGTTGTCGTGGTAACCCAGCCCCGTGTGTTGTATTTTTTTTTTTTTTTTTTTAGATGGGCTCTTGTTTCCAGCTTGAACTGACCAGTAATCAGTGCAGTGCATCCGTGGATTAGGCCGCGTTGGAGGTTAGGAGAGGAGCGTGGGTACCGGATGAAACTAAAACCTGAATCCTTTTGTTTTTAGGAGTTGAACCTACTTGAAAGAGTGCACACTGTTTGGCCCAATAATTCCTTTAGTTGGTCATCTTTTTATCATTAAGAGAGTTTACCGGGGGTAGACTTCAAACATTCTTTTTTGATTTCTCCAATCAATATCCCTGAAAAATCAGACAGTTTGAAGGTGTCTTGGATGAGTTGGCCTTGAGAGGTTCCTCTTTTATTTTGAGGAGAAGTTGTACTTGATGTGTCTGTAGATCTCCCTGACATTTGCTTTGTGCTGCATTGTGAAAAAGAACCCAGGAGGTGATGAATTCCGCTCGTAAGAAGATGAATTCATTTCATCCACGGTGGCGTCGAGGCGTCGGCGGCTGATGGGAGGCGCCTGGTCGTGTGCAGCGGGGTGGAAGACGGGCCCGTCAAATGAGACGCGGCGACATCGATCTGGGCTGCCCGACGGGACAAATGAACCCGCGCCGCCGCGTCCGGGACGACTCGATGAATCTGCTGCCTGTCGGCCGCCCGGCTGGTCCGGCCTCCTCCTCCTCCTCCTCCTCCTCCTCCTCCTCCTCCTCCTGGAGCCGTCTCCAAATGCATCCCGTTTCAATTAGGAAAAGGCTCTTGAGGAAACTGTTGCAAAACACAATTGCAGCTCTGCATCGATGAGGCGCTTTGTCTCAAGGCTCCTAATTGGCCGGTCGGGGACAAAACGGAGCGGCTGTTAAAGTTTCGGGGGAGAGCGTCCTCTCTGAAAGGGCCGAGGCCGTTTAGGAGGACAATGGGATGTTTCCTAAAGGAACTGAAGTGCTTTTAGTAGCTACTTCCTCCTAAATGAACATGAATACATACGTGGGCGGTAAAGGGGTGGCAAGGGGTTCTGACTCAGGACTGATGACAGTGTTTATATTTAAAAAGCTAATCCATTTGCTGAGCAATAAGCAAAACGCCACTATGCATGAGCTAATTTAGCATTTGAATCTGCCCCAGGTTCCAGTGCAGGGGAAGGGGGCCCCCCCGAGGAGGAGGAGGAGGAGCCCAATCAACGAGTGGAATCCTCTGCTGCAGGATGGAGGCCCGCGAGCCTTGAGGACAGAAGTGACGAGAGGAGCCGAAGGATGGAGGAGAGGAAAACCAAGGTGCTGAGCTTGCTCTCCAAGCTGCAGGACGACGCGCCGCGGCAGCCGAACGGCAACCAGGGCGGCTCCAACTTCGAGGACTGTGAGGTTTAAAAGAAATAATAAGAAAATCTAATGACCTTATGTAATAATGGCCGTACAACTCAATCTGTCAACCTGTCGTCGTTTACACATCGGCTCGCTGACGCAGATAGAAGGCAGGTGAAGAGTTTACCGTCACAGTTTTCCAGTTTCCATCCAGTGGCTAATATCTGGCATTGATTCCCCACAATAAGCATCCACACACAAGGTCAAGGCTGAGTGGCCGGGCCCTGCAGAGGTCGCTAAGGTCAGAACCCCCGGCCATGAAAGGGACTGATTGGACGGGCTTAATCAGACCCCAATCAGGCAGGATGAAGAACCCTGCAGCTGGCTTCACTATTCTGCGCCAAGGTTATTACTGATGGAGAGCCTTTGTTGTGTTATAGGAGGATGTGTGCGTGTGTGTGTCGATATTAGACGTCGGCCCGGGTTCAGAGTTTGAGGTCAGCAGCAGTGTATCCCGTCACTTCAACTCAAGAACCATCGAATTTGTCTCCATCCGTCGCTTCACACGCCTCAATATTCACCAGGGCCCTCTGGTGTGTGTGTGTGTGTGTGTGTGTGTGTGTGTGTGTGTGTGTGTGTGTGTGTGTGTGTGTGTGTGCTTGCGTGCGTGTTCGTGTCCTTGTGAATACCCGCGCGACCCTCCAGGTTGTCATCAGTCTCTGTTTAGAGCGAACAGAGAATATGTACACAAGCACAAAGAGCAGATGTAATTATGTTCCCAGCACGAGATGAGTCGTGTTGCTGCTGACAGTATTTTTTATTTTTTTTAATCCTCAAACATCTCCAGTGACACGTCGTTACTTTTCATCCCAGTAACTGTAAAACAGCAATTCAAAAGCTACGAGATAATGTGATTGCACGTATTGATCAACAGGCGGTCAATCTCAAGTTGTAATTAAAAGCTAAATGATCCATTAAAGTCCCTTTTCACCTGCAGTTATATAAGATATTTATATTATCACTGTGGCCTTTTTCCTTTAATACCAGCCAGCTAACTTCCTGTTTTCAACATAAGTGAACTTCTTCTCAGCTTCTGAACAAAATAGTCGATCGGTGTAGTCACCTGCTATTTGTTTTACTTGCCGTTGGGCAATGCTAACGCTAATCGCTAAGCAGGGCTTTCATATGAAAGGCCTAATTGTTGTTTTCCAGCAGTGAATGAGCCTAAAAAGAACCGTACGGTCGGCCGAATGAACAAGAAAGACCGGTCTCTAAGAGGAGAGATGAAGGGAGGCTCCGGGGCATTAGGGTGAGGTGTTTGTGAAATGGGGGGGGGGGGGGACAGTGCCTTTCATGTAACCCCTGTTTGCTCAGCCTTTGGTCTGGAATACCGCTATGTGTTTACCATCGGCCCAGGATGACGGGGCAAACAAACAGCCCGCCTATTGACGAGCGGCGGCGTGGAATATGCCCGCTGCATTCAAAGCACGGAGAGAAAGGGAGGGGGACGGGAGGGGGGGGAGTCAATCTGTCAAAGAGTCCATTATACGGCGTCCAAACACAGAGCGCCCTCCACAATGGCCTTATTAATGGCACAATGTCAAGGAGCGGCGGGGCAATAAGAGCAGATGATTTCGCTTTGTGAGGTAATCTCTGGAGATCTGCTGCTGCAATACGACAGATGAGCTGGACTCCCGGCGGGCGTATCTGTGTGGATCTGCGGTGTGAGCTGATTGGGACGTAGGCGCGCGTGTGTGTGTGTGTGTGTGTGTGCAATAAGTTGTGGTTTGCGGTGAGGCCGGTGGCGTGCAGCCATGAGAAAGGAGTGTGGCTACTGCGTTTGTCTTTGTTTGTTTTTCTGCTTGTGCTTTAACCACTCCCTCCAACACACACACACACACACACACACCTCTCAGTGTTTTCGGGGAAAGTGAGTGGGAGGAGTCGTGCGTTCGTGGAGCAACAACAGCGCCTGCTGCGGAAAGTCCCGCCTCCTTCACACTGCAGCTGTCACTCAGGTTCTCTGGTTGATTCACCATTAACCAGAGATGGGAATTCTGATTTCGCCTCCTCACCTCGATCTAAAAGATAAATCAAACTCTACAGACTGCAGAGGTCGTCCCTTCAACGGACATTAATCCCCATCTGTGTTGTTGGATACGCTCGTTTTAGTTGGAAGAATATGATAGAAACTGTTCGGTCTCTTCCTCGGCTCCTCCTGCTGGTTCGCTCTTTGCTCCTTCAGATGAGGATTTCCGTCTCTACGTCCGATGCCTCCGTGCCGCTGCGGGGGGATTCGCCTGCCCCGCGTCACACGGTGCATCCCCACGCCGCGGCAACACGCGCTTCTGTCTCATTCCGTCGAGGCGGTAGATTTTTTTTCTCCAGCATCGCTTTCCCTCCCTTTGCTGCAGTTAGAGCTCTATTCATCCCTCTCTGTGTGAACGCTCTAAAGCGGCGCTCTCAATCACGTACTGCAGGGCCGTCTATGTGGGGCATGTTGCGCGCTGACATTCTCCTGCCAGTTAAAAAAAAAAAAAAAAGGGGGTCACTGCTGAATATGACCTTTGTTAGAGGAATTATGGAGCTGTGCGTTACGGTGTGATGAGGAGCAGAAACAAAAGTCTGGGATTAAGCGGGAAAGAGCAACAAACAAGGGGAACTCGTTAACAAACACAATAGACCCGTGGGTGGGTTTGTTTGTGCGTGTGTGTGTGTGTGTGTGTGCGTGCGTGCATGCGTGTGTGTGTGTCGTACATTGCATCAGTTGCAAATTAGTTATGGAGGTGGATTACTTAAACATTGCCTCTTTTTCTAAACCAAAGTCTGTGAAGTCGGGCATTATTTAAAATAAATTCCACACAAACTAATAACCCATTACTCCACAAAAGTCTTGACTTTAGTTTGAAGAATCAACCTTTTCTCACTCTTTATTTGAAGAGATCGAAAAGAAAAGGTATCACATTGTTGATACATAAACTGACACCTTTCAAATGTTACATTTTCAAGCTCTAAAAAGTCTCAACAGCACATCGGACTGCAGCTTTCGACATTCCAAGCGGACAAAGATGTGATAAAACTGATAAGCAGATAAAAGTGTGATGTCGCACCAGGAGACATAAGTCATGCGGTGTAGCGTATATATATAAATCATACACAGATGAGCGCCGGCAGTGGTCGTCCATCGAAAACGGCGTCCGCGCTAAATGAGTCGTGACCCGCGGCTGCGCCAGAGAAAAGGAACAAATCCCCCCCCCCCCCAGAAAACAAACGCCGGTGAAAGGCCGAACCTCCCAGCTCATCATCATCATTATCATCATCATCCTCATCATCATCACAGCCCCATTCTTCCTCCCTCAATTGCAACTGAATCGCCTGGGCCTCATTACAGATTACGGCCTCCGCAGAGTGACTCGCCCCTTTTCCCTCGGCTTTTCTCCACACAGTCCGTCTCTTGATTAACATTTTCTGCTAGGCTTCACACCAAAGGCCCAACCTGGGCGCTTTAAAGGTCGCGCGAAGAAGGGGGGGGGGGGGGAGCCATCAAGCGGCGGAGTGGAATCAGATAAGGCTATCGGGCAGGAGGCTTTGCCGCCTCGCCTTTGTCCCGCTCCTCCGCCCGCCCTCGCTTCCTCCCTCAATCTCTCACTCCGCTGCACCTTTTGTCCGGCTGATTCCCTGACGAAGTGCTCTCCTCAGACAGGGACCCGCCGACCCCCCCCCCCAGCACCTCCCTGTGTGTGTGTGTGTGTGTGTGGGGGGGGTGATTGTATTGCAGACAAGACCAGGCAGGGCTGTGGTCAGGGCCGATGTTGAACTTCCTCACGGTTGGAACTGAGTGGCACTAAACTGAGCAGAGACGGCGTGTTCACACTCCATGTGGGGCTCCTCCACCTGTGGAAAGTGAACCAGGCCGTCTCCTCCGTCTGCAGCTGGTCAGTGAACCTCGGGGAGGGGGGGGGGGGGGGGGGGAGGTCGCTCTCTTTTTTTGCATAAGCTGCCATGTGACTTTTAGCGGGCGGCACCAGCTGATCCGGTGAACGGGGCGAGCGGCGTCTCGTGGCGATCTCAGAGTTCTCATCGCAGTAAATATTTGCAAACAGATGCGCGGGGGGGGGGGAGGAGGAAGGGGGGCGGCCCGCAGGGTTTTCCTTTTCTCTCTCTCTCTCTCTCTCTCTCTCTCTTATTATTTGATCAATCACGCTTTAACGAGTCAAGTTGACTGGGTGCGAATGTTCCGTTTTGCATGTGAAAGGACGGTTCCGGAGAAGGGCCCCGCTTTTCGATTAGGCCTAAGCTGATAAATGGCGGATCCGAACAGCCCTCCCGCTATCGCGCAGAAACCCCGGTGGTGCGGCGGGGGCTTTAGGTCCGGACCCGATATCGACTCCGCTGCTCCTCTTTCTTCTCCAGACCAATGAATAGATTCATTATTCAGGAGACTCATTCTCATCTCCTAAATTGAAGTGGCAGCAGCTTAAAAGCTCCCGTTTTCTACACCCCGCCCCCCCCGCCTCCCCCCGCCGCCGCCTTTTCTCCCGAGTCACTCGCCTTCCCAAATTTGCCTACTGAAATATTCATGGGGGGGTCCGTCTCAGCTTGTGTAATCATTGTTTTTATATTGCAGACATTCATCGTTTCAGTGTTTTCTTTTCTCAACATATTGATGATTCCTGTTTTGAATGAACCAACCAAGCGAATCTCTAAAGAAATGATGTCATTTGTCCGTGTTTCTGTTACTTAAATTATTATCGAAACATCTTTTTTTCTGCCGATCAACAAACTGTCGCCTTCAATAAGAAGCAAGAAGTACCGCTTCCTTTTTTAATGTGCGTGTCTCATTTCCAGTCACATGGTCCGCTTGACTTACAACTTCCATTCATCTCACTTTCTGTGTTTATAGAAAAGAAAAAAAAGGCTCTGCAGCCAAGTGCCACTCTGAACCTCGACCCCCCCCCTCCCCCCCAACCAACCCCACCAGCCCCACCAGCCCCCGACCCCCCGACCAGGGCCAACTGGACGCCCTGTGAACCACTCGCCCTGTATTGTCCCTCCTCCGTGACCCTACAGCGACCGGAGGAGAGAAATATTGCTCTAATCCACTCTGCACACACACACACACACACACACACAGACACACACACACACACACACACACAGACGCTCACCCTGCTTCTGGAGCTGGGAATCTCTCGCTGCGGCTGAAGCCGTGATGCGGCGATGTGCGGCTCTGACGGCTTCGCCTTTGACTTCTTCTTCTCTTTGCAGTTGACTTCTTGGCAAAGTATTGCATTTTCAGTCAGGAGAAGCTGGCCGAGTACAAAAGGGCTTTTGAAGCAGTAAGTGAAAAGGCATTCAAGCCCTCTACGTCGGGGTTACTCCCTGTCACTCACTGTAATATGTTGCACTGCTGGGTGAAGATGAGGAAGATGAGGATGGTCTCTCTCGGCAGGAGGACGCTGATGCCGACGGCTACATCTCCTGCCTCCAGGCTCTGCTGGCGCTGAAGAACATCATCCCTGCGGAGCGGCTGTCCGACGAAGAAGAAATCTACGTCTACAGGGTCGCTGACTTTTTCGGTTCCGCTTTTCTTTGTCTCGGCGCTCCGACGGCGTCGTCGTCGTTGTTGCCGTCTCGCCTCCTTACGCGTGCCCCCCCCACCTCCACCCCGCCCCTTTTTCTCGTCCTAGATCTTGGAGATGGTGGACTTCAGCGTAACAGATGGGCTGGTGGACCTGAGGCTCTTCGCTGTGATCGCGAGCCTGGCGCAGAAAGTGGCGGCCATGGAGTGAGTGACCTGCGGCAGGACCCGCCGTGAACTCCTCCGCGAGGCCCCGACCCGCCGTAAAACAGTAGAATAAGAGTGTGCGCGCAGATTTGTTCCGGGCCGTTTTGCCGTCGTGTGTGGGGGCTCCTTTGATCCGCTTCTGCCGGCGTCTTCAAACATTTTATGACTTCAAAAGGTCAAGGTCATCGCATCGGGCAATTTGCTGATTTATTTCAGCTTAAAGTCACTTTGAATGGGATGTTCAAACCGAGCCGTTTGAGGGGAGGGGGGGAGTGTGGGAACAGGTATTCTTCTCTCGTTTGTCCCTTGCATCCCTGAAGACAGAGGACATGTCTCTGCTTTGATCCCGTCCCCGGCGTCCTCGTCTCTCTCTCTCGCCGCAGATTCCCACACACATCGCTGCTTTCTTTTTTTCCGCCTGCCCTGAAGGCGCAGAGCTTCCTACAGACAGGAGAGTGTGTGTGGAGCCGAGGCCACTCTGGAGGTCTCCGGGGGGGTCAAGGCCTCACCCCGGAGTGAGAGCTCGCTCTCAGCGAGGACGGGGGTCGGGGGTCACGGGGGTCCTCTGATTTACGGCCGGCCCTTTGTGGAGGCCTGCGCGCTGCCTGCTCCGCTGGCACGGAGACACCGGGGTGTCTCCTCTGCATGGGGGGGGGCAATTATAGTAATGATAATGAACGACCGTATTAAACCTCTTTTCACAAAACTCCTCTTTGCCGTTTGAATAATAAGAGGGGGGAGATCAGCGTTCGTGGCGCCGCCTCCCGAACACGGAGAAAACAATGGCGTCCTTCTGTCGCCTCATCCCGACTGAACCGCATTGATCCTCTTACCTGTTTCACTTAATCCTGTTGCCTCTAATCCTGTTTCAGAGCTGAGCTGCAACTGTAGTTACACAATCCGCCTTTCTGATCATTTCAGGCTTTGAAATCTGAGGAGGCGAGTTTTATTATTTTTTCTCTTATTTTACTTTACATGCCCCCCCCCCCCCCCCCCCCACTCACCTCTTTTCTTTTCCACTTTAGCCGTGCGTCCCTCGCTGCCCACCTCTCACCCTCCGTTTCCCCCCCATGACTCGGGCCCATCTGTCCCCGCGCGGCGCCATTGTGCTCTCACCCTCGCGCGGCGCCGCATTCCCTCAGGGCGAGTCACGTGACCTGCCAAGAAAGCACATTGCCATACAGGGCTTCCCGACCGGCGCCGCCGTGGTTGTTTTTCGTGACGAGCCCCTCCTCCTCCTCCTCCTCCTCCTTCTCCTCCGCAGAGCTTCCCTCTCTGCGTTCACAAGTTTCCCAAAACAACTCTTTCTGTATTCTGTCCGACCAAACTAGGTCAGTTTGCGTCCCCCGCCCCCGTCCCCCCCTCCCTCCTCCCCTGCTGGGCGCCGCCTCTCCAGTGAGGAGGCCGCCAAAATGTTGGGGATTGCGTAAGCGCAAAGTGTTCTGTGTTGACCCCCCCCCCCCCTCCCAGCGGGGGGCCAGAGGAGGCCTGACAAAGGGAAAATGGGTTAACCTGCCACCATCGTCCCCGCGGCCCACCGGCGGTCCCCTGGACACCCGTTGGCGCTGGCCGGGTGTTTGGACTCTTTTACTGCAAACCAAGTGCAATTAATGATCCTTAGCTGCCCTGTCTGGCCGCGTCCCCATCAGGCCGAGCGGCGAGGACGTGGCTCGTTAACACCGGCGCTCGTTAAGAGGAGGGGCGGAGATACCGTCGGTCTGCGAGCGCTCACCCGGTCGCTTGTGTCCTCTAAACCTGCACACAAACCCCCCCCGTTGACCCTCCCCCACCCGAGCAGTTTTTATCCGTTGCTGTGGCGGGACGTCTGCGTGTGCCCGCGCATTGTTTGGCCGCCAGGCGACTGTGAGCAACCACAAAGGGCTCAGAACACTTTACCGTCACTCCTCCGCACGCCGCCGACCCGCCAAAAATCACCCGCCGCCCAAGCGGGTCGGCAGGGGCCACCCAAATGTGTCTACGCTGGTTGAAGACGGGTGACATAATTGTCGTTGACAACAAGCCCGTTTGGACGAATTAAGGCTCCCAGCTTAAAAACAAAAGGTTCATTTCCAACCAAAATCCTACTTTACAAACTGGAAGAGAGGGAAGATTTGCATTGTGGGAAGTGGAGGATTCGAGCAAGATCTCACTCTTGATTTAATTTATTTTTAACTGTGCTCAGACTTTCACCGACTAACTAACTTAGTTCTGCTGTTTTCTTCCAGTGAGTTCATGCGGTCGCTGATCACCGACATGGACTTCCGCTCGTTAGAAGTGAGGCTCTTCAAAGCGAAGGTAACGTAAAGGTTCGGTTTCTCTTAAGCGTCCGCCGCCTAATGCCCCCCCTCCCCCCCCGCGCTCTTGGATTTGTATTCACAAGGTGCACTTGGCTCCACGCAACCTCAGATTAACTCCCACATGAGTCACATTCATGCCACGAACTCCGTCGCCGCCCCTCTTCCATGGCTCCGCGGGTGTAATTATAATGAAATAAATACTGGTAAACACTTTGAAGAGCAATTCCAAAGCATGCTTTGTAAAGCTAGCTTCTTTCTCTCTTTTTTTTTTCCCCCAAATGAAAGACACTCAGCCTGCATGCATAGAAATGAGGGAAGCCAGCCAGAGGAAGAAAGAGAGGGGTGCTTTTCCCTTTTCATAGATTAGCAAAGCCCTAATCTCATTAAAGTGCCCAGCGGCGAACACGCCGTCCGCCCCGCCCAGCCCTGTAATCAGCCCGAGACACACGGCTCATCTCGGATGGACCGGCACCGGCCCACCAGCTGGCCGCCCGCGACCGGGCCCGGCCCGGCCCGGCCCTCTTTTCACGCGAGGGAGCGCAGGAACATGAGAACGGGCTGATTTCCAGAGGGATTAGTGGCCCTGCAACCGCAATTATCACCTTGACTGCATTAACTGTGCAAACAGGTGTGCAAACTCGTCTGTGCACTCAGACGAGGCCTGAAACAGGTAATCTGAGGCTGAGAATCGCACGCGATATTGTGTTTGCACCCCGGCACGCTGACGGCTGTGCTCGGGAGGAGGCGATGGGAGCGGGGGGGGCAGGTTCAAAGCCAGTTTGGATTGTTTTTTGCACCTTATTTATGTCAAATATTATCATCGTCACTGTGCAGCAGCTGTTCCTGTTCCTCATGGAGGAGCAGAGAGGAGACGCCGCGGGCCAGCGGGGCTTCATCAGCGCGGAGCAGCTCCTCCTGGAGCTGAAGGCCGGCGGCATCCACCTGCAGCAGGAGGCGGCCGTGCGGCTGGAGCTGCAGCGCATCCCACCCCTGGACCTGCTGGACTTCCTGGCCTACCTGCCGCTCTTCATGCTCATTCACAAGTCGGTCATCGCCAACCCTCTCAATGACTCCAGCGACCTCTGACCTTCGGCCCCTGCACCTGGCGCAGCTAGCAGCGGCACCGCCGCTAGTTAGCCTGTTTAGCTGCTAACTGCCGGCTCAGCAGAGTCCCCATGTTGAACGCTACGAAACAAGGAAATGAACTTTTGCAACTTTTCACAATCACTTTTTGTGATGATTGTGACGTTTGGCTCGTTGATGCGATGCGCAATCGATGTTGTTCTGTTTCATAGAGCTGTGAAGTGCTGTCTATGGTCCTGAAGTTTGAAAAAGCTTTAAACACATCAAAAAGTTGCGTTAAGTGAAAACTCCTACAGACGGGGCGGGGCTCACCTTAAGGTTCAGATGCAACATCCGTGTGTTGCTCTGGAGAAAAACCACACGTGAAACGTTGGGACTGCCGTGGCCTTCTCCGCTTTAATCAACACCGATGAAAAGTCAATGAGATGTTCCACCAATTTACTTTGAGCCATTGTTTTGCCTCAGCTTTGCCAATGACACGAGCTCACGCACGCCCTACAGAGGAGGAGGTGATGGACTCTGATAGGGCAGCAAACCCGGACCGCTAGCTCATATCACGAAGAAGTCAAACCCCAGCAATTATTCTAAATGCTCTGACATTCTATTCAGGCTGATCAGAAGACCTTGAACTTAAAGAAGTCTTAATGTGTTCATTTTAGTAACTAAAATATTTTAAGAAGAGATCAGGTTCAACTGTGCACACTGACTGTAAGGAAGAGATTCTCCAAACTAAAGGTTCCACAAGGTGAACAGAGGCAATTCATGTAATAATCCTCACTAATGTCCCATGGTGACACATGAGAAATGTTGGTGGTTGTGTATTTGGGCAGAGGGTGTTGTTTGTAATCGTTCTGAATGATGCACGCTTGCTTTGTTTTTTCTTTTATTGGAAATACGTTGTCCTATATTTGTTTATCCTAATAAAATGTAGGAATAAAAAATGCTGATGTGACACGTTTTGTCGAAGCCTGACTCGTAAAGTATACCCAAATTTTGAAATGTTTGGTTTTTCATAATTGTATTCCAAATAAACTTTAAATAAAGTTTTAATTAAATAAACTCTTAAGGGTCTCCTTTGGAGGTGGGATGAGCAGATTGTTCCTTTGAACTGTGAACTGTTTTTTATTGATTTTGATACCAATTACCCCCCCCCCACACACACACACACACACACCCACACACACACACCCACACGCACGCACGCACGCACGCGCACGCACAGTCCTTCCCAGGTGGCGGCGGCGGTGCGTTCAGCGGCACGCGGCCCTCAGGAGGCACACGCCGTCGGCTCATTGAGCTCCGTGTCTCCACTCGACCACCACGCGCTCATTAAAGCGGACGCGTGTCCGCGCGCTACCTGTCAAACTTGGTTTTGGAGCTCGAGCCCCACCTCGAAGTCTGACCGCCGATCAAAGAAACGTTCTTCGAGTTTATCTTTTCTTAAAGTTTTCACACCTTTCACACACCTTTTTGTTCGCTGTCTGATTTAAAACATAAAACATATTTGTCTAAAAGCTAAAAGCAACTGAAGAGAAAACCCATCGTGCGCAAAAGTCGTTAGTCTCTCCCTTTTGCTGCACATTTCCCTCTCACTTTCGCCTCCAATTAAGCCACATAACCTGCACGCAAAAGCTCCCACTCCTTTAAATGCGCCCCCAAAAAACTTACGACAGAAAAGAATTCAGTAGCAAATTGTTTTATTCTTGGACTAAAGTGTAGAAAATATGGTTATAAGACTTCACCTTTTTCCAACATTCGTTAATGTGAAGAAAATATAGAGCCGGCAGTATAAAGAGACAATGAATGTTTGGACAATAGCTGCATACGATTTGATCTTTGTGAACTTCATGACATAATGAAATAACATGGTTTTGCTATTAAATAAGACACGTTGGTGCGATAGAATAAAACGTCCTTCTGGAAACCCCACGAACAGAAGAGCCAGAAAAATAGACTACACGTCTACATAGGCAGGAGGCATAGAAGCAACTTCGCAATATATAGACAAAATATATACAAAAACGATGTGTACAAAACATCTATAAATCTCTTACATACAAAAATAGCTTAATATATATTTTTAAAAAGCGTTTGATATACCATTTTATAGAATAAGTCCGTGACTTGGAAGCATTTTTCTGAACTAAGACGTCTGTGATTGGGTTTAGCAAAGCTGGAGAGCCGCGGATCGAAGAATTGTTGTTGCTGAAGACACCGATTCACTTCGGGGTCGTTGTTTGTTTGTGAGTGTCGCGGGAACAGAAGCGTGGATTCCCACGCTGTCTTCCTTTAATCCTTTGGCGCTGATCTCCGGCCTGATTCACCCGCAAGTTCTCGGGGACTTTGAGGCCGTCGCTGTCATTCTGTCGGTCCGCGGGGACAACGCGTCTTGTTCCTGCGGACTCCCGGCCTCCTCCGGGACAAACCCCAAGCGCCCTTCACCGGTAAAGTAAGTCGATCCACACGTCTGGGAGCAGAAGAGGAAAAGCAAAGAAAAAAAGGTTATAGCCACTGTTCGAGAGGAGCCTCGCGAATGCTCATCGGTGACGTTATCTGACTTCGACTCTGATGTCGCCAAGTGTTCTTACCGCTTTGCTCAGACGCTCAGAACCAGTTGGTGAAGTCGAGCAGCTCCTGCTCCTCCGGACTGAGGGGGTCGTACGAACCCTCGTCGGATGAGTACGAGGACACCGGCGAACCCGCCATGGAGTTCATGTCCCCGGCGTATCCCTGCGACATGGCGGGCGACAGGACGCCGGACTGGAAAGCCGCGCTCACCGCGTCGTGTTCGTCCAGCAGCTGCTGCAGCGCGCGAATGTACTCCACGGCCGAGCGCAGCGTCTCCACTTTGCTCATCTTCTTGTTGGCGGCGCCGTTGGGGACGTGCTCCCGCAGGGTGGCGAAGCCGTTGTTGACCAGCTTCACCCGGTTGCGCTCCCTCTCGTTCCTGCGCGCCACCGCGTGCGGTTGCTGCGGCGGGAGGCTGTAGCCGAAACCCGCGAAGTTGAGTCTCCGCTTGCACCGCAGCAGCTCCGGGGAGGACGAGCGCTGCCTCTTCGGCTGCTTGGAGCAGGACTTCCCGCTGCTCTGGCTGCTGCCGCTCGGGCTCAGCTGGACGCTTTGCGCCGCCACGGCGGAGAAGAAGCAGGCGGGCGGCAGCAGCTGCTGATGCTGGCCGACGTTAATTTCCATCTTGGCTGTGAAGTCCATTCCTAGAGATCAAAACTCAAAGAAAAACACACCGAAAAAACCCGTATGAGGAATCGCCAGGTCTGGAAGCGGCGCGTCCCGCTCGTGCCGTTCACGTGTTGATGCGCGCTTGTTTTGGTTGGGTGGCAGTCTGCTGCTTCTCTGAGTCCTCGAGGACAGACGCCACTGCTTTTCAATGCGTGTGGATAGTGGGACAGGCCACGCCCCCCGGTCGCGTGGATTCACCTTGGGCTCCCTGCCCTGGTGCCGGTGCGTTTTTGCGCGCGCGCCGGACGCGTGCCACTTGAAGCACACACACAAAAAAAGCAAACAGTCAGTGGGGAGGTTTTTTTCTTTCTCTTTTCTATCCATCACGGGGGTGTCAGTTAGGGGAGCGGCAGAGCGGAGAGGAAGCTTTGCACACGGAGTCCCGCGTAGGAGGAGATGTTCACAACGCAAACAACGTTTCATTTAACAGTTTTTGCCATTATTGTAAATATCAGATCTGACAAAAGGCACTCTAATTAGGTCATTTAGGACTCATTGAACGAACAGGTTGTAACTTTGTCTGATTTTGTAAAGATACGGTGAGCGCTCTCCTTTTTGTTTCTCCGAATGGAAGGTCCGACGTGTTCAGAGCGGTGGTGCTGAAAGACAGCGCACGACTCGCCTGTGGGAGCCGTGCGCGTAAATCAGTGGCTCTCGCTTCAACTCGAACCCAGTTGTATTGTGCGCGTTACAGACGCGTCTGAATGCCGCTCCTTTTCGGCTCCATTGTGCGTCAGGGGCCAAATGTTCCACTTTTGATTAGAGCAGATCATCAGCCGCGCACAGGCGGAACGGAGAGGCGCAAATCGGTCGAGGGCCCCTCTGAGAAGCCGTTCGGAGGAGGCTTTGTGTCTGATTTGATACACAGTAGCGTGGACGCGCACCGTTCCCTCCAATAAAGTTGGTTTGAAAAGTGCAGAAGAATAAAACGGTGCTTTGTGTGGGTGTTTTTCATGGCTACAGGTGTGTGTGTGTATGTGTGTGTGTTTTATTTTGTGTGTAAATTTCCATTTTTCGCATGACTTGCGTGTGTAGAAGAGTCATGTCTGTGGGGTAGAACAAAAAAAAGCTTGCATTGAGACCCCCCCCCCCCTCCCCACCCCGACACACACACACACACACACACACACACACACACACACACACACACACTCACGCACACACCGCAACCACCACTACTTTCTTTTCTTTCCCTCCCCCTTGTTCTCTCGCCCTTTTTTTCGCCCAGCATGAGAGTTTAGAAAAGAAGCGTGGGTTCCATTCAGCCTCCCCCAGCACCCCTCCACTCCTGCCCGGCTTTCTGAAACCTATCCATGCCCTGTCAGTGTGCTTCCAGAGTCCAATTAGCGCTTTGTGAGGACACCCCCCCGCCCCCTCCCTGCTGGTCTTCCAGAGGCTGGGAGGGCGCTGCTTTTTTTTTTCTTCTCGAGGGGCTTTCCAGTCACAGCCGAGTGTAATAATTAATATGACATCTGGGCGCCGGAGTTCTCCTTTAACCACTTTCTGTATTTCTCTCTGTTCTTTGTGCAGTTGAGCAGAGACAATAAAACAAAAGCTCATAATCATTCACGGCTTCTTTGTATGTGATGTGAGGGATATTCTCTCAATTTGTTTGTCATTTGTAACGGATGTTATGTGAGAATACTTTCATAGTTATGGTTTTACTTTTATAAATGCATATTTTTCTGTGTGTGTGTATTTTTTTTTAAACATTTGTGTTAAATATAAAGCTTTGGATGAAAATCTAACCGGCTAAAAATGTTTCAGCACACCAGAGGAATGATGATACATGTTTTAAATGTCGGCCATCTGAAAGTAACGATGCTAAAAGTTAATGTGGTCTCAACTTTTTATTAGTTTTCTCCAACATTCAGAAATATGTGTATTGCCTACAACAATAATACAATAACTTGCAAGTACAGAAAACACAGTGAACTATTGCAAAGTGTTTGTTGCATTTACGGATGAACGTGTCTGCCATGAACTCCTGCCTTCTCTTTCTGACGTCGTAAACACATCCTTCCTCCTTTATGCGATGCTTTCTGCCTGGCCTGAAAAGTTGTGATGGAATGTCGCCCTCTAGTGGACAATAATGACACGTCACGCTGGAGGTGACTTCGCCCCATTTGACAAAACTCGACACATTTCAAGACATTTTCAAGAGGGTGAAAGGTAAATAAGACATGAGCATGAATATTACTTTCATACGTCTTGGCGTTCTGTGCTTTGGGGTTTAAATATGAACATTTTTATTGTACACACAATGTGACATTCTGATGAAATGTTTAACATTTTTTTTAAAAGAGCATTGTCAGTGGAAAAAGGAAAAACTTTTCTATTATATGTATATATAATAAAGTATATATTAGTACATAGATTGATATATTATTATATATTATAATATTCTGCAATATTATTGCATTGCATCGATGGAAAAGTTTGTTAAGAGGTGAACTCGATAAACAGAAAACAGATAGTTGTGGGGTAAAACCTGTTCTTTCTAGAAAACATCACATCGATTGATATTGATAATCACAGGAAAAGTGCGCTAATGTTTACGAAATTGACGGTTTGTCGCTCCCGAGCTGCCGTACTTTCTAAGATCACGTGGTTTTGTTTACCAAGACAAGCAGTCCATGCAGCTACTTAACGACCTTTAACATTATATATACGGGCTTTAAAGTTATTCAACTAAGGGATCCGTCAAGCCCGAACGACTTGACGTTATATCACGCTCTTTGGGAGATCTATTATCCACTTTAGCTCTGTTTAAGATACCGTTAGCTTAGCCGGCCGTTAGCTTAGCCAGCCGTTAGCTTAGCCAGCTGTCATGAACTCTCTTCGGTCGGTCTGTTAGCAGCAGCTGCACAAACGACTGGTGCGATTTAGCGGCTTTGAGATACCACACGTGTAATAACCGCAGTCATGCGCTCCCTGAACTACGTTCAACGCGTGAGTTTGGATTTCACAGGAACTCTGTTTCCTCACGCAATCTGCCTGGGAGATGCGGACAACGACTCGGTGAGCAAACGCACCGTATTTCCTTCCTTCCTTCCTTCCTTCCCATCTCGATGCCATCCCTTACAAAACGTTCTGTGTGCGACGTGTATTTAAAACGCTAAATGTTTCTCTCGTCGGACAATGTGTTCCCTTTTTTCCTTGTGTTGAATGTTTTTTGGGGCTGTTGGTCTAATGGTTGACCTAATCAGTGTCTATCATCAAAAAGTCCACATGCTGACCCTTTTGTGTCTCACGCTGATGACGAGGTGTTGAAATCACACATGCTGTGTTCCTGTCTCTCCTGTCCCATGATGGACTCCCCCCATCGTGCCCCATTGTCCCCAGTTGAACGAGCTGATCGTGGGCGACACCAACGGGAAGCTGCTCGTGTACAAGAACGACGATTCGAGGCCGTGGACCACGAGGAGCTGCGCGGGCATGGTCGGTGGAGCGCAGGCCTCGCCGCCTGTTTTCCTTCTTTCCCTTTCGCTCACTCGCCGATTGTGTCTTTTGTCCGGCAGCTGACCTGCGTCGCGGTCGGAGACGTCTGCAACAAAGGAAAGGTGAGTTCCGAAGGCCTTTCGGTGACGTTCGCCCTTTTCGGCCCTGCTCTCCCACAACTTTTTTTTGTCCTTTTGTTGGACAGAACTTCGTGGTGGCGGTCAGTGCTGAGGGCTGGTTCCACCTCTTCGACTTGACCGGCGCCGCCGCTGCGGCTAAAGCGGATTCGTCCAGTCAGCACGAGTCCACGTGCTCGGATGACCAGAAGCCCTTTTTCACCCAACACATCCCCGCCAACACCAAGGTCATCCTCATCAGTGACATCGGTAATTAAGACCCACCCCCCTTCTCCCGCGCGCCCTCCCGTGGGGTCCGGCTTCCTGAATCTGACACGCCCTGTGAACGCAGACGGCGACGGCCGCAGCGAGCTGGTGGTGGGCTACACCGACCGGGTGGTGCGGGCCTTCCGCTGGGAGGAGCCGTCCGACGGGTCGGAGCTCGGATCCGGACAGCTGGTCCTGCTGAAGAAGTGGCTTCTGGAGGGGCAGGTACACTCCCCTTTTTTTTTCTTTCTCACGAGAACACATAAATGCAACGTGAAAGCTCGTCGTCCAACCGCGCGGGTCCGTTAAATGCCGACGCGCGCGGCGCAGGTGGACAGTCTGTCGGTGAACCCGGGTCCCGAAGGTTTACCGGAGCTGATGGTGTCTCAACCGGGCTGCGGCTACGCCATCCTGCTGTGCTCCTGGACTCAACAGGACTCCAGCAGCTCCGGAGAAGACGCCCCCCCGGCCCCCGGGAGGTAGGCGCCGTCCCGAACAGAAGTCCTTCACGGGTTGGACGCGAGAAGGTGTGATTGTCCCCCCCATCTTCTCCCCCCATCCCCACAGTGAGGGACCCTCCAGAGATCTAGTTCTCCACCTGACCACCGGGCGGATTCACAACAAGAACGTTTCCACCCACCTCATCGGCAGCATCAGTAAAGGTCGCTGTTTTATTTAAAGGACGTTTAGTAGTTGTAGTAGTACTACAATAGTAGTTGTAGTTTAAAAAAAAGGAGATCCAACTACATTTTGTTTTCTGTTTTTCATCAGGCTCCAAAGAGGAATCTTCTAAATGTGGGCTGTTCGCTCTGTGCACTTTGGACGGTGAGTCATGAAGTTCAACACGCGAGAAGATGAGGACACTTTGTCAAAGAACCAATCCCCTTTCTTCCTCCATAGACTCTGTATCTCTCCGATAGATGAAGCTTGGAGACCAAAGACATTTACCGCTGTGGAAGTATTTTAGTCCCCTTAAAAAAGGACATTAGTGGTTAAAGGCTCGTACCCGACGAACAGGGATGAGTTGTCATGGACACCACCGTGTGGGAGCGTCCTGGGTTCCTCACTGTGTTTTCGTGAACGTGTTCGGACGGAGTTCTTTCTGTCTAGCCCTTTTGTTTACACCGTTTCGTTTCCTTGAAATCCATATTTAGCTTTTATTTTCAGCAGACTACTCGGGATCCTTTTTGTGTAATTTCTTTCCCCGTTGAAATGTCCAGGCACGCTGAAGCTGATGGACAGCTCGGAGCAGCTGCTGTGGTCCGTGCAGGTGGATCATCAGCTGTTTGCGCTGCAGAAGCTCGACGTCACTGTGAGTCTGTTTCTGCTCATATCAACTTTGTTTTATTGACATCAGATATAAAACGGATGAAAGCTCTCTGGTCACATTGCAGAAAGCTTAGTTGGTTTTTCCTCACCTCCCTCCCCCCAGGGCGACGGCAGGGAGGAGGTGGTGGCCTGCGCCTGGGACGGTCAAACCTACATCATCGACCACAATCGCACGGTCGTGCGCTTCCAGTTCAACGAGAACGTCAACGCCTTCTGTGCGGGTGAGCGACCTCTTCGCCCCCCCCCCCCCCCCCCCCCCCTTTTTTTTGTGGAACCGCCATCGCGGGTTTGACGGATGTATAAAGGGCTCGGGGCCCCAGCACCCGGGGGCTCCAGCAGGTGGCGGCGTTGTGCTTCGGCTCCCTTTTTTTAAATCCTTCTGCAGCGTTCCAACAAATGGAGCTAATAGGACATTTGCATTAGTGAGTGGATGAGGAGACATTGATTGATCCGTGTGTGTGTGTGTGTGTGTGTGTGTGTGTGTCTGCAGGTCAGTACACGTGCAAGGAGGGTAAGAACAGCCCCTGTCTGGTGTACGTCAGCTTCAATCACAAAATCTACATCTACTGGAAGGTGGAGCTGGAGCGCATGGAGTCCACCAACATGTTGCGGGTCCTGGAGGAGAAAGCCGAGTTCGGCCGGCACCTGAGGCTTCTGGGAGTCGGTACGCGCACCAATCAGCAGGCGGACTTCATTAATGACGCACGGCTCCCCTGGTGGTTGTTGTTGTAATTAGACGCGAGGCCGTCTGAGGCTACTTGCTGTCGACTCGTGTGCCGTCTCCTCGTGGCAGTCGGACTTGCGACCTGAATGCCGATTCGGGAGGGAGAATAAAAATCATCCTCTCGTGACAGATTTTTACTGCTCATCATTACATTACGTCATCGCGTATTAAGTTTAATGGCACCAGAGAAGAAGAAAGTCCTCATAACGTCCCCGGGTCTCCCCTCTGCAGATACGGACGACCCGGCGGCGGTGAGAGCCATGGTGGCCAATGTTCTCTACAAGGATTCGCAGACTTAGAAAACACATCAACCCCCTCAACCCCCCCCGACTGTAAATACGCTTTTAATAAGCACCTCTTGTCTCCTGTGCTCGTCAGTGGGGGGTTCCCGCCAACAGAGGCGTTGATGAGGTCTTTAAGATGGCCGTCGGTGCTTTTTTATTTGTCGGGGGGGGGCTGTGACGAGTGGGGGCTTTAGAGGCATCGCTCACTGTTTCCGATGGGAGGCTCCTAAGCACCGAGTCGCTCGTCTCTTCTTTTTTTTCCCCCTCATGCAATATAAATCGGCGCGTGTGGGTGCGTGTGTGTGTGTGTGTATAAAGGGTAAACGCCGGCTCAGGTGTCTTCTTGTGTCTCCTGAGTTTCTGCCCTTTAGAGGACGCGTTGGGGGGAGGCATTTGCTTACTGAGCCCCCCCCTGCTCCTCCCCCCCACCTCCCCTCCGCTTGCTTTCACTTGGACGTCATTTCAATCCACGAATACAATAAGAAAGGAAGTGTCGGTGGTTTGGGGGAAACGTACCATCACGCTGCCGATGGCTGCTGGTGTGTTTGTGTGAGTAACAACGTGATGTGAATAAAGAACGGTAAGTTTCACCAAGAGTTGTAGCAAACCGTCGTTTGTGGCTCCTTGTGACGATATTTTCCGCTTCTGGGTTTCTTCTGAAGCTCATCGCGCTTCGTCCTCAGAAGCCCTGAACATCCGTCTCTGTTCGTGACCATTAAAGGGCTCGTTGTCGTCCCTATGGATCCCGGCGGTTCCGAATGGATTACCGTCTTGTTTGTGTCGCCGTCGACCCTCCCTGTGCGACTGTGACCTTTGCCCCCCCGGCTGGAACTATTTTAGCCTCCTCGTTTCTGCGGTCGACCAAACTCAAAGCTCCAATCGGCCCTTTTTTAGCAGCGTTATTGCCTGTCTGGAGGTTGGCTCATGAGAGATCTGGCCTCAGGAGACCACATAGGATTTTTTGTCCTCACTTCTCAGAGGAGTTGAAAGGTCATCGATACCAGAGAAGTATTAAGTGAAAGAAATGTCACACAGCCCAGAATACTCCTTTTCATGATTAATGGAGTAAATGTCTTCAAAATATCAACTGAGTGTACGTTTTATTTCACTATTGTTTTACTTTCTATGCGGAAGTATTTCCTTTTTAGTTTGTTGTAAATGTTATGTTTACCGGTCGGCATGTAGCCTTCGCCAAGGGAAGAATCGCTCAAAACGTTTCCGCTTGTTTCTCTTCTGCATCACAAAATGATTGGAACAAACGGCAAAGGAGCGTGAACCACACGTGTCCTTAACCAGGTAAACCACTTCCACAGCTCTGAGCTAAAGGCTAACGCCAGTGTAACGCTCCAATGTTTAGCAGGTATAATCAGAGAAATTCTAATATGAAGAGATGTGGCACGTCTCTGTCCATGCGAGGGCGCTCGCAGGCGAGTGCAAAATGCATTGGACTCTATGGGGCTTCACCCCCTAAATTTTCTCAGGATATCATTTTTTGTCAAGCAATTTGAAACTTGCATTCAAAAGGGGGGTCTAGAATAATACACTCAGCTGAAAATTGTATTTTTAAGTTCACTCGTCTGTTTTAAAGATCCGTTCAAAAAATGTGGTGACGTCACATATTTGCGTACTGCCGGAGGCGCTGCTTTACGGACATTTCTTCGGCGATCTCTTTGGCACTCCCGAATCATGGCTTCCTTTCTCATGGCATCAGCAACATGATCGACAACGACAACACCAGCTGCTATTTGAGGTAAACTTCGACAGAAAGTCCTCCTAAACTTTATATTTCTGATTCTGCTTTAGCTTCAGATGCCATCAGACGGGGTCTCTGGTCGTAATCGGTCGCAATCCGTCACTGACCAATCAGCATTCATTAGCAGAATGCTAGCGTGTTCCGGCCAACAACGGCCCAACCTGTAAGAAATCGAAAGGACATAAGCACTCATTCATTCGACTTTTGGTCTATAATCCATATTGAACTTTCGGAATCAACAATAAAATCTACGTTGATTCAACGACAAGCGGGGGAAAGAGCTAAATTTAGCCGTCTAGCTCCATAGAGTCCAATACGATCTGCACTCGCTTGCGATCACCTCCAGTGGAATTTAACGGAACTGCAACCAAGATCGATACAATGGGCCCGAATAGGGAGTGCCAAGGCTCTCCTTAGGCTCTGGCATATTGTGCACTATGTTAGTCGTCTTAGCTTAGCGTGTTAGCATGCTGACCTTTGCTCATTAGCGATAAACACAAAGGTCAGCTGAGGGGAAACTGAGCGGTAGGAAACATCCTTTGGGAATCATGGTTTTATATCAATGTTTGTTTTTGCAATCAAGAATTAAAATATCGACTTACTAAATGTACACTTTGGTGTTTAATTTTGACCTCTTAGGTTTTTGTTGAAGTTTTTTATTAAAAACATGAATAAACAATAAATAAAAGTCAAAATCTCTAAACTGCATTTTTTTTTCATCCCACATTGATGAAAAGCGTAACGTGATCTGGAGACGGACTGAAACATGTCCCTCTGTTGTCACGGCAATTTTAGTGCCGAACCTGCTCGGTTCCCACAAAGCCTCCTTCCTTCCTTTCCTTTCCTTTCCTTTCCTTTCCTTTCTTTTCTTTACTCAAATACGTCATCGCACGCCGTGGTTATTGTGCCGTGACCCGTCTGCTGCTCCCCATGCCAGGATTGTTTTGTTTACCTGAAAATGCCAAATGGGATTTTCAGACGAGCAGCACGTCTGCTATTATGTTTGGTTGCACAATCCAGTTTGAACCGGTCCAGTGATTCATCCGCTCACAAAGACGCCCTCCGCTTAAACACATCCCACGTCTTGGGCACAGTGCTGATGAAGACTGGCTGTGGTCGAACACATGAGGGTAATTACAGCTACAAAGAACATAAATGCGGATGTGGGGTGTTTTTTTTCTTTTTTTCTTTTGACCTTTAGAACTGTGCAGCAGAACGGAGACGAGACGAAAATACCTGCTGATTTGTGTGCTTTTCCATACGAGGGTCCTTTTAATTACGTTTTAATTACAGCATCATGCATTGGTGCTAAGGTTACTCATAAAAAAGGAAAATGACATGTTAATTTAGGCCCTCCACCCCAATTTGGGCTTAATTAGGTTTAGTGGAGGGTTGGAAGAGCAGCTTTGTTCAGTTAAAATTATACTTTGCATTTGATGAATAAGAGTCATCATTACTGCGGCAGCCACGCGGCTTTTGTCAATATTACGGCATTTTCTGAGATGCGTCTCTCCACCTGAAGTGGGAACCTTATCCAATGTTTTATTTAAAAAAAAAAAGAGATTGTTAGATATTTTCGAACCACTTGAACTTGTAATGTGTTATTACATTCACTTTCTACGAGGCTCAGAGTTACGGGTTCATCGTGGTCACATTTCATTTCATTGGATCACTTCGTGCCGCGGCATTGTTCATTTCTCTCCGACCTTCCTGTCGGTTTACATCAGCATCTCGCTTCTCAGCCTGGTGCCCACAGTGTGTGTGTGTGTGTGTGTGTGTGTGTGTGTGTGGTGCTGTGGATCTGATCCTGACTGACAGACAGCTGGATCCCCGTCCTCTGAAATATGTGTGTGTGTGTGTGTGTGTGTGTGTGTGGGTGGGTGGTTATTTTCCTGCCAAATCAGATGGCAAACGATGCTGTCGATTTTCGTCGTCGCCTGCAGAGAGATCTGTTTTCCGGTGAATCGCGGCTCGACGGCTCGGATGCCGTCGGGAAATGCTGATCACGTTCCAGGCTGTGATTTACATAACCGGCGTTTCTCTACTTGCAGGTCTGATTCTTTCCGGCAGTTTGCTTTAATTCTTTCATTCTTTTTTTTCCAGACCTTCTCTTGAGCATCTCCCACTCACTGGCACTGCGTTACATAAAGCCCCCACCACCCTCCCCTATAGAGGACCTGATCATTATTGTGGGGCCCCATGCTCCTCTCTGGGGGGCCGGAGGTCGTTGGGTGAGTTATCCAACCTGTGTGAGAAAAAACCCTTAAACACCAATTTGATTATTTCTCAAACTGTTTTTTGATCTGACACTTTTTAACACATTATATAATACATTATAAATACATTGTATTTGGACGCTTTCCTGGTGAGGTGTTACCTGCTGCAGCTCTAACAGGATGTGATGCACGGAAGTGACTCAAAACAGGGGGGGGCGTATTGAGTGGGATCCTCTCTAACAAGACCCCCCCCCCCCCCCCCCCCCCGTGTTCTCCGCACGCTGCAGCCTAAATTAAATACAACAAATCTGTGTCTGAAGAAGGGCATTACATCATCGATCAGAGTGAGGTCAAGAGTGAAAGCCCCCCCTGCCGCCCCCCCGCCCCTGTGCAGCTGTGGGAACGTCTGCTTTCTAGGTTGTTTTGCATAACAGGAAGTGCAAGTGAAGGACACGTGGAGCACAGGGGTGTTTGGCAAGTACGGCGCATGGGAATCCGCCCCCCCTCCACCCCCCATGCGCTTTGTCTCTAGCATTGAATGAGGAACACGGAGTTAGCCAGAATACAGATTTTTATTAGGCAGAGAAAATACTGTTCAGGGAAACACCAAAAATAAATTTCTGTCACACGAGGACTCGTCTCGCACGCCGGCGGAAGGTCACTAGCGCGTCAGAGAGAAACAAATCTACGGCGTTAAAGCACAGCGCGATCTCAGGCGGCTCTTCCTCGGCGAGCGAGGCGGGTCTCACTGGAGTCAACGTGAAACAACGTGGAACTCCCCCCCCTCGCATTGGCTGGGCGGAGAAGATCTCCTCGAAGAAGCAGAGCGGGGAGGCTTTTAGCAACTTTTTTTTTTTTTTTTTTTCCATGTGAAAAACACGAGGAATGGAACCAAAAATATAAACCACAACCTGCATGGACTGCTAACGCACACACGCACGCACACACGCACACGCACAGACACACACAGCCCCTGCACACGCAATCAGGCTGGTGCACTGACATGCAGACTTGGACGAAGGCAGAACTTTGATTCGTCATGCGGATGGAATGTTCTGGAATGTCAAACAAGGTCGGGCGCCTGTTTTATTTGAGGGACCTGCTGAGAAGCTCCTGGGAAGAAAAAAAAAACTGAACCACGTCTGTGTTTTGACGGGGAAAGAAAAGTCTTCTCTCAAAGACGTAAATCCAAAACCGGTTGCTTCTCGAAGCTCTGAACACAAACTGGTTCCTGAGAGCAGCTGATGCGTTTAGGCCGATAGTTTGGACAGTGGTGGGAGGGAGAAGACGCTACATCGATGATGAAGCTACGGATAGCAGCGCTTAGCTTAGCATAGAGACTGGAAAAGAAGTCCGTCTTTAAGGCCCCTGGTTTTATCATTTTACAAGTTTACTTGTGATCTTTAGCGATGCTAGTAGGTTTTTTTAACCTTTTGACAGAGCTCTGCTAGCCGCTTCACTCCGCTTCGAGCTTTTATGCTACGCTAAGCGGCTATCCGTCGACTTCTCACGCAGCTTGAAACACCTTTTGAACACTTGACATTTACTTGTCATCCACTTGTCATCTACTATGATTTAAAGTAACGTTTATACTGCTAAATCACAAAAGTCGAAGTTAGATGAATAATAGTTTTCCCTTTTTCGCAGAGCAATGGGATCCGAACGCACATTATAATCATACATGATTAGATCTACAGAGATTTAATTGTGCCCGCCCTGTAAACTAGGCTAATCTAATACAAGAGATAATCATGGCGAAAGTTCTAGAAACACATCGATGTAAACTCATCCACGTTCTGGCAGTGTGCGAGAGACACCGGGACGCTCCCGCCGCCGCAACCCGCCGGGGGGGGGGATTTGGGACGTGGAGCTTCTCTTTCTCTCAGCTTCACAGGTTCTCGTTGGTGTCGTGTTGGCGCCGGCTGTCGGTCGAAGCGTTCAGGAAGGGCAGCTCCTCGCCGAGGCCGCGCAGCTTCAGCACCCGAGCGCTCAGGTCCAGGCAGCACTGTGGGAAGGGAACGCCGAATTATTGTAATTCATTCATTAAGCCAGTTGTTTTTGCAGTCCTTGTATTAATGACACGATGATGATGATGATGATTTAATTACTATGTTGTTTGTAAATCACAGGGAAATGTTCATCTAAAGTCCTCGGGGGATAATTTGCGAAATGACGAGGAAAGAGCTCCTGTGGCTGAAGGTCCTCACGTCTCCCAACGTGGTTTCAGAGGAGCAGATGCAGCCGCTGTGAGAGTTCAAACGTCGAGGCCATTAAATGTAGAAAGAACGTGTGCACCTCGTGAGAGAGAGAGAGAGAGAGAGAGAGCTACCTCCAGGTCAACAGTGAATTATTCTTTTTGGGATGAGGTTTAGATTGCATTTTCAAATGTGCAATTTCAACACTTGCCCCCGACATGGTGTCCTAAATCCGTTGTTATATGGGATTCACCTGCAGGTATCTGGGCCGCTACAATCGCACCACCAGCTTTCACCGTGTGCGCTGCATCTCCTTCCCCCTTTTTCGGGATGGGTTATTTTTAAAAAGCCGTCACGCGCAGCTCGTTCCTCGGAGGACAAAACACCCGAAAAAAGGGGGACGATGTGCTAGACTTGACGTGGCATGTGGTCGAAGCGGACGAGGAGCTTACTTTGAGTTCCAGCAGCGTGCGAAGGCCCAGGCTCAGCTCGAAGGCCTCGTCCTCTGAAAAGCGGGGAAAAAAAGGGAGAAAAAAAAAACCGCGTGAGGCTTCGGATCGCGCTCGCCGGCGAATCGCCCCGACCCGCTGCGGGGGTCGGGGGGGGGGGGGCGTGTCTCGTCACCTGTGACGCGAGCCGAGCACCGGACCGTCTGCCGGCCCAGCTGCAGCTGCAGAACCGCCACCGAACCGCTGCCGCTGCCGCCGGGCGGGGACGCGTCCTCGACGGGAACCAGCCTGACGGGACGCACACACACACACACACACACACACAAACAGTCACACAGCAGCAGCAACATCTCATCTCATTCCAGACCGCCGCCTCCAAATATAGACGTTTCTCATTATGTGTCCGCCTTGAGATTTTCAAATTGAAATGTCGATCAAAAGTTTGCGCAACCGGGGTTTTTATTAACTGTCACTGTGGAGACAAACACCAACGGCAGCATTAGATGTGGAACCAAATGTCGCACGTGGCAGAAATGGACCTTGTGACTTTTTTTAAATACCCTCCCGTGAAGACGCAGGGGACGTCTGGTCTTTAAGGATCTGGATTAACAGCTTACACAAGTCATCATCATCCTCCCCCTAAAAGCCTGTGATTTACGGAAACGCTTTCAAATGCGGCCTTCTGCTGCCGATTCCTTTCACCAGTTTTTCACTACAAACGGTGTCTTGCTATTTGCTCTCGGCGGACTTTTGTCACGATGCTCCGCGCCTCTGCAATGAAAGGCGGCGGGTGGAACGTCGACCGGGGCGTCTTCTCACCCCAGCCGCTGGCAGCAGGAGCTGGAGATGTGGTTGTGTTGGCTGCCGGTGTTGATGGACGCCTTGACTTCGGTCTCGCGGCACTGTGGGTAAAGAAAGCAGAACAGAGGGGGGGGGGGGGTGAGGGGGAGGGGGCGTTGGCAGAGACTTTAGTGTGATTTTCCGTCCGGCGCTGCAGAGCCACAAAGGGCCCCACGCGCCTCCGGGGAGCCTTTGAGACCAACGTTGGGTTTTCATCAACTTTGCTTAACTCTTTTTTTTTAGCTCCAAAGGGTTTAACTGTAACTTGATATCTATTTATTCTGTGTTGGACTCCTGACTTGCTATTTCTCTGTTGAATGCTGTTAACAAAGTTAAGCATAAACCCACCAGGAAGTTCACGGTGCACCGTTGCAGGTCAGAGATCATTCGTTTTCTTACGAGCTGTTAACGTGTTACCTTCAGGTCGCTGACCCTTGTTCCCCCCCGACGAAATGCTGATGGTTGGGTTTGTTGGCCGCACTTTAGATTTTTCAGACTTAATGATTTCAAAAAAGCATCACCGGAGCGTAAAAAAACATTAACCGAGTGAGACTCGTTGGTCACGAGGGACGCGAGGGGAAGCTTTAGCTTCATTTAGCTTAGCGGTGAGACTGGAGCAAGGAGCAAACGCAGGTCTGCAGGAGGGAAACCTGCAGCAGCGCGTTACGTCTCGTGGAACATGCTCTCTCTCTCTCGCGTGGGTGGAACGGAGCCGGAGACGGAGCGGAGGAAGTGTTCATATGGCGGCTCTGCAGGCCTGTGAGATGAGCAGCACCCCCACACACCGTTTCCTGTGCAGCGCAGCACGCACCAATTGGATCCTTTCCCACTATCAAATGCAATGTCACAACCATCCCGGCCTCTTTCCTCTACAAGGCCTTTTTTTGGTGTTTAAAGTCCAGAATTGGGACACAAGGACCCACCAGGCGTCTCCAAACTGAGTCGTCTTCTTTTATTTAATCCTCCCATTTCTTTACATTCTCACAGCTGAAGTTTATCTGCTGTGGTTTTTACTGTTTTTTTCTCGGGTTCGGTTCCTGTGGCTCCTGTTTTCATCCTTCACCCTCCTTTGTCCTCTCGGCTTATCGGCGGGACCAGAAACCTTCTCTTCTGCCGCGCGGCGGTGCAGAAATCCCGCGATTTTAAAAATAGCCGCCGGATGAGTAACCCAGGAACAGTTTGCATTTAAAAAGTGGACGATTGAGCCGAGCGGAGCACAATGAGTAATAGGCGGGGAATCGCTGAATCCACAGTTGTTTAATCATTTCAAACCTACTGGACCCATCAGCCACATCATGTTGTGCTGATGCAGGACTGAGCCGACTCTAAACGAGCTGTGATGTGATTTCGTTATTAAACTAAAACACATGGATGTCTGTGTTGTCTCGAGGGACGAGGCGTCCCCGTGTTCGTACCTTGCACTGAACGAGCAGCGCCGCGAGGAGGCCGCAGCTCTCCGTCTTCCCCGCCGTCCGTCCGGCTGCGGCCTCGCTGCTGTCGTCGTCGTCCTCCTCCTCCTCCTCGTCCGAGCGGAGGCTCTTCTCGCTCTCCTCCAGGGACTCCCTCTCCTCCGCCGAGTCCTCGGCGGTGCTCTCGCTCTTCTCCTCGGCGTCGGCGGGCCCGTCCTTGGAGTCGGCCAGCGGGGATCGGACCCTGGCGTTGGGGTCCCACAGGTCCCCTCGCAGCCGCGTGAAGTTCCCCTCCATCAGGCGGCGCTGCACGATGCTGTGAGGTTGCTGGGAAGAAGAAAAAAAAACAAAAAAGATCAAGAATTTGTGTTTCTCAGCATCCAGAGGGATTTTTGAAGGATGTCATTTTCAATGTTTTCACTCGCCCCTGATTGTAAGACGTGTCATAGACATTATGGCTGCCACCGTTTATTAAGTCCACTAATCAAAATAATGATGAGATTCGGCCGTATATAATATTATATTTTGTTATTTCTAACAAAGCCAATGAACTTGTTTTTCACGTAGCAAGCAGTTTGGGTTTGCATTGCCTTCCTGTCTGATTTAAAGCTCCATTAATGTCCAAAAACCCAGCGGGGAGGCTCAGCGTGTGACTAGGCGGGATGTTGCTCAATCCCAGTCTGTGGTGTATTTTTAATCGCTCCCATGGACACCACGCTGCTGCCACAAACACTCACTAGAGCATCAGACGTGGATCAATCCGCCGTTGAAAATGCTGCCTAACGAACTAACGCACTATTTATTCAAATATCAGCCCTTTGAAATATCATAAAAATCTGCTTATTATTAGTCTTTTTTTCAGCCCTTTTGCGAGGCGCCGTGAGAGCCGTCGTACGAGGATGACGATGCTGTGAACCGGGATGTTGGAGGCAAAATGTCCGACGGACTCGTGCGTGGTCCGTTGCTGATGTTGCTTCCTGTGTTGACTCTCGGCTCACTAACCAGTCCACCAAACGGGTGTTAATGCCTGAGGCCAGCATCCTCCTCCTCCTCCTCCTCCTCCACATCTCCTTCTATGTGTCCTATCCTCTGTATTTATCCCTCCTAGTCAGATAAGCATCTCTCTCTCTCTCTCTGTCTCTCTCCCTCCCGCCGGGTTTCTTGACTGGATCCTGCATGAAATAGAATTGAACCTAAATGAGAAAAGTAATCACTCGGTGTGATAAAATAAGCACTGCGGTTTTTCAATTTGCTTTGGTCCCGTTCGAGGCAGTAACGCTGAGCAATGAGGAATGAGGAATAAAGGCCGATGAATGCACCTCATTGCTTTAGTGCTGAAACCTTTATTTGCTCGATGGTCCGTCATGAAGCCTCCTTTTTAGTTGAAACTCTTATTTTTCCCCTCCGCTCTCCGCTTTGTGTCCTCTGCTCTGTCGTCGAGGTGGATTTGTTATTTTCTTTTTGTTTTCAGGGGTTATTTTTAACCTCCCGTCTTCTCGCGCGGCGCCGAGGGGGCAGCTGAGCTGGAGTGTCGTGTCGCCGCCCATCCGCGGCTGCGGGTGACACCGAGAGAGGCAGGTTCACCCCAACGTCTCCCATGCCCGCCTAATTGTCCCCGAGCTAACGATCCAGCCGGAAGCCCGTTGGAGCCGTGTTTGTTCTGGAGGGGGGGCGGGACGAGATCCCGCTGAGGGACTTTGCCTGTGTTTGCTCTCCACTCAGAAGAGGATACTTTGCCTTCTGTGCAAAATAAACAACCGAGTTTGTAAAGACAACGTGGATGAGAAGGTAAATCTGCTCCACACCGAGCGGACTGCGCACCATCTGCTCGTATCGGATGGGAGATCACATGTTTGTCTACAAAAGACACATGTTTCTATTTGGGACGTCATGGGCCCAGATGTTTGGTAAGTCAAGGTTGAACTGGCTGCTCTTAAGTGCTCGTTTCCCACGTTGGACATGTAAGCCTACTTCTGTAGCTTTGCATCATCTTCAGAAAGCACGTGGAGGCGGCAATGTCTCCATTAGACGGGCCTCCACACGCACACGCACACACAAACACGCACACGCACACACACACACACACACACACACACACACACACGTGCGCGCGGGAAGTCTGGGGTTTGCGACTCGCTCATCTGTAAGAGAGCAACGTGAGCAAACGGGCCGAGCTGAGCTGCAGAGAGAAGAACTTCAGAAGGTGTTTGAAGCTTCTGACAACCAATATATATATATATATATATATATATATATATATATATATAACCAATTATGACTCGCTGTCAGAATCCACACTATAAACTCCAGCGTCCAAATGAGCAGGTGTTTCCTTTCATGAGGGAGTGGCTTTAGTGTTTTTCAGACATCTCAGCGCCGGTTAGCTTAGCTTAGCACAAAGCCTGGAAACGGGAGGGGCAGTTAGCCCGGCTCTGTTCAGAGGAGCAGCACCTGTGAGGCTCACTTCACTCACTAACACGTTTATCCACTCTGTCGGTTTCTGAGGGATTACCGGGTAAGTGAGAAAGTGTTTGTCGGATTGTTCTAGGCCTATTTCAATTTGTTTCGCGAAAAGCAGCTAGACAAACGGATCAGATGAGAGAATTCCGGCCAAAAGGCTTGTTTGACCCGAAAAGTTCTGAGAGGGTCATTAAGAATATCACTGAAAATGTGTTCTTCAACATAGAAAGGACTAACATCCGCTTGGGGTGTTCCTAGAAGTCACATTTCCTCTTTTCTGTGTATCGTCCTCATTTTGGCCAACCTTCGTGGGGTAAAGAGTGTGTATAGTGGAGAGTTACACAGGTTACACAACAGCTCGGTCCCTGCTGAGCTCAGGCGTAACTGGGCTTCCAATGTTTCCAACCCAATAACCCAAGTACACACACACACACACACAGACGCACTCGTATCCTCCTCAGCGGATCTCAGCGTGCATCTACTTGAAGCCCCGCGTTGTGTTACGTAAATCCTGGCCAGTAAACCGTGCATCCTGCAGCGTGACCTCATCTCCAGCCGTCTCCCTCCTTCCCCTCCGTCGCTGTGCGTTTTGCCCTCTGTGATTCTCCCCTCACTCTGCAGCACAGCACGGGCGCAGTGATGCTGCTGCTGCTGCGAGAGGACCTCGGGCTAAAGGACAGCTAAACAAATTCACTCTTACATAACGGGCTGCGCTGCCGAATTACACACCGGACCGACCAGCAGCCAGTTCCAGCCGTGTGTGTGTGTGTGTGTGTGTGTGTGTGTGTGTGTGTGTGTGTGTGTAGAAACCGAGAAGGCTCCACCATCTGCCCTGATGCGGGGGCATCGCGCCAGCCATTTGAACCCCCAAATGTTTGTTGCTTTAAATATAATTTGATTGATGATGATTGACTCCACTCTGCATCCTCTAACGACGTGACCAAAGTCGAACCTTCCCTCTAATGGCCATTAGGGGGCGACTCCTTTTAATTTATAGTTCGAGTAGTTTCGATGTGCAGATTCGGTGCAATACGGAGCAACCAGAAGTCCCAAAGCCTCAGTGGCATCTTCCGTCCACACTTTCATTAGATCCCCGAACCGTTTGTTAATCATCTTTTGATTGCTTGACTGATCTATTTGAATAGGTGACATTCCCCAAACCCAACGTGATGATTTCCACGGATAATAACCGGTTTGCATAAAACATAATCTCGTGTAAACAAGGTCCAGGAATGTTATCGTCTGGGATGCTGAATCACCAGTCAGGCATTGAGCATTAAAACATTTTTAATTGGCACAAGGTGACGCCTTCACATTCCCTCCTTTCATCCATAATTGCTGCATCCGTTTGAACTTGGAAGACAGAAACTGGAACGCCGCCTCGAGCCGGTGGAACACGAACCAGAGCACAGCATCCAAGATGGCTTTAAAGGGTCGGACGAAGGGAACTTTTGACCCGATAATCGTCCCCGGGTGAACATGTGAACGCGAGAGAGAATCAGGCTTTTTTACTTACGGTCTCTTTCAAAATCTCAAACCAGCGTTTGCGATTGTTGGAAATGTGTAAAGACTTAAAACGTATAATTCGAGGAGATATTGTAGATATAAATGAATAATGTGAGTCCGGTTTATTCGGGGGAAAAGGAGCTTTAGGTTTGACCCTCTGTGGACGATGGACATTTGCTCCAATTTGCGAATTACACGGCCGGAACAGAACCTACTACTTAATCATAGCTCTGGTGGTTTTAAACGCTACGCAGCCTCTGGAAGACGAGGTCATCCAGGAGGCGAGCGAGGGGAAACCGATCCGTCGTTAGCTCAGGTTAAACGGGCCTCAGAGGAGCAGGGTGGAATGTTTCCATCGCTACCAAAGCCCGGCACTCGCACGCACGCGTGGCGTTCACACAGCGCCGCTCGTGGCCGATGGCGTCGGGCTTCTTGGAGTTCCTCCAGAGAGTTCGCGCCGCCTCGAAGTGCGCGGCGCCTCTGGAGGGGACAGGAAGTGGAGTTCACGAGAGACGAACGTGGAGCCACGCGGCTCTTTCGGTTGGAGGCCTGCACACGTCGCTGCGCCGCGCGCCGACTCGACGTTTCCTTCCTCTTTTGAGTGCGAGGCGCTGAATGTTCCGTGAGCCTCTGCACTTCATGGCCTACGCTCCGTGCAGGAAATGGTGTTTGCTGCACCTGTTGGAGGCCACGCCAGCCTCCACCAGCAAAACACGCCTGACTGACATTTCACTGCCCGAGAAATGTTCACGCTTCTTTTGCGGCTAAACATCGTTTTGTCACTGATGCTACACGCAACACCATCGAATGGACAAGTAAAGGGTATACATGTATATCTCAGGTTCTGCTGCACGTTTTTTCATCTTAAAACTCTCTGAATGTGACACGTGCTGCTTTACCATCCAGCTCTCACACCTCCCTCTCGCTCTCTCTCTCTCTCTCGCGCGTGAATCGTGACCTTAGAGGCTCTGAAAGTCCACTCACCAGGTCCTTGGACGTCCCCAGCCTCTTCAGCCCGTCCAGGGGCAGCAGGTCAGCCGAGTCCTTGTGGGAGAACTGGGTGGCCTGCTTCAGACGCCTCTGCTGGTGCAGGACGGCTTTGTCCCGGAGGGCCAGCTCGCCTTTCTTCGCCTCGCTCATGGTCTCGGGGGGGGGGGTGCCGTGCACAGAGACGAAGACCTCTGGGACACCCGGGTCGGGGGGACGGCGAGAGGCGGCTGTCCGCGTGAGGGGAGGATAAAGATCTTCGGCTTCTTTTTTTCCCCTCTTGCCTCAGAACAGCCACAGAACAAACCTGCAGTCTCTTCCACACTCTGAAACGTCCCCCCCCCCCCCCTAACCCCCGACCCCCCCACTACCTCCCGTCCCTCCGTCCCCTGTGCTCCCTCTGCCTCGGTCCTCTGCGTGGATTTCTCTCAGCAGCTTTAGAAGCTATTGTCCCGTCCCGGATGCTCCTCTGAGGTAAACAAGCATCTTCCTCACAGCGTCTCGATCTGATCTGTGACGGAGGCTGAGTGTGATGAGTGTGGCTGCTTTTCCCTCCCTCGGTGGCGCCTGTCCTTGAATCTCTCTCTCTCGCTCGCTCTCTCTCTCTCTCTCTCTCTCTCTCTCTCTCTCTCTCTCCTCCCCCCCTTGAGCCCTCTTCTTTCTGTAACAGCTCGACTCTGAATACAGGGCACGTTATATATTTTTTCTCACTTGACTCCCGGCAGAGAGAACTCAGCACAGAAATAGACTGTGCGTAGTATGTGAAACATGTGCACTGTCCTATAAAGATACCCATATATTACTACAATAATACTATAATATAATTTACACAATCAACGTGGATTCTCTTAAACCACAGTTAGTCTCCTGAGCACACACACACACACACACACAGATGATCAATCACGCTGATGGCAACAATTGATTTCCTCTCTGACTCACCAGCGCAGAGAATTGGAGAAACACAATTTCAACCATCCATCCAGCTAAAAATATCAAATCCATCTGCGTTGGTGACCTCTGGGCGATGACGCGCATTTGACACATATTTGAAACGCAGATGAGTCACAGAGGGTTCACTGGGTTTTAGTTCCTTTTCCTGTGTTCCTCAAGTTTTGGAGGTGTATTTCTCGACTGTTTAATATGTGCTTCTTATTTGAATGAGGTTCCTGGTGGACGCTGTATGCCTGGTGAGGTGTCGAATGTTCATCAGTATGTGCTGCCCTCTGCTGGTCGCCTCTTCTTAGTTTTTTTCTTGGATTTCTCTTCAGCAAATAAATCAAAATTCAAGTTTCATTCAATCAGTATCTTTTAAACAAATCAAATGCAATGTTTTGTAATGTGACAAATACAAAACGAGATAAAAAATGAGAGCATGTGAAGACAGTGCAGCACACGAAATGAACTGAAATAAATATAAATACACTACTGATTAATTGATCTTTGAAAAACAATAAAGTCAAATTAGAGCAAAATAAAATCATAAGCAAAATAAGTACAAAACTAAAACCTAAATAGCATAAAAACACATAAGACATTGTATAAAACTAGAAAATGCATTTCCTTCGGAAATTGACTATACGTTGCCAAATCCAGATTTGACAACATGGTTTCTGTAAGTCTTCTAAAATAAACAATTGTTTAACAATGTTCTGAAGGAGCTGTGGTTCTGCACATTTAAAATTAAACAAACGGTTAACATTGTGAATCATCTTGAGTTCTGGCGTCTCTAGTGGAATCAAAGCCAAGAGTCACATTTGGGATTCTTATGAAGCATGTGGCTGAATAGCGCAAGGGAACAACTCAAGGGCTGCAGTCGCCAGCCTGCTGTCTGAGATTGTGGGTTCAAGCCCCTTCAGGCTGCTTATGCTTTAAACAAGTTTTGAGGTTTCATCTGTAATCTCTAGGTCAAATATGAAAAATGATGGTTGTGGGTTTAAGTCTTTGGCTCTGCAACTGATTTGCGGTTTTAGTAGCAATCTTAAGGTTAAATACGAGAAACGAACACTCAATTAGAGTGTGTTGAAGTAGCTTAGCTGAAGAACTCCTGACTCTTACCTGCACTTGTAGGTTGTGTGTTCAAGCCCACTTGAGGAATTGACTCTGAACGTTTAAAATGTAGGTTTTGAATTTTGAGTAGCAATCTCAGAGTTCAATACGAGAAATGAAAACACATTGGTGTGTGGTGAGGTGGCACAGCAGAGAAACTGCTGTCTCAAACCTGCCCTTTTGTTGTGGGTTCAAGCGCACTAGTGAAGGTGACTATTAAGAGTTTTAAAGGCGGCATATACAATCTTAAGGTGCAATACGAGAAACAAAAGCTTAATTTGTGTGTGATGAAGTAGCACAGTGGGAAAGCTGAAGATCTGCTTTCCCAAACCTGCACTTGTAGGTTGTGTGTTCAAGCCCAGTTGTGGAAGTGAGTCTTAATGTTTGATAGAGTTTTAAGGTTTAACTCACATTCTCATGGTTAAATAGGAGAATCGAAATCCCTCAAGTGTCAGTGGGACTGGTGGTGTCGTGGTGTGTCTGGGCCAAAACCTCCGTCGCCTGTGGGTTCGATCCCCACCTCTGCCAAGTCTTGAGAACGCTACCGCGGAGGTAGTGGTGGGGGCATTGTCCCCACCTGGTGTTTCAGAGAAGTGAACCCAGGGGGTTATGCGAAAAACCCCTGGGCATAACCCAAGGGGTTATGTGAAAAGAGGAGGTGCGGTCAATGGATTTTTGTGGGCATTGTCAAGAATGTTTTGAAGAATGATGATGGATCTTAATAGCCTATGTTAGCTTCATATTGCTTTAGAGCTTTAAACTTTTAACTATAGCTAATTTTTCCACCTTACATATTTCGACTTCTATACGATATATCCAATTCATTGTACTTCTAACATATTCTGGCAATACATTTTCCCATTTTAACGGGAGGGCGCTGGTTCAAAATGACCAGATCACATGTATCTAAGCAGTCTACAGTTACTTAAGTGCACCTGGTCCCAGGCAGGAATCAAACCCAGATCTCTGGCTCCCCAGGCAGACACCTTACAGCTGAGCTATCATCCACACCACTGTCTCAATCCAGTTTTTTTGTTGTGGGTTCAAGCCCACTTGAGAAGGTGAGAAGAGAGAGGAGTTTTAAAGGCAAAGTAGCAATCTTAAGGTGGAGTAAGAGAAACAAAAACTGAATTTGTGTGTGATGAAGTGGCACAGTGGGAAAGCTGAACAGCTGCTGTCCCAAACCTGCACTTGCAGGTTGTGGGTTCAAGCCCAGTTGTGGAAGTGAGTCTTAATGTTTGATAGAGTTTTAAGGTTTAACTCAAATTGTCACGGTGAAATAGGAGAATCGAAATCCCTCAAGTGTCAGTGGGACTGGTGGTGTCGTGGTGTGTCTGGGGGGGGCCAAAACCTCCGTCGCCTGTGGGTTCGATCCCCACCTCTGCCAAGTCTTGAGAACGCTACCGCGGAGGTAGTGGTGGGGGCATTGTCCCCACCTGGTGTTTCGGTGAAGTGAACCCAGGGGGTTATGCGAAAAACCCCTGGGCATAACCCAAGGGGTTATGTGAAAAGAGGAGGCGCGGTCAATGGTTTTTGTGGGCATTGTCAAGAATGTTTTGAAGAATGATGATGGATCTTAATAGCCTATGTTAGCTTCATATTGCTTTAGAGCTTTAAACATGTTACTAAAGGCCATTTTTCCACCTTACATATTTCGTCTTCTACACGCTATATCCAATTCATTGTATGTCTAACACATTCTGGCAATACATTTTCCCATTTTAACGTCGCACCTTACATATTTGGGCTTTTCGTCTTCTATATGCTATGACCAATTCATTTTCCCATTTTAACGGGAGAGGGCGCCGGTTCAAAATGACAAGATCACATGTATCTAAGCAGTCCACGGTTATTTAAGTGCACCTGGTCCCAGGCAGGAATCAAACCCAGATCTCTGGCTCCCCAGGCAGACACCTTACAGCTGAGCTATCATCCACACCACTGTCTCAATCCAGTTTTTTTGTTGTGGGTTCAAGCCCACTTGAGAAGGTGAGAAGAGAGAGGAGTTTTAAAGGCAAAGTAGCAATCTTAAGGTGGAGTAAGAGAAACAAAAACTGAATTTGTGTGTGATGAAGTGGCACAGTGGGAAAGCTGAACAGCTGCTGTCCCAAACCTGCACTTGCAGGTTGTGGGTTCAAGCCCAGTTGTGGAAGTGAGTCTTAATGTTTGATAGAGTTTTAAGGTTTAACTCAAATTGTCACGGTGAAATAGGAGAATCGAAATCCCTCAAGTGTCAGTGGGACTGGTGGTGTCGTGGTGTGTCTGGGGGGGGCCAAAACCTCCGTCGCCTGTGGGTTCGATCCCCACCTCTGCCAAGTCTTGAGAACGCTACCGCGGAGGTAGTGGTGGGGGCATTGTCCCCACCTGGTGTTTCGGTGAAGTGAACCCAGGGGGTTATGCGAAAAACCCCTGGGCATAACCCAAGGGGTTATGTGAAAAGAGGAGGCTGCGGTCAATGGTTTTTGTGGGCATTGTCAAGAATGTTTTGAAGAATGATGATGGATCTTAATAGCCTATGTTAGCTTCATATTGCTTTAGAGCTTTAAACATGTTACTAAAGGCCATTTTTCCACCTTACATATTTCGTCTTCTACACGCTATATCCAATTCATTGTATGTCTAACACATTCTGGCAATACATTTTCCCATTTTAACGTCGCACCTTACATATTTGGGCTTTTCGTCTTCTATATGCTATGACCAATTCATTTTCCCATTTTAACGGGAGAGGGCGCCGGTTCAAAATGACAAGATCACATGTATCTAAGCAGTCCACGGTTATTTAAGTGCACCTGGTCCCAGGCAGGAATCAAACCCAGATCTCTGGCTCCCCAGGCAGACACCTTACAGCTGAGCTATCATCCACACCACTGTCTCAATCCAGTTTTTTTGTTGTGGGTTCAAGCCCACTTGAGAAGGTGAGAAGAGAGAGGAGTTTTAAAGGCAAAGTAGCAATCTTAAGGTGGAGTAAGAGAAACAAAAACTGAATTTGTGTGTGATGAAGTGGCACAGTGGGAAAGCTGAACAGCTGCTGTCCCAAACCTGCACTTGCAGGTTGTGGGTTCAAGCCCAGTTGTGGAAGTGAGTCTTAATGTTTGATAGAGTTTTAAGGTTTAACTCAAATTGTCACGGTGAAATAGGAGAATCGAAATCCCTCAAGTGTCAGTGGGACTGGTGGTGTCGTGGTGTGTCTGGGGGGGGCCAAAACCTCCGTCGCCTGTGGGTTCGATCCCCACCTCTGCCAAGTCTTGAGAACGCTACCGCGGAGGTAGTGGTGGGGGCATTGTCCCCACCTGGTGTTTCGGTGAAGTGAACCCAGGGGGTTATGCGAAAAACCCCTGGGCATAACCCAAGGGGTTATGTGAAAAGAGGAGGCGCGGTCAATGGTTTTTGTGGGCATTGTCAAGAATGTTTTGAAGAATGATGATGGATCTTAATAGCCTATGTTAGCTTCATATTGCTTTAGAGCTTTAAACATGTTACTAAAGGCCATTTTTCCACCTTACATATTTCGTCTTCTACACGCTATATCCAATTCATTGTATGTCTAACACATTCTGGCAATACATTTTCCCATTTTAACGTCGCACCTTACATATTTGGGCTTTTCGTCTTCTATATGCTATGACCAATTCATTTTCCCATTTTAACGGGAGAGGGCGCCGGTTCAAAATGACAAGATCACATGTATCTAAGCAGTCCACGGTTATTTAAGTGCACCTGGTCCCAGGCAGGAATCAAACCCAGATCTCTGGCTACCCAGGCAGACACCTTACAGCTGAGCTATCATCCACACCACTGTCTCAATCCAGTTTTTTTGTTGTGGGTTCAAGCCCACTTGAGAAGGTGAGAAGAGAGAGGAGTTTTAAAGGCAAAGTAGCAATCTTAAGGTGGAGTAAGAGAAACAAAAACTGAATTTGTGTGTGATGAAGTGGCACAGTGGGAAAGCTGAACAGCTGCTGTCCCAAACCTGCACTTGCAGGTTGTGGGTTCAAGCCCAGTTGTGGAAGTGAGTCTTAATGTTTGATAGAGTTTTAAGGTTTAACTCAAATTGTCACGGTGAAATAGGAGAATCGAAATCCCTCAAGTGTCAGTGGGACTGGTGGTGTCGTGGTGTGTCTGGGGGGGGCCAAAACCTCCGTCGCCTGTGGGTTCGATCCCCACCTCTGCCAAGTCTTGAGAACGCTACCGCGGAGGTAGTGGTGGGGGCATTGTCCCCACCTGGTGTTTCGGTGAAGTGAACCCAGGGGGTTATGCGAAAAACCCCTGGGCATAACCCAAGGGGTTATGTGAAAAGAGGAGGCGCGGTCAATGGTTTTTGTGGGCATTGTCAAGAATGTTTTGAAGAATGATGATGGATCTTAATAGCCTATGTTAGCTTCATATTGCTTTAGAGCTTTAAACATGTTACTAAAGGCCATTTTTCCACCTTACATATTTCGTCTTCTACACGCTATATCCAATTCATTGTATGTCTAACACATTCTGGCAATACATTTTCCCATTTTAACGTCGCACCTTACATATTTGGGCTTTTCGTCTTCTATATGCTATGACCAATTCATTTTCCCATTTTAACGGGAGAGGGCGCCGGTTCAAAATGACAAGATCACATGTATCTAAGCAGTCCACGGTTATTTAAGTGCACCTGGTCCCAGGCAGGAATCAAACCCAGATCTCTGGCTCCCCAGGCAGACACCTTACAGCTGAGCTATCATCCACACCACTGTCTCAATCCAGTTTTTTTGTTGTGGGTTCAAGCCCACTTGAGAAGGTGAGAAGAGAGAGGAGTTTTAAAGGCAAAGTAGCAATCTTAAGGTGGAGTAAGAGAAACAAAAACTGAATTTGTGTGTGATGAAGTGGCACAGTGGGAAAGCTGAACAGCTGCTGTCCCAAACCTGCACTTGCAGGTTGTGGGTTCAAGCCCAGTTGTGGAAGTGAGTCTTAATGTTTGATAGAGTTTTAAGGTTTAACTCAAATTGTCACGGTGAAATAGGAGAATCGAAATCCCTCAAGTGTCAGTGGGACTGGTGGTGTCGTGGTGTGTCTGGGGGGGGCCAAAACCTCCGTCGCCTGTGGGTTCGATCCCCACCTCTGCCAAGTCTTGAGAACGCTACCGCGGAGGTAGTGGTGGGGGCATTGTCCCCACCTGGTGTTTCGGATGAAGTGAACCCAGGGGGTTATGCGAAAAACCCCTGGGCATAACCCAAGGGGTTATGTGAAAAGAGGAGGCGCGGTCAATGGTTTTTGTGGGCATTGTCAAGAATGTTTTGAAGAATGATGATGGATCTTAATAGCCTATGTTAGCTTCATATTGCTTTAGAGCTTTAAACATGTTACTAAAGGCCATTTTTCCACCTTACATATTTCGTCTTCTACACGCTATATCCAATTCATTGTATGTCTAACACATTCTGGCAATACATTTTCCCATTTTAACGTCGCACCTTACATATTTGGGCTTTTCGTCTTCTATATGCTATGACCAATTCATTTTCCCATTTTAACGGGAGAGGGCGCCGGTTCAAAATGACAAGATCACATGTATCTAAGCAGTCCACGGTTATTTAAGTGCACCTGGTCCCAGGCAGGAATCAAACCCAGATCTCTGGCTACCCAGGCAGACACCTTACAGCTGAGCTATCATCCACACCACTGTCTCAATCCAGTTTTTTTGTTGTGGGTTCAAGCCCACTTGAGAAGGTGAGAAGAGAGAGGAGTTTTAAAGGCAAAGTAGCAATCTTAAGGTGGAGTAAGAGAAACAAAAACTGAATTTGTGTGTGATGAAGTGGCACAGTGGGAAAGCTGAACAGCTGCTGTCCCAAACCTGCACTTGCAGGTTGTGGGTTCAAGCCCAGTCGTGGAAGTGAGTCTTAATGTTTGAAAGAGTTTAACTCACATTCTCACAGTTAAATAGGAGAAGTGTGAGCAGGACTGGTGGTTTAGGTGTGTGTCGTGGGGCCCAAGCCAATTCATTGTACGTCTAACATATATTGGCAATATTTTCCCATTTTAACCGGGGCCGGTTCAAAACAACCAGCCTACAGTTACTTATGTGTATCTGGTCCGAGGCAGGAATCGAACACAGATCCCTGGCTCCCCAGGCAGACACCTTACAGCTGAGCTATCATCCACACAGATAGTGTGACATGACTAGTATTCAGAGTCTAGAAGTTATGGATTCAGAACCCTTATGGAGAAGTTTTAAGAGGAGACAAATATATAATGAAACCAGTGGGAACATCAGATCAGTTAGCTCACTGTGATGACAGAACACTTGGGATACAGAAGGTTGTGGGTTCAGTTCTTATGTGCTACAGTTTCCTTCTTTTAAGATCCAACACCCAAGGCGAAGTTAGGTATATAATGAAGCCAAGCCGAATGTCTCAGCAGATAGCTCCAGCAGAAGATGACTGCTTTGAGAACATGAGATTATGGGTTCAAATCTTTTGCAGGACAGTGATGTTTGAGGCTGTTCAGTCACATAAAGTCAAAGCCAACAAAAGAACATGCTTGAGGGTGAATGACATGGTGGCGTTGTGACGCTGTCCCCGGTCTGGGTGGCGTCAACCCGGGTTCGATCCCCACCGCTGTGAGGACATCAGTGTGCATCACCCCGGTAGAGTACAGCTATCCGTCTCCTCCCGGGCTTCCAATGAGACACACGCAGGGGGTTATACAAAATTATTCTTTATTAAAATTCAGCAGCACAGAACATTTTTAATAAAGTTTGAACCACCCCCAAACTGTCAAAGTTACTTCTCAGAGTAAACGCAGCAGAGAAGAAGAAACCCGTCGTCCTCAGGTGTGGAAACAGCACCCTCATGTGGAGAGAAGAGAAGCACAACATTAGAAAATACATCAAATTCACAGACTTGTATGAATGTTACAACAAATAAGTTGTTTTTTTACTTTAGACATGCTATTTAATTAGCACACAATGCAATTTATTTTCCCATGACGTATTAAAAAACCTATTTATTTACATTTTTACGACGTGCTGTATTATTTCTGATTCTGATTACTCTTACAATGATATATATATTTTAATGAAATACCATATTTTGACGTTTCTAAAAAAATTAACGGCGTCCTATAATATATATTTTTATACTTATTTAGGACGTACTATAATATTACTTCTTAAAAAACTTAAGATACACTATAATTACTTTAAAAGTATTATAGTATTTTAGAATTTATTAAGCTATAGTATAATCATTTCCTACTTTTCCAAAATAACATACTAAAATATTCTTTTCACTCATCACATAATATCACGTTTTTAAAAGCATTTTTATGACATAGTATATTATGTCATAACATTGTATATTAATACATTTTTTACTATAACTTTTTTACGACAAACTATGCCATCTTTATGATGTTTGTTATACCATAATATGTTATGGTATAACATATAATAAATACTATACTATGACTGATTAATTATTATTAATACTATCATTGTTATTAATTAAAACGTTTCTGCTACCACTTTAACAGCTACTAGTAATAATTTAGTTGACACTTACCAAATGTTCGCTCCATGTTCTTGTCTCCTCTTGGACCTTCAAGTGTCTCGGCTCATTCAGTCTGCACAAAAAACAGAGACATTTAGACACAAGCTTGCATGGAAGACATATCCAAACCTTGTACACCAAACATCTGATCATGTTGCTACGATGTGTCTGGTGATACACATGGAGTTAAAAGTACCACATTCAATTACATTTAAGGTTCTTTACATCAAGTTTTCACAAGGCCCCGGTACATACTGTAATTATATGTATGGTGTAACTCCTTGGCTTTCTGGCCCATCTACTATAAATATAAATCAGAACAATCATCATCAATACTTTTTAAAATCACTTGGGTTTCCTTACTCTGTTAATTCCGTCCTCTGTTCTGCCCTTGCCTTGAACCATATCGTTCCCCAGCTGCTTCTACATCATTTTCTGGAGGATTCAGAAAGAAAGAAAAAAAAAACACCTTAATATAACATTCAAATACAAAACATAAACATTCAAAAACACCGTCTTTTCTTTGAGACCCAAAAAAGAAGACAAAGAATGATTGAAATGAAAGATTCAGTTTCTTTTAACCACATAAATACGTCATCCCCACACAGGAGCATTATCCCATGGATAATGGATGGCGGGCGCCCCCTAGTGTTCAGCACAAGGAATGGCTAAGGATGGCTAGAAACGCCAACTTCAAACTAGGCAAAACATGAAATATGTTGTTATAAAACACGTGAAACACAATGCATCCAGTAACCCAACAAATAAACATGCGGCTAATGTAAACAACATATGGGTCGAACTTTTTGATTGTAAATAAATAGAAAAATATGGCTAAAAATCAGCTAATAATTTGATTAACGGGAAATTATCACCACATGTGAATATAAAGTACAACAGCACAACATATTTTCCGTTTACTAATGTTGATTGTTGCCTAAAAACGGTAACGTTACAGAATAACAAACAATAACTATAACCAAAACAAAATAGAAAGCCAAACACTGTCTAATGTTCAGCTCTTATTAATCGGGTTATTTTAACCACTAACTTTAGCGCATGTTGTTAGCCGTATGCTAACGTTAGCCCACTTAGCAATGGACGCCGAGACAGGTGTTTCTATTTGTTTGTTTGAGGTGGTTTTGTCGTTATTTTCGCCCTTTAGCCATCAGTCCACATTATAACTCACCAGTCAGTCTCCTTTCTTCCATCGGGTCTCCTTCGTCTTCACGGAGAGGCTTCCCGAACAGTCGGGAAGCGGAAGTTACAGGTCAGGTGCTTGTCGGCCATCTTTGACGCGTCATCACGGTGGCTCGTCAACGGCAGCTAAATAGTGACGTCACTACAGCGCCAGGGGCATCGAGGAAATACCTTCACTTAAAATATACCGATGACACTTCAATCTGGCCAATTTATATTTATTACTTTGATGGGAGATTTATTCAACAGAAAGAAGTAGAACATGTCACATTTCATTTGAACTTACAGAAGTAAAACTAGTTTTAGTATCAATAGCAGTAGAAAAACTAGAAGTAAGTGTTAGTAGTAGTACTAGTATTATCAGCTCTAGTACTAATACTATTAGTCATAGTAGTATTTTATAGTGATGGAATTGGGTGAGGAGGGGTGGGGAGGACAGAATGTTTGATATTTAAGCCAAGTTTTTACTTGATATCTAACATTACAGTAGGAACTCAAATAATCATTGAGGCTTTTATTTTGAAATGATGGAATTGGGTGGGTGGTGTGGGGGCGGGGGGGCAGAATGATTGTTATTCAAGCCAAGTTTTTACTCGATAGGCCTCATCAAACATTATAGTAAGACCTCCCTTCATGCTTAAGGTACAGTTAATCATTGAGGCTTTTATTTTGTAGTGATGGAATTGGGTGAGGGGGGGGCAGAATGTTTGATATTCAAGCCAAGTTTTTCCTTGATAGGCCTCATCACATTACAGTAAGAACTCAGATAATCATTGAGGCTTTTATTTTGAAATGATGGAATTGGGTGGGGGGGGTCGTGGGGGTCTGTTGGGAGACAGACCCCCAGACGTTATTTAAACTTAAGAAGTTAATAATATGTGGATGGGAGAAAGACAGAGCGAGGCGGAGAGACAGAGACAGAGACAAACAGACAGACAGACAGTGAGTGATTATGAAGGAGTAGAGAGGGGAGGGGCTGCCAGTGCAGGTGTCCGTAGCCGTGGCAACGGGTCCAGCTGCGTACATTAAGGACACAAAGAGGTGCGATGTAAACAGAATCCACATGTCTCTAGGGTTCTTAATATGGCTGTAGCAACAGTTTCAAAATCGCGTACCTTCTCGTTTGAACCACGTCTGTGGGTGAAAGAATGTAGGAGGAGATACATGTTGAAGCAGAAGAGGATTTGAAGCATTTGAAGCTTCCTCTCATTGGCTTTAGTGTTAAAATAAAGTGTTAAAAAGCTTAGTATTTTAAAACGTATAAAAAGTAGAAAAAATGTTGAAGAAGTCCCATCATTAGCTGAAAGAGGTGAACATTTGAAGGGTTGAATGGTTTTAATAGCTGAAAGTATGCAGAAGTTACGCAGAGCCAAAAAACGTACGGAATAATACATAAAATCGGATAACAATAGTTGGAATGCTGTAGAAGCATTCCCACTAATTACTCGGCATGGTCTTTTAGGCAGTAGTAGATTGCACGGGAGTGAGCCGTAAGAACTGTGCTTATTCTGTGTGTTTTCAGACACCAGATACGTTTTTAAGGAAGTATAAATATACAAAGGTACATTGGTCTGAGCAGTTATCGTATGTTAATGATATGATAAATGTGGTTGTGTCTGTAAACAGTGAAAAAATAACTGGAGCTGTTCGTGGGTCCGACACAGAAACAGGTAATGTTCAGATTGAAATGAGTGATATTGTACGATGACACTGAAATAATCAGGACTTTTTGTGAACTGACAAAAATGCTCTTCTTGACGTACAAAATACGCTCTGATTCCATGTCAATCAATCTGAATGTGTGCGTAATGTGTGCTGCCTGCCAGCTGGTGTCTCTGTGCTTCCTGTTGTTCTGAGTCAATATTTTTAACATAAAAAAGGGGACATTTTAAAACATCTTATTGCAAAGGCAGTTGAAGGTAGTTAGTTACCAACCCGCGGCTGCAGGCTGCCAAACCCAAGTTTGCCCGAGTGAACATGTAGGTGTGTGGGGGCGGCGACTGAAAAAACCAACATCCTTTACTTAAAAATATGTTTGGTGATTCGAAAAGGAAAGACGGAAATAATTCACATTAAGTATTCCAACTACTGTATAAACTTGCACGTTAAAGTACTTGCAGATACTGTCCATCGAATGTATTTAAAGTCAGTGGCCCATACGGTTATAGTCATATTACTTTTATTTTTCTTCTTCATAGTATTATTCGATATTATACAGAAAAGTGCTTCTTGTCTTGATTTTAAATAAACCTGAAACTCTATTCTGATATTGATGTGACAATTATTTGTCTCCCCTGTATACACAGTTTGGCTCTTAACTCAATTCATCCATTAGACTGCATGTTACATTTACATGTTGAAATGAACCAAACTTGTAAAAATGATGGAAATACCTTTTTGTGATGACGTTTCTGCTCCTCCCTCTGCAGGCCACGACTGTGCCATCAATGCCCACGAGTGAGTTCGGCATCCAGCAGATGGCAGCAGGAGGCCGACGCTCCGGCGTCTCACATCGCCGAGGTATTGATGATTGACACGGAACGCGGCCCGGTCGCCCACTCTCGCGGCGGGAGCAAACCCCGGGCTCCTTTCCGAAGTGCCGCGTTTCACTTTGCCCGTCTGAGAGAGCGGCAGGTTTGTGAGTGGGTGGCTGTCGGCTGTGGGCTGCGAGACGCTCGGTGACGGTCCCTGCGTCCGGACCCAGACGAGGGAGGAGGACGTGGGGCCGAAGGGCCCCGCGGTCGCACATTCCTGAACTCATCCGGCAACTGCCCACACACGCGTGACCAAAATATCAGATCCAGCGGGCCACAACATCACGCTTCCATTCACACGTATGCATGTGTGTGTGTGTTGTATTGTGAACTTGATAATCTCAGTTGTCTGGCAGTGCTCCGGGTGCACATCCCTTTTTTTAACGTTGTACTTTGCTGCAGTTAAAATGGCACCACCATCTCTCTTGTAGGAAGCAGAAACACCCTCCTGGCTCCTGGCTGGTAAAAGATAGGTACTGAAAATAAGGTTAAAAATATTCAGGGATGCGATTGTTAAATGTGGAAAATAAGGAAAGTGGGTATCGTACATTTAGTTCTCATACATTGGTGCTCGGTAGCGCACTGATTATTCGTCTTGGATGCCTGAACTGAAGAACCTTTGTTTCTTTTGGAACTGAAGTTGCAACATCTTCATTTAAATATTGTCTTACTATGCATACTTTTACTGGGGAGCTTTTTTAAGTAATACACAACTGCAATAAAAGCATAAACAGCATGAATACAATATCGAACAACAGATTGTTGCGGTGTGATTTGTATCCGTGGCACCAGTGGGCCGTGTTACCGGGCTTTTTTGGGAATCGGACATGCAGCTGGATTTGCCGGCCCGATTTTGTAGTCGTGAGGTCATCAGAGGTCTTAATTTGAGCTTGTTAGTCGGAAGTGGTCAGGAGGCAGTTTCCCCCCTCTTCAACCGCTGATGTGAATGCCATCATTATGTGCCGTGCAGCATCTCTGAGTGGTACTTTGTGTGGGGCGCTCTCAGTCCGGCGCCGCTGTCCTTCTATGGCTGTTCCGCAGGTGGAGACGGCAGTGTTGTTATTTACATTCCACGCGCGGCAAAGACAAAAATAGAAGGTTTCTTTAAGAGTGAGACGTCTTAGTTGCAATGTAGCTTCTTCCATTATTCTTCTTCTTCTTCTTCTTCTTCTTCTTCTCGCAAACCCTTGTTGTTATTGCTGATGTGTCTTTTGGCTCCACAGGAAGACGAAACGCTCTGTCAATAACGGAAATCAAGTCATGTTTTGTCCAGTTATTTACAAGCCTCCAGACTTACGAGACTATATTTGTCTGGGAGGGCAGAGTCTTGTCGGATATCCGCCGGCGTTGCCGTGTCAGTGGGGCGTTGTTATTGCAAACCAGGAATGGCCCTGCATCTGAGGCCTTCAGGCACGGACCCAGTGGCAACCGCAGCACGGCCGCAGCGGCCCCGGCGAACCAGAACTGTCTATCAATGGCATCCGGAGTTTGTTTTTCAAAACCGTGTCGTCTTAAGTGCATGCTTTCACTTTTTCTTTTGGGTCGGGGGAGGGAAGGGAGGGGGGGGGGGGGGGGGGGGGGGGGGGGGGGGAGTGTACACACGCAGCGGCCACAAAGCTAATTGCAAAGGAGATGAGGGACCGGAGAGGGGAACGATCACAGAGAGATTTTTGCGTGGGCTTTTGATTGCACAAACTTGGGTTGACAAGTGCGTTTTACGGCAAAAACCCACAGTGACACAAAATAGGATTTGGGTTATGAATGACTTTAGCTCAAGCGGTTGTAAACATTCTGCAGGTGACACTCATAGGTCGCGCAGGAGCAGTGGTTTGCATCATTTTCGTCTTGTGACGAATAATAACATCGTATCCCTGAAACGCAAGTGCAATAATCTTTATATTGGGTATTTTACTATGATCAATTACCAATTTGGACCTATCGGAGCTCTGATTTGTCTCACATGAATGCTTTTTAGACGTCTGCAGAGGTAAACTTTGTATGTATATTACAGGACACCTTGAGTTCTGTGTCGGGTAAGGCCTTTTGTTGCTAGGCTAATAGCATAACACACCCAAACCCTGTGAGAACACTCAGGGGCTGAGGTGCAGTGTGGGTAGTCGAGGCGCTGACAAGAAGAATGCATAGTCTGCATGCATGTCTGCAGCATAAAAATGTGTCTTTGGACACCTTTTGGCAAACTGCCAAAAAAAAATAAAATGCCGTGTGCTGACTCATCACGATAAGACGTTCCTGCTCGGGGCCTCTTCACAGGGTCCCGGGACAAAATCGGCGCCCGAAAAAAACCCCGGAATCTGTATTATGATCACACGTGTCGACAAGACGCCAGAGGGACACGACCAGCATCAAAGGGCTGGCCTCGATTCAACGCCGCCGGTTTTACACTGTGACACTATTTGAAATAGAAACTACAACACAACACCGAACCCGGCGCTCCGGCGCGGCGCTTGAAGGGCACACGAGGGGCAGTCTCATTAAGACGACCTTTTGACGGGGGGGGGTCACTGGCGAAAGGACACGAACACATGAGACCTGGCCGACTTAGTGTCTCGTCATGCCCGGGATGCTCCGCGCTCATTGGCCGGCGGATCAGCTGGATCCGATTCACTGCGGCGCATTTTCGCACAAAGTACTCTGACACGGTTTTCTTTGCCGTCTTAGTAAAGGCACATGGATCCCAGTTAAAAGCGCGTGCAGGGTGCTGCAATGCAGTGAGTTATCGTCAGTCAGAAGGGCAACGGATGTCCTACCATGTGTTTGACACAAGGGGGCGACGTCCGCGCGTCCCGCGCCAGAGTGATGGGTTCAGGTGCAGCGGGAGCGCTGGTGTCCCACTTGAGCTTTTCATTTTGGCTATTCTGACTTTCCAAGGTTAAAAACATGTTGCACAACCCTTCTTCATCAAATAAATGCTGTCTTGCCATCGTTATCTGGTGTCTGTGGTTTCCTGATATACAGTCATTGGTGTTATTTACAAATCAACACTGCTATTAAAGAATAACCATACACTCTTCGTAGATTCATCAATTTACAAATGACCTATACATAAATATACTTTTTCCTTTTACAAAGTTTTATCTTGTGTAAAATAAATGTGTTATAATTCCTGTTATTGTAACATTTAGTCGGTAGCACTGAGTCTGCAATACAGTTGGCGGCCATAATATTTTCAATTGTACGTAGTCATTTTCTGGTCCTTGTTACTCTGGACCATTGAGCAGCCATTACTTTTATTATTTACACCTGTTTAGGTCAAAAGGTCTGATGTAAAAATGGCCTCTACCTGCTGATCTTTCGAGCACGCCCTACTTGCCTTTTGACCCACTAATAGAGTTATTACCCCCCCCCCCCCCCCCCCCCCCCCCCCCGCCCCACTGCTTTGCCCCAAGGGACCTGCCACTGCGGTCTGTGAGCCTTGCAGAAAGGGTGATAATGTATGAAGGTCCCCTGGAAATGTGCCATCTGCATTTCTCACTTTTATCTGGCATTTTGTTGAGTCAATCATTGATATCTTAAATGTATTATTAATAGACTTCTTCTTCTGGGCGGACCACAACTCGTCACCGATCCCCTGCGCATCGTCCGTCTGAACACGATTGCACCAGTTAGCTGCTCTCCAGGACAGGCAGAACCTTTGATCGGCTGCTCGCCGGTTTAGATTTCCTCCGGCGAGGGGGCCGCGACCAAAATAAACGATCTGATCTTTGTCGCGCTGGCCGGACGTCAGCAGCTCGGCCCACGGTGACTCACTCTCTCAGCAGCGTGCCATTCCTGAACGCCCGCCAAACCCATGCGCCAAATCGCCCCGATCCTCCACTCGTTGCCGGCCTGCTCGTCATTGCGGAGCGAGGTGGTCGCATCCTGGGGAGGTGTGTGTCGTTGGGGGGGAGGGGGGGGTGGAGGGGTACCGGCGGCACCCTTCACATCCCGTAGGGGTGAGAACGTGCAAAGCGGTGGGGCGAATGTCTCGGGAGAATTCCTCGCATTCTCCTGCTCGGTCCTGGTGGCCTGGCTCGGTGTTGGGTTCCTGGGAGAGAGGGGAGAGGAGCCGGTTGGGGGAGGTGGGTGGGGGGGTGGAGGGGGACTCGGGTGCCGACTCAGCAGCTGACACCTCCTCTGATCTCTGTCTCTTCCAGCGGCCGTAAACCAAACCGTCCGGCATGGACGCCACGTAAACAGAGCTCTCTCCCTGTGGCCTCCAGTCAGGCGGCCGGACTCGGTTGGTTATGGAGAAGATGCTTTCAGGATGAATCTTCTGGTAAACACGGGAGCCTAATACTCCGGTTTTTGCTTCACACGCCAACAGAAATGTACTTGATGTAACGGGTCATGCCAGTAACGGTCTTCATGGGCCCTGAGTCGACGGACCTCGTTTTTTTTAGGACATGTTTTTTTTTTTTTGCGGATCGAATCCCCTGCTGAGCTCGCACACGTCACGGCGACACAAAACCGTTCGACCACATCGTGCCGAAGAGACGTTTTCAGCTCTCTTGGGACACGATGTGATTGCTGAGCTTAAACGCTGATCGATGAAGCCATGAAGTACAGACTACATCGCTTTCCCTCTGTTGGCGTACACACGGTTGATCCCATCGACATGACCACTTGCAAATTGCTGAGTCACTGCCACGGGGATTCATAACCTGCGTAGAAGTCGCCCCGGCCTTGCTCCTTTTCCCCTTAGTCACTCCCCGCCCGATTTAGCAGCAGGCCCGTCTCTCTGCACAAAGCCGTACCCTTGAAAAAGACGGGTTTTTTTTAACTGGCAGGCTGCTCTTTGTCTCCACCGTACGGCTCAAAGCTCGACGCGATGATGAGGGAAGAAGCCCAACAGATCTCCTCACCACATGTTTCGGGCCTCCGCGTGCTACTCGCTCCGGCGTCGAGGCTCCCGGTGGCTTTTGGCGCTTCTCCGCCGTGTGTCACGACTTTACGAGGCAGCAAAGGAAGAACAAAGAGCGGTGCAGTTTTTTTGGGGGGTGGTGAATTATTCATCAGCTTGTTCAGCAAAAAAAATAAAATCTGAGCCCCTATCCAGGGTTGGTGTACCGTTACTACTTCACAAGACTCGGCTCCATTGGACCCAATGAAGGTTTATGATCGATGGCGTCCACCCTGCGAGCAGCTCGATTATGTAAAGCCTCATCGCTAGTGCGTGGAAATATCGTCTGCTGTGCAGCCTTGCGTCTCCTTTACGTTGATACACATTAGGACTGAGTATTATTGCTATGCCCCCTATGTCATTCCAGGGAAATCCCCCCCCATCTCCATCTCTGGGTCTCCCCAGCTGTTGTTTCAATCTCTTCAGTCTTTTAAACCGCACGTTAATAAAAGAGTAATCTGAAGAGCTTTGCATCCTCCTGTATCCAGTTACTTACAAATCGGCTATCGTGCACATACGCTGTTTGTGTGGCCATTCCGTTCCATTTTCTGATTGTGTGTGTGTGTGTGTGTGTCTGTGCACTAACTAGATCTTGCACAGCTGACCTGACCGTAGTTAACTGCAGACCCTTTTCTCTCGCTGTGTCGCTCTAGTCTCTGGTCTTTAGCCGTAATATATTCAGACAAGGCCGCTCTAAAGGCAAAATCGATTTGCTGAGTATTGTGGGCAAGTTTCCATGGAAGTCGCTCTGGCTTCCCCACCGTGACTCAGATGTTGGGGAGATTCGCCGTAGCTCGACACGCTCGACACGCTCGACGCGCTCTCGCTCCAGTCCCAAGCTGCAGCCATTAGTGGATTCATCGACATTCGCAGCTATTTGCATTGTCGGTCGAGGGGGAAACTTGTCGACCAACTTTCGGTGAAGACACTGTTGCACTGTGGGAAATGTAGGACTCTTACCTCTAGTGCTTACATCTTTTTCGTTTATGGAAGTGAGGCACTGAATTGCTCGAGGAGCCCTTTGAGCAAACATGTCATGTATTGGATTGGATGTCTTCCGCTTCTAAAATGTGATAAAAAGTTTGCTTTCTTTTATCTTCAAATGAAAAAATATGAAATACATTTGGGTTTTTGACTGCTGGTTTGTAGACTAAAAAAGCTCATCAAGAAAATTCATTTGCAAATGAATCACCAATGAAAATGGCAGCGGTTGGTTCCTTCCGGCTCACCGCACTGCATCCATATTTATTCACATAATATGTTTACTAATGTTTACGGATGAGTGCATTTTGCGTCAGGTTTTATAAAGGAAAAAGGCGCCTCAGCCAGAATAACTGTATTAGCTGAATTAATCTCGGGAGCTCAGCGCCGTCTCATTAACTATCCATTGATTGAAGTTACACTCTGTCAATAACCCCGGGACTTTTGTCTATTCAGGTTGCCTTGGGTTGCATAGCCATGCGCTTACACAGCAAATCATTAATGTGCTGGTCCGGTCCATCGGCTCCAGAGGGACTAAGAAGTCCTGTCAGGCTCTTTAACTTCACAGGGACCTTCCTCATGTACATGAACTACATTTGCACGCAGAAATGTTGACAATGCACAACCAACCTGTGGCTCAGAATGTGCGACTGTCAACATGTGCACGTATGCACGCATTCATGTTAGCATTCAGCCACAAACATAGGATAAACTAGTGTTTAGATGAGTGTTTTTTCCGTCACTGGTTGTCTTGCTCCTGCTGTTTATTACCAACGAGGTCTCTCCGGTTGCCACGGCGGTTCTTTAGGCACCTTGGCAGCCGAGAGCACCTCGGGGCCCCGGGGGCCTGGTGCTCTGTGACGCGTAGGGAATTCCCCCGAGCCTTCGTCTCCTATAGCAGCACCCTGCAGGACGGCACGCAGGCAGGAATGTAAAGCCAGGGCAAACCGAGTGCACCCGGCTTAGACTCATTTAGATCCATCCACATTTCAGATTGACAAGAAAAGGTCCGGTGTGATCTGGGGATTTGTGTCTTTTGATCAAGTGCCGGTCCCCAACAGGTTTTCTTTACCGCTTTGTGAGCAACACAAAACGCCGGCATGCATTTGATTTATGCATGTTATATTATTCCGTTGGTGGCGGCTCGTTACGTACAATAATAACTCGCAATCTGACCGGGCAAAATATCTGGTTGTGTAAACTTCCCGATCAAACGGCTAAGGAAATGTCTGACGAGATTGACATTTGCTCTCCTGTGACTGGCTGTAACTGTTTTTACACCTTCCTTCTAAATAAGGCAGCAGGCTGCCAGGACATATGACCAGCCTCCCAATTTGGTCTCCGGACACAGTATCCATCCTTCCATCCCATGATTGCTCAACGCCAATGAAAGTCAGACACACAGACACACACTCCCTCCCCTCCTGCAGGAGAAGTTGCATCAGGTCAGCCATAATTAGCCACAGCGAAGCTGAGAGTAGGTTAAATTACTTTCAGAATAAGAGCATTTAGAATTTATTGAGCATTAATTGCTTTGAGGTGCTAATGAACAATCAACAGACTAATCTCTCAAGTGTATACAATTTGTCACGTGAAAATGTCGTTATAGACACAACACAATCTTCTTGGTTCAACACATGAAGATGCAACTAACAAATTGTTTCATTAGCAGTCCGTAATACCGTCTCATTACTAAAGAGTCAAACAAATGATCCACATCAAAGTCTTTAAATGTTTGTTTTGGACTCCCAAAAGTGTCAATCTCAAAGAGATTAATTTACCAATTTTATAAAACAGCAACGAATCCTCATATTTGAGCAGCCAGAACGTGGAATGGTTCATTTTTGGCTCTGCTTTGAATTGCGTGTTAATAATTCACCTTGGGCCAATTATATGTTAGTGAAATTGTTCATTAAATAAACAATCACTTAATTGGAAAAATAATCAAGAGATAAATCCAGGTAGGTATTTTGATTGAATTATTTTTCACCTCATTTGATAATCTTGGAATTGTGGCCTTTGATCAAATTGAGGCGGCATCTCGATCACAACATGGTTTATTTTGAAAGGTACGACAGGAAACGCTTCTTCTTATTCTCGTTGGGTTCTTCAACGTGTGAAGGTGCAGTTACCCCCCCTCCCCCCTGCCTCCCTCCCTCCCCCCTCTCCTGGTGGGGTCCTGTAACTCTCTCCTGCTCCTCCTCCTCCTCCCATCTCTTACGTTTGATGGGGGGGGGGGGTGCAGCGATGAAGTCACAGTGATGTCATTGTATGATGTGTGATTCGTTGGCTGCGTGGGAGCTCGTTTTGCGGTGAGTGGTGTCCCCTCCACGACCAGCGCGTTGCCTGTCCAGAGGCGCGGAGCGGCGAAAGATGATCATCGCCAACGGCACCAATTCAAGCTCCGACGCGCTCCGTCCCTCTCCTCCTGCTCAGATCTCGGGCTATGGGCCCCTGATCTGCCGTGATCCCCAAACCAGCCTTTACCTCCACCATGCCAGAGGACTAAACACGAGAAGAGCTGAATTGACAGGGCAGGTAACTTTGACTACGCGCCCCAAGGGTAAAGTGGATGGCCATTGCGCAAAGGTGCCTCTACAGCATGTCCAGCGGGGCCAGGACGCACTGGACGCTACCAGCGGTTCTTGTACTGTGGACTTCTCTCTGGGGGATCGTTTCATCTTATCCGATTCCGAGCAGGACTAACGCGACGCTGTTGGAACGGAAGTGGGAGACACTCTTCTCGCGCTCCTATCTGGGCATAACCGGGGCGAAGTCGGAGCTCAACTGGGAGAGCGACTATTTGCAGGGCATCAAAAGAGTGCGGCGGCTGTACTGCAACGTGGGCATTGGGTTCCACCTGCAGGTGCTCCCGGACGGCAGGATAAGCGGTGCACACAATGAGAACCAATACAGTGAGTTGCATCCGGGAAAAGCACTACCCCCCCCCCCCCCCCTCCCCCCCCCCCAAAAAAAAGAGTGTGCGTAACCCTATGCGCAAAAAAAAAGTTAAAGCGGGTCGCTTGTCCTGATTGCATGATAATTAATAAGAGCCGTCGGGATGTTTGAAAGTTCCCCAAAGCAAAGCCTGACATCCGTGCAGTGCCAAATGCCCCCCCCCCCCCCCCTCCCAAGCCCCAACTTATTTTTACCCCGCGTCCCCCCTTTTTGCAGCAGGACACGCACACGCAGAACACGCAGAACACGCAGCACCCGCTCTTCTTAATGTTTGTTTGGAACTGCTTAAAGTGGAGGGGGGGGGGGGGGGCTGCGGGGGGGCTGACTGAGCATCACGCAGTCGCAATGCACCTGCGAGGTTCCACCCATCGCTGCTGCTGCATAGGCCAGTTCACTCCAGTTCACTTGCCCCCCCCCCCCTCCCCCACCTCACCCTTAACACCCCCCTAACGCCATGTTTCCTCCAGGTCTCATAGAGATCTCCACCGTGGACCGAGGAGTGATCAGCATGTTCGGGGTGAGCAGTGAGCTGTTTGTCGCAATGAACAGCAGGGGAAGGTTATACGGAACGGTACGTTTGTGCGCGCGCACGCACGCACGCACGCACGCACACACACACACACACACACACACACACACACACACACACACACACACACACACGTCTTCACACTCCTGCCCGGTGTAAGATAAGTTCACGTAGCTGCTGCATCCGTGGGTTTATGGGCACTGTTGTGTTATTAATATGCTCTGATGATGGGGGGGGGGGGGGGGGGGGGGGGGGGGGGGTCTGTGTCGGAATCTGTCGGTGGGGGAAGAGGAACGCAAATCTTTTATTTAATAATACTACAGTGTGAAAATATTGTGTTACGCGTGAAGGTCCTCCAGTTTCTTTTAGTAAAAGTGCCAAAGCAGCAGAATCAGAAATGGCCAAAACTCTTGTTTGTGTTAGTGGATTTCTTTTGATTTAAAACGATTCATCTAAATGTGAAACTCAACTAAACTCAAACTGTAAGATGAATGAAAGGCATTAAAGATATTTGCCTCCAGCAGAGTAAACCGCATCAGTCAAAAGTTTAGACACACTTTCTTGTTGAATTGCATGAGAAAATGTGTCCAGAGTGCTGTAACACAAATGAAAAACTAGTACTCAGTACTTGCATGTACTAGATAACTTCTGAGTAACCACCATTGAGTAAAAGTAACAATACCACATTATAGAAGTACTCTGTAAGTAATTGGTTACAGGTCCAACAAATTGTGACTTTGATGCTTAAAGTACGGGGCAGGGACGCAAGTCAGTGGGAAATGCAAAAATAATGAATAAACACTTATTTTGAACGTCTTATTATATTTTCTAATACTTTTAAGTAAAATACCAAATAAATGTAATACGGAAAAGGCTACATATTCTCCTTGCAGTGGAACTGCGGTATATAAAGTGCTGGAGGAGCGGAATCTGTCTTTATATATTATTTGGATTGTACCTTCCATAACAAACTTGCAGCACAAACGTGCAGCGAACGTTCATGTGTCAAAAGTCAAACAAAATCCACAAATCATGAAAAAAATACGCAACAGGCCAAATGTTTGAGTATTGATGATGTGAAATTGTAAACTTAGTAAACATATTGAGTCAAACCAGAAGGGAAACGTTTAATCTACCTCTGCTGTGGATTTCTAACGAGCCGGAGTTTATTAAGGAAGAACATTGTGTTGCTCCATCAGCGTCAGACAAATTAATAAGGACATTCTTGTTGGACTTATTGTTACGGTGACCAAAACCTTTCGGCATATATTGAGACCAAAATCTGTTCTGAGTCTGATTTAAATATTCTGGAGAGTTATAGGCTTTTTATTTTGGTTGTCAAAGTGCTTCTAAGTTAAGGTTATGCTTGTATTTAACCAGTATTTATTTGATTAAAAACACGCACCTTATGCACTAGTGTGTGTGTGTGTGTGTGTGTGTGTGTGCGTGTGTGTATGTGTGTGTGTGTGTGTGTTCACATTTTATAACCAACGCCGTTCTTACCACTTGGTTACACTTGTTAGTGTGATTGTTAGAATTGATATTTCATTGAGAGGTGACAGTAAAAGCAGGAGGCTCGGGGTCTCCTGCTCCTCCTCCTCCTCCTACTCCTCCTCCTCCGGGTTCCTGCGTGTTTGCCTCCAAAACAAAAGGTCACGCAGGAACCCGCACACGCGCAGGCTGCGGTCTCCATTCACCTTCTCTCTCCTCGGCCTTTGTTTCTTCACCAGAGGGCCTTCGTGGACGAGTGCAAGTTCAAGGAGACGTTGCTGCCCAACAACTACAACGCCTACGAGTCTTTTGTTTACCGGGGCTTCCACGTCGCCCTCAGCAAGCACGGCCGCGCCAAGAGGGGCAACCGGGCCTCCACCGCCATGACCGCCACACACTTCCTCCCGCGGCTATGAGAGACACTGGCGACAGCTCCCGAAAAATTTGCACATGCGGATGTTCTTCCAGGTGACATAGAAACCCGACGGACTGCGAAAAGAAAACGCGTATTTATTCTCTTGACGTACATACGTACATGTGTATATTTGGAACGCTGTCTTTGTACATGTACCGTGCTGCTTGTTGTTTTTACGGACGGGGAGAGTCGGAAGCCTTCGACTGGCACGCGTCACCTCGGCGCTTCGCTGTAACTGAACCGCGTGTCACTTATCTTTTTTTTCTTTTGTTTTTCCGAGATGCAGGACGGGCTGCATCCTGTTGCTTTTTAACGAGTGAAACAAATACTTTTTATTACCTCAAAGAACTGCTCTACTACTAGATTATGGGATGCATGGACTTCTGCTGAAATGTCTGCTGAGTTTATGATTCTTTCTTTTCTCGATGGCTCCCTGCTCGATCTTCGATGTCCTGCAGTGGGGGAGAACTTAAATGCACTACCTTTGCTGCACGAAAATGAAAGGTGCCTTGGTGTTCCCACTTGTGGCCCCCTTAAACTTGCATGTAAGAGACACCTGCTGGAGTCAGAAATAGAGAGGGCCTCAGAGGGGCCGGGTGGGAAGGGGTGAGGGGGGGGGGTTGGACTATCTCCGGTTTATTTTCTTTTCCGTAATTAGATCGATTAAGTAATGTACAATCTGTGGTTGCGACCGGAGAGCAGTCGGCCATGGAAGCTGCGAGGAGGCCGCAAGCGAACAAACAGGGTGGGACGCCGATCCGTCCTGAGGACGCGGAGGACGTTTTCTTTTGGACAAAAAGCCGGTAGAAATGCACCTACACGTCGTGTAGGTGTATCGCCAACTCTGTCCAGTGTCCTTGAAACCGCTGAAACATTATGTAAATAGTTGCAAATGTAAAAGAAGAAACCAGGAGCTTTTTCTGCGCCGCTTTTTGTCGCAGCTAAAAAAAAAAAAAGAGAGTTCAAGTTGCACAAGTTAGCCGTCGAAACGATGGTGCCTGAATGTCCCGGTGAGACATTTGTCCCATTTGCATTTATCTCTGTGTGTTTGGTGGAGTCGGTGCGTGCCCCCCCCCCCCCCCCCCCCGCCTGCTTGTCAGTGTGCTCTGCAGCAGCACTGCAGTGGCAGCAAGATGTTCGGAGCTGGAGGCAGAGACTTTTAAATGCAATTACGGACGAGCCAATCGCGTTTCCCCCCCCTCCCGAGGGCCTGAAGGGTTGGAGACATCTTGTGTTCCACATTCAAAAAGCATCTTCACTCCGCTTTTCGCAGCTGTTGACTGGAAACCCGGGAATCTCGCCGCCGGCGTCCGTTCGTGTCCGAAGACTATTTTCTGTCTGAGGACTATTTAAAACCAGGAGAGACGTACGCGAGGAAGCCGCCCTGCTGTCTTTGTTGTTCGTCACACTGCTGGAATGTGTATCCCCCCCGCCCTCCCGCCCCCACATTGAGCTCTATCACCCCATCGCCACCCACCTCTGCTCGCCCCCCTCGCCCCGACCCCTCCACCCCCCCCTCCTCACCTTGGGATTCCGGCTGTGACCCGGGAGCTTCCTCCTCTCCTTTCAGCCCTTTTTTAGTTCAAGGTCAGAGTCGCGCGGCCCCGCGAGAGTCGATGCAGCGTGTGAGGAGCAGGCAGAGGGCACAGGGCCTCACCCCCCTCTTGCTGCAGGACGCCCCCCCCAACCCCTCCTCCGACCCCAAACACCCCCTCGTCGCTGCTCTCACCTGGTGCTCGACTGTCCACACAGGGGCTTCGGACGGAGCCCGTTGCTGCATGGAGCACGCTGACGCACACGGCGGGAGTAAATAGTCGTCATTTCTTTTTCGGGGGCTTAAGTAGTCGACGTGTTTCGTCATTCTCGGCTAGGGAGGAGGGAGGGGGGGGGGAGTGAACTTGTGCGCGCGCACGGCAACGAGTGCTCCTCTCGCCAACCCTAACCCCAATCAAAGATGTCTGACGTCTGCAGCAGGCAGCACCTTACTTGATTTATAAACTTAGCGTAAAAGAGTTGTCTCGCATTTTTCTGTCAAGAAATAAGAGCTGGATCCCTGAAAGAGTGAAGGTCTGCGTCTGAAACAAAAAGCTCACCCTTCAGCTTTGACCAAAAAATGTTATCCAGAGTTCTCGTCGTCTGTTTTTTTTTTTTTCCTTTCTTTCTTCTGTCCAAAGCTTGTCATAGGTCAAATTTCAATTTATTCAAGGGGAGGAATATGTTTTTAAATCATGTGTAATGTGCCGGTAAGCCTGACCCCCCCCCCCCCCTCCCCCAAAGCTTAATTAGGTGTGTGTGCTTCATGTGTTTGGAAAGGGAGATTCCTCTCGTCTCCGCTCTCATATACCTCACCCTCTGCCTTAGTTTTGGTTTGCTGATGACTGTGAATTAAGACAAACATCAGTCGTTTTTTTTCTGAAGACAGACAATGCTAAGTAAAGATATTAAAGTTTTTCCTTTTATTTTTGTACGTATGTGCTGTGCACAGCAGTCGACTGTATTCCTGAGATGACAATAAAAGTTTTTTTTTTTTTAACTGGTTGCTGGTAAAGTGTTGTTGTTGTTGTTGTTGTTTCCTCTGTTGGATCAGCTGGTCTCTCAGCACTCATTATCCAGAATGGGATAATTTCAGAACAATTTCAGAATAATGTATTATATTATAGAATTATAATTATTGAGGACATTACTTATCGGCCTTAATGCATATTTTTAATACATAAGTATACAATAAGAAAAAAACATGTCATATTTGTCTCTGAATTGTAGCAGACATAGGTATGGTTCTTGAACTGATGTCAAACAATTTACTAATTTGCTTTATGTTTGTGTGCAAATTAAACTTGAAAATGATCATAATTGACTACATCTGGAAGTGCGTTTAATTTCCTGAATACGATCTTGTGTAACGTTTAAGAAAAGCTCCTGAAAGTACAACAAGCAGGATGGTTCTTTACCGAAACATAGCTTCAAGTGTTTCAAGCTGAAACCCCAGCATCCAAAATAAGTTGAGCCAGTCGAACACAAGGTCCCATCAGAACATCACGAGACGAGGGAGTGGCTCCCTCTGCTGGCGAGAAGGCGAACACGTCTAATCGGGCAGGTGCGTGAAAGCAGCAAACCGACGTCACTCTGACTGAACAAAACTGTAGAACGTGTAAGATGACGCTGAATTAATCACCGAATCATTCCTCCATCAATCACCCTGGAGTTTCCGTCGCAGGTCATTGCGTCACTGATGTGAATTTCCCATTATTGAAGTCGCTTCTTTTTGTTTTTCCTGCGTTCCGTTTTCGTTCGTGTTCGTTTGTTGTCCGAAAACCGAAAAACTTTGTACAATTAGGAAACAGGTCTTAGAATAATGTTGAAAGTGGATGAGCCAAGACGTGTGACCCAAAAATAAGCGTCCAGTCTGACCGAGAGCATCGGGATAAACAGACAGAGGTGGAAGTGGCCCTTCCGCTGCAGCAAACCCGCACATCTGCTTTGGGGGCGAGTTTCTTTTTTTTTCTTCTTCTTCTTTTTTTTTAACTGCGAAGGATGTGAGCAGGAGTGGCAGTCGGGGGCCTTTAAATAGGGACCGTCTCCAAACTTTGGGACAACAGAGCATCTGAAAACTCCCAAGCAGCTCCACGCGGTGGAAAGCAGCGGCTCGTCTTTTTTTTCCAGGAGGAACGTCGACAGGAGACCGAGGATGAGGAGGACGGTGCTGGCGCTCTTCCTCGTCGCGCTCCAGGGGTTTCCTCCGGGGGAAACGGCCCCGAACCCGTCGCCGCTGGTCGGATCCGCCTGGGGGAACCCGAGGAGATACATCCACCTGCAGACGTCCACGGACCTCAACACCTTCTACCTGGAGATCAGGCTGGATGGCGCCGTGCGCAGAACCTCGCTCAGGAGTTCATGCAGTGAGTTTTGCTTCGTTAGGTTTATTTGGTTTTAATGTGGAAATGTGGACTTAGTTATGGCCTTTTGTTCCTGACAGGTGTGATTTTACTGAAAGCTGAAACACGGGAGCGCGTTGCCATCCTCGGAGTCAAAAGTAGCCGCTACCTGTGCATGGACGCGGAGGGGAACCCTTTCAGCTCGGTAAGCCGATTGATTTTCTTATAAGTCATTCACGCAAATTGTTCTATATAAATAATCTAACGCTTTGGTTACGAGTTGATCTATCTGGGAACCAATTTGGGTTTTACGCACAGTTTTTAAACTGTTATACTTTGAACATTACCTTTTAATTTTTTTTTATTTGATTGAGTAATTTCTGTTTGTATTAAATCGATCCAGTAACGCTTCATATGTATTAACCAGAACTGCGGGGCGTTACGGGTGTAGCACCGCTTGCCATCCTTTTACGCACAACGTTGACTGAAGTCACGTGATATTATTCCTCCCATTGCGGTGGAGGGGACGAGCAGTAATGGGCGTGCATTTATTTATAAGAAGAAAATTGCGTTGGATCCGCCGGCAGTGCGATTTACTTCGGGCATCCAGCAGCATATTTGGAGATCAATAATGGCATCGTGAAACAAAGAAATAGCGCATCACCTTCACTGTCGCTTAATTGTCTCCTTCCGCCTTCCAGCCCACCTGCCTCAGGGACGATTGTCTGTTCAACCACAGACTTCTGGAGAACCACCGGGACGTGTACTTCTCCAGCCGGACAGGCATCCTGTTCAACCTGGAGGGCTCCCGGCAGGTGTTCTCCGCGGGCCAGAACCTCCCGCAGACCTCCCTCTTCCTGCCCAAGAGGAACACGGTGCCGCTGGCGCGCCTCCTGCTGCACCGCGAGAAGAGGAACCAGGTGGTGGATCCCTCGGACCCCCACAACGTCTACCAGGGTCAGGCCGACAACGGCTCGGACTCTCGGGCCGTTCCGGAGGACGACGCCGATGTGGAGGTGGAGGCGGAGACCGAGGTGGAGACGGAAGTGGAGGTGGAGATCGGGGACGACGTGCGCAACGTGTCCCGGGAAACGCCGGTGGCGCCGTCCAGCCACGACCCGTGGAACGTGCACTCGTCCAACGCGGGCAGCCCGCGGAGCACCGGGACCATGGGCTGATGTGGTTTAGTTCACGTAATCTCGCGATCACTCATTTACCCAATAAGGAGACTTGACTAGCGCTCATTTATAAACCGCGATGAACTACACACCGCATTCATTTTAGTGAGTGTTTAATTGCTTAGTTTGCAAACAACGCTTTAGAAACCAATAATCCAACAGTGAGAACAACAAGAAGTCAGCTGGTTTTTTTCTTCCCTTCTCCTGAGGTTTTAACAGCTGGTCTGAGAAAGAGGTTTTCCTTCCTCTGGAGGGCCGCAGGCCTCGTCTACTGATGTGAAACACAGTCAAATATATACATGAATATACTTAAGATTTGCATTTAGTAGAATTATTGTTAGGTTTTTATCAATATTTATATTTTTATCAATATTTATATATGTGAGTTGAATATAGAAGATTTGACTTAAAAAAAAAAAAAAACTTTTTCAAAATTACAAGTCCAGCCATCTGAACATTTGCTATGTGACTCCTACAGGTGCTGGGCCCCACCAGCAAACAGTAAAACCAGTCCCAAAGAATATTTATTTATTTAATTCCATTCCTTCATTATTATTTATGGTATTTATAAAAAACGCTTTACAGTCAAAATGTATATACTACAAAACCCGGTTTGTCTTTGAATGTCTGAGTTGGATTTGTTGACCGCTTGCGACCAAATAAACTATTCAGTTATTCATGCAAATGTGTACTTTTCTTTATTGGCGTTGGGGTTCTAACTTGTTACGGACGTGCGCTGTCAGAACGGAAGCCGTGGACGAGTGAGCAGGTTCCACGTTGACCCCCGTTTCCCAGTGGTTTCCCTCGTTACATGAATTATCCTGTGCTTTCACACCTCCGACAGGTTCATGAGTCACTTCACTCCAAAAAAAAAACACACCCGGTGCCACTTTTAGCCCAACAAACTCTATTTGCGTCACCCGTAAACCTTTGGCCCATTAGAGTAAGTGCTCAACGCTTTGGGGAACAGGACCTTAGGATGTGTCTACTAGCAGGAAACACACAACACGTCCTGCTGTAGAGGAGCACGTACGGTAAGCGATTCGCTTATTTTCAAGTACCTCAAACCTTTATACGAGCACACAAGTTGAATAAAAGGACTTAATATGGGGATACCTGCGTCGTTTTTTACCAATCTGATACAAAAAGATATCGAACTCATAAAAGGACTTCAATGAGAACTTGAGGTACTTTACTCAAATATTTCCAGTTTATGGTACAATATACTTTTTACTCATACACGTTAGAGTTTTGTTCGGTAATACATTATTCTTGATTATCCAATTGAAAGACACCAATATCAATTAGCATCACGTTTAACAGCTGCAAAATATTGAACACATTAAGGATCAATATATATCATTCATATATATATATATACACACCCACACACACACATATACATACATGATTGTAAAAAGCAATCTAAAGACATCTCTCCTTCCACTGTTTACATGTGTCTCGTTTTTCAATTCCAAATTGCTGTATTTACTTAAATAGATCGCGGTCGTGACAGGCAGACAGGCACCCAGTGAAGATTAAAAAGTGAATCCACACAGAAAGCGACGAGGACGCATTCGCCGCAGCATCTCATATTATGAGTGTGTGTAAAACTCAAAGATTCAGTGTTATCACGTTATATTGCACAGTAAAATAAGCAGCATCAGAGGCGACGCATCATCATGAAAATGCCACACGCACACATGAGATAGTTCAGACTTTGGTATGACACGATCAAAGAGGTAACAAGACATGTCCTCACTGGCCTACATTTGGGACGATGATGACACTACTTGAAGATACAGTACTGCATTTATTCTTACTCGGTCCACGGTAAAACTATTGAGTATTGAGGAAACCTAATTTACCAGGTGCATTAGTGTATTCAGTTTCACCTTTGTTAACCCTGAGGTCTTCACCTCTTATATACCCTCGAGTCCCTGCGATTGCATCGTTAGAGACTGCGTGCATGTGCACACAAGCAGCACATGCAAACATTTCTTTCCCTTTCCACTAGAGGGCCGCCGAGAGGCTCCCCAGGTGATCCTTCCTGTTGGTGAAGACGCAGCGGCAGGCCGACAGGACGGGCCCGCCCTCGCCCCGGCTCAGCGTGAACACGAAGCGACTGACGCCCGTGTTGGGCGAGGGCGAGAACAGCTGGGACACCTTCACGCCGGCGGGCAGCGAGCTCTTCAGGTCCTCCACGAGGTGCTTGACGGCCACGCGGATGTAAGCGCCGTGGCTCACGACCAGAGCGTGGACCGGCACCCCCAAGAGGGCGTCGTCTGCCGCGCCTCCCGACCCGGCGGCCTCGGCCCCGTTGGCCGCGCCTCCCGACCCGGCGGCCTCGGCCCCGTTGGCCGCGCCTCCCGACCCGGCGGCCTCGGCCCCGTTGGCCGCGCCTTCCGATCCCGCAGCCGACCGGCAGTGTTCGTCCAGCATTCGCTTGAAAAGGACGTTGAGGAATTTTTTGAACCGCAGCTTCACCTAAAAAGGAAGGATTGAATTTAACTTAAACAAGGCTATTATTCTTTGGATTTACCGACAGGGTTATATTACTGCCGGCATTGATAAATAACAACCAGTCATGCAATCACAACCGCGTAGAAGCCACAACAGTATTACTCATGCAACACTACAGAGAAGATTTAATTTGCATGAATTAGAATTAACATTTTCCAAACTACTCTTTCCAAGCAATATTTTTAAAACGCCGACTACATTCACTTTTGTGAACACTTTCCTCTCCAGGCCAAGTTTGAAATGCAATATTTACAATGGCCACAACACGGCGCTGTTGCACAAGCAATTCTCTTTTGACCTTCCGAGCTTTAACCAGGCTGTTTTTTTTTAAACTTTCGACAGCCAGCTTCCAAATGATAAGCTCTGACGGGGTGCGACTCACCTGGTCCAAGGTCTCTCCTCCTGGAGGGGTGTAGTCACGGCACGACTGACCTGCAGCGTTGGCCATGTTCTTCAGATCATCTTTGGGACGTCCTTCAGCGACACCAAAACCCTGCATTGAGCGCAAAACCTCAACTTTGGAGCCCAGGAAAGAAGCTCATGTAGCCACACATTTAAAACAGAGATATTAAGACGCAGGCTAAAAACGACAGATCTCACCCGCTCTCTGAGTAACGGCTCCAACACCAGCTCAGCGCCAGAAGAATGAGTGTTGTTTTTCAAAATGATTTCAGCCGTCTGAAGGAGGACAGATATGCTGGAAATGACTGACTCATTACATTTTTTAGTACCAAACTGCCGTCACTACACCGTCAGAAGCTGTGAGTCAAAGACCGCATGGAGTTTACACATCTATTCAAAAGATGGAAGATCTGAACCCTGCATCCTGTTTTGGGTCTTTTTCTCATAGAGAAAAAAAAAACAGTGCCAATTGGTCTTGTTTAACATAATTACTTTCTTCAGATGCAACAACATCAAGCCAATCTGACCTCTCAGTGAATGTTGTACCAGTCACCCTACTTACTCGTATGGCTCGTTGGAGGTCACTGGCGAACACGCCGTTGAACGCGACGCCTCGCAGGTATCTTCCCACCGCGTCAGCCTGCTGAAGACCCGTTTCGGACAAGGGCGTGTCCACACCTTGACCTGAGCGGACGGACACCGTATAGATCGGCGTGAGTCGGGCGAATTAAAGTGTTATTTTTTTTCAGCTGTAACACACGCGTGAGATCTGATGGCGCTGCGGACGCACCTTGCAGCAGCCTGTCCCTGTTGTATTGCGTTTCCCCACTGTGTGAAAACATGACACAACATATCAACCTGGCTGAACAACATGGATCTATTTCATCGTTGACAGGATAGTGGTTATGTTTTAAGATGTCCACATGGGTTAGTTATGACTGAACCGCAAAGCACACGCTGGCTGAGTTCCGAAACGCTTGTTTTACCAGTTTCATCGTGCTTAAATAACACACAAACACACACACACAGGGCAGGAAAAAACGCTTCTACTCTGTAAGACACCTTCACGTCACCAGTTCGCCCAAGTCGATGTTCTCTGGGAGTGTAAAAGGTGCAAATACTTTTGAAAATGATCACTTACTGTCGTACGAGCGTTAAACTGAATGTAAACATCATCAAAGGCTGCGCACTTCCGGGTTTGCTAGAGTCGCGATATTATGACGTAGCCCCATGGGCCACAACGCGTATCGCTTTGCAGAGCTGCGTAAAGAAATTATCAGGCCAAATGTAACGTCTCAAATGAATCTAGTGAAATGGTTGTCGCTTTACGTTTTATTTCATAAAAGTAAACTTTAGTAAAATAAACGTATATATCCAGTTAGTCAGCATGTTTACATTTACAAATTAGACAAGTTATTAAAAAGTGTGCTAATTTTAGATGATTTAGAGTGAAAGGGGTTTACTATCAACAGTTCTTTATGTTCAAAATGTAGCCAAAACATATAAAAGTCTAGTTGAAACATTCGTAAAATAGAATAGACATGATTTTTATATTGCACATTGCTAAACCACATTTGCGATTTTTGGGGGGGATTGGCCTCTTGCAGTTTATTCCACTCATCTATGTTTTTAGTCAAGTTGTTCTCTAGTAATACCACTAAAGACAAGACCTCACACACATTCCAACCAAAATAAAATTCATCCAGATGTCAAGTCTGTACACAGGAAGACACACAAGTGGTTTTAGCCAATTTATTGAGAAATTGTTGAGGTACACTGTGTGGTTGCACATGGGGATAGTGGGAGAGGAGTTTAGAAAACCAACCACACTGAACAATAAGAAAACATCCTCTTGGTTTAAACTAACTAAATGAGTGTCTCAATACCTCAAATACCCAATATTCCACTCCAATGAACTGAACATGCCAATTACATTTTTTCTTCTTTTTTTTGTCTTTCCAATACATGTACAACATACAGTATGGGCGGTTTTCTTAATTAGGTATATGAAATAACCTATATGAATGTATAGGCACTTATAACTGCACAGTGAAATCTGGCGTAAGACATTTCTTTGCTTTTCCCCTCATCCGGACTGAATAAAACAAAAGTGAAATCCGTCCAACAAAATCAGAGCGAAAACAATGTGAGTGATGTGAAGTTTGATGAGGTAACGCGAAATGGGCTCTCGCTCTATCCGTCCAAATTAACCTGAGGTACACATTACAAAGAAGCAGCAAGAATATGGTAGAATATAAAGATAAAATGAAACAAAGAGAATAAAACATGCTAATCAAATAGATTGGCAAAAACAAGTACTTCCAGTCCCGCACCAAACCGTTACGTTCCCTCCAGTACACATAAAACAGAAAAGCAAAGAAGACCTGTTACATTTACAACATTTAATATAGCAGCACACAAGTGAATCAATATAAGGCATCTTTGTGTAAGACTAGAAAACAAAAGCTTCATAGCAGCAAAAGAATTATGTGTATGATCTAGTTTTCTCACTTTGGAATTATCGCTTTCAAATTATACACAAAACCTTTAAAAGCATAAACATTTTTCATGTTTGAAGCACTTTTGCGAAAAAACATTTGGCTTTTTGCACAACAGAAAGTGCAGGAATACAGTTTAGAAACTGCACTTCTGCTCTAAATTGCATTTCTGCTCACGGGGAATTTGGTTATATTACAGCCAAAAACATTCACGTGACGTAAACCCCTACCGACCCCGTTCTACAATGGAGAAAACTCATTTTTAATCTTCAGTTCAAAGAGTTTACATAAAAAAGAAAAAATTAAAAAAAAAGAAGAGCCAAACCCAGGACACGTCATGCAACTCTTCAAAAGAACTGTTGGAAGGTTTTTGGTTCCGGATTCACAAAAATTCAAGTAAGGTTAAATAAACGCAATGAACCCCCGCCCCCTCCAAAAAGGTCTACAAGCGACTTGGCTTTCGATGCTGCGTTCACGCCACCGCGCAAACTGGACGTCCACCCAATTACACCGATTCCAGCCGGGCGGAGCCATTCGATTAGAGCACCCGTAGCTGTGTGAACCGCAGACGGCCTGAACAAGAACGCCCCCCCCCCCCCCCCCCCCCCCCCCACCTCCATGTTTGGCTCCTACAGCCGCAGTGAACCGCACATGTGACCGGCGAGGATGAACACGTTCGGCGTGAACACAGCATTACTTTATATTCTACTATACCACAACACCGATTAGCCTCCTCACCTATCGGGGCAAAGTTTTCAAGACAATGTGCGTTACCCCCGTGGGAATCCAGCCCAGAAAATAAAATAACTTACACCAAAAAAAAAAAAAAAAGAAAACAAACCCCCACTGAACAACCACCATCCCCTTACCATTCTTAAGGAGTGTGTTTTTAAAAGTGCGTCAATATTGTTCCACGAAATTGAAATCGATAACAGGAGAAACTGCAGCGCAACCAACACGATCGCCTCCGGACATCACCGGGGGTTCATCCTCCCGTGTGTCACAACTGCAGAAACATTACATAGCTTAAGTTAACTTCCTCGCCAATTTGCTGTCAATCTACACTTCTAGCATCCTCCTCTCTCCAATCCCCCCCCCCCCCCCCCCCCCCCCGCCCTCCTCATCTCTTCCTCCCTCGCACCTTCCACACAAGTTTCCCTTCCCCCAAAAACATGCAACCAGCATCCATTTCCTCTCAAACCTGGTACAAAACTAACCTGCCAAATATCCTCATCCTCTCGTAACGAGACATCTAGCCAGCTGGGACATCTCCCAAACACTCTCCAACATGTAGGAGCTAGAAAAACAACAACAACAACAACAACAAGCCTCGCTGAATCATTACACACGTACACGTCGTCCAATTAGCATACTGTACTGGATTTGGCAGTGAAATGAAGACTCTTTATAACTGACCTCGTCCTCTGGGTTTAACTTTTGCTAGAAGCCACCGCTCCAAACCGCGAAGCCCCTCGCGCCCTTCCTCCGAGCGGGCCCCGCCCCACCCCCCTCCTCCTGGCCAGCACAGATGATGGAGGAGGGCAAGGGAGCAGTTAGCTACAGTAGCGAACGGTTCAAAGGCCGTCCCCTTCAAATTAGCATCTCTGCTACTTTCCGAGTTCCTCCGGCACAGGCGGATTGTTAACTGTTCACTAAAGAGGATAAAAGTAACATTACTAAATATATATATTTATACTATGGTTTATCAAAAAAAATATGTATATTTCATAGAATTATGCTGCTGCTGTATGAAAATATATCCAGGTTCCCGCTGGGGGAAACTCAAGGCAACATCAAGTTCAACACGTTTCTTCTGTTTGCGTTTTGTTTGATTACATGTGGCCCGTACACAAAGGTGAAAGTGCACCCAACCGGGTACGAATGGGGCAAAAAAGGAGAAAAAACTAGAAATTTCTTATTTACTAAAAGTTCATTGATTGTCACACAACCGCCGGTGTGGCGTCTCGCCGTGCACACCGGCAGCTCCCGCCGCCCCGGCTCCGGTCAGTTCATCGGCGAACGGGCGGCGTGTGTGCGAGTTCATAGGTTGACGTCGCGTACGTCCGTGGGGGTGCTGGACTGGTCCTGCTGCTCCCGCGCCTTGTTGCCAGCTCGGACGCCGCTCTCCTGCCGGTACTGCTGGCCCTGCTGCAGGCTGCTGGCCAGCACGCGCTCGATCTGCTCCTGGCACCCCCTCAAACAATCCTGCAACAAAACCAAAAAACAAAGACCATAAGCGTGGCTTATTTTGACAGTATGAAGCTTCCAGGAAGCACAAATAAAAACCATCAGAAAAACAATCAGAGCAACAACAATATAATTCAGTTTTACACGTTTTTTTTTTTTACAATTGTTTTGATCTACATGCAAGCTTGGTATTTTGACATTAGATGTGCAAGTTGTTGAACAGCTCGGGTCACATGCATGGCATACCAGCCGGGAATTACGTGCGCCGAGGTTGGTGGTCCTGTCTGCATCATGACCAGAACAATGAGTACCAGCAGGCACCAGCAGGCTCCAATACCAACAACACTCCACGGTGGGCACAGGAGTCCTCCCTGACACAAGACCTGGGCACGTACGAGGGGCGGCGGGGGCACCTAAATTACTTATTTAGATAAGCAGATCTGGACTCCCTTCACACCCCCCCCCCCCCCTCACACTTATAGGGTTTATAGCGCGGTCGGTCCCACGCAGAGGTCTAAAGGAAATGACTTTGACCTACTGAACCTCAGAGTTTGCTGTAAAACAGCATATAGGACAGTGAGACCGGATGTTTTTGGACAACGTCTCTAGTGAAAGGGGATCCTCGGTCCGGTCCCCCCCCACCTCCTCCTCCTCCTCCTCCTCATCCTCCCCCCCCCCGCAGGTCTGCGTGGAAGCTGTGGGAGGTCTGTCTCACTGAGCCGGCTGCAGGACTCCGGCATGCAAAGAGGCCAACATTCCTTTGAAATGTACGGATAATTGGAACCCGATGGGCCGCAGTCGGGGCCGCCTGTTGTGACGGCTGGGTTTTGCCGGGCCCGCGTCGCCGTGGCAACGTAACCACAAGCAAAGAGGCAAGCCGTGTTGCTCCTGTGGCCCGCTGGCTGTGGCCTTTTGGGGTTTCTATGGTTCTGAACTGGTCCTGTGATGTGACAGTTGAAAGCTGGGATAATGCATGGTGCAAGTATTATTGTATAAGAACGAGAGATTCGGTGAGTCTTTGGTATATTTGACCAATTTATAGATCCAGTACTTAAATACAAATTCTAAGCTCTGTCAGCCAATTATTGCAAACCGTAAAAAAGCAACAGTTCATGACTTAATACATTACACTAGTCTAACGAGGACGATTCCATCCCATCAAAATCAACACTTAATACAGAAGAAACGCTGGTTCATCCAAAAGATTCCACGAATGCACTACAGTCCACGACTTTTCACGCGTTTATAAATTAAAATCCAAAACGTTTTTTCTGCCCGCCCGAGAACGACGTGGGGATTTTGCTCCCGACTTATGATCCTCCACCAGGAGGGGCGTGCAGCTAATGTGGGAGCCACGCAGGGAAATTGCATGTGTGCTACCACAAGAATGCGGCCTACGAGTTTTAAGAAGACATTCCCTCTGCCGCTGCTCTTTATAGCCGCAGTCAACAGCCAGGAATCAATCCCTCCCTTTCCATGAGAAGTAAAGAGCTCCGATCTACCACTTCTTAAGTCACCTCTTGTTCTCCAAACGGGCCTTTTATGCCGCTTTCGTGAGACGTTGCAATGATTATTAACAACGAATTGGTGCGCGGCGCTAAAACCGGGTCATCACTTCTGGCAGGTCTCCTTCTCGGCGTTGCACTCACCACCTCCGTGTTGGTGATCTTGGCCAGCAGGTCCGTCAGGTTGTCTCGACTCAGCCGCTGGTCACTGTGGTCCAGCTGCAGGCCGCAGACAGCCGCCCCCGTGCTGCCGGTGGCGAGCATGGAAGGCGGGTTCAAGGCAAGGCGGTCGTCTGGCGAGGAAGGAGGATCAATTAGGCTACAGCGACATACAGGAAATGACATCTGCAGCATTTAGCTGCAGCACCGGGGGGGCGGGGAAACGTAAAAGGAGCTGAGAGCCAGGCGAAGGCTTCCGAATCGTCCCCCTAGTACGCTCGCTCCGCAGCTGAAGCAGACTTTCCCACAGTGTGAATTTCAGCTGACGGAACCTGCGTGGTTTCCTGATTGATTAGAAAAGCAGAGCAGGAATCCTCCCACTCGCTGCGCAGTGATTTTCGCCAATGACTCCTCCTCTCTCCCCCCTCCCGATGCGTATCGCAGTCCGAAGGCTTAAGCGACAACAGGCCTGGCTGGAGGAGGAGGAATTGGAGGCAGGGCCCCAAGTAACGAGCGGAAGCTGCTTCAGAGCCGCTCAAAGCTCATTTTCCTTCCGCGGCACAAGCTTCATGCATCTTATCTGAAACATTAGTAGCCTAAAAGTTCCTCCTAAACGCTTCCATCAAGCTGCTGGGAGAAACTTCTTCAGGAGGAACCTCGGGAGAAGTCTTGAGTTTAGAGAAGGGGCGGAGCTGACCCCGTTTCCAGGCCTTACATCATGTTCCATGAATGAACGTATTCACTGCGTCTGCAGTGACGGATGTTCCACCAATCGCTGTCGAGCACGCAGGAGTGTGAGAAACAGAACGCAGACTTGTTTCTAGCTCCCACCCAACCTTACAAATTGCCTCACTATATTGATCTATTGATTTATAGCTGCTGGCAAATGTGTTACGTACACTTCATGAGCAAAGTAGCACATTTATGGTTTTATGGAGAACCCAAAGGTCAAAGTTCATACCATGTGAAGGTGCAGACTGATGAACTCAAGTTTAAGCTGCTACTAAACCTCCTGCCTGGATACCTCTGACACAATTTGTTTTGTCCCCCAAAAAATAATGATTGTGATCAAAATATGGGTTTTAAAAACACTAGTTGGGAGCACTTACACCACATGGCCCAGCACATAGACGTAGCCCAGTGCAAACCCGTCGCCTTGGCCTGATGGCTTCTATTAAACCCCCGGACGGCAGCCCGCCTCGCTGCATCCGTCTCCTCCTCCAGGGCCCAGCTGTCCATAGGAGGAGCTCATCAATCATAAGAAAAACCTCTCAACATTTATATCACAGCATAAACACAGCGGGCCTTTCCCCCTCTCCCTCTTCCCCCTGCGGCTGCTTTGTGCTTGGATTGAACCAGCTCCATATGCGTTTAAAACCAAAACTGGGCTAAAGAGAGCATGACACTCTTACCAAGTGATTCCAATAACCATGTTGTAGTAAACAAGTGCTTATTAACCATAACTGAACACATTCAAAGTGGCTGCAGTATTTCCCCTACTGCTGAAAAGGAGGCGGCTTTGAGACCGGGGCAGTATACACACGTTCACTGGGTGATCCCGCTGTAGTGTTTTTGTCCAGGATATGAAAATATTAAAAGGGATTGCTCTTATGGGCAAAGGAATACCGTGGAAATTCCCCCTCGGGGAGAGGCCTTGGGGGACATGTGACAGTGCGCCCATCCAGAGCCTCCAGAGTTTATTTTGGACGTAGGAAGGGGCGGGTGGAGGAAGGAGGAGGATCACTGCGCCGACTTTTTAAACCCGGAAGCTGAGACTAGAATGTGGCCACGACAGACAGACTGCGTGTGGGAATATTCTGCTGGATGTGGCGATCACGGGGCAGCAACGTTACCTGTGGCGCAGAGGGCGATGAAGGTCTGCGTGTGCTTGCGGACCACCGGCAACTTGTCTTTGGGGAGGGGGAGTCTGCGTATGATGTGCTCTACGAAATCATTGGGGATGACCGAGGCCATGTTCCACCTCAACTTGCCCAGGACGACCAGCTCCCAGTCCTAAAAAAAGACAAGAGAAGACAGTTTAAGCGAGAGTCAGTCCGCCGGAGGAGGCGTCTCGCTCTTAACGGGTTAAATGGCGCCCCGCCACGCTTCCGTAGGCCGTGAAAGAAGATCGCAGTCCGCGTCTTTTCCCCCGGTGGATATGGCTCTGTAAGAATTATCTTTCCGCGCCGCATCTCATTATCTGCGTGCCTTTCCCATTTCCTCACATCCTTTGTGTTCATAAGGCCGGCATGTGACGAGCGTCTCCCTGCCAATGAGACAGCAAGCCCCTTTCCTTCCTGTCACAAGCCTCAAACAGCTACAAGGGGTTTGCGCTCTCTCACAGCCTCCTCACACTGCGAATGCAGAAAAGGCGTTTGGTGATTTCACTTCCTGTGTGCGTCGAGTCAACCTTCACAATTACGCCGACGCGTCACCGCTTCCCCGCTCGGCTTCCAGTATTTCGAACAAGTCATGGGCGAGAAGGTATTCAGTATTTTTAACTGCACACACGCAGTTTGCGTTTCATGCTTTGAAAAAAAAAAAAAAAAAAAATTGTGCACTCTGGCTCTGACGTTCACAAAGAAAAAACAAGCGCTCCCAAGTAATGAAAACCACACAGGCCTGGAGAAATGGAAGCATAAAAGTTGGTTAGAGGCGGCGCAGACGGAACGAGACGTCGTATCAGAAAACAAGACGCTCTAAAATGAGGAACGTATTTTGCATCAAAGCAACAGAAACCCAGAGCCTCCAGCCAACTAAACGGCGTCTCCGGGGTTCCCACAAGTCTCGCTAGGCCAGTTTGTTGACGGGATCTTCTTCAAACGTCTACAGAACCAGGGATGTGGAGAGACACGCCTTTAACGACTGCTTAACGTGGTGTAGTATTGTATCCACAAACTGACAGTTTCTATAAAAAAATAAAAAGACAAAAAGTTTAGATTCTATCTCCGATCAAGCTTAATCAATTTCCAAACACAAGTCCTGGTGCAGTGAAGTCGGACTGTAGAGGCTCAGTTCCTCCTTTCGTCAGCCATGATGTCATCTACTGTCCCTTCACAACGATGTCGGCCATTTGCAGAAGACGCATCAAGTCATTCATTGTGCTCTCCGCTTATCAGTCACCCATGACAACACCACAGCTCATTCCTTTCTTACATTTTATATGCTTGTGTTTCTTCTAAAAAGAATGAGGCTGATTAGAAGACTAATCCGGATGACATTCCATGATTAGAGTCGACAACTGTGCAGTAAAAGCAGATGAACTGGTTCGCTATAGTTATAGGTAATTTGCGTCAGCCAGAAAGCTAACGTAGTACTCAGGGAAAACCCAACCGGGACAGCACCGCTCTGCCCCCCCCCCCCCTCCGCTGCCGCCCCTCAAAAGTATTTGTCATCTGTCATCATTCACATTTAGGTGAGTTTCCTGCACATAACCAACCACACACATGCTTGCATTTAACCTATTTGAGCCCTTGTGTGGAGATTTTCTGACAAACGACGCAGAGGTTTATTGTTTGAGAGCTCACTTCCTGGACAGCTGCCCCCCCCCCCCAGTCTCCCCTCCTCCAGCCGACAAAACCACCCATCCCAGCCATTGAAGCGACCGCCTCCAGTAGCAGGCTGTTCGTTACATGCAGGAGCTGCAACATCTTGCTCTGGTCTCTACAGGCCTTCCCTGTGCATCCTGTCAGGATACACAGGAATCCGGAGGCCAGCGACAACGTGGAGCATCGTGTGGGACGAAGGCGATTTCCCTCAACAGCCGCGGGCGACGCAGCAGGATGCACTGACAGCATGTGGAGCCGTTTGGTTTAAATTAGGAAGCAAAAGGCGAACATCGTTCAGCGCTTCTAAAAGTGGAGGATGTGTGGCTTTAGATTTAAGGGAGGGTACTAAAGATCTAGTTTTTCTTCTTTCTTGTTTTGTGAATGTCAATTATGTTTAAGTTTTGGGTGGGAGACTGATTGTGAAAGGTAGTTGACCTGAATCAACCTCCCGTAAACGCCACAAGGAGAAGGACTCCTCATAAACACTGGCGTTGGTGTGTGGAGGAAAGATTGAAGCGTACTGAAAACAGTATCCACTTAATATAAAAAGATCACATGGACTGCAAGATATTCCCGTCCTATGCTGCATAACTAACACTAGGGGGCATTGCCCGTCCCTCCAGTCCACAGTGCATCCGAAGAAAGGATGTGGCTGTATTGTGCACAGCTCCACTTATAATAAAAAAAAAAAAAAGGCAAATGGGACACTTCCTGTGGAGCCAATAAAGCCGTTAGCGTGACAAAAATCATCCCTAAAACACGACTCTGCATCGTCACGTTCTGCCGGATGAATGGGGCCTTTGACATTTCCGGTTCTTACCAGCAGTTCTCGCGGGGTGACGGAGTTGTCTGTGTACATGCACAGTTTTTCCGCCGACAGCGGCCTGCAGTCCTTTAACTTGGAGGCCAGGAATATGCACACGGCGCCCAGGAGCTGCAAGTAGCTCTTCCTGGTGGGCATCACCGCTAAAAATCTGTCCAAATAGTTAATGGCTAAAGGGAAGACGTCTTCATTGCTCTTCTCCTCCTCGCACACCTGAAATGAGACGGAGACACAACAGAGAGAAAACACGGTTTTGAGTATAACAAGAAATAAGACAAAAAAAAAAAAAAGTACAGTAGGAGTATTTTGGGGGTTTCTAGTGGTTGGTGGTGGGAGCGGTTTCGCTAAAGAATGTGACTTCTCCTCGTCTTAAGGTTATAGGTTAAATATCTAATGTGTTTATAGGACTTCAGCAAACTCAGGATGAGGAAGAAAGTTCAATGGGAAGTAATTCAGCAAACCGTCGCCATTAAGACTCCTCTTCCTTGTTGAGTCTCGTCGCATTTAAAAAAAAAAAAAAAACTATTTTAAAATAAAAACGCACCACCTGGGTTTATTTAAGCCTGTGCACAATGTTAAGACGTGGTGCCAAAACACTTCCCGACGGTTAAACTAAACTTAAACATTCTGCAAACGTGTCGTTATTTCACCTTCGAAACGTGAAAGCGGTTCTGCAAGCACGTTGCCAGACCCCCCCCCCAAAAAAAACCCAAATAGCTCAGAGCCAGTTCAATAAATAAAATAAGAAATAAAACGACTCATTACGATCATCAAAAAAAGGGGGAACTATGCATTCTAAACTGAGATTAGCTCGCGGCTAGCCGGGTTTGGCGAAAAAGCAGCAGCTTTTGTTAGCCGTCCACCAAAGTAAACACATCAAGCTAGGCTACTTCTTTGAAGCTCGACTTTTTTCTTCGTGGTGGAATTTCCGACTCTCCCACGCCTTCGGTGAGTCACTCTCATTCAATGGTCAGGGAGGCCGCCGACCTCCGGCGACCTCCTACGGACCCCCCCTCCCAAAAAAAAACTCGTGCCGAAAATATGTTTGTCAACATGCAAACAAAAAAGAAGAAGAAAATGTTTAGCTTAAGCAGTCTGGTTAGCACACAGCAACGCGTGAAATGCCCACAAACCTCGTGCATCCAACCTGCAACCATTCGTCTCATGTACGGCTGGATGTCCTTCTGGACCCGCTGGAAGTAGGAGCATTGGGGTAAAAACTTGTCCTCGATCGTTAATAGACTCTGCAACACTCTGTCGTCATAGAGGAGGTTCGGGTCAGGCTGGGCTCTCACGACTATGTCCGACTCCAGGCAATAGAGCTCCATGACTCGGTTCCCCTTCTCTCCCCCCCGAACCTCCTCCTCCACTTTGTGTTCCCCCCCACCCCCTTTTTTTGTTTTAGTGGCTAAATAATAACAAATTAAAAAAAAAACAATAAATATATTTTCAGAATGTTGACGAGAAGGAGGAGGAGGAGAAGTGGAGCATGAGGCTGAGGCTGCTGGGTTCGCTTCAGTCCTGCTGCTGCCTCTCGACTTTGCTGCTGCTTCTTCTTCTCCTTCTTCTTCTGCTGCTGCGGCTGCTCGCACCGCACGCCAGCGAGAAAACACAACATCCGGCGGCGGCTTTCAAAACAAAAGCCGCAGCTGCAGGAGCCCTTCCGCTCCAACTGCTGCTCCTCCAAGAACTGTTTGCCTGGGTTCCGGCCTAGCTCCAAGTGTTTTGACAATTACTTTGAAAGAGACAGACACGTGGACTGTGACGTAGGTCCCATCCGCTTCTCAACTAGCGTTTGGATTTTTGTGAATTTACAACATGATTTTGAGATGCCTTTAGAAGCCCTCTCCCTAACAGTGACAGACAATTTGTATATGTAAAAACTAAAGTTTTTACATATACATATATATATATATATATATATATATATATATATATATTATATATGTATATATATGTATATGTAAAAACTTTAGTTGATGACATTTATAGTACCATAAATTAGTGAAAGACAGCTAAAATCAACAGAACATCTTGTTGATAGTCACCCTCAAAAAGCTAACAAGCTAATTGCGGCTAACAGTGTAGTGGCACACTGGAGTAAAGAGTCATAAAAGTATTCATGTCTGCAGAGATGTCCAGACATTTGACCGGCGTCGAGCCTGCAGGTCATCTGCGTTGAAGTTTTCTGCTACTTTGATCATGCACTACCTCGTTCAACTAGTTTTTCCCTCATAACACATAACCGTTTCCTTACAGTGTGCTGTGTTGTGCACAATTTCCCTTTTCTCTCATTGATTGTGTGGTCTTAGCATGTTAAAATGCTGAAGTTAGCACGTAGCTCCAAGCCTGGCCGGGCAGTGTCTCCACTTGGTTCATAACGAGTTACCTCTCATTTTAAATGAAGTCAGTGCACCGCCTCCATGAAACCATTTGGATCCATGGGACACATTGTGACGTTGCAAACATCCGTGTGGCGAAGGGTGTGGACGGCATGTTGATCGCTTTCCAGGAAAACGTTTGCCGTTAAGGAAGTCCTTTGGCATGGTTGCACTGCCAAAGCATGAAAGTGTGATGATTGACATGTAAATCGGCAGGGAGTGCTCGCGACTATCGAAATGCCTACAGTTAGTTGTGTTGTCCTTCAGGGTGTAATCTGAAAACGGATAGCTCGTAATAGAATAGGAAGACATGAGGTGGTTACCTCACTATCAAGCTGGATCTCTGAAGCCTGTTTCACTTCCGCGTGTTTTGCCTGTACAGCTGTGAGTGTACTCCCATTGAAAGGCATCAAAAACAATTTTGCTTTCGATCATGCGTGAGCATATTTCGAGTCAGTTCAGCAGAATGACAGGATCTGAGCTAAACCACTTCTCGTTGTAACGACTTCACAGACTTACCCCTTTTTTCACAGTCGCCGCCGATAGAGCTGAATGAGATATGGGGTTTCATTGAGAGAAAAAAAAAAAGCACTGTGGAGCTATTATGAGAGCAGTGGGAACAGTCACTGAGGGAATGTCAAGGTTAGCAAGATTAGTTCTACTTCAAAGGAGTGTGTGTGTGTGTGTGTATTTATGGGGATTCCTCTTAAAATTGGGTATGAGGGTTGTGTTCCATTGTGTTCTCAGGGTGCAACTGTCAATTCCCCCTCACGCTTGTTTTGGTCCAGAGAGAGTCGCTCCGCGAGTGGCCAGAGAAGCCTCCCGTACCAAACACCCACCGCCCCACCACTTGAGGGAAACGGAGGTGTCGGCCGGATAAAGCAGCCCCCGTCGCCGCTGTTTATGCATGTGTCCTGTGATAACACATGTCAGCCGCTATCACGCACCCGGAGCTGCACAGAGGTAGGAGCGCCTCGAAGCCCTGGGAAAACGTGGAGGAGCGTGAAATCACCTTGATCCAAAGATTCCTGCCGCATACCAGTCCGCTGAACCCACACGGGGGCCCGGAGATGGGCGGAGCGCCACAGATCAAGAGAAAAGAGACAAAAACAGAAAAAAGAGAGAGAGAGAGAGAGAAGAGGTGGAGGGTGATGGTCAAGACCTGTAATCCCAGAGATTTTTACAAAGCTGAACATCATCTCGTGGGTTTTTCCTGTGCAGGCCGCTACAACGAGGGAGGGCCCCTCTTGGATGTAAACACAGAATCTGCTTTCTGCACGCCGGTCTGGCACACAGCCGGGCTTGATTACCGGTTCCCCCCGATGTGCTCTGAGTCCAGCCGGCTGTTTGAACCGACGGGAGGCGGGGAAACGGCTGGAATGCCGTGGCGTGAAACAGCGGCCGAACACTCCTCCCGGCGCCGAGTGATGGCCGGCGGATGAAGTGGCCTCTGTCCGTCACACGGTTGCATACAGCGTGCATTCACGTCAACCGATTACACCCCTTCCCCCGCCCCCCTCGCTGCAAGCGGATATGAAACGGCCTTTACCACACATGACTGGCAGCCGACATGAATGTTCACGCCGAAAGGGGAAAGGCAGGAAAAGAAGGTGCTTTCCACAAGGAGTTCAGCAAATCATGTGTAGGACCTATGAAATAACTTCCTGTGGTGTTCTCTGCCCAGCATCTCATAAATATATTTTAGTCACCATCAACCCTTTACTTGTGATTGAAGGCCCTGTGGCCATGCCATGCGTCGTTGCACTCAGCTATTAGAAAACAAATGGAGCGTTGGGAAATCAGCACAGTAAAATAAAAGAGGGTGTTTTCCACTCTGTATCTCAGGAATGTTTTGGCTAAACTGAAAGGCATCATTCAAAGCAAAATGCCAACATTTGAGCAGACAATGATGGGACAGATAGCAACATCCGGGCCTGGTCTTTAGTCGTCTGGCTCGTGAACACAAGAGGGTTTCTATTCTCCAGTTTTGGGCCACGGTCGCTGTTGAAACCCACCCCCCCCCTCCCCTCAAACCCCCCACACCGCCCCTCTCCATTAAGTCTGTATACAAGTCTGACGTCCGGCAGCTTGCATCCCTCACTCCTACCAGAGCCTCTGAGAACATTGCCCTATTCTCCCTCGTGCACTCAGGAGTAGCAGCGGACAGAGGGGAGAGGCACTCTGAACAAAAGGGGTTCTATGAGGTGCTGGTCCAAGGCCTGTACGGAAAAGTGCTCTACGTTGTTGCACAGGAAAATTGCACGTATTGAGAAACCCATTTTTTCACCGGAGGGTTAGCAGGTGGATAGCTTAGGTTATTATGCATTGTATTGTATGAGGTCTACGGTTGCACAGGCTAGCTGTTTTTTTTAGTCACTGTGTGCTAAGCTAAGCTAACCTGCTACTTTGACATTTACCAGACACAAGCAAATAAATGTATTCCTCAAAATGTCAATTTTTTCGGTCGGATTCTAATTGGGTGACATCACATCCTCCATTTCACAGCAAACAAACCTCACGTCTGGAAGGATTCCCAGTAGCTGGGTGAGATGAGTTTTTTTACGTCCGTCCCATCGCTCCCTGCACGGCAGACTTTAAAGAAAAACAAACGTGCACGCATGTACAATAACGTCCGTGTTCACGGTGTGAAATCTCGCCATGCGGCTGCAAAAGGGAGGGTTGTGCAGCGAGAGGTCTGGCTATTGTATAACTGCTGTGTGTGTGTGGGGGGGTGGGGGGGGTCCTTGTTCTGTACCAGCAGTTTATTCTGAAGTTACCCCGGCCTTCCTGACATATGCCTCACATCTGCCGGGTCCAAGAGTCACCGGCTGCTTGTCACAAGTGAAACAAGTGTGTGCGGTCAGAGATTAGGGAAGGAAGGACACAAAAAAACAAAAAAAATTGCGCCGGCGGAGCTCTTGTGGCAGATGTGTTTTTTTTTGCAAACGATGCTGGACAACTTGAGCCATGTGATTGGCCGGTGACGGCCAGTGGGTGTGTCCCCGGCACTGGGGGCGATGGTGGACGCATGGACTAGAGAGGGTGTGCTGGGAACCACAAGGATGGTGGTTCGAATCCAGCCTTGATTAATTAAGTGTGTCCTGGCCGTGTCCTGCTTCCTCTGTCTTCGCTAGAATGAGAAGAATGACAATGCATCGGGGACAGGATGTCTAATAGGAAAGACAGATCTCAGGGGTAGATAGAGGGCCTTGCAGCTGGTCACGCAAAGACCTCGGTTTGAGCAGAAGTCACTCTTTCTCTCTCCGTCTTTCTATCAAACACTCTCTGTGCCAACAGAAAAACGAGGCATTAAAATCCGCAGCTGAGGACTGAGACGTTTCCAGAAAGTCGTTCTCGTGTGAGTTTATTTTAAGCCAACAGGGGCCTCGCTGTTCCGCAAATAACATTGCTTTCTTCGTTCATTCACTTCCCTTCCCCTCTGCAACGTTTCCATTCCTGCACACTTACATTTCCCTCCTGAGAGAGAGAAGGAAATGGGGGGGGGGGGGCCTCGCAATGTGCACGAACGCTCTTTGAAAGCGGCTCTAGCGAGGCGATGTGCTCCTTATAAACTTGGAGCGGGGAGGAATTCAGGGGCGGACTGCCGGGTCCTGGACCCGTCTGCGAGCGGCCTGGTGTTTTCCTGTGTGTGATGCATGCGAGCCCATCAGCCCCTCGCGACTTCAGCGGCCGCATGAAGAGGCCCGTGTGAGTCAGCTCCGGGCCTCCATTCACCTCAATGGCCTGGCTGCTCGATTGGATTGAGCAGTGGGACTCAGAAGGCCCCTGTTCAGCCACAACATGTCTCATCCTTTCAGAAAGAAGGCTGGAAACCGACTGGTTGTCGGTGGGAGAGCCGGACCCCGGCGTTGAACTGTAGCCGGACCAAACACATCGATGCACACTGATAAGTATGGTCACTTTAATAGGTCTAAGTGGGGGCTGGAAATATTGTTTCTGTGAGGTAACTCCTGCTGTAATTACTTTGTCTTCAAATTGAAACCATTCTAGCATTCTTGGCCGGCTATGGCATTGCAAAACAGACTACATTTATCCAATTAGGCACAGAAGACAAAGGCAGAGTGTGTGAAGAACAGCAAACAGAGCCCTTTGCAGCCACGATATATGCGATGAGATGACGCTGAAACAACTGCTTTGCCTGGACCACAAAGCCATCGTTTGGTCCATCTCGGGCTGGGCGGTGAGCTCACGACCACAGTAAGCGACAGAAACAAACACTTGAGGCCACCGTGACATTTAGCATGTCCCTTGTACTTAGCATTGCCCAGAATACCGTTTCTTAAAGAGACAAACAACGGCATGCTGGTCATATCTGCAGGAAATACCATGATCTGAGAATCTGTGTTCACCAGGGTATTCTTCTTCCAAGGGATTTCTCATCTTTTGCCCACTGCACTGAAATCAACAGCTGTCCCGCCCGTCCAAAGCCGTCAGTTAACACAGTATATTGTCTTTGTATTAATCTGTGCAATAACTCGAAATGTAGTTAACGCTTCACGAAATGTTTGGGTTGGACCACTTCTAGGCTACGAGCTGACTCTCCGGTGAATGCTGCAGTTTGTACACGGAGTAAAAAACATTCAAAAAGACGTATTTTTTGGTGAGCTTTAAAGAGGCTGGTAGAGGTTGCTCCCTCATGACACTGCCATCCCTTTCCATTATGTATGCTAAGCTAACTGGTTGCTTCGGCTACATGCTACCTGTGTGTCCTTCCTATTTAGCTCACAGAAAAGGTGTTTTACCCTAAAGTGTCAGGCTATTTATACAATAAATGTAATTTTCTCTTGTGTTTTGACATCCTCAACCTAAAATAATCTTTTTCCCTTTTACACCTTGGGTAAAGCTCACAGAGCTCAAGATCCAGTTGAACAGGCTGAGCTTTAGTTTAGACAGAGAGGAAGCCGATAAGTACTTCCACCACAAACAAAAGCAGTTGAAATCAAAACCTGAAGATTAGTCTTAATCAAATAACAATCCTGCAGAACCAGATACCAGCGCTTTGTTACCGAGCCCCGAGAGGCCCCGGCGCCATGAGAGGTGGATCAGGCAGTCATGATACGACATGCTACGTACACACCAGATCATTTCACACTGCTGCAAACATTGCTATTTGATCCAACTAAACATTCCCACAAGGACTGCCTTGTTTAGCAGTCCGTCGGCCCTGTTAATAATAGTCACCGCCCTCAACGAAGGCAAATTCATTGATTCTTCCCACCGAAAGTCTGGGAGCGGACGGGACTCGCTGCAGCAGTTGCCACGGATGTCAGACGAGCCCACGCTGGGAAAGAAGGACGGATCGCAGCGCTGCGGCGGCCCAAAGCTGCAGTGGTCAAGTTGATCCTGGGACACGGCTTCCCAGGGCCGAGGCCCCGTCCCCGGGGAGCCGAAGCCGTGCGGTTCCGGCTCCGCCGTCGCTCCACATCCTCAGCGCTGCACAGTGAACCTATATGGTTGAAAGTATCACATATCGCATCTGTAAACTAAAGCCAGTGCCAGTAGCGTGAATGGGGGGCATGAAATAGATCGTCATTAAATTTTGCACAGATAACCGAGGTTCCCAGAGGATGAATCCCACATAACTTGATGGATTCTGCAGGGTTACTTTGGGAGGCTCGGCCGCCTCTTCATTTTGGATTATTGCAGAAAACAAGCTTTGTTTGATGATGACGTTTATATTCTAGTTCTAGAGTTTATAGAGTAGCGGAATTGCCAAAAATATTGACTCCACTCCAGGTTTCCCGGGTGCTCATTTTTGCATATGTACCTGCAAAACTAACATTCCCATCAGCCTCAGCTGTGCTTTGTGTTACGTGCTCATCAACAACCATTAGCATGCTAACACAGACAAAGTGAGATCACTAAACGTGCTAAACATCAGCCTGTTAACTTTACCATTGTAAACAGCCGGCATGCTGACATTTCGCTCAAAGCATCATTGTGTAGTTTCAGCCTTGCTTTTAAAACAGGATGCAGTAAGTTTGGCATTTTGTGCAAAACCACCCCTTTTGTAATTTTTGTAAATATTTTCTGGAATCACCTAAACTCTAAAATGTGGTTGCAATATTGCATCCCTATTGCGACAATACGTATGCAATATTGTCCCAATATTGACATCAAAGCGCTTGGTCGAAAACACTTTGATATTTGTTTTTTTCTCTATTATTCGTTGATAACAGGAAGTACGGAGGAATATGTCGTGGTTATAGTCCGGGCCGCGGCTCAAGCCTTTCGTCCGGGGTCCCACAGCCCCTGAGGGAAATGAAAGCACACGGACGCTGCTTTACGGTTTGCAAAACGTGACATAAATACACACTGGGAGAAGCAAGACTTTCAACAGGGACTGCGGAAAAAACGATGACTGCGGCAAATGAGGAATTGCACCAGATTAAATGGTCTCACGGAGCCGGGGAGAGAGAGACACAATGAGGCGTTGGACTCATTCTCCCGACTTTGTAAAAAAAAGCAAACATTCTTGAGGAATGTGTGAAATGTGCAGCGTGGGAGGAGAAGTTTGACACATGTGGCTGGTTGCGAGACATGAAAAGCTGCAAGGACTTCCAAGGTGCGGCTCCTCTCTCGGCCCTTTGCTGTCCCGCCTGTCAAACTGATTTGTGTTCTCAGATGCGAGGGGGGACTGTTGACCTACATGTTTGCTTTCTGGTGAGTTCCCTAAGTTCAGGACGCGTCTGACGCGAGTGCAGCGATGTCTGAGGCATGTCTGCGGCATCCTCCACACAGCCCCACACGGCCAAAATGCACGAACTGAGCATTGCAAATGACACTATATAACAAGTTAGGTGCGATGGAAATGTGCACGGTTGGGGTGGGCGGGGCCTGACTTTGTGGCTAGCGAAACATTAGCAGTCTCTTTGGCCTCGAACCCCGAAACTCAGGTGATTTTACCTCCTTCGAACCACGTCTGTCTAAACACATTCACGTAGAACCAAAAAGACAACAATAACCAAAACGTCCTCATTCCACCGCTGCAGCGCAATGCAGCAAACCTGTGGTTCCCATTGTGAACAACAAAGTCGCTTCAGGACAAACACTGTGGTCGGGCTAAGCATAACTCCAAAAAGTGGTGCTGAGCGGATAAGTTCACTTCGTGGTTCCCGTCTCGTCCAGGTGAAGGGCCGCCGAATTTGAGGCAGGCGGATAAAAAAAAGCTAAAGTGAACCAACATGCAGGTGTGAAGCTTCTGCTGCAGCTGCGACTCTATTCTGGACCAACCGAGGGTGTGGAGGGCTTGGCGACAGCTGGACCGGCCTCCTCCGGAGAGCAGCGGTTGACGGCTGGGGGAACAAGAAACAGACATTTGATGTTTAACTGCACGTGTCTCGACGTGACTCGCGGAGAATATGAAGCTCAATGGAACTGGTCGAGAGAGTGTGCGCACACGAGGGACAAAGTGATAACGCATTCCCTTTTGCTATAATCATTTCCTCCCTCCAGCGCAGTTTCAGCCTCTGCAGCTATCGCGCCAACTGAGACGGGGGAGGAATGTGCTGGGAGAGGTGCACCGGCAGCGGCGTAGAATTAAGGACATGGGAAACTTTCTGCTTAAGTTCTTCCCATTCAACATGAGCTTTCTGTCCAGGGGTGACTTAAATCGCAGTTAAATGCGTAGGATGGCTTGAATGCAGAGATCCAATTTCATGAATGCAACCATGTGACGATGGAAATGAAGATTCGAAATGCCAATATTTGGTTCCCGTCTATATGAATTTGCTCACCATTCATCGTTTATTCATTTCTCTCATCATTTGTTCATCAATATTTCAAATGACCACTACTCATTACTTCATGGCAAAGCGGTTTAAGAAAAAAATATGTTTTATCGAACAAATACGAATAAATTGGAGAAAGGTTACTACCTTTTCAAGCAAACCGGTTCTTAAGCTGTTGATTTAATGTGAGAACAGCCTCCCACTTTCAGGCCACAAGAAAGTAAAACTCTGCAGGACGTCCATTAAACGCACAGTAAGTGTTGCTATTGATGTTGTCATGGTAACAACACCGTGCACAGCTTGCAAACCATTCAAATGCTCACTCGAGAGCAGCTTTTCTGCTCAGTCAGATGTTTTTTGCCCACAGAGTCCGTTCTCACACCTACGAGCTCAGCGTGAACTTCTGTTCAAAACTGACATTTATCCGTCACTGACGTGGGGACGCAACAAAGGGCCACTGACAGGCGGACGGGCACGTGCCAACACGCCGAGCGCTGCACCCTCTTTCGACTCAACAGGAACACGTTTTTTTTCTTCTTTTTTCCCACACAGGCTTCAGACAACCAAACGTGTTCTCACAACTGTTGTTTTAGATGATAACAGAGGGGTGAATGTCCTCCTCTGCTGATCTTATCAGACGACCAGCGCACCTCTTCCTGTCGCTGTTGTTGCTGTTGTACAACCACCACGGTGCAGGAGACGCGGTGACATCACTGAGCGGCCTCTATAAAAGATGAAGACGGCGTTCTGTTAGAACAAAGGGATTTTTTTGCCTACATGACACACATCTCAACCTCCGGGGGGGGGGGGTTTAAAGTTATTTCCAGAGACTTGCACACTGATTTCCACATTGCAAACAACCACTGGCTCACGAGCAGCACGGAGGTGCAACGGCTCGGCCTCACGGTCACGGAACTTTGTGTGGGACGGGGAGGAGGGGGGGGCTCGTTGACGTCGGCTCTCACGAAACCTGTTGCGCCTGTTGCGATTGTCCCTTCCCAGAGAACGGCCGCAGTTATTCAGACCGCTACAGCGGCGGATTGTGCAGCAGATCAAAGAGTGACATTTCTGACATTTGCAGTTTGGATCGGTGCGCCCCCGCCCCCCCTTTTTGGAGGCCTCTTTGCTCTCGGTCCGCACTGGGGGGCCCCACCATGCAGCCGCTCTCGGAAAGAAAAAAAAAACCCCAGTGCATCTGACTCGCATTGGCCTGGCTCCACTTGTGTGTTCTGTTTGGCCCGTGCCGCCGGAGGACGAGAGCGGACCAATTACCAGCTGCCGCTCTGAGCATGATGTCATCCTCCCCCCCCCCCCCCCCCCCCGCCATAACAGGCTGCAGATGAGAGGAGAGGGGTCGGGGGAGGGTGGGGGGGCGCGGGCCTCACCGGCAGCCTTGTTCGCTTAACGAGGAGCAGGAAAGAAAAAATTGGTATCGAATGTCCCTTCAACGTTAACATTTTCCTTCATCCCAACTCGTTATCCATGGAAGGCGGCCCACAGTGCATCGCGGCCGTTAGGAGCCGCAGATGGAGGAGATAAGAGCACCTTGTTTGAATAACGCTGATAAGGGCCCCACGTGAAAAAGCAGCTGCATTGAGGACCTCCTGTGAATTTCACAGAGGTGAGGCGGAAGCGAGGTAGCAGATAGAGAGCCTTCCACGTGTTATCTGCACACACGCCCCAACCAATGTGCTTTACCTTTTCTAACGTAGGGCGACACTCCTCCGTTCTTTGGAAAGGGTTGGCAATCAGCCGAACGTGTCCTCACATATTAAAGGCGGGCGATTACATTAAGTGTGTAGGCGGAATTAGTTTTCTCTCGTGAAAGAAAAAAAAAACACACTCACTGTGACGACTCCGGGAACTACTTAAGTGCCGTCCCATAAGGCCTTGCATTTCCCAGGAAGTCCTGAAGCCACATCAGAGAATCTGAAGCGGGCCTGCGGGCTGAAACGGATCTCCTTTCACTCCCCGACATACCCCGTATCCAACACCCCCAACAACCACACGCCACGTATACAGCTGATAACAGGGGTGTAAACAAATAGCAGCTTTAGCTGTTTACCCGGGATTTAATCTACATGAGAAAGAGGAATGTCAAATAATACCGTTGAGGCAAAAAAGGGTTTAATCGAGAAACCCGGCCGATGTTGTTATGTGTGAAATGTGGCAATTATTGACTGACCCTATTTGCACGGACAACATGCCGTGTTCCTCGCAATCTGTGGAGGAGCCGCGGAGGAGAGCGTTGTTTTAGCTGTGTGTGTATGCAGACGGGTCAGCGTTTGTCTGGGTTCTAGGAAGATGAGAGGGGAGGAAGATGGGAAGTTTTTCAGATGCAATAACTCGCTGCTCATACATCTCAGGTGCGAGGGCGCCGCGAGCTAACACCACCACGCTAACACGTTCCCAATATCGCGTTGACAGTTGGGCAGGCATGATGAGACGGATTTAGTTTGGCAGGTGATCAGATATAAACCAAAGAACTGAAAGCAATTTCAGTTTGAAGCTGATGATGTTTATGGGTCGTCAAAGGGCAATTTATCCCGATCGGGACCATGGACGTCTGAACGAGGACTCAACTTCTCATGGTGTTTCAGTCTGAACCGATCAACCTTTTTATTCTTATAAAAATAATGACCCGTAGTCTTTAATCATTAACACCCAACTGATAGACTGTACGTACAATAGTTTGGCCCTCAAAACTGTCAACAATCAGGCTAAAGTCTCCGAGCCCTTCTCTCTCTCCCCCCGGAGCTGAAGCTGCATTATCAGGAATATCTGTTGGTTATTTGTTGTGGGAAACGGTGAAAGGCTTCGGCATCAAATTCCTCACTAAATCTCCAGAAGCCGAGCTTCAGATAGGACTCAGGGGAGGGTGGGGTAGCAGCGAGGTCAGGCGCTTCACCTCAGCATGAGGCGCTGGAAGAATTTACTTCTTACCTTTTTTTGTCAAATGAAAAAGCTATCGGTGTAATAATTTATGATTAATGAATGATAAGGGAGACTGTTTATTATTAGCTGTGTGTGTGTGTGTGTGGAGGTTTCAGGACCTCTCAAAGGGCCTACTGGGAATTCCAAAAGGCTCCGCAGACGATACCAAACATGAGCTTATTTTCGCTTCAAGGGTGAATTTCTCTCTTCTGACAATCCGGTTTTAGGCGCCGATCGGTCGAACCCATCATGCCAGCGGATTCGCCCGACTGTCTGTGAACGTTATAAAAGACTGGAGTCATGCGTGCAGCGGCCTGTCACTTTCCCTCACGGGGGCCTCCTCTCTGTAAGAAGACCTCCGCCTTGTCAATTGGTCTTTCGCTTTACACCATGGAGACTGCGTGAGCTATTTCCCCGCGTCGCATTCCGCTGCCATCCAACCTCTGTCCCGCCTGGACTTTCCCACAGAACCCTAAACCCCCGTGAATGAGAGTGGGCCTTTGTTTCTGGCATTTTTCATCCTGATCCCAGCAACTTCCCCCGTGGTGGAATGCAACAGGAATGCCAGAGCCAGCTACCTGGTATTAGAGAGTCTTTGTGTGGAAATAGGAGAGGCCGAAGGAGAGCGCAGGTCAAAGAGGCCTGACAACGGATAGCCCGCCCTCTCAAGGTGCTCGGCCACGCACCGCGGAGCGAGTGAGGGTCCCCAAAAGAGAAACGTGCCGAGGTGCAAAGAGGAGAAGAGCCGTCATTTCACAGCCATGTTCAGTTTTCGATCCCCGGTCAGGATCTTCACCTACTGTACAGTGCAAATAATTAACCCGAGCGCCGGTGTAGCAACTGATTGGCATGCATGCATAAGCACAGCTGGAATGTGTTAGCAGGTTGTTAGCTGGAAGAGTGAGGCGGCGTTTTGCCTCAAGGCGCAATTCCATTCATTCTTGTTTAGTGAGAGGTTTTTTAATTTTACGGGACGCCATGTGAAGATGAGGAATCACTGTGAGGCCCATCTGATGACCAGGTTCGGTCCCAACCAGTCACCCCCGCAGGAGTTCGTTTGAGCGATCGTGACGCCGCGGCAGATGTGTGTAGCACCGCGTGGGAAAAAAAAAAAAAAAAGAGCAGCAGCTGGTCACATCCCAAATGTCGTGGATGTGCACACGAACACGGCGGTGTACGTGTCAGAGCCGGTTGAAGCCGTCGCTCCTCCTGAAACCCGATCAGCCGGGCTTCCGAGGGGCCGCGGCTGATCTTCCCCCGGATCCCCGAGTGCGATGATGAGCTGAGATAAGGCGCCAGCTGAAGGGTAACGACAGAACTACGGAGACACGGGTGGGGCGTCAGGTCATATATCCTTGCATGTCATGGTCGCAATTACCGGGGGACGGGGGAGGGGGCCTCCGCTCGCCTCCTGTGAGAACCAAATCCACTTCAAGAAAAAGATAAATAACCTGAAATATAAGTGAGATCAAATATGTACCATCCGCCGCTAAACGGTACTGTCACTTTGAGCCGACCAAAATAAAAGAAGACTCATCCGGCCCAAACCGCATTTCAACCGTCCAGTTCATAAGAGGTGAATGTGACCGAATGCGAATCAAAGCAGATCGCGTGACAGACAACATTCTTAGATGGCTGTAGTTCGGGTCATTTGAAATGTAAAGGATTGAATTTCTATAATGTTTTTCACGTGAGAGGTAATATTTAAGTAGGAGATTTTAAAAGCAGATTACACCATGCTCACCTGGCCTGGACTTTGGACACGGAGAGAGCCAAAGAGAATCATTTCCTATGTAAAACGGCCACGGAAACCAAACGATGGCCGTGTGTGCTCAGCTGGTTTGCCCCCCCTCTCCCCCCCGAGGGGATGCGGAGATATGCAGGTTAGATTAGGTCGCACAGGATAAGAGCAGACGAGGGGCAGTTAGAAAGGGTCTGTGCGTGGACACTACGGGCGGAACGCAGGCCTCTCGTAGGGGAGCACTCCTGCAATAAGGCGACCCAACTTACGCGACGAGCCGCGACTCCCCGTCTCTGCCACCAGCAGAAAAAAAGGGGAACCGTGTAGAGACAGCGCATGAATGAGTCGACTTCCCCTTTTAAGGCCCGTGAAACGACTGTACGATGAACGCGTCGAATTCTGAATGAAAAGCGGCAGCTTCACTTCCCTGCAACGGCAACATGCATTCTCTCTCATTCTGCCGCAGCTCACTGCACGACATGCGGGTTTCACAGCGATGCCTTAAAAACGGCAACACAGAGTTTATTTACCACAAGTGCAAGGTTTTAGATCCAATATAGATGGAGATATACTTCATTACCATGTGCTCTAAAATGGAAAAGCTAGCTGGAAGAGAACATTTTGTGGGTGGATGTTGCATGTATTAAAGATTACCCACATTAAATGACATGAAGCATGGTGATATCGGGTCGGAATAGTTCACGGCTTGCTGTCACTTATTATCTGAGACGGGTGAAATACTCCACACAAGAAAGGGAACAACTTTAGAGTTCTCAAAAGGCCAAATTCCATTTTCTTCCTGATGCATGCGCGGTGTGCTCACCTAGTAACTGGTAAACACACAGCAACAATGAGGAGGAGAGATGAATGAATCTCCTCCAGAGAAAGCAGTTTTTAAGAGTTGCCATCATCGACGGGCCTACGTTCACAACACGTGTCCGCCTCTGGGTTTATCGATCTACGGCGTTCATCGCCATCGCTTGTGGCAAAAAAAAACAATGGAACACCAGGTACCTTCGGCCGGCTCGCTGACCCCCCCGATGAAGATAAAAGAGCTCAACTGCACGGATTATGATCCACCATTAAGTGTCTACGCAGCTGCATCCGAGCGCCAGAGACACGTGCCGGGAAAGAAGCAGAGACCTGGGGGGAGGGGGGGGGGGCGCCCCTGCATTGCTCATGTCTGTGTTGTGGTCAAAGTCTGGGTGGTGCCGGACAGGTGCTCCTCTAACATCTATTCGACACACGGTAATAAAACGTTAATCATTTATCAGAGGCCTTCAAAGAGAATAATCCGTTCTTTGTTGTTTCTTCTGAAGTTTCAGCGGACCTACTTGTTTGGATAGCAGAGATGCACCGCGATAATTTCTGACTCAATGAATACTGTTGCAGTAGATTGAACCACCCCACTGTATGCAAAGTTAGTTAGTAACGTCAAGTTAGCTTGACTAGATAAAGCATTAAAATGCTTCCTGCACAGTAATAACGACAATGCGACAGTTGCAGAAGAAGCATTTAGATAATTGGCTTAATTTAAAGTACAAACATCACAGTGTCAAGATATTGTTATCAGACAAGTCCTGTATTCCTCAAATATTGGGTAAACGTAAAAATAACGTCATTTAAATGGACTTTTAAGTATCAAAGATATAAGTCATGCGCAATGGCCCCTTTCTGAATGTATAAGTCAAATGACTGGAAGTGCTTCTGCAGCGTTTCTCTGCACATGAGACGAGACCTCGGTGGGACTCTGACTCAGACCCGGACGCACGATGGAGGCACCTCGCCGGGACTTTGGTGCGAATGTGGGAGGCAGACACCCCCCCCTCCTCCCCCCTCACGCAGAAAGCTTGGCTCGTGCCTGTAAGGCAGCGAGATGACTCAGCGGCCCCGTGCAGACATGTTCCATTCCGTCAAAGCCCCGCGGCACACAGGCACCATTTCACACGGTCCCCCGACTCCTGGCGAAGCGAACGGGAACTCGAGAGGCTCTGCAGGCGGCTTATTCCAAGCAGCACTGTGGTTTTTTTAACGGTGACATTTAACCTAGTTTTTTTTTTTGCATATACGGGACAGGGTACAGCTTTTGAACACAGGTGGTTGGAGATGTCCTGGTGTTTTCTGCGTTAATAAGAGCGATATGAACAAAGGTGCCCAAACCCAAATCAGTTATACCTTTGTATTAAAGGGCCTTGCCCTTAGGTTAAATTAGGTTTTTATTTTAAAATGACAGAAAAAAAACAAGTTAATGGATGACTCATATTTTACAACGGTGTCAGGAAAATGAACGCCGACGCCAATAGAAGGTATTTCCCCCAAAACACTGAATATCTAAGCTAAGCATATTTTTTTTTAAAACCAACCCCCCCTGGCTGAGTGTGTTCAGTGTGTGTGGTCTGCGGTGGAAAACCCTTCTGTGTGTCGAGTCTCTGTCGCCACCTGCTGCATAAATGTGCTGAAATGCAATCGCAATAACTTCAGCAAAAATAACCCAAACCCTCTAAATAAATAAACATTGTGTACAATACGACGATGATACAGCACAATAGATCATTTTAAGCCGATACATGTCCACATCCCTCTAACTTTCTAATATTGCACCACAACCTCGGGCATCCGCTCAGCCGGAAAGTTCAGGCTGTCTTCCGTTGTCTTCCGGCCCTCTTCTGTACATTAACATGTACGCTGTGTGTCTGTGAAAACAACAGCGTCTTACAGACTAAAAATGTACAACACAGAGTCGTGCAAAAACATTTCAGGGCAAAAACGATGACAAAAACGGCCTCACAGACAAGACAGATGTCCTCTGCTCATCGGTGTTAAAGGGCAAAGACACAACAAGACCTTTAGTCTTTAATCTTCAAGGAGGAACAGACATTCTGTCTAAAGATCTGAAGCTAAAGTGAAGGGATAAAAAGGAGCTTGATGGCAGCTAGAGTCAAGCAGGTACAAGTTTTTTAATTTTAATTTGTAAGAATCGGAAAGGTCTTAAAAGCAACTGGAGGCCGGAAATGGAAGTCACCCCTTTTGGTGTGACTAGATAATGAGAATGTGGTTGTAAAACAAGGGAACCATTAGAGAACCCGTGAGGCATTCCGCGATCCTGTTAAGCCAGAACCACCCAGCATATATCATCTAGCTAACGCGGTTCAGCACGAGTTACCCGCTTGGTCCTCCGTACGCGCTCTGCACGTCTTCCCAAGAGACCTGTGTGTTGGAAACAACAGGCCAAATCAATCACACATTTGCCTACAACTGTGTTACAGCTGTAACAGCTGATTTTGTCGGAGCGGACGGACCTTCTCTACGTGGCTGTCGTCGGCGTAGTACCAGGGCTGGTCGGCCCCGTGACGGACGTAGGCCGTGTAGTGACCGAACATTGCGTATCCAGAGTGCACCACCACTGCGTGCAACGTGTACTTGCAGTCATTCTGGAAAAAATGTAAAAATAAATAAGGATGCTAAAAAAGATACAACGCATAGATATTTCTAGGATATTTCTTTCTACCGACCGGAGCAAAGTCTGACGAGAACGCGTCTGCGGCGGTCTCTGGGAAGTCGAAGGTTTCTGGAAAGGTCACGTGGCAGTCAAGTTTTCGGGTGTAGCCGCCGTGATTCCGGAACCTTTTCAGGTGCACGCACAGGATCCGAGGCAGGGAGAGCAGTCTGGCAGCCTGAGGAAGAACAATAGGATGGTTCACTTCTGGTGTTTCACCCTTTCTAAGGAGCATTTGAAATCAAGGCTCACCTGTTTGGATGCAGTCTTTTTCGCACACTTTTCACAAAAGCAGCAATCGATGCCCTTGAGCTCCTGATGCTCAAAGAAGGAAGTCATGCAGCCTTCCTAGAAAGGTTCTTGTTAGCAATTATTTTCAGCACCACTTTAGGAAACTTAAAAGCAATAGTTTGACACGTTGAGAAACACATTTTACAGACGGAGACCACTATCTCACCTGACACGCTAAGCTAAGCTAAGCTAACGGGCCGCGAGCCACACCTCACGTCCTCGTCTTCTGGTCGAACTTTTGGTAAAAGAGCCGATTGTATGTTGATATATTTAAGCAAGTCAAATCAAACCGCACCAGGGAGTCGTGATCCTCCTTCACGTGCAGAGGCAGGCCGAGCATGTAGGTGTTCAGGGTCTGGACGGAGCTGCACTCCAAACACTCCAGGTGCGTCTGCACGGAGATCTTGTACAGCTCCTGGATTTCGAGCGCCTGGGCAGAGGAAAGATCAAAGGCGAGCACGTCACAAGAAGCTGCTCACTCGTGGCGGAAGCACGCCGACGTCTGCAGGATCAAAGACCCACCAGAGGTTTGTCGTCCATCTGCTGTTGCATGAAGTTCAAGATGGAGAGGAACACCTCGTCGGCGTCGTGCAGCGTGTTGACTGTGGAACATTGCCAGAGGTTTATTTGCGAGGTGAATCACGCCCGGGTTCAAACGATTCCCGGGGGGGCCGGGGGGGTGTCTCTCCTCTTACGTCGCACGCAGTTCCTGTCCAGCGAGAGGAGGAAGTCGCGGTGAGGAGAAGGCCGAGGGCTGTCGCTCCTCATGGCGGCGAGAACCCTCTTCAGCTGGAGGGGGACGTTGCGATCGTCCGCTGTCTCGCCAGCCGCTTCCCACCTTGTGCAATTCAGAAACCCCCATTGATCTTCATTCATTTTGACCCAACTTCTCAAGGTAGCTTTCTATTGCATTATTGTCTATCGTCATTTTCACTGGTTCACCAAACTGACTTGACTTTTTTTTTTTCGATGGATTTCTTCTTTGTCTGTATATATAACCCAAAGTATTACAGCACATTCTTTACCGGGGTTTTCGGTTTAAATATTTTGTTGTTACACAAAACATTACTTCCTCTGGCATGCTGCGCTCGACAAAACCTCCAAAGTGTTAGCAGACGGCACAGCGTTAAGAACTGCACTTGAGAACACCGAAAAACAACTGATCGATGCAATCTATGAGTTCATCGTGATATAGACATAAACCAGTCTCAATGCATTATTTATAAACCCTTCAGCTAAATGGAGAAATGGAGATGTGTGTTTTTTTAACATAAAAACAACACGCGTGGTAATTGGACTAAACTTGGAAACTATTCTGTTAATGTTATCCTCTCCATTTAGTGTAATGAGTAGTAAATTAGCTTGTCCCCTAGTTGTCAGTGCAATGAGTTAATTACTCACGTTCGTAGCCCAGGCTCGGCTTTGTACCTCAGTAAATAGAAGGATACAAAGATGTATTATTTATCTCTGCAAAATGCTTTCGATCCAAAAACCCCTTTTAATCGTACAGCGTCTCTCGCGCTTTGTCGCTCGGTTGATCAAGCTGTCGTTGTTAATATCAACACACGACTTGAACGTATTCTTACTTGTCGAGCAGGTCTCCTATTTCCCAGGTGGCAGAGAAGGTCTGGAGCAGAGTGTTCACGCAGCAGGACAGGTGGTGGTTGGGGAGGCCTCTCATTCCTGTGACGGCCCAATGTAGAGATGTTCATTTTCACACGGATCCAAGGTCAGGATTTAGTTTTCGCACACGTGATGGATTTATTGATGGTGAAGAGAAAAAAACAATTGTGTAACATGCGGTAATATTGTGTGACAGTAACTGCATTGTTACAGGTAAACAGCTGTCCCTACATACATGTACATTTGATATATGTGTTACTTAATTAGTTGATCATTTTCCAAATGATCTCACATATTGTACAGGAGAAAATCTACTGAAGACAATGCGCATTTTTCAGCCGGTGCGAAACTTACCAACGTGGCGGTCTCGCAGAACATAGTAAGAAAAAAGCCGTTTGAGTTCAGACATCCTCGCAGTCACTTGAGACAAACACAACCGTCTCTGGTCGCGCGGAGGATGAATGTTCAGCATCACAGTCTCAGTGTCTCGTCTCAGCTGAACGAATAACCGAAAGTCACATCCAAAGTTTCAGGTTCACTTTCGTTTTAACTGTTTCTGCGCCTGAATCGAAACCTACAAGTGGACATGCGCAGTGCGCACAGCGGAGTCGCGTCAACACGTTAACCGATGGAGGGTTTTTACGTTTTGATTTGACCATTTGATCGATGAAGAAGAAATGCCACGTTTTCTCCATTTTCTGTAAAAAAAACATATATTTATATATATATTGTTTAATATAATAAACGAAGAAAATGAGAAAACTAAGCTCAAATGATGGATAGGGTTATTTTGTTTTTGCTAATCACTCGCGACAGGTAACCCGGAAGTACGAATATTATTAAAAAAAAAAATAACTGTAGGGTGCTATAAATTCACATTAATTAATTAATGATTAATCGAAATCCAGTTTTCAATTATTCAATGGTTTGGGTTTGATTTGGATCATTTAGCATGCTGGACAGGTGGTGTATTTAATCTGAATCAAATCACTGACAAATCATGTTAATTATGAATTAATAATGATGGCCATTTATTTTACTAGAGCAACATATAAAACATCCAAATGATTTGGGATGTTGGAGCTTATCATTTGGGGGTTCAAGAATGGGTCAATGCCTTCAAATATATTTGCTGGTTGCCAACGACGATTCCTTCGTCCTTGATATGGATATTAATACACAAGGAGATACAGAAAGCTTTATTTTATTTCGTCGCAAATGATCCCAACATAATCAGAAAGTCAGCTAAGATTTCACCCGATGTTTGCATTTCATTGGAATTACTTAAAAGAACATGATTGTTTATATACATTTTTCCCTTTGACTGAGGGTAACGACATTAAACCGTTCCGATCGCTTATTTAAAAAAAATAACAAAATCTGTCCGACCGTCCTGGCTGGTTGGAAATGTCAGAGCATATTTCCCTCGTGTCCCCTGTGAGCGGGAGAGGCTCACACAGGGGCCGTGTGGAGAGAGGAGCCGAGGTCAGACCTTCCTTCAGATTTCAACGCGACCCCCCGGGGTGTCCTGGGGGCTGGGAGGGACGTCGGCAGAATCGAGACGGACAATTGATAACCAGTGTGAGATGAGGTCGCGGCAGGAGATGAGATGAGGTAAAACAGAGTTCACCCAGCTTTGCCTGAATTAAATCCTAGCAGTGATGTTCCCTCAGCTGGTCAAAAGGAGAGAACCATCAAAGTAGTCGACATCCACAGTCAGCAATGTGGTCCGTGCAAACAGTAGGCCTGTAAAAGGTTAGTTATGATTGAATAAAAAAGGCCGGAGAAAAAAAATGCCTCTCAACATCTAAAATCAACACAGCCTTGAGATCCGTCACACAGTTCCTGTAATGCTGAATCTTAAGCAGCCTCATCTTCTCCATCTGCCTTTGGCTGTCAATGCATCAATGCGGATGCAGATGAAATTGGTCACCGTTCATCCATCTCCAATGAGTCCGGTTGGTGGTGGGTGCGGAGAAATTTTAACAAGCCGAGCTGACATCCATACGGTGGGCAGTCGACTTGAAAAATGAGGGAGAGAAAAAGCCCCGCGTGATTTTTCTCTCCTGTGAGCTGAAATATTGCACAAATATTTTGTCTGCGTGTGTGTGTGAGAAAGCGTTTATGCAACGACGCAGTCCAAACCTCTCGTTGTGAAGCAGCATCGTATTGGAAAAGCTGAAAATGTGTGTTGTTATTGAAAGTGGCCCCCCTCCGGTCCATGCAGCTGCCCCTACATCACACTGTGCCCCCCAGTCCCCTCCCCTCCCCTCCCCAAAGGCCTCTGTCAAGCTTTACACAAGCTGTACACACAAACACATTCCCACACACACACACACACACACACACACAGTGTGCAACGCCGGATCGTGTCCAGTCTTTAAACTGCAGTAATTACTTGAGGTTTGAAAGAGAGCAGGCTTTGTTCCCTGGCTCGGACTGGGTGAGAGGGGAGGACAACAACCACCCAGGACAACTTAGGGAGAGAGGGGGCCATGTTGTAGAGGGCCAGTTTTTGTCTCTTCCTGCCGCGGCGGCCTCTCGGGCCTTCTCTAACTGCCTCTGTTGGAACAGCGGCAGTTAGACGACTTCGCTGCTCGGAGGGGGGAAAAGCTCCAAATGGGAGAGGGCGCAAAAAGGATTTAAACAAAAAAGTGAATCCGCGGCACCGCAGTGATGGACGGGCCACGAGTGAGGAAAGAGGACGGCGAGGAGGAGAAGACGGGAGACGAGGCGGTGCAGCTGCGGAGGGAGATCGGCCTGCTGCCCGCCGTGTGCTTCATCATCGGCACGGTGGTGGGCAGCGGCATCTTCATCGCGCCCAAGGGGGTGCTGGTGAACAGCGGCAGCGTGGGGCTCTCCCTGCTGGTGTGGCTGCTGTGCGGGGTGCTCTCGCTCTGCGGTAATCTTTTATTACCTGTCAATCTATTGATGGGGATTTCTTTTTTTGGAAGGGCCTAACTTTTTTTTATTTGGGTAGCATCGTGTCAATTTATATTTGCTTTTCACGTCACGTCAAAGTACAACGAATGAATGTCCAAATGAAAGGTTTTGCATGCATACTGGTTGAGTTATTGGAGTGTGGGGGACATGAATGTGCGAGCTCGACGCCATGGCAACCCGTGTTTTCACCAGATTTTGTGCCGTGTGAGCAAGGTGGTACGGCGTCCAACACACAAACAGATGTTTTTTTCTTTCCCCCCCTGCGCTCCACCAGGGGCCCTGTGCTACGCTGAACTCGGCACCACCTTCACAAAATCCGGGGGCCACTACACTTACCTGCTGGAGACGCTGGGCCCGCTGCCCGCCTTCTTACGACTCTGGAGCGAGTGCTTATTCATAAGGTGGGTCTCGGATCAGTTTGGACCCCGTTTTGTCTCGGAACCGACCCGAGGGTTCAATCACAGCAGGTTTTTTTTTTCCGCGTGCAGGCCAGCTGTGACGTCCTACGTGGCCCTGGCGTTCGGCCGCTACGTGGTGGAGCCGTTCTACGAGCCTTGCGTTGCTCCGACGGTGCTCGTCAAGCTGGTCAGCATCCTGGGATTGAGTGAGTTTTTTTTTTTTTTTTACCCACGATGCCTTTCGCAGGATTCAGAACCCCCGCCCCTTCACCCGTTGTTTGTCTTTGCAGCATTTGTGGTGGCAATCAACTGCTGGAGTGTGACCGTGGCCTCCCGCACCCAGATCACCTTGACTTTCGTGAAGATGTTCGCTCTGGTCCTCATCATCGTCCCCGGAGTCATCGCGCTGGCCAAAGGTGGGCGGGACGCCATCGTGTTATGGTGAAGGACACGGGTGTTTTTCAGCCAGTGATGTTTCTCTCGTCGCGTCGTGTTCTCCCCAGGGAGGACAGAGAGCTTCCAGAATGGCTTTGAGGTTGACTCGTTGACTTTGCATAGGTTGCCTCTGGCCTTCTACAATGGTCTGTATGCCTACGGCGGATGGTAAGCGACCGTTGGCGTGTGTGCGTGGGCCCTTTTTCCCTGTCTCCATGGCAGTTGTATTAAAAACGCCAGTGTCTCCTCTCCCCCTCTAGGTTTTATCTGAACTATATCACAGAAGAGGTCATAAACCCAAATAGGTATTGCACATCCGCTCTCCGCTCAAATCCATTCCCACTGAGAGCCTTTCTGCTTTGAAAAAACACCATCACGTCTCTACAGGAACATCCCGCTGGCGATAATCTTCTCCATTGTGACGGTGACCGTCTTTTATGTCCTCGTTAACGTGGCCTACTTCACCATGATGACCCCCGCTGAGCTGCTGCAGTCTGACGCCGTGGCCGTGGTCAGTGCTGCGCTGCGGGAAGGCCGGCGCATTTAAAAAGGAAAAACCAGGTGTGGCTCTGAACCCCCGTCTCCCTCCGTCTCTGCAGACCTTTGCCAACCGGGCCCTGCAGGGAATGGCCTCCGTGATCCCCTTTCTGGTGGCGGTGTCCTGCCTCGGAGCGCTCAACGGCGGCATCTTCGGGTCCCCCAGGTGACCTGGTTGTTGTGTTTTCTTATACTTGATCGCGGGCTTTGAATCGCTTTGAACTGTTTGCGTTGCAGGATGCTGTTCGTGGGAGCCAGGGAGGGCCACTGGCCCTCGATCTTTTCCATGATCCACATCCGCAGACGCACACCTTTGCCGGCTGTGCTGTTCCTGGTAAAAAAAAAATAATTTAAAAACACTTTAGCACATTAATCACTTAAAAAAAGACTGAGAATCAAGTCAGAAGTTGGGGCATTTTTTTTAACTCAGTTCTACAATCTGACCTCTTTTTGCAACCACAGGATTTGCCCCCTTGTGGTCTTTAGAGGGAATACACTAAATCATGTAAAAAGAAATAATGTCCCCCTCAAAGATGTAAAGTGTTTGTTTTTGAAAAAGCATTTAATTATGAAATTGAAGTATAACCTTCTGTAATGCAATATTTGTGTGGGTGTGTTATCTTGATTTGGTTGCTAATCGCTGCGTTGTCTGTCTCCAGTACCCGCTGATGGTGCTGATGTTGACCACTGGAGAGATCTACCAGCTCATCAACTTTGTCTCCTTCTCCCGCTGGTCCTTCATCGCCTTGGCAACCTTGGGGCTGATGGTCCACCGGCATCGCTTCCCCGACCACCTGCGACCTTTCAGGGTCAGTGTGTCAAACCGCATCGCGCCGCCCGCCGTCATCTCCGCGGTCTCCTCCTTTTATTCGCTCTTTTTCCGATGACTCAAAAAAGGTGCCGATGGCCGTCGCGGGTACCTTCACCGCCGTCTGCTTCTTCATCGTGGCTCTGTCTCTGTACTCGGACCCCTGGAACACCGGGATCAGCTGCGCGCTCACGCTGACCGGGATCCCCGTCTACTACGTGACCGTGCACCGCTATCGCTTACCGCGCAGGCTGAGACGCATCTTTGGTGAGTCGCATGCCCCCCCCGACATTTCATCCCGAAGAATGCAAAGAGCGAAGCGCTTTCTCAGCTCTGATCTCTCTGATGCTCCTAGACTATTTCAGCAAGCAGCTGCAGATCCTCCTGGAAGTGGCTCAACAGGAGGTCAAGACATTCTGAACATCTGCTGCACTGGATTCAACCGTGAATAAAAAAGTTCTAATTCCTTTAATGGGGTTTAAATATGTGATTAAATTACTGTTGCAATAATAGGTTTTCTTTCTTTCTAGCTAGAACGTTTTTGTATAGGACTTATCTTGTAGAATTTCACTGATTGTTCCCCAATTCTCTATGAACATCTAAATCACTGCTAAAGTCTTATTTGTACAACATTTAAGACCAATAAAGTAACTCTTAAATCAAAAAGGCGAGCTCACGGTTTTTGTTTTCTAGCTTTATTACAGCTTAAATAAAAAGAGACAACCTTCCTGTGTTAGTTTAAACCCTCACTGTACTCCAGTTTCTGTTGTTCAAAGTTTGCTGTTTGAAATGGGAGAAAAATCTCAGAGGCACCGATACCAGCCGGTCATCCACCGAAGCCCAGGAGGAGGAAGTAGGGACCCGCTTTGTCAGAAACATTTCCCTCTTGAAAGCCATTCAGCGCAAACGGTGAAGAGATCAACACAATGCAAAACCTCTCCCATACAAAACAAACTGGAAGGAGTAATTGAAGCCCTACATTATTTTGTGGCATTTCAAAAACAGGGACACCTTCAATTCCACTGCTGCCAAAAGATATTAAAAAAAAGCTTCTCCCCCAACTTCTATTTGTGCTTACAGAAAAATATATTTGGAGCTTTACTGAAAACCCAACAACTCCACTACATACCCATTGAATTCTCAAGTTTTTGCCACCAAAGTTACCTTCTATTATGGTGTCGCCATGAGGAGCTAAACGTCCTCTTCAAAGAGGTGGAAGCAGCTCTATGAGTGATGCACAGACACTCTCATTGCTGTTAGTGCTATTTGTACTCTGCCATTGTTTATTGCCAAAAATCTCACAAGTTAAAAGTGAATCCCAGGAGGCCGCATCACTGAACCAGTGAGGCATGGAAGCCCATCGATGGCAATATATTGTCTTTTCATTCACCAATGCAAAAGCTAAATTATATATTAAAATGTGCAAATTGACATACAAAAAAGGTGTACAAACACACACAAATTTCTCCTTCAAGAGCAGACAGATATGACAGGTAGCATCAAGGATGAAAGGAAACAGCCTCGTGAATAGAAATAGGAGAACAAAGACATGTTGTGACGGCACGGAGGAAAAAGCCAGAGGTGAAGAACATCTGGCCTGAGGGACGACGAGTAAGCAGCTTGCAAATGACCCGGAAAGTAAAAATCAAGACTGTCCCCGTCATAATTCCCTCCTATAGTGTTTCAGAAAACAAGAGCGATTCAAACGGCTACTTGAACGGAGGGATGAACTCGGACCAGCTGATATTGGCCATCCCCAGGTCCTCGTCGTCCAGGCCGCTGAAGCTGATGTCCACCAGTATCTTGCTCAGGCTGTCGTTCATCGTGTCCAGGATGAGGCCCTCTGTGATGGAGCGGTTGGCCGGCGTCGTCGCCGCCGCCTGCAGCAGCTCCCGGGAGCAGCCGCCACGCGGGCCTCCGGCGGGGGAGTCCGGCGGCCCCGTCCCTCGGGCGGCGGAGGTGAGCAGCTCCCGGGGGGAGCTGAACAGCTGCCAGTCCTTAAAGGGAGTGCTGTTGAAGCTGAAGGTGGTGTAGTCATGCAGCGGGGTGATGGCGGGGCCCCCGGGGGTGCGGATGGGGCTGAAGTCCAGGACGCTCTGGCTCCCTTTGCCCACGGGGGTCACTTTCCACGGCTCGGGGGGCGCTTGAGAGGGGGGCTTGCTGGGCGTGGAGGAGCTCAGGTGGCCGCCGCTTTTTATGGGCGTCTTGAAGGAGAAGCCCCGGTCGGGGCTGTGCGGCTTCTCCCGGGGCTCGTCGGGCTCCGCGTCCCGCGTCTCCTGGAAGGTCGACGCGTCCGAGACGACGCCGGAGTCGAAGAACGTGTTGTCGGGGCAGAGGAGGACGGGCTCCTCGTGGAGCGAGTGGACCAGGCGCTGCTTGCGTCGCGAGCTGCCGCCGTGTCTCTTCGGAGGCGCCGTGGGAGTCCGGCGATGGATCGGCACGCATTCCGGCTCCTCCTTCAGCGGGAGGTCTTCGTCCCTCCGGGGACGCGCCGCCGCGGCCGGAACGTCGCCTTGCGTCAGCTGTCGGCCGCACGACAAACAAGCACCTTTAAAAGCTCTGCTGGTGACACAAACGTAGAGTCGGCGGGTTTCAAACGCCTTTACCTTAGGAGCGATGCGCACTCTCTTGACTCCTCGCGAGGTGTTCTGCTTCTGCTGCCAGGAGGAGGAGGGGGGGGGGACCTGGGCCAGCGGGGTCGGCAGGAAGACCGAGGAGGTGAGGGGCAGCTGGATGGGGACCAAGTAGGAGTTGGTTCGAGGGAGAAGAGGTTTCATCTTTCTCTCTGCGTGGACAAAAAGGAAGACAACAACTCAGAGCAGAGCGTCTTAACGGCCCCTTGTATTTTAAAATAAAAAAATAATTGGTTCTGAAACTACTGCCATCAGGAGGAATTTCCCCCCGCCCCCCGACCCCTCTGATTTAAGTCCATCAATGTCCTCCCATCTTCGTTAACTCACCGGAGCTGGCCGGTATTTTCCTTGCGTCGGTAAGCATCCGCTTCTGTCTCTGTGAAAAACCAAACAACATCAAATCAGATTAGACCGTAGATGTCGATGCTGCGCTCGCTCTTTCCCGACCACGCTGAAGTGACAACCTGGGTTTGCAGCGTTTTAGGATTCGCCAGGACAGAACAGACAAAAGTCAAAGTTGGACCTCTTCTGACTGTCCCTGGATACATTTCTGAGTGCAAGCGCGTCCTCGTCGGACCTAAAGCGGCGCGGCCTCCCTGCTGCTCACATCATCTCCTCCTGCAATAGAAAGAAGCCCCTGGACCTCCAGCTAAGCTGCACTCTTTGGCTCAAAGGAAGGGCGTCTGATTGTCTGTCTGTCTGTCTGTCCCTGCGTTCTTCAGCCTGACTGATGAAGACTGTTCCTAGGGGACTGAGAGAGGAAAGCCATCTTACTTGGTAGGGAAATAAAAGTTGTGGCACCGGAACAGGAGCTGTCATTGGGTCACAGCCGGGCTGCACAGAGAGAGAGAGAGAGAGAGAGAGATGTGCAATAAAAAGGGAAGAAAACCATTACGATCGGAAACCAAAAGAAATGATTTGAGACTCAAACATTCGAAATGAGGAACAATAAAACAAGAAACTTCTTCCCCTGTTTAAGAAGTGGAAGAATGGGGGCCGGTGAGGAGGTCCGTTTTGCTCACCTTGTACACCTGATCGAGAGTGAGGCATCGGTTGGCCTCAGGTCGGATCGTCCAGTAAGAAATTTTACCATCTGGTGACGTCTCACGAATGAACATGTCGTGTAGAGAAAGATTATGGCGGATAGAATTCTGCAATCACAAAAAAAAAAAAAAAAAAAGAAATTCATAGCACCAACTTAAACAGCAACAAGTATTTCGCTAGATGACCTTTATTTATCGTTTCAGCAAGACTCAGTTGTAAAGTACCTTCCATCCCGGTTTGGCCCCCTCTCTGAAGTAAGGAAAGTGTTCCTCGATCCACGTGTAGATCTCCTTCAGCGTCATCCTCCTGCTCTTCCGACTGTTGATGGCGAACTGGATCATGGCCATGTAGGAGTACGGTGGCCGATCCGGCGCCTGTTGCTGAACGGCCTCTGCATCGACTTGTGCACTTTCCGCCTGTAACAAAGACAACACGCCATTCTTTTAACGAACAACCGCATTTACCGCGACCTCTTTATTCACGCCAACTGCCACGTTACACAGCGGTCTAGTGAGAGGAGGTCAGCGTGTCCGCTGTGTTTCCAACTTCAGCAGTTAAATTCACAACGAGGTGACAAAGAGGAGCAGCTGACCTGAAGATTTGCGTTCAGGTTCTCCTTGTAGGTCACCTGCTTTACGGCGTCGTGCTCGAAGGTGTTCATTTTGCCCAGCCATTGAATGTTGGTGAGGCTGTCATCCAAGGGGCCACAGTCCAGTTCCTTATTCACTATTAAAGAAAAGTGCCATTATTGTTTCAGCAAAAGGAAGGACCACAGATAACTAACCCAGCGAGTGCTATAAAGAGGCAATAAATTAAAAACTCCATACATGCTCTGATTCCAGTGAGAGACAGGGAGGTGGGCAGTGATTCTTCTTTCACCGGTTCGCCGATGGCAGAGTGATCACGGCCCCCGGCCGCAGCGGCGGCCTGACACGCGGATCCGTCGTCGGAGCGGTCGCTCCCGCCCAAGAGGATGAACTTGTACGGCCCCTGGACGCCGCACTCTTTGCCGTTGGCAGTGAGGGCCCCGATGACACTTTGAAGGTCCGCCGCCTTGGGGATGACTACCACCTGCGTGTCCGACATGGAGGGGTGATCCATAATGCGGATGCCTTCGGGGAAGCCCGGACCGGCTGCCGACCTCGGAGGTCCGGAGGCTTCGCCCTGCGGTTCGGCCGTCGGCGGGTCATTTTGCTGAAAGGGCAACTTTCTTCTTCTGAGGATCAGGGGTCTCCTCGGGCTCTGTCTCATGGTCGTCAATTAATTGGAAGTGCTTCTTGGTGTTCACTGGTATTCTGCACAACAACAACAAAAAATACAAAAGCTTTTTATCTCGGCCCTGAATGCACCACAGATCTCACTAGTTCCACCAGGGATCAACGTTTCAGAAGGTATGAACACAAGGTCGAGCTACTAGCTAGCAAAATAAACAGTTAAGAAGAAGAAAAAAATTCAAACCGTTTTCTCTGTGCGTTGGTTGCGGTTGTGATTGACACGGTGTCAATGACGCGCGGTACGTTAATAACAGACCTCACAAATCAAAGTACCACGTCGCCCCCCGTTGCCGCAACGAAAAGTTATTTAACCTGTGCGATAGTTGAAAGTTTTGCGGGTTTTTGTTGCCGTCAGATCAGTTGGTCACGTTTCCTGGCAACTTGTGCCTTCTAGAACAACAGTCGTTGGAGGTCTGCAGGTGACGTTTGCCGCTCGGTGCGGATCCACGGCGGACGCGCTCGGATGCAAGTCAACAATAATTACTCTTCCGCTGTATTTGGCGAACACAACGTGTTTAATCTAAAAACACATTACAAGTTACCGGATCGATTCACACCGCTTTCTTTAGTCAGCTAATGTTAGCAAGCTAACGTTATGCGGGCCGCCAACAATGGAGTCATATTTATATGAATCAATGCTGCTTTGTTTTTCGGGTTGCCCAGCCAAATACATCATTGTACTTGATATAACGTTTCTAGTGATTTAAATGCAGGTGTCTATTCGGATAAAAAAAGGTATTGAATACAATACGTTACATAACAAACTGTTTAAACAGAGTTCAATCATGACAGCCATTTGACTGACACGAATGTCATACCCAAGGGGCCCAAATGAGGATTAAGGATGAAACGTCTGGTTTGCATTAAAACCTGAAGAAAATGTTTATCGACCGGCACACACGCCGATCGTACCTTACACACACGCAGCTTTCACTCGGCTAAGATTGGCTATCAGCCATCTGTTTGGAAAGCTAAGCTAAGTTGGCTATGTGGCTAAACATGCCGTAGGTTAACAGCTAAATGCTAGCTTGCTATACGCCATTGTAACAAATAGCAAAGCTAGACAAAGCCATACCTTCATATTATTGCGATGTTTCGGGTAGTTCCACTCGGCTGCACTGCGGCTGGTAGTTGAAACACTCGCTTCATATTATATATTAAATCGCAGGCCATAAGATATCTATGATGTTCTTTCATTTCCTATTATTTACATGCTGTCTGTTCGCCTCAGCGACGTTTTTGAATTTTGGCGCTGTGGGTGCCACCCCCATTATCTTGATCACATGGTATATAATTGCACCAATAGCGAATAGACAAGACTTCGCCGGGACCAATCAGAGACGGCGATGGTGGAAACCGGGAAATGATAAGTAACAAGAAGACGGAAAACAAAAGAAGTTCATGTTAAACAACTATAGTGGAATAACTAAAGTTATAAACACGTATCTTTTGTTGCAATACTGGTTATGTCTCGCTTAAAGAATCGCATCCAGGTGAGTACAATGGCGGGTTAGTAGTGTAACGAGTGGAAACGTTAAAGGATGTTAACTTAACGTCAAAGGTGACTGTTGACATTTGACTCGTTTACAGTTCGCTTGACATGGCAGCAGTGAGACGTCTATAAAGTGATGGTTTTTATTCACCCAGGTTTTCAGGGATGATTCATATTAATGCCCCGTAAAGCCTTAAAGAAAGACAAGCCTCCCCTGCTGTTCGTGGAGCAGCCTGTGCGTGGAGCCAGACTCCAGAATGTGCCTGAAGTTCGAGCAGCACTCAACCCTAAAGAGTTTTTCTCAGAGACACAGGCCGAGAACAGCTCAACTCTAACTTCTTGGGTAGGTTGTTTATTTGATCTATTTTAAAATTACGCTTGCAATGCATGTCACACATTTTTATTGAGATGTTCCTTTACTGCACTCTTTCAGGTAAGACCACAATTTGACAGTTCCATTGCAGCAGCACTGCCGACAAGGCGAGGGAGGAGAAAATGCCTCTCGACCACAAGCGTCCTTGACGGTTGCAGTTCGCTGTCCTCGAAGAAGAGCGTGTGCAAATTCCCCTCATTATCGTTTCAGACCAGGTCAAGGGACCAGGCTCCTCAACCAAAATGTGCACGCGAAAAGAAATCTGCAGGGTCCACCGTTGCGCCTGATCAACCGCGGGGATCGCGCCGAACCAAGAGCACGGTTTCTAGCGCACAACACTCCGACGCGCAGACGAAACCGCCAACCTCAATCAAAATAAGCAATGCAGAGAGACTTGCCGACGGTGCCGCATCCTGCAGCAGACGTCTGGACCAGCCTGAAACTCCATCTATTCAAGTGGCGGAGAAATGCAGAACTCCGGCAGACGGCGTGACCACGCCTGCCTCAAATGAGTCCAGCGACGCCGAGGTCAGCGGTGTCAGTCCGCCGCCTGATGTGGACACCCCGAAAGTAATCAAAGGAGGGAGTAGCTGTCACCCTTTGCATTCTCTACTATTGTTAGAGGCTCAACCGTGTACGCCACCATGTGACCTGCAGCCAGAAATTTTAGTAGGCGGACACACCAGAGCGGGATTATGGGGTAAAGGTAACATGGAGGAGGAGGAGGGGTTTGATGATCTCATTAAAAGAGCGGGGCTATCTCTCTGATTACAGATGCCTTAATTAACGGCTGATGAGATTGCGTAAGACGATTAGGGGAATGTCAACTGAGAAAGTCACATATCATTCAACAAACCACTTTATATTTTAAAGTCATGTTTCTATTTCAGTTCATTCACTGTTTACTTTAAATGTCATTATGATAAGGTCATTGAACATATGAACTTACCCATCCATTGTTTACAAGCCTTGTTTTTATCATTGTATTAATCAAAACCAGACAATGGACATATTAAAATGACATTCATTACAATATTATTAAAATATTGGATATTTCCATGAGTGAGAAATAATAGATTATTTCCAATTATATTGTATTTTCGGAAATAGGATTCAATCCACTTGGTTTAAATTCTGTATAATACTGATCTTGTATAATAATACCTTTTGTTTGTTATTCTTACATTTCCTAGATGTGAATGGAAGTAGCGTGGGAAAAGGTCATCTTAATATGGATATATTGAGCAGACACTATCATTTTGGGAAATCTTGAGTCAGTGGTGTAATAAAACAAATCAGGCTGCTAAATGAAAGTCTGATCGCTGCTGTTTGTGATTGTGAGCAATACTGTATAACTTAACCCATTTTTTCTCTTTTTAAATGTTACTTGTAAAGTACATGGAATAAATGTATGTTTTCAAAGGGCAAACTAAATACTGTACATGGTTTATTGAGACTACAAAGAGTAATAGGATGATTGGAAAACTAGGAGGAGCTAATTTCTCTCTGACATGTGATTACGTAACCTGGGTTCCCACAATAACCCCGTCAATGCCATGGAGTCTTTAGCTCCATCATAACCCAGTACCTCAAGTGGGAGTTCAACATCTGCTCCATCCCAGAGAAGAGTCGGGAACGGATGTACTTCCTGTGGCAGGTGAAGAAATTCAAGCTGTCAAAGGCAATGACAATCCACTTCTGCTCCGCCATCATCATCTCGTATGCTGCAGCCAAAATTAAGGGCAGGCTGCAGCGTTTCCTGCCATCACTAGAAGACTTGTGAAGACCCTGAAGCGAGCAAGGAGGACTGTCCCCTCTCGACACGCCTGGTGACTGTTCTCCCCAATCCTGCACTCCAAGGAACATTTTTGCAGATCATCTCTGCTATTCATTTAATTAAATATCTAACACACTGGACTCTTTATTTTATATTTTAACACGATTCTTGTTTTTTGCACTTGTGTACACATAGCCCTTATCTATTTATATATTTTTTTGTACCATCCCAACCAGAAGAAATCCTTTTACGTGTAACATTCGTGACAATAAAGGGTTCTGAAATGTTGCTGTGTTCATGGAGTTTCTTGAGCTTACTTTTCATGTTCAAAGCTCGACCAAATCCATTTAACTTGTCAAGGTAAAATGAAATAAATAAATAAAAAGTCCTCAGGCCAATGAGGACAACTCTCCAGCCTCCCTCAAGATGTCCGCCAATCACCAGCAAGGTAGGTATCGGCCGACCAATTGGAACGCCCGTTCTTCGTGTGCTCGGTAACTAAGGAGCGAGTAACAGAGTTCTCCTCAACCGCGTCCGTAGAACAGTATCCAGCTGCAAGAGGATCTCCCTTAGCAACCGTGGATAAACATGAGTTACTACAGCATAAGGTAAAATAACAGATAGAATGGTTGGTACGTTGTGTTAGCCTTTTGTTCTGGTTGGCCAAAAAAAAAAGCTGACCGGTTTCTCTGCCGTTTTTCTTTTAGCCGTAAAAAACTTCACCGTCGCCCGCAACTTTTTTTTTTTTTACAAAAGGCACCATTGCAGGCAGCGGAGGCTGGACCGAGGCAGCTAACGTTAGCTTCTAACGGCTACGGGCTGGCTTTAACGTCTAAAAAAAAGTGGCGGATAAACACAGCTGACACATTTTTTCTTCTTAAATTTGACTAATTTAATGTCGAGCTAAGGCGAGCGAGCTAACGGTCAAAGCGTTTTACGGCCCAACATCGACGTGTCTGCCCGTCGGTACGAGTCGACCGCATTTGGGAAGCAATGGACTAAGTCACCGTAGACTAGCGCTAACTTGGACGCGTGAGGCATCCTCCTCGGTTTAATTACTCCCAAATGACGTGCATATCTCGGAGGGCTACCTTGAATTAACTTGAATTCCCTTGAAGCGAGAGGCATGGGGAAAACAAAAAGTTTGCCTGTCATGTTGCTGCATGCCTCTCGTTTATCCCGTCTCGTCAAAGAGTTCCTGTTACGTAACGTTCGTCATCTCAAGTTATTGCCTTTAACTCGGGTTTTATTCTACCGTCCTAAAACAAAAGCTTGATGGCAATTGTGTGACCTAAACACATAATTCACCTGTAAGAGTGCTGCCTACACTTTCCATCTGATGTCCCCTAATGTCCCCTGTGTGTGTGTGTGTGTGTGTGTGTGTGTGTGGCTTCAAGCACTAGAGCAGATGTACCCCCCGCCAATAACCAGTCAGGTTATTTGATGTGGTTGTTTTTTTTGCCATTCAAGGAAATCTAATCTTTCTAATTTTATTGCATATTACATGGTGACAAGTTTCTGAATTGCTTACTACACTGCACACCAGTTCAGTATGTAGATATATTTTTGTTAAACTGCAAATATTCATTACCAAAGGGATGCCGATCCGTGTCGGTGGATTAAGAAAATTAATAGCTAGCTAGCAACCTGTTTGTGTCTTTCACCTCGATGTCTTTAACAAACACCTGGATTTACAAAGCCAACAACCTTTAGCTTTGTAACTGTCAGTAAAGGCATTTAAGACCCAGCAATGGAGTCTCTCCTCATGAGGACACACGCTGGGATGCACTCATAGGCTCAGCGAACCCAGGACGTGTGTGTTTTAAACTTCACACATGGCTGACTCTGCGTCTGCAATGATCAGCCTTCGTTGACCGTTGAATAAATGGCCTTTTCCCCTGGTCCCTGCTTGCAAATGTATTGATTACCATTATTGTTAGTGCTACTGCTAGTTGGCATGTGTCAGCGAAGCAGTTAAAAATACAGAAGCCCCGCACAGAGCTGGCACATGTAGAGTGGCAGTGGTAATAATGAACGGAACGGTTGCATGAGTGTAAAGGGAGCTGCAGATAAAGTTATCTGTTCACCTGCTGTATTTCAATGGCCACTGAATACCTGCTGTGTCCGAGCCGTTTGCTAAACTGTAATGACAGAAAGCAATTTCCCAGGTTATTGTTAACGACTGAAGCTCGGTCTGCCATGCTTCTGTCTTATACTTTTCAGTGTCCATTGTCCCACCGTCCTACTGTCCAATATTATGCACCAACCGCCATGTCAAATTCCTTGTATGTTTAACATATTTTGGTAATAAATGTTCTTGATTCTTGTAACTAGTGGGTTGTTTCCCCTTGCGATGCATCTGGGTGGAATTGTTGCGCAACAGTTACGTATTGTATTACTGAGTTCCACCAAAATAACCGTCACAAAGGCATCCATTATCACTGTCAAGAACACGCTTTTAGAGTGGGTGTAATGTCTTAACAGACAGCGGGCTGCAACCCTCAGAGATCTCCATTTTTAATAAACTCACTTTGTCCTGGTTTAATGCTGCAGCACAGCACTGTTTCTGACAAGTCTGTGTTTGTGTGTCTGTGATGTTACGCGGCATCTTCAACCTGATCGCTGAATGATATTTTCTTCTGTCCCAAACAGAGTGTGGAGGAGAGTGTTTCCATTCGATTCCTTTTGGGAAATGGTATCATTGTCAACTCTTGCAGCTTTTTTTCCATCGTTTGTTTTGAGCTCAATAATTACTCCCTGTGGGGACTGAATCCCCCGCTTATCAACACTTGACTTTTATGCCATTTCGCCGCCGTCTCTCAGGACAAACGTACACAAACACATTCTTCATATTCGCCGCGCGTTCTTCCTCCCGCTCTTGCAAATAGGCTAAAAAAAAATGAATGGGAAGGGGGGTGGGGGGCTCTAGTTTCCTAGCAACTGGATTAAGGTCCCCACATCGTGTCTGTTTTTAGAAAGAGTGAAACCTATGGATCACCCAAACGGAGTAAGCTTTTTCAAACACCATATGCTTTTGGTATCAACATGCTAAACACCGACCGACTGTTGAACATGGAGTGATACAGTAATGTTGACGGTTATTACGTTTGAAAAGAAATTTAGATCTGAGTTAATTGCCACTATTGTGGGATGCCAGACAGATTGTTCATTTTTGATATTTGATCAGTGGCGCCTCATTAGTCAGAGGATGTGAGCTGTGACTGGGGAGTCTTTCAGAAAGTTACTGGGGACTAGTCTGGCGTTTAAGCCGTCAAGCACTCAATGTGAATTCTGTTTTGGGAAATATATCCAGCCACTTGGAAGGAGGAGTGGGGGGAGGAGGAGGGGAGATAACGGCCAGCTGTGACATAAGCGATCACGCTTACGTCCCCTTTGCTGAAATTCATGAAAAAGTCAGACTCTGTGTCACTAGTATTTAGGCCTGTCACTTTTCTGTTGCCCTAGGTGTGAAGCCATGGCAACGGCTCAAAGCCTCCCGACCTCAGCGCTGCTGGCTGTCACTCCCCTGGGTGGGACATAGCTACTCTTTGTCAGTGATCTCGGCGCCTTACTTACTGTTAGGTAGGACCGCACGCACAGTGACTCTGAGCCGCAGAGCGAGAGAGCATCGCCGGTATAGGAGAGCCCCCCGGGTGAGCATCCATGGACGCTTTAAAGAACGGGGGATCTCAGCCCGTCTACAGCCGCTGGTCGTACAGGTAGCTGCTCACAAACACACACGCACACGCTGTGCTCTTTGTACCACAGAGGAGGTTGTTTTGAAATAGCCTTGAGATAGTTCCCCTCAACCGGCACACACACACATGGACCAACACATCTTTCCTTCTGTCCTCCAAATTGTATTGACTTTGCGGGATTGAGAATCGCACAGCGGCCTGTGCCAGAGATCAGGGCCAGAGATCAGCGCCACTGTACTGTCCTCTCTGAATGGCCGTCCTGCAGCCCGTCGCTCCTGTTTCTGCCACCAGGTCGTTACTTATTCAGGCCGCGGCTGTGCTGTAACTAGAGTTGGAGATTTTCGTGTCGGAGGGGTTTTCTTTCTTCTTTTTTTTGGCGCGCTGTTGGCTTCTTGATTGAAATACTGATGACTGACTTCATGAATGTGACGGCAGTGCGTCCTTTTGTTAGTGATCCAGAGTTAATGGTTCAGCTACACTTTGTTCGCTGAGGGTATTTGGGGAGAAGATTAGTATTGCATTGTGGATTATACCTGTGTTAAAGTGGTAACCTATTTATATATGGATGTGTTAAGGTATTATATATTGACAAAGGAAGTAACATGATGTTATTTGAGCCTTTCGCTCACTCCATGGCATTACTGATATCTGCAGTAATACAAACTGGCCAAATTCCCAGAAAAATATTGTAGTTGCTGAGATTTTTTTGCCCTCCATTTTATACACACAAAAAAGAAACCATGTACACAGTTCGGTAAATGTGGAGCTCATGAATCAGCAAAATGATCCCGGACTTCTGAACTCCAAGCACAATTTAAAAAGAATTCCAATTGAAACCATAAATGAACCAGCATCAAAAGAACTCGTGGTTGAAGTTAAAACATGGATAGCAAGATGGCCTGGCTGGGAAAAACTCCAACCACGTGAGCTCCAACGTTCGATGCTTCGATGCTTCTTCAGTCGGCCCTTCGCGTCCTCTCGCCTCCCTGCCCTTGTTCAAGCTGCTGTGTTCTTGGTGCAAATGCCGCATTCATACCCTGTGTTGACGTGGTTCCGTTTCAGATCAGTTTTAGTTCAGCCGCGTAGAACTCCACGGTGTATTCAGCATTTTAATCTCATCCGTCCGCCTTTTACTCCTCTCTGAGATGGAAGCTGAGTTTCACTACGTCACGCTCGTTCAACTATCAAATTCCTTTAGGAGTGACAAAGGCTTCCAATTAAAGGGAACAACAGCTAAAATGGCCTGTGCTCGCACAATATCATCCTCTGTGTTGATGCGATGCCATTATAATTATTCTTTTATGGCTTTGATATTGTCAACTTGTCCTCTTTTGCACCCTGAATCCACAGCGGTGTGTTAGAGAGTTATTACCATCCGATTATTTAAAGCGTTATGATGCCATTTTTCACAAGTGAATCAGATTCCCCACTTGCTCCACAAATACCTCTGACCAAATGTTGTTGGAGTATGTATTTGCATTGTAATGTGTTGCGCAGCAGTAATGAGACGCCCTCTCAGACCCCCCATATCCTTACAGCGCAGCGTAAAGACCTCCGATTACAGTGGAGCCCAAGAAGTGGCTGCAGGCTTTTAGTCAATGCTGCTGAAGGTGCGCTGTTGACGGAGCCGAAGTCTCCATGGCGACCGTCGCCCAACACTCAAGGAAGGGACAAACAGGCGCTCGTCCTTCTCTTGTCACCCAAGTTTTGACGGACTAATGAAACATTCACTCCCAGCTGTGATGAGACCGCTCTGGAAGTGTGTGTCTGTGTGTGTTTGTGAGCATTTATTTCCAAGAATGTTTGCTGTAGAGGACTCTCCGTCATGTAATTATCACAATAGTGTGACTGATGTTGAGCTAATTCATGCTGCACGTGGTCTTCAGCTGTCCTCCGTCTTAATGATCAGTTTGTTTGGACTCATTACATCATCCCCCTGTTGATCTTGTTCATGATCTTGTTTTGTTCTCCCCCTTTTTCTCCTCGTGTCCTGCTGCTGCCTTGGTGTTAAATTGCCAATGTCCCCGAAGACCCTCGAGCTCTGCCAGCTTCTCTAACTCGCCGGCAAGGTAGGCAGCGACACACCGGCACAAACACACACTTTCTTTTCACAATCTGCGTCGTGAAGCGAACCACCACGTCTTGTCAGAGATGATGACTCTTTCTTGGAAATGGACCTTTTGATTGGGGAGAGGGTGGGGGTGTCTGCAGCCATCGATGAGATGGTACTTTGTAGCATGGTATCAGCATTATTAGATGCACAACCCAACGGGAACATTCTGTGCCTGTCCTTTTGCTAGAAGTCTACCAATCCACAGACCCACAGTGCCTCCCGCTGTGTCTCGCACAACCTGCACACACTTCCTCCCTCATCACCCTAAGAGGCACTCCCGTATGAATAATTCAAAACCACCACCATCATCCTCCACCCTTCCCTTTTCCTCGTAACAAGCACCTGTTCTTCAGTGACGTGAAGTCCTCGACGCAGGCCGGGGATTTACCCGACACGGCTGCTGCGCGATGACCCGTTTCGAACGGAGAAGCGTCCTGGATCGCAGCTGTTGGGCAGTGGAAAGTAAATGGCTACTCGGTGACGTCCAGTGGTCGTCCTCCTGTGCGCAGCAGTGACATCAGCCGGAATTGGGCCACAGGTCATCACCTGCACACCAGAGCTGTGGAAAGGATGTAATGTGACTCAGATATCGGAGGAGCTCAACTGACGGAGAGCTAGAGAAGCAGGTTATTTTTTTATCCTGTACCCTTAATCCTTCCCTCTAAAAATAAATGTAATAACTTCAGCCCAGCAGAACATTAGATGTTTTTACATTTACTCGGCAAGAAAAGATAAAGGAAATGAGAACTGGAGAACTGGAAATAAGAACAGGGCCTGATGATTGCATCAGCGGCCGTGAGTGACTTGTAAGTGTTAGTCAGGGAGGCTGGGACACTGTAGGTCTCTGACTCGAAGAGAACAGCCTCCTGCTGTTGCCCTTCTCTCTCCTCTTGGTAGCTAAGCAACACGGGCCCGGTCCTTTCAGATAGGTGTCCAAGGTGAATTCTCAGAGGACCCGGACTTCAAGGCATCCTCTCAGCTGGAACGCTGTCCTTTGTTTTTGAATTCCTCCTTGCTTTTCTTTTTTCCCTCTGTCACTTACCCAGAATGAGTCACACCATCTTTCACCAACAAGCTATAAGGTCACTTTTTTAATGAATGTATTTACCCTTTTCTAATGAAATTAAGTTAATGCTTTCTGGTGTTATTTCATTTGAGACTGTGAAAGACACGGAGCCTTCATGGCCTTGTGTACAACAGCAGTGGTGACCTCCACTGGTTCATATGGAAGATTCAAGTATAGAGCCTTCTAGAGATGTGTGGGAAGTCTCCAACTCTTGATAATAAAGGTTTCTTATCTCTCTCTGCAGTGGCATCGAAGATGACAGCTCGAGTCTTATGCAACAGAAGCTGGAGAAACAGGTAGGAAGACCAACGTCATCCACGAGACTGATATCGGGACAATGCTGACTCCACTAGATGGATCAGGGTCCCTATTGATTCAGTTCAATTCTATGCATTTTAATTCCCGTTTCAATGATCACCACAGAGGTTTGCCCTTGGATCGTAATTGATGTTCATTTTGTCGGGTCGCTGGTGCATGATTGATCATTATTAACAACGCCAGGAAAGGAACGTTTAACTAGCCGGTGGGTTGTGAGACTACACGAAGTGGGATCGGTTCCTTTATCCCGCTTAAGCCCTCCGACTCACACAAAGCTGCTGTTTTTGAACCTGCAAAGGTTAAGCATGAAACCAGGGAAATTAAAAGGGCTCAGATGACCCTGTTACCTGCCACTCTGGTGTCACACCGGGGGCGGAGGGGTGTGCGGTTGCGCCTGGCAGCAGCAGCTTCAACATCATCGTGCGATGTAGTGATTAACCGGCAGATCAGAAAAGCTCCTGCTTTTCACCTGTTTCCTCTCATCCGCCATTTACCTGACACGGCCCTTCTTATGTCACCTGTTGGTTCTTTTCTCCCCCCCGATTCTCTGGAAGAGGCTTTATCCCGAAGGGCTTTGATTCACGCTGGAAGGTGTTTTCCTCTATCTCACACATTAGGCAGAAAGGAGCAGGGGGGGGGGGTTGAAAGAGAGGGGAGGATTTAGTGAGGGGCGCCTGGCTCTGTGTGTGTGTGTGTGTGTGTGTGTGTGTGTGTTTATCCTGCAGCCCCACCGTGGCTCAGTTATGCTGCACACATTCAGTTGAGTTCAAACCGCCTCACTTGAGAGTCCTCAGTTTTCACACAACTCACGATGAGGACAAACGCACAGATGCGGAGGAGGGGAAATGGATAAATGTTACATAAAAGTGTAATCTGTCATTTCTTTTTCTGTGTTCTCGCCCCGTTTTAAATAGAAAAATGAAAGGAAATAAAACCAGGATTACGGTGACTGTGACCCCATCTCCCTTGTGCACATCACAGCCCCTCTCCCTCCCCCATCTCCTGCCGGAGCACTAATGCAAATGATTCAGTTAAAAACGGTGACGGTGCGCACACAGACACGCACGCACTGGCGCTCAGTGTTTGGCTGAGAGCCAGACCGTTGGTTTTGTTTTTTTGTTTTTTTTTCGGTCAGAGGACCACATTGTTCAGAGGAGGCTGCTGGTGGAGCGAGGAAGGAGCGACAGGGAGAACGTGCCGCTCTTTGGGGGAGAACGTGCTTTCCTCTGACCTCAAGACAAGTGGGACTTGTAAAGTTTGTTCTATAGAGGAAGCGGTTACGCTTTGGCTCACACTCGTTCAGGATGTCTATGGAAAGGGTCAGTGATTTGTGATGATGATGTATGTGTTTTTGTGTGGCTGTTTACCCGGTTTTCTCGCTTGGCTTTGTTCTCAAACTTTCCGCCGCAATGTGTAACTCTGACCGACTAAATTCTGCTTTTTGTCATCCGATTCAGTGAAACGCCACACACGTCGATATAGGCTACGCCACGTCTCCCCATATCCCACTTACGGTTTAGTCTGCTTTATCTCATGTTTGGGCTCGTACAGGAAAGACTGAATGAAGTCACATCCTGGTCTCAAAATGCCAAGTGCAGAGTCTTGACAAAAGAAGGCAATATTACAATAGATGGAATAGAATGGGCTTAAAATAGCAACTCCAAGGGAGGGCTACACAAGCTGGTCAGACTTTGACTATATGTAGAATTGGTAAGGAAGTTGAGATTTCAATTCAATTCATCAAAAAGTCCCTATCTTTAAAACAAGTCTCCCCTCCTATGTTTCATTCTTTTGTTGCCTTTTTATCATAGCCATGTAGCGAGCGATAACACGTCTCTTTGTATACTAGTGTGCATTAAAGAACTAATTCATCCAGTCATACAATTTCTATTGCTTACACATCTCTTTTGTTATTACTTCTATCTTTTATATTCCCACCTGTTGTGGGTCAAAGGCGTCTTTGCGCTCACCCAGATGTTGTAAAATCCCCGCATTTATCAGTTAACCTTTTCACTGAGTGGAGTCTCAAGGCCGTAGCAGATGTTGTTGTTGTGGTTGTGCAGCAACAGTCAGACGGATTTATATGTGACATACGAGGAGTTATAAAACCCTTTTGTTCCGGCAAATATGAGGCGGTTCTCTTCAGGCTCACTAAACAGCATCACCACACTGGACTTGTTGTGCACAGTCGACGCGCTCATTAGCCCGCTTGCGTAACGTCGGCCGCTTTGACCACAGAGGCGGGCTCGTGGGGAGTTGATTCAGCGGGACGATGCCAATCCAAGAAGAGGAAATCATTCGTGATAAACTATGCTATTGTCGTTTGCATTATAATGCAAGAACGTATTAAAGCGACCAAAAAACATGACGTCACATTCACTGAAATTTGAGTCAAGGTCACGTCTTTATATATTTAGCACGATAAGTCGGTAATGTTAAAAGGATGGCGGGTGTGTCCGTATATATGGCACCATAAACCGGTAACACTCTTATCCTGACAGACCAACATCAGTTATATCAAACCTCATTGGAATGTCGGCCATTTCTTTGTTCCAGACATATACAACATTCCATCTAATGAGGCTCTGGCAGCACCCGTTATTCTGGCTGTTCAGTTCATGTGTTGGCACGACTGTTGTGTGGTTACTACGGCTCCATCTTTGGCTTCCCCTGTAAGGATGCTTCTTTCTGTGTCGTGCGTCATCCTGTATTCACATTTGCCTCACCTGAACTGTTGCTTTGCCAGGGGCTGTTTCATCCGTATTCTCATGATGTCAATAAATCAATTTGAGTATAAATACTAAAATGTTCATGTGCAGGCCACACTGTGTTTGAAGGTAAACTATTTTAGGTGTAGCATTGGTGAATCCTGAATTCTTTTTTTCATCATCTCAGCCAGAAAGTCAATATTTGTTTTTGTCCAATACTTCAGTATGTTGCAAGGTGCATCTAAAGCTCTAGTAGTCGCCGGTATCTTTTTAAAGCCTCCTCATGTTGAATGTTATCCACCTAGCCACCGTTCGGCACAGGTTGGAACTCATCTTGAACACTAATGTAATTACAGCTCACAGGGTCAATGTTGTGAACCTCATTTATCTAGAAAATGTGAATGATTTCCTTTTGAAACTCATTCCTTTCCCCCCCGCGTTGGGTCCACAGAGGGCACTGCTGGAGCAGAAGCAACGGAGGAAGCGCCAGGAACCTCTGATGGTGCAGCCCAACACGGAGGGCCGGCCCCGGCGTTCCAGGATCAGGCGTGGCGAGGAGCAGGCCCCTCTGGTGGAGTCCCAAGCCAGCATCACCAACGATGTCATCATGGACGGTGAGGGAATAACAGTTGGAATCGAGGTGTCACGTTGGGTGTTATGATGTGTAACTGGTGCTACTGTGAGTCTGTGTTTGCCCAGATAAGGACAGGCACTGTTATGTAAACCGCGTTGACGTCTCACTTCTCTGCAGGTATCGACGGCCCAGCAGCTTTCTTGGGGTCAGAAGCCCCCGACCTGGGAGTAAAAATCCTGTCAGTGAGCCGCTCCCAGCCTCAGCTCCAGTCCCAGCCTCAGTCCCCTGTCGCCGAGGATCCCGAGCGAGACGGAGACACCGAGACGCTGCTGGAACCCAAGACGGATATCCATGAATTATTGCAGAGACAAGGTGAGTCCTCGCAAGTCCTAATTTACTTTTCAAAAGAAAATACACTTCTTAAAAGATCTGGCAGGTCGGGGAATTAAAGCAGAGGACCTATTGGGCGCGACGAAACAGGCTCCATGACAAAGTAACTGATGGGAAATTTTCATTTTAAATATTTTAAATCCATTAACTTTTATCCAGTCGAATGTAGTTTTGTGAGCATTATTACTTTTGCTTTAGCCATTACACAAGTATTGCATCATTTCTAAATGAGTTTTCATATATCAAAGCCCGTAGATTAAACAAAAAATAGTGAAATGCATCCTGAATACAATTTAGTGCCAAAACCTAGGAAACCCCTTTCCAAGAGCTTCTGGGATTCATTTTCTTCTCTCTTGTGTGCACTTTTTTTGCGCAACGATAACGGCCCTCACGTAGCAACAAAACCCCCTCCCACCACCGCCCCCCCTTCTTCTTCCCTTCTTTCCCTGCAGGCCTGTCCGACCGTTTGAACTTCGATGAAGACAGCGAGCCTGAGGACGACGCGGACGAGGAGCGGTCGCGTTCTCTGTCCCCTCACGCGGGCAACACCAGGCCCGCCTCTGCCGCCAGCGGCAAGGACGTCCCAGTGAGTATCGCTGCCGACCAGCACCCGCCGACCATCAACCGTCCTGCTCGTCTCACTGAAGCTCGTGCCATGTCTTGTACCCAGGAGCCGGTGTCGCCCGGATCCCCCGCCGGGGACGGCTCGCCGATAGATGTTGCCGATCCAGAGGGGTTCGTCTTGCTCCCGGCGCCGCGCGGCGTCACCGTCAAGTGCCGAATCACTCGGGACAAGAAGGGCATGGACCGCGGCCTCTACCCCACCTACTTCATGCACATGGAGAGGGAGGATGGCAAGAGAGTGAGCGTGCTAAACTCGATTTGTTCAGGCGTTAGTAGAGCAAAGCGTGACGTGCAGTGTGGCGACTTGAACACGCGTTTCTCTTTTTTCCAGGTGTTTTTGCTGGCAGGGAGGAAGAGAAAGAAGAGTAAGACGTCCAACTACCTGATATCAGTGGATGCCACCGATCTGACGCGAGAGGGAGAGAGCTTCATAGGGAAACTGAGGTAGAAAAGCACCGACTGCAGTTGTACAAGCACCATAGCAGGTGCAACTGAAATCTACCATAAAACATTTCTGAAAATGTCAGATTCCATTCTGGTGATTGGACACAAATTACATAATTTTCTCGTTAAACTGTGTATAAAATTAGACCTGGCACTGTTTAGTTGATTCTAGAATGCACAACCAATAGCGGCTCATCTCATCAGGTCCAACCTCATGGGGACCAAGTTTACAGTGTACGACAACGGCACCAATCCCTGCAAAAACCCCGGGGCGCTGCTGGAGGAGAGCAACACGCGGCAGGAAGTGGCCGCCATCTGCTATGTGAGTAGAAAAAAAAAAGATGCACTGATGGGCTCCCCGCCGCGGAACACGTAAGTCACGCTGAGACGCTCTCTGTACCGCCTCGGCAGGAGACCAACGTGCTGGGCTTCAAAGGGCCGCGCAAGATGACCGTGATCATCCCTGGCATGAACCTGAACTTCGAACGGGTCGCCGTGAGGCCTCAGAACGTGAGTGTGGCGCGCGCTGCGCTGGGGGCGGGAGGACACTCCTCGAGTGCGTGCCGCATGAACGGGGGTTTGTGTTACAGGAGCAGGAGAGCCTCCTGAGCAGGTGGCAGAATCACGCGCTGGAAAACCTGATCGAGCTGCACAACAAGGCGCCCGTGTGGAACGAGGACACCCAGTCGTACGTGCTGAACTTCCACGGCCGCGTCACCCAGGCGTCGGTGAAAAACTTCCAAATAGTGCACGACAACGACCGTGAGTACGCCGCACGCCCATTAACCCCGCGCGCGCTCAGCCGGTCAGTGACGGTTTGTTTTCCCCCCACAGCCGACTACATCGTCATGCAGTTCGGGAGAGTGGCGGAAGACGTCTTCACCCTAGACTACAACTACCCCATGTGCGCCCTGCAGGCCTTCGCCATCGGCCTGTCGAGCTTCGACAGCAAGCTGGCCTGCGAGTGAACGGCCCGTTTTCAGCGGCGCCTGTCGAATAACCCCCCCCCCCCCCCCCCCCCCCCCCACCTCGCCCCCCGTTGGTGCCGTGGACCGTCGGGATGACCACGGCAAAATCCGAGGCTGAAGAAAAAATAAAAAGCGTTCTGTTGTCACCAGACGGACACTGGTGTCAGACACCTGGTGCAGGAAAGCAAGCGATTACATGACGTGTGACTCGGCCGATGTTTGCAGGGGCCGACGTGTGGAGCAACAATGTCATTAATGTTGCCCTTTGAATTTGATTTCAGTCTGAGATTTTGGCTCCTTCGGACGAGATTCTACTCATTTTTAATTACATAAAAACAATCGTCTCTCTTCTGGCGACACTCTCAGGCCAAACTTCAGTTTATTAACGCGTCTTTTCTGCAAGTGAGTTGCATCATGGTCACGATTTCAATCTTTGAATGTGACGACACAGTTTAATCCTTTAACTATTTAGTCTATTTTAAACTCATTTTGACATCAATCTATTGTCATTTCTGTCAATCATTTTTATTTTTTGGCCAGTGTTATGGTTTTTCTGTTTCTTTTTTGTGAATAGGTGTAATTTTTATCAGTGACTTAATAGATTATCATGAGAGAAGAAATGCGGAATTGCACATTTGAACAGAGGATATACATAGTGTATATAAAACACTTTGTGTTTTAATATTTGATCTTTTTAAGCTGTCCTTAAAATGCATAAATAACTAAATGTAACTTCATGACATGGCATTTTAAAATAATGGATAAGAGCTTATAATTGGTATTTAGGATATTCAGGATATCGGTGACATTTTATGGAGCTGAAACCGTCTTATAGCCCACGTGTGTCTCCAGGCTTCAACAATAGAACTGCCGGCGTCTCTTCCTTTTGAATTAAAAAGGGAATCTTAAGGGAAATCAGTAAAAGAAAGCGTCCTTCACGGGTTTAAGTCACAATTAAACATTTTGTTAAATCAGTGTACTGTATGCCTGTGAGGGACACGTGATATAGTACAGTACCTAAATACTCATGATCTGGATTTTTCAGGGATCAAAGATCAATGTCGTTTGATGCGTTTTTTGCTGCAGATAACTGGTTATGTCTTAAGGAAATCAATATTACGTATTTGTTTCAGCGTAACTGTGCCAGGATTTATGAAAATCCTGTTTTGTTATTTTGTGTGCAATGGAGTTTTGACAAAAAGAGAAAGAAAAACAATATTTATTGAAGTCTTTTTGAAATATATATGCTTTTACTACAGGAGACTTTTTGTGAAACACATTCCAGTCTGACAACATGTTGATCCAGTTTTATTTGAACGGATGAAAGTACAACGAGGGGGGATCAAAATACGGGGAGACGAGTGCACTCAGAGCACACTCTCCTAGCTGCGCTAACGATGTTAGCATTTGCGCAGCTATTAGCTCATTAAAAAGTGAAACCTTACCGTGTCAGCGGCCACGTGCACGTGACAACATGTCAGCTTCAGAAAGGAATTAAATGCAGTCAGAGTTTTAGAAAAAGGAAAGAAAAAGAAGGTTCGACTCGTTTGGAGAAGTAAATTAAAAGACGGGCAATCCGCTGCGAGACTGCGGTCATGTGGACCGCATTTCAAAATAAAATGCGCTTCTATTTCAGGTGTTACGGTAAACGGGCTTGTACAGCGCAAAAGGCACCGATCGTCTTTGAAATGTCATTTCTCAATCTTTGAACTGCCTTTAAACCCGAAAGAAGCTGGGTAACACTCTGCTCTCACTCAAATATGCAGTATGCAGAAATGCAGAAACAAAAAAGTAGTTGGCTCTGGTTTTCTACAGTTATCATTATATAAGATGGAAGAGAATAAGAGTAAAGACCAATGAGTTGCGGGTGTTTTAAACTGTAGGTCCTCATTAAGGTCACAAGGGGGCAGTGCCGTTATATATACATCAAATATAAAACCCAGACATTGAATTTAAAAAAAGACACGCTGTGGAAGGATGAATTATACAAAATGTAACCAACAGATATATATTACTCTGTGGATTGAGATGAAACTTTATCCATCAGGTAAAAACTATATAAAGTCATTCTAATTAGATCCATTATGAAATAAAATGAACACATTAATGCATCCGCTGTGCAGCATAATGGCTTTAATTAGGTGCTCACGTTTTTGTGCTTAAATGTTCTCTGTATGATAAACAACATTAATTAGCAAAGAAATAAATAGTCTATTTGTTGTATAGCGGGGTAATACACTTAACCCCAACAGTTTGTGACTGAACAGGCAACAGATAAGCTCTCCATCACGTGTTAATTGCACCTTTTATATCGGAATGATTGGTCCATACTTCCGGTGCACATAAAGGGGAATGCAATACAGCTGCTTTAAGCTTCGCTGAAAGTGCTCTTAGATGGTTGGTCTGTGGCACTGTTCACACTGCATACACGGGAGAGGGGGGGGGGGGGGCGGGGGGTCATCCTGGGACCGGCACGTTCTACCCTCCATACAGGCGGACTTGCACAAGAAGTGAAGTCCTGCAACTTCAGACTCTCACACCGTGTGAGAGCTGCAGGACGCATCCGCATCTTCCAGCTGCAAATGTCGCCCGCGGCCCTCTTCATAGTGACTTTGGGTGAGTTTGTGTTATTTTGTTCTGTAACGTCCAAACTGTGACGTTGAGCAGAAACTCGCGTGATGAAAGCCACCCGGTCGTTGTGTTTTTTTTGTGTTTTGTCAGTGGAGAAATGGCGAAGATGTTACAGATGTTTGATAATTAAATTAGATTTTATTGCTTAATCCACAAAGAGAAACCACGTGATTTTGATTTGGGCCAATGGCAGCCGTGCTCTGCTTCTGCGCTTGTATAATATAAGGGATAATATTCTCCGGTCTATTGTGCGTGACGATGGAGATCCAGGAGTGTGACTGTCTGAGCGGCTCCTCTCCTCCCCGCAGCCCTGTGGTGCTCCGTCGGGGCGCAGCAGCGGCCCGAGTTCCCGGATGTGTGCACGGAGGGCAGCTGCTATCCGGCCACAGGTGACCTGCTGATCGGCCGCGCGCACAAGCTTTCCGTCTCCTCCACCTGCGGCGCCCAGCGTCCGGAGCGCTTCTGCGTCGTCGGGCACCTGAACAAGAAGGTGGATGCTTCACGCGAGAATGAGGTGAAGCAACTTTAAGTTATGAATCAATACGAAGAGAATAAATAGATCCACAATCGAAATGCTCATAACACCATTTGTACACAGAACATTTGCCATTAATTTGTACCACAAACCCTACATGTTGCAATGGAATCTGACCATTGAGTTTCATGTGATGTGATACATTACAGGTCATTTAGCTGATGCTTTTATACACAGCAACTTACATTTCGTTTTTACATTTTGCCTGGGGAGCAGTTAGGGGTTAGGTGTCTGGCTCAAGGACACGTCATCATGGCACAGCCGGGATTTGAACCTCCAACATTGCAGTTCCCAGTGCACCACACTACTCCATGCGCCACCGTTGATATAAATAATAAGTATCCTCATTTACATTTCTGAGGTATATAAACAGACCCCTCGTGGTACAAACGTTATTCCACGTTTAGAAGAATATCAGTGCAACTTTCTTTGAAAACAAATAAATAAAAACATCGGCTTTGATCCAAAAAAAATCATAATTCTGAAGATCCGGTTGACATCAGCAAAGATGACTTTTGTTTACAAGATTCAGATTCAGCTGCGAGTGATGCATGGGCGCGTGCACGTGATGCATGGGCGCGTGCACGTGATGCGTGGGCGCGTGCACGTCTACAGTATCTGCTCGCCGTCTCCTGAAGTGTCAGTCCAGACATTCCTCTCCACAATAAAAGCGCTGTGTGGCCTCACAATCACTCCGCTGTGTAGTACAGGCCCGGGGGAGGGAGGGGGGATGGGAGAAGGGGAGGGGGGGGGGATGTCCTCCTCTTGTTTTTATCAAACACCCCTATGGCGAGTTGGCTGTGTGAATGGTGTCCTTATGAAATGACACAGTGCGGGCCCTTTTCCTCTGCTTCCTGAGGATGAGCACAGCCCTCATCAGGGGGTGTCGGGGGGGGCGGCTTTCAGTGGAAGGCGTACTCACAGACCGGTACTCACAGATGGCGCTCGAGCTGAAACCATAATCAATTAGCGGAAATTTGTGGAGGGACTAGAAAAAGAAAGATGGATCCGGTTCCTTTTCAGTGATCTGGTTTTGACCGGCCTGGTTCTGTCTTGTTTCTCCCCCCCGCCTCCCTCCTTCCTCCCCCCTCTTAGGAGGAGAAGAAATGCTTTGTGTGCGACTCGCGCCGCGTCTTCAACGAGGACAGCAACCAAGGCAGCCACGCCATCGACCACCTGGTCACCACCTTCGCCCCCAACCGGCTGAAGACGTGGTGGCAGTCGGAGAACGGTGAGAGGACGCCGCCGGTCGAGTGATGGAGAACCGGGGGGGGGTATGGCGGGCGTGTGGGAGGGCAGCGCGCGGCTCTTCCCGTGGGAACCGAGCTCGGTAATGAGTAGCCGGAGATCACAGGGACTGCAGGGACAGGGAGGGGGGGGGCGGGGCTTACAGGTGTGCTGAGGCAGAACAGGTGTGACATCACAACTCAAAGACGCGAGATTCGCCTTTTGATCAGTTTGTTTGTTTGCTTTGTGGAGCGTGAAGAAATAGCGAGAAATGTCCGTCATCGCGATAAGTGACTCCGTCGGATGGCGACGCCTCGTTTAGGGCTTTGGTGGTCTGTTCGAGAAACAGAGCCCTGCCTCATCCGCAGCATCTCGGGGAGAGAAACCAGCAATCATCACCTCCTTAATTTGGGCCCTGACAGAAGTCGCAAAACATATTCGCCTCTCCCTCCCTCCGTCCCTCCCTCCCTCCTCCTCTCCCTCCCTCAGCAGGGAGGCTGCGGACGCACAGCAGCTCGAGATTCCCCGGCAGTCGTCCTCCAGATTACATCTTGGCTTCTGGGAGATACTTGTATTTAATCCACATTTACACATAAACGGGGTGAATAGCGGACGATCAGCTGCTGCGACACACAATCCAGAGCCGCGGAGCGACGAGGCCCCTCAAGAAGCCTCAGCTGCATAAACATGTGCAGAGAAGCCGTAAACATCTGGAATGAATTACGTTGGAGCGCGTGAGAAAGTCCCGTCTCAATGATTCACTCTGAGACGTAAGTGTTCACTTCCTGTTTCTTTCTACCTGCAGGTGTGGAGAACGTGACCATTCAGCTGGACCTGGAGGCCGAGTTTCACTTCACGCACCTTATCATGACCTTCAAGGTGCCCGTCACACACACACACACACACACACACACACACACACACACACACGCATGCACGCCGTCCGCTCTCGTACCCACGGAGATAAACGCGCCGTTGGACAGCTGCGCCGGAGGAATGTGGGAAGTGGTTTATGGTCTCTAGAGGCCGGTGGGAAGAGCGGGAGGAAAGGGGAGGAGCTCCAGGGTCAGCGGTGGCCATGACGGCGGCCATGACGGGGACCAGCTGGCCTCGGAACCTCTGCATCACAGCGGCAGGAGGAACAAAAGAAGCAGGAATAACAGAACAGTGTATTTATTATTATGGTATCCAAAGGAAATGTGTAAAGATATTTACAGTTCATCTCGAAACAGAAATCCAATGTGTTCCCGTAGGTTTGATTTGCACCATGTTTCTTCTCTCAGACGTTCCGGCCGGCCGCCATGGTGATCGAGCGGTCGATGGACTTCGGGGCGACGTGGCAGGTTTATCGGTACTTCGCCTACGACTGCGAGGCGTCCTTCCCCGGCGTGCCGTCCGGGCCGATGGTCAAGGTCAACGAAATCATCTGCGACTCGCGTTACTCCGACATCGAGCCGTCCACAGAGGGAGAGGTGAGGAGTCAAGCATTTGTACCATTTAGTCCTGTCTTTCTTTTCTTTCTTTCTGTTGATTAAATTGTAGCTCATAAAGAGTCACTCTGGGTATAAACTTTTACTCTTTTTTTTTTTTTAGGTAATATTTCGGGTGCTGGACCCCGTCTTTGAGATTGAAGACCCCTACAGCCTGAAGATACAGAGTGAGCTCACCCTTTAACTGCTTTTATTATTGTGTTCATTTGTATTATTATGACTGTCGGCCTCTTAAAATGCTCATAAAGGTCTTTCGCAGGTGCCTTTAGTCTTTTTACTTCTCATATTCCTTTATGAGGAGATACAGTCCAGCAGTTATTCACAAAGGAAAAGAAAGGAAAAGATTGAGTCGCATATTTACACACATTTAAAAACGTGCTTATAATCACAGTAATATTTACTCTTTATATACTCTCCTCATAATAACACCTGACCAAAATAAACCAGGGAGACCTAAACGGGACACAGTGCAAGCCTTCAGTTTGACCTGCGCCGCGTCTGATGAGCACATGGCGGCGTTCTATCATGGAATTTCACATGTTGGAGCGACCCCGGCCTTTGTGCGCCGCATCCAGACTCAGACGCATACGCGCACACACACACACACACACACCTTGTGTTAAGTACGTGGGGAAATACTGTGGGTGTGTGAGGAACAGCGGCGGCGTCTTGGAGGTCGGAAACCCTGCGAGTAACTTGAAAATAGAGAGGAAATGTGTGATAAACACTCAATTTCAATGTGTGTGTGTGTGTGTGTGTGTGTGTGTGTGTGTGTTCGCGCAGACATGCTGAAGATCACTAACCTGCGGGTGAAGTTCCTGAAGCTCCACACGTTGGGCGACAACCTGCTCGACTCCCGCGAGGAGGTGACGGAGAAGTACTACTACGCCCTCTACGACATGGTCGTCCGCGGCAACTGCTTCTGCTACGGCCACGCCCCCGAGTGCGCCCCGATCGACGGAACAGCGACCGGCATCGAGGGCATGGTACATCCGAGCACGCGCTCAGACACACGTAGAACCGATTCTATTGATATTGACTTCATTTTGCCTAAAGCCATTGTGTGTGTCTGTGTGTGTGTGTGTGTGTGTAGGTTCATGGCCGCTGTGTGTGTAACCACAACACTGAGGGCCTAAACTGTGAGCGCTGTCAGGACTTTTATCACGAGTTGCCGTGGAGACCAGCGGAGGGCCGAAACAGCCACGCCTGCAAGAGTAAGAACACAAACACGGCCGCTCGTTTGACACCTAAAAAAAAAAAGAAAAAAACCAATCAGCTGCCGACCTTCCTCCCCAGGGTGCGAGTGCAACCAGCACGCCACGACGTGCCACTTCGACTCGGCCGTGTTCGCCACCACCGGGAACGTCAGCGGAGGCGTGTGCGACGACTGCCGACACAACACGGCGGGGCGCCAGTGCGAGCAGTGCGCGCCCTTCTACTACAAGCACCCCAACCGCGACCTCAGGGACCCCAACGTCTGCCAGCGTGAGTGACCCGCCCCCCCCCCCCCCACCCCCACCCCCCCACCCCCACCCCCCACCCCCGCAGCTCGTGGCGTTTTCTTCCGCGGCTCCTTCGGGCCAAAGCGCAATTGTTGCGAGCGAGAAATCTTGACAAAATGCCATCATTTTGTCGCGCTTTCAGGCGTGACATTTAGAGTCTTCTCTGTAATCCTCAGATGTGGGGCGGGATCAGCTGTCCCCGCTGATCACATGTCCACGCCATATTCCCGCCATGACGTCCTCTTCTCTCATGTGTCCGCAGCGTGTAACTGCGACCCGGACGGCTCCCTGCAGGGCGGACTGTGCGACTCGCGCACCGACGTGGCCGCCGGGCTGATCTCGGGCCAGTGCCGCTGCAAAGCCAACGTGGAGGGGGAGCGCTGCGACCACTGCAGACAGGGACACCACGGCCTGGGGGCGGAGCCTCACGGCTGCCTGCGTAAGGCGCACGGGCTCACATTCCAATAAGGGTTCATTAACGAGAGACTCATGGGATGCCCCTCTTTGTTTTGTACATGAATCTATACTGCAATCAACGAGTTATTCTCTACGCTCAGGGAAATATAAGAAATAGCCTAATTTCCATCAATTTTAAGGTGTAAAGTTTGCTTCACGGAGACTTTGTGTGCAGCTTGTGCCTGCAACGCGCTGGGCACGCTGCCCGGAGGAAACTCCTGTGACCCGGACTCCGGAAGCTGCTTCTGCAAACGACTCGTCGGCGGACACAACTGCGACGAGTGTCTGGTGCGCAAACGCAAACGCAAACACAAACACACACGCCTCGGTTGACACGCACTGGTTGCATTGTTCTTTTTGTTTTTTTTCCCGTTCTTTCAGCCGCAGCACTGGGGTCTGTCCAACGACATGGACGGCTGCAGGCCGTGCGACTGCGACCAGGGCGGCGCGCTCCACAATAAGTACGTCGAAAGGCCGTTTGTGTAGAGCATGGAGGTCACATGTCCTGAGATAACATCTGCCGCCTCCCCCCCAGCTGTGACCCCCACTCGGGTCAGTGCGTGTGCAGGGATCACACGTCCGGGAGGCGCTGCCATCAGGTCGCGTCCGGCTTCTACTTCATCGCTCTGGACCACTACACCTACGAAGCCGAGGACGCCAAGCGCGGCCCCGTAAGTGCGTCCGTCCCGCCACCCTCCGCATCCCGCCGCTCTCACGCGACCTACAGCTTGGCTCTCTGACCCCCACCTCCCCCGGGCAGGGCGTGACGCTGGTGCCGAGGCCCCGCCCTCTGGATCGCAGCCCCACGTGGACCGGCCCGGGCTTCGTTAACGTCCCTGAAGGAGCCTTCTTGGAGTTCACCGTGGACAACGTCCCCGAGTCCATGGACTACGACGTGCTGATTCGCTACGAGCCGCAGGTGACAAGCTGTTTCAAGCGCGTTGTGTGTTTGTGTGTGTGTGTGTGTGTGTGTGTGTGCGCGTGTGTGCGTGTGACAGTGACACGCGTTCCTCATGCGTTTGCAGCTGCCCGAGGTGTGGGAGCAGGTGAGCGTCCGGGTGCGGCGTCCCCCGGAGCACTCCGCCCACTGCGGCGACCCCGCACTCCAGGTCGGAGACGACCAGGCCGTCTCCCTCCCGCCTGGATCCAGGTAGGAACGCCGAGTCCCTCCAGCGGGACGCACACACACACACACACACACACAGTGTGACTGCCCGCTGTGTTCCAGGCACGTGTCGCTGTGGAGGCCGGTGTGCTTCGAGAGAGGACTGAACTACACCATCCGTCTCACTCTGCCTCTCTACTCGTCGGCCGGCGGCGTCCAGAGTCCGTACACGCTCATCGACTCGGTACGTCGCTTGGAGGCGTGTCAAGTCCTCCGCTTGCCGTTGTTACGCACACGTTGTTCGCGTTCTATTGTCGGTGAAATTCCACTAAATGCTGCTGCTCTCCTCCTTACCAAACTGTGTTTTTATTGCTGCTTTCGTGGCCCCTCCCCCCTCCCTCGGTAGTTGGTGCTGATGCCCCGCGTCAGGGAGCTGGACATATTCCACGGGCTGGACGGTGACGCGGCGTGGGACACGTTCCAGCGCTACCGGTGTCAGGAGAGCAGCCAGAGCGTCGTCAAAAGCCCGCTGACCGACATCTGCGACAACTACATCTTCAGCGTCTCGGCCCTGCTGCACCGAGGAGCCGTCGGTACGCAGCTTCACGCGCACAACGTCAACTCCTTCGACATCACGTCGGATTCTTCTGAGGCTTCTTTGGGGTTTTTTTTTTTTTTCGTCCCGCAGAATGCCGGTGTGACCCTCAGGGTTCGCTCAGCGCCGTGTGCGAGCCCAGCGGAGGTCAGTGCCGGTGTCGACCCGACGTCGTGGGCAGGAACTGCGACCGCTGTGCCCCCGCCACGTTCCTCTTCAGCCCGGCCGGCTGCAGACGTGAGTTGTTGTTTTTATTTTAAGGCTCCGACCGCGCGCCTCGGCGCTCCCTCGAGGAATCTCACGTTTGGTCATCTCGTCCCTCCCCTCACCCCCTCAGCCTGCGGCTGCGACCCCCTGGGCTCCGTCGGCGCCTTCTGCCACGAGGCGACGGGCCAGTGCGAGTGCGTGCCGGGCGCCACGGGCCGCCAGTGTTCCCACTGCCTGCCGGGCTTCTGGGGCTTCCCGCAGTGCCGAGCGTGCCAGTGCAACGGCCACAGCGAGCACTGCCACCCGCAGAGCGGCGAGTGTCGCGGCTGCAGGGACTTCACCACGGGACACCAGTGTGCCAGGTCAGGCGCCGCTGGGATCGGGGGCCGTCAGGCGCGTCTCTCCCCCCCAGCTTGACCTTTGTCCGCCGCTTGCAGGTGTCTGGACGGTTACCACGGCGACCCGCAGCTGGGCTCGGGCGGCCACTGCCGTCCCTGCATGTGCCCCGACGGCCCGAGCAGCGGACGCCAGTTTTCCGACAGCTGTTACCTCCTGGCTGCCACGAACCAGCTGGTGTGTGTTTGCAGCCCTGGCTACAAAGGTGAGTAAACACACACACACACACACACACACAGAGACACAGACAGACCATAATTAGTAAGAACAGATTTGTTTTTATGTAAGCAGCTCATCTCATCGCGTCCTCACATGTTAGAAACCCAAGCAGCACTTTGGCCCTTTAAATGTTAAAACCCCCTGAAATCACTTCCTGTCCTCCCTCCCCTTCTGCCCCCCCCCCCCCCCAGGTGCCAGGTGTGACGAGTGCGCCCCCGGTTATTTCGGGAACCCCCTGCTGCCCGGTGGCCGCTGCTTGCCCTGCCAGTGCAACGGCAACATCGACATGCACGACCCGGGGTCCTGTGACGCTCGGACGGGCGCCTGTCTCAAGTGCCTGCATCACACCGAGGGCTCCGGCTGCCAGCAATGCAGACAGGGTTACTACGGCAACGCGGACACGCAGACCTGCCGCAGTGAGTTGACGCCGCTGGGTTGCTGCGTGCGGGGCAACGTGTCTCGCCCTCGTTGTTTAAACGTCTTTCCGTCTCCCGTGCGCAGAGTGCACGTGCAACCCGGCGGGCACGTCCCCCCGGGCCTGCTCCGCCCCCGGCGAGTGCGAGTGCGACGGGCGCAGCGGCCGGTGCCCCTGCTTGCCCAACGTGGTCGGTCAGAACTGCGACGCCTGCGCCGCCGGACACGTGGGGCCTCGCCGGCGGGGCGGGCTGCCGGCGCTGCGACTGCGACCCCGTCCACTCCTTCGGGTCCTCCTGCGACGAGGTGAGTCGGCCCGGCTGCCCTCTCGGTGACTCGTCGCCGCGAGCAACCGAGCCCTGTGGGTGTGGTGTGTGTGTGTGTGTGTTTTTTTCCCAGCTGTACGGGAAGCGCTTTCCATCTGCAGCAGCCGGAGAAGAGAACAGCGAGCGCACACGCAAACATTCAGACTCGCTGTTTTACTGGCTGCTCTCCACCACAGGAAGGACGTTTCTCTGTGGGAGAGCAGAAACAAAGCGTGTTTGTCTGTGAGCCACCTGCGGTCTGATTCCACGCTGACGTCCTCTGTGTGTCTCTGAAGGTCACGGGACAGTGTTCGTGCAGACCCGGTTTCGGTGGGAAGACATGTCGAGAATGCAGAGAGCTCTTCTGGGGGGATCCAGAGGTCAAATGTCACGGTGGGTAAAACGCACAAACAAGGAAACCTTCTCCAGGATCCAGTTTCCTTAACGGAGGAAAACTGTTTACTTTATGTGACCGCGTGTGTGTGTGTGTGTGTGTGTGTGTGTGTGTGTGTGCGCAGATAGTTGTTTACCAGTGAGGCTCCCAGCTGAAGTGTTTTTGGGCCGAGTTGGTTAAATGTCAGCAGCTCTGAAACAGAACTGCAGCTCAGCCTGAACAAATCGTACAGTTCTTTTTCACAGTAGCTGGCTCATCATCAGATGGGAGGGAGAGAGGGAGGGAGGAGGAGGAGGAGGAGGAGGAGGAGGAAGAAGAGAGGTCATTCCCGGCTCATGAGAACCAGATGTTTTTTTTCCCAGGCACTCCCAGGCATCCGATTCTCGTCATGCACCGACGCCCCAACCTTAAATGGTTCCTGCAGCGTCGCTGAAGGCCTCTCGAGCCGTTAGAGCAGCTGCGCGTCGCTTTGCTTCCACACGCTGAGAAACGCGTGGGAGCAACGTGTGTGTAATATTTCATCATGTTATCTTCATAAATCGCACAGAGAGATCCGGCAGCACTTGCATTCCTTCTCTGCACCAGACCTCCTCCTCTTCTTCTTCTTTTTCTTCTTCTTCTCCTCTGGGGAGGGAGAGCGGCGCCGTCGGTACGACCTTCGAGGTCTGCAGTTTATTTACCGGAGACGCAGGAAGTTGAACAAACCTTGTTTTCGAATGCCTCTCTCCTCCCTCGGGAAACTTAAAAAACATAAACACTCTTTCAAATCATTTTCTGAATGAAGACTCTCTATTTTTGATGTTTTCCTCCTTCAGCTTGCGACTGCGACCCTCGGGGCATCTCCAGCGGCCAGTGCCACCGGGCCACCGGCCAGTGCGCCTGCGTGGGGGGCGTGTCCGGCCCGCGCTGCGACAAATGCGCCCGCGGCCACCGGGGCGAGTTCCCCGCCTGCGAACCCTGCCACCGCTGCTTCGCCGTCTGGGACGCGGTGGTCGGCGAGCTGACCAATCAGACGCGCCGCCTGGAGGCCCAGGTGACGCAGCTCCAGACCAGCGGGGTGACGGCGCCGTATAAAGACCTGGCGAGCAGCCTGGAGAGGAACGCCAAAGCCGTGAGGGAAATAGTGGAGAAAAACCCGGCGGCGGTGCAGCTGGAGCAGATCCAGGAGCTGATGCATCAGATCACGTGAGGACGCCGACTGATACGAGATCCGTGGACGCCTCTCTGCTGGTGCTCACCGCCTTCTCGTCCCTCCAGCGGCGTGATGTCCTACCTGAGCGGAAGGCTAAACACCACGGAGGAGACCGCCAGCCTCTTGCGAGGAGACGCAGACGCCACCGACGCAAACCTGGACGCGCTGACCGACGAGGCCGAGCAGCTGCGGCGGAGGGTCGAGGAGCTGAAGCAGCAGGTGTCCAACGCCAAGAACTCCAACTTCCAGGGTGGGGAAATACACGTGTGATGGGTGTTGCTTTAGTTTAACTAAACCACGCAGGCAGTTATTGAACAGCAGTGACGTGGGTATCCATAAATAAACCCTCCATTGCAGGCGCCATGGACACCATCGCGGACGCACACTCGCAGTCCGTGGCGTCCGAGCTCACCGCCGACTTCTCCACCAGCGGCCCCGGGAACTGGGTGGAGAAGTCGGCCGCGCTGCGGAGAGCCGCCGAGGACAAGCTGAGCGCCGCTCAGAAGGAGTTCGACCGGAAGCACCAAAGGAACGCGCAGAAGCTGGACGAGCTGTCGACCGAGCTGGAGACGCTGGACCTGTCCGCGCTGAGCGAGGCGGTGAGACGCCGCTGAGAAAGCACCTTTTGTTACAAAGTAACGTTCTTCACATTGTCTCTCTCTCTCTCTCTCTCTCTCTTTCTCTGCAGACGTGTGGCGGTGCAGCTGAAGGCGACGGATGCTCCGGCTCCCCCTGCGGTGGCCTGGGTTGCGCCGGCGAGGGCGGAGCGCCTCGGTGCGGCGACGGAGATTGCGGAGGCCTCGTCGCCGCCTCCCAGAGCGCACTGCGGTCGGCCACGGAGCTGGACCAGGAGATCCTGGCGGCCGGACAGGAGGTGGACGAGCTGTCGCGGCTGGTGAGTCGGCGCGCAGGGATCTGCAACTACGGCGGAACGGTGTGGCGATGTGACGGATTGGTGTTTGCGATCAGGTGTGGGAGGCCAACAGCCGCGCCAGCAAGGCCAAGGTGAGCGCTCTGGAGGTGCTGGTCAAGTCCAACCGCAGCCGAGGGAGAGTGGAGCAGAGCAACCAGCAGCTCCGCAGCCTCATCCGGGAGATACGGGACCTGCTCAGCGGTGAGCGACGCGGACGCCGCTCCTCCCGATCCAAATCAAAGAGGGAAGGTTTGACCTTGTGCCTCCGACCCCGCAGACGAGAGGGCGAACGTGTCGGTGATCGAGGCGGTGGCCAACGAGGTGTTGGCTCTGGAGATGCCGACCTCCACCCAGCAGCTGCAGGAGCTGACGAAGGAGATCAGGGAGAAGGTGGAGAGTCTGACCAGCGTGGAGGAGATCCTCCGGCAGAGCGCAGAGGACGTCCGGGCCGCAGAGCTGCTGCTGAGACGAGCCGGGGCGGCCGGGTGAGACTCGACGCGTTCCTGATGCGTACAAAGCCTGATCGTTTGAATCTTGCCGTAACGCAAACATTCCGACATGTTTACGCTCGACCGACGCAAAACAGTTATTTTGGAGTTATTTAAGTGTTTCTAAATACATGAACTCCTTCAGTAATGAGACGTCCGGCCTGAAGAAGGTGACGGATGAGGTGCAGGCTGCCCTGAACGAGGCCGAGCGCGCTCAGAGCGTCGCCGTGGACGCCGTTCGACTGGCCCGCAACAACACCGACGGAACCCTGGAGCTGCTGATCTCTGTGAGTTTGACCTCTGACCTTCCGAGGTCACAGAACTGTCTAGTCGCAGAGATTGGTTGCCGTGGGGATAAAACCGCTGCGGGCGTGTGGTGCGTGTGCGGCCAGGTGGAGTCGGAGACGGCGGCGTCGGAGCTGAGGCTCGGCAACACGACGGGCCGCCTGCTGCAGCTGCAGAGGGACGTGGGCCTGCTCCGACAGAACCACCTGGAGGAGAACCGCCTGGCGGAGGTGGCCAACCGGACCAGCGGCCAGGCCTGGCTGGACGCGCAGCTGGCGCGGGAGGTCGCTCTCACACACACACACACACACACACACACACACACACACACACACACACACACACACACACACACACACACACACACACGTTAGGTTTGGATTCCGGGAAGCTCAAGAAAGGTTCTACAGTGGTCCTCTCAGTAATGCTCTGTGTGTGTGTGTGTGTGTGTGTGTGTGCATGCAGGAGTTCGACACTAAGGTGATGAAGAGCCTTGTGGAGGTGGAGGACCTGGTGGAGGACAAAGGGGAGCCGATGGTGCAGGCGAGGAGGAGAGCGGACGAACTGCAGCAGGAAGCCCAACAGCTGCTGGCCGAGAGCAGCACCAAGCTGCAGAGGCTGCAGGGTAAGGTCACGTGACCACTCCACGCGCTACACTGCGACTCTTCCCAGCGTGATATTCTGTGACTGTGACGCAGCCGCAGCCGCTCTCTCTCTGTCTCACGTTGCGTCTCCTGCGTTCCCAGAGCTGGAGCGCTACTACGAGGCCAACCAGCTCGCCCTGGAGGACAAAGCCGCCGAGCTGCTGCTGTTGGAGCAAACGGCCCGTGAGGTGCTGGAGCAGATCAGCTTCAAGGTGTCGCTGTACAGCACCTGTGCGTGAGGGTCGTCTCCGCGTGTCGGGCAGCTTTCAGGACCGAGCACTGTATTACGCAACAAGGTTAACGCTCCAGTATTTTTTGGGCCGCTGTGCCAAAACCACTTTTGACCAGCTGTAATGCTGCCAAAGACCAATAAAGTATCGACGTATCAAAGGAAGCCACTAAAAGCCGATGTGACCTCAGACTCCTCAAAGCCGAGAATGTGTAGACACTATTGAACTATTTAGTTGTATCGGATATTCATATGGTTTGTATTTAAATATATGACAGAACAACAAGTACTTAATATGCCAAAAATTGTTTTGTTAATGAACACAAACATATTAAACTAAGTTGCTGAAGAACCAGTCTTTTTTTTTTTTAAAGTTTGTTTTTCCTGCACACAACGAAACAAATGAGCCAATGCAAAGCACATTCTGGAGACCTGAGGAGCGCTTTGGACCTTCAGCTCGTTTACTTTGGAGCAGATGCTCATGAACCTCCCCATACGCATCCAAACAGCTCTCACTGTGATCAATGCAACTTTAACTCAGGATTCATTCCACAAATGTTCATAGTTTTTCCTGCTGTGGCAAAAACCCATCAAGATCCCTAATTATCTGACTACAGGCTGAAAAGTCACGAAAAGGGTTTCACGCTTAACAAAACTGTAGCAGATTTAAAATGTAAAACCTTTTGAGATGAAGATTAATTCATCCGTCTTTACATAAAACATCAAGTCGCCGAGATACTTGATTAACAGATTAAAGTCACACAAAGATGATTTACAAGAGAAACATTTTATTTGGCATTTGCAAGAATATTTGTTCCTGTTAAAATAAGAGCAGCGTCCATGAAATTGAATATCAAATGATGACACAAACTATGTGAACCCTAAGTACCAACGGACTTGTTTATTAATTTGTCAAAAGAAGTAAGATGTTCTCATCACTCGGTGTGATATTATGGCTCTGTTGTTATGTGCAGTTCTTTGTGTTTATGGTGAGACACATTGTAAGGCCATAAAAATGACAATTCAATGGTTTTACACAGTTTGATTTCCTTAAAGTAAAACTTGAAATGACGAATTGACATCATGGGACACAAAAAAAAAAGTTTATATCATAATGAAATTGTTTGAATACTAACTAGCAGCTTAATAAGGCGGAGCGAGGAGGGTCCAACAGAAAATCCTCCCACAACACACTGGTGAGATTTTAAACATCTGGTGTAAAAATATACAGCGCCGTGGTCAGAGTGGAAACGTCCATCCTCTTAATCTCCAGAACAAAAAGCAGAAGTGCTTCGGATTCTCTTTTCTCTCTGACTCACGGAGGGAGGGTAAGAGTCGAGGAGGAGTGCCCTCGGGTCCCCGCGGTCTAGTCTCTGCTGCGGGGGTTGTACGGCGGGGGGGCTCCTTCCACGGGGGCTGAGCTGGGGACGGAGAGCAGCTGGCCGGCGTGCATGCGCTCGTTGGCGCGCAGCTGGCACCCGTCCTGCAGCATGCGCAGAGCGATCCGGGCAATGTTGCGCGAGTCGTCCAGGCCGGAGTGAGGGCGACCTTCGTACTGCAGACCCAACTTCTCCAACATGGTGCTCAGCTTGGTCTGTGTGCGCGGGACCTGAGGGGGGGGGGGGGATCCATTTCATCACAAAACTGGTTTCTTTCATTTAGATTGATTCTCTCCTATTGAAACTATTCAAAACACAAACCTTGTAGAAGTTCCCGTATGATTTCCTGATGTTGATCCACTTCTTTGCAAAGTGAGGGTATCGGATGCGGCTGATCCGGCACTGGATGTTGAGGAACTTGCTCATATCCCAGGCCCTAAAACAACGGGGAGACACAAGCGTAGTAAAAGATATGACTCAACTGCCATGAAGCGGCACAGATTGTGCAGCACCGCTGCTCCTCAAACATACCCGTCAGTCAGGATGGCGTATTTGTACTTTGTCCCGAGCTCCCTCTCCTGAAGCCAAGCGACGACCCGCTGGAGGACCTCTGGAAACGGGGCCGCTTCATCCACCATTTTCTGCTCGACCAAACGACAGCGTGTTCGAAAACCACTAAAACGCCCGATCGAGCCTTGATGTTGCTGAACCAACCTGCGTTATCCCCGTTAACTTCACACAGAAGTCGGAGAGCTGCGGGTTCGACTCTGGCTTCACGTATTCCTGAAAGGAGTCCACCTGCAAAAGAAACAACCCTCAGGATTACAGGAGTCGGCCGCCAAATATATAAAAGGGAGCATAAAAAACTTGACTTACAATTTCCAACGTGTGCGTGTTGATGAGCACCATGGGGAACTCGATGATCTCATGGTGGAAGTCTGACGGGTTGTCCTCTTCACACGTTGCTTCGAAGTCCACCACGCAGATGTAGTCGTAGTAGGTGTCGGTGGGACCTCCCTCTGCAGCAGACTGCAGCAGCTTCTGCTTCTTGTAGTGGCTCTTCAGCCTCTTCTTCATCACATCCTTCACGCCTCTTTATACACGGAGAGAAAGAGATTCAGGAAACACTTGGCATGAAGAAACACCAATGAACTAAGCAGAACATCCCGTATGACGTACAGATCTAGGATATTCCGTTTTAGTCTTTCACAGTTTTAGATTACCTCGTGTCGAGGTGCAGCTCTGACAACTTGATCCGAAGCTCGTCCATGCTCATGCGGTTGATGTGTCCATTAGCCATGGAGATCTCTTTGTACACCGGGTGACTGAAGTCACTGTTGGACTGGGACGGGGACACCTGAGGAGCAGCTTCCTCGTCGGGACATATCCTGCTGCAAGGCTTTACCTGGAGACGAGTTAAATTGCTCTTTATGTTTGATAGAGACATAACAGACAGGATAAAAAATATGGTCAGATGACTATTCTGTGCAGGCCATTCATTACGCAATAAATTACCAAGTGAATACAGTTTCGTACTATCGCTTGAGTGATAACATAGTACAGCATGATCGAAAGCCATGACGTTGCATTACGAAAAGTGCTATTACAGCATGTCTCAATTAGTCAGTGTCGAAGAAAGTCATAAAATATCATGTGGAAAAAATAAAGTAATTGTATTTTTTGCAGGTCGAAAAAAAATTAATCCAATAGCATGTCATCAAAATGTTAAAATAAATCGTTCTACAATAGTATTTCTCAAAATGTCATTTAAAGTATAGTAAAAAAGCTAAATTCATGACGTCGGTATGTCAGTAAAAATACGTATACAGACAAGCACAGTCTCATATACACGTTTTATTCCGAACGATACAAGTTACCGTTAGGTGGTTTTTAGCATTGAAGCTAGCGTTTAACGGTTAGCATTTCCGATAAATAAACAGTCACGTTACTTCCACGGTAAACATGACGTTAACGTTACGTTGACACAAACCAACCTCCTCATCTTTTCTGGGATTCGACATCTTCGCGTTGAGGTCCTCGGTGTGAATATTCTCTTTGTGCTCATCCATTTAAAGTGGAAGTTAATCCAGAAAACTGCCAGCAAAAAGACTAAAATGAATGTAAGGTGAATTCAGTAGCTACAACTGCTAACATTAGCTAGCTAAATGAATAGCAATCATTCCGGTGTTTGACTTCAGTAATGCACTTTGAACCGATAACGTAATACGAAGGAAACTAATCCCGTTCTAGTTTCTAGATACTTTAACACTAATCAATAAAACCGGGTATAATCGATAGCATAACTATTTTAGCTCAAGCTACAGCTCGCCGCGCAACATTCAACTTTCTCTTACGGCGACCAGTTGTGACGACTTCCGGCCTGCAACAACCCGACCTCCCGCCCACTATCGCCCCCTTGTGTTGTGGGTGATCAGAAATAACGGGTCCAATACTATACATGTATTTTTTAAATACATAAAACAATACGTACATAAAAAACATATTTAGTCGATACACACTTTATGTAATTCATTAGCTTGACAACGTCCCCTGATACAAATAATGTACTATTCACACTAACAGGTTATCTTAAAAACACTTTTTAATCAATTTAATATATATCGTCCCAATCATCAGTTAGTGAAGTCTGTATTAATTTTGTTATTAGAAGGTTCAACATAAACATTTCTTTTCAAGATGGGACGCATGGAATATATCAGGATTTTATTACATGTGATTCGTTGGTCATTTGTTATTATTTAACTCAAACTATCCGTTACAATTATTTAATAACAAATGCAAATTCTAAAATGTATTAAAGTTTTTTTAAACACGTTTGGAGACACTGCTCATACCTGACAGCTAGATGGCAGTCTCCTGCAGATCAAAGATAACATATTTATTAAAGATATTTATTTGCCCAACATACATAAATGCAGACAGTTTTATTAGTTTTATTTTGAAGAGAGAGACAGTATGAAGAAAAAATGTAATTTATTATTATTACTTAGGATTTATCTAATAAAAATGAGAAAATTAATCAAATTCAGTTTAAGTTTTAATGAGGAACAGCAAATAATTCATACAGAAGCTAAACACAACTGTCTAAAATATTCATTTAAGTATTATTATTAGTATTATTATTATACTTCTTTATGCATGAATTCCTTCTGGTGCTTCCTGAGTGGTTTGATTCCTGTCCTTACATCACACATACACAGAAAATGATGAGGCGTTGGGAAATTAACATAAAAAGGACAAGAAAGAAACAGAAAATCTGGAACAATCTTTAAACAAAATCTGATTTATTTTATCATTTGAAAATATGAGGGCGTTAGGAACCCCGTCACCAGAAAGTGATGCACACATAAGAGACAATAATATGAAAATATACATTATGGACTTTCAGCTTTGGAGAGGAGGTGAGCTGAACTCCTGAAGAGCACATAAAAAGATTTTGATCCGATTTGAGAAAAAAAAAAAAAAAAACACTAAAAAGACCAATGGTAAGAAAACAGAAAAATCTATTTCAGTCTTACTTAAAAAGGCTGTGCTTTAAAAATCCCCATATTTGGCTTTAGACGGGACGCAGACTGAATACAAGAAGAAAATGAGCTGCATTGACAAAGCTTCAGTCCCATTTCAACCCCCCCTCATCATCACAGTGATTCTGGGTCCCAGCAGCTACGTCGCTCTGTTACGCTGCATTCAATTCACCTAGGAAAAACAGGCGCTAAGGGGTTGATACCGCCACCTCTTCTCGGTTACTGACATTTCAGAATTACTCTGCCAAAACAGAACTACTTATTTTTAGTAGAACATCTCCCTTAAGTTATCAAAATTCATATTAATCAAAATACGACGACTTTGTGTGCATGTTTCACCTCGAATGGACCACCTTTTGGTTGTCAAGTGTGAAATGAAAGAAGGGAGTAAATATGTGTAATTAAACCTTAGTAGCAGTAATACATCGCAATCTGTCCGTTGCTTGACTACAAGTTTCATCAACTGGAAATCCTTTCAAGTCAGGACCTTGAGCAGCCATAATGCTGTTGTGGTTATTCCCACAGCACTTGAAGGCAGCATCAAAGGCTTTATACTCAAGTCAATTTGTTCTATTCACATCGAGAGGAGAAAAAAAAGGCAATTTAATAAAAAAGTCAAGACGTGATGGAGCTTTTCTCCAGTTTTCAAGGCTTTCTTGCAGTTTACCCCAAAGCACCAAAACAACAAGACAGGAAGCAGGAAAGCTTTTGACATTTTGGGAAATATGCTGATAAGCTTTCCTACAGCGAGAGATCACTGCGTAGAACCATCGGATGGTTACCTTCGCTTAACGACTGGAAACGGGGGCAGACAGCTCGCCGGGTTTAACATGATTGACTAAAAACAACGTGACAGAAGGTCAAGAAATAGTCCTGCACACAAATAATTGTATTTAAATAACATATATGACGTGTTAATTACTGAGTCTGACTGGCCGTTTCAACTTGTTGCCGGTCCTTACGCTAAAGCTAATCCTCTCCTGGTCCATATCTAGACGTGCTTGCAGCGACAGTTCTCACCAATTAACATGTAAATGAAGGGGGTAATTGGCGTCCTCAACCGATAACGAGTTAATCACAGAGTATCTGCTTCCCCCCCTGGACCAGGTGACGGGTGAGCGGCGTCAACTCTCCCGAGGAAAGGAAGCGCTGTCAGACGCACAATCGCACACCCACAGTTAAAAAGACAACGGCTTGTAACAGGTCCTTGTTAAATGAGACGCCGACGAGGACAAACACGACGTAAATACAGTACGGATGGACCTCGCGGTGCAGTTGTCGTTGTGATGTCACAGCTGGCTGCTGTTCGGGACGACGACGCTTCCGCGTGTCCTCTGATGACCGGAAGGCCGATCGCTTCCAACCGACGCGTCTTTTAGACGCCGGCTACTTTGGACTGTAGTGATACAAACTTCACATCAGTAACATCAGCTTACATCCGTGTGTGAGGAATTCCAGCAGAGGTGCATTCTGGGAATTTCTTTCCGCACGGCCGTGTGTGAAGCCCGAATGTAAACGCCGCCCCCCGCGAGAGGAAACCACCGAACTCCTCCCCTGATCAGCGCGGGAGGAGCAACCGTTCCACGGCGCCCTGCAAGTGTTCCCAGTTCTTCCACAGCAGCGCCAGCAGGGACACGCCCACGCAGGTGAGCGCCATGTGCAGGCGGCTGCGCAGCAGCGGTGCGGTGAACTTGGCCGCCGTGGAAACGCACACCAAGAGGACGGTGACGATGGCCAGCATGATGTTGATGCACTTCCCCAGCAGCACCTTGGCGTCGGTGTTCTCCACCTGCACCGTCTGCTGCTGCTGCTGCTGCTGGAGCTCCAGCTTGGAGACGCGGGTCTGGCACGCCTCCAGCACCTCCTGCACACGCACGCACAGTATAACATCAGGGAGGTCCTACATACTGTGACGAACTATCCCTTTCAGCACTAAACCGATGGTCCCTTTGTCTCTGGCACGGCAGCCCTACCTGGATGTCCCTGGCCCTCTCGTAGGCCTGGTAGGCCACCTTCTCCTCGATGCTGGCCAGCTCCTGCTTCAGATTGATGGTCTCGTGCTGGTGGAGCTCCGTCAGGTCGTTTAACTGGTCCTCCAACCGCTCATACCTGACGTGCACATGCAGAGGAGGAGAAGGCAGAGAGAGGGAGGGAGATGCATAATTGAGTGTGAGTGTGTGTGAGTAACTACAGCAATGTACATGTGCCACTGCAGCTAAGCTGCTGCAAACATTTGTCCTTGGACGACTGAAGCGACAGTCAGAGCACTGAACTCTATATTTAGTTCACAAAGGCTTATAATAACTGTCAAAAGCTCTTTGAGGAGCAACAGATGTACAAACACAGCGCGTCACTGCCGGATCCACGATTCACAAGGGAAGCAGATCATTTACCAGTAACACAAAGTACCAAATACGCCAAATTTCCTCTGGCCTCGGTACAATCAATCAATAATCTATAAGGTGTCTTGATGATGTTTGGATGAAGCTTTACGGCGGTTTTAAAGACTCGTCAGTCTCCCCCCACCTGTATCTCTCCTCCTGCATCATCTGCGTGAAGCAGCTGTAATCCCGTTTGAACTGCGTGTTCATGCTCTCCATGTCCTCCGCCAGCTGCACCTGCGCCTCCCTGATCTCCCGCACCACCTCCAGCACCTCCCCCAGCCGCCCGCTGGAGTCCGACCTGCCGGGGCCCCCAGACCCACCCCCGGAGCCGCCGGCCGGGTTCCCGTTGGAGTCGGCGGAGGCGGACGTCCCCGTGGAGCACTCGTCGTCGCTCTGGTACTTGGCCGCCTTGGCCACCGTGGTGGCGCTGCCGCTTAGGCCGCGCGCCGCGCCGTCCGCGTGGAGCCCCGCCCCCGACTCCATGGAGCTCTTGAGGTGCGCGATGTTGTCGGCGCTGCCGAACTTGTTCCTGATGAGGTTGGCGAACTCCCGTGACTTGTTGAAGAAGAACGGCGGCGAGAGGGACACGCCGGGCCCGATGGTCCTCACTTTGTCTAGCGCCGGGTGGCGCCCGGCGGCGCTGACGTCACGCAGGCTGCCCTCTTTGCTGTGGCTCCCGGACTCCTTGGGGTGGGGCTGGGGGTGGGGCTTCCCGTTGGTCTCGCCGTCCTTCACGCGGCGGTGGTACTGCTCCAGCTTCTTCTGCAGCCGGGCGATGGTGTGCGCCGACTTCTGGTTCTTCTTCTCGAAGACCTGGCGGATCCGCCCCACCTGCTGCTTGTCGGCGTTGTTCACCAGCTTCAGGTACTCGGCCACGTTCTGGTCCCGGGCCGCCTGCTCCACCTTCATCTGCTCCGTCACCTGGAGGCAGAGGTGATGGTTGCGTTACTGCACTAATGTTCGTACGTTGAGAAACGATTACTTCAACCAGTCAACGACATGTTTTTAGTATCTTTAGTACTGCAAACTGATCTGCTCGTTATTGGATAGAAGGAGATGAACAAAGAACCGAAGCGAGCCGAGGAGATATTTGATTTATTCTTCGTGGGTTCCGACCTTGAGGACCTTCTGCTGCAGGCTGTCGATGCCGAGCGCTCCCTTGGTGAAGTCCAGGCCCACCCCGTCGTCGCCGGCTCCGCCCACCGCGTCCAGGTTGGACTCGGAGCCGCCGCGGCGCATCGGCACCGGGACGCTGAGGACGTTGGCATCGCAAGAGCCGCGCTCCGCCTGCGAACACACGCACGCGAAAAAAACACCGTCACGAGAGAAACTGTAGATGCATTTCAGTCCACAGTGACATGTAGACATTGTTTGCTTTAAAAGAACGAGTGAAAGTTATTTCCATGTTGGACTGTTCAAAAGACAACGTTGATGGATCAAAGTGTGAGTCACTTATCAACTTCCACAAACGCTTAACTCTGTTCACACGCAAGAGGTTTAAAAACGTCTCACTCAACATCAACAACTTCACAAAAAAGGAAAACAAACTATTTCCAGACAAAAGACCGACGGAGTCTTAGACGTCTATTCGGCACCTTCATGCAGCAGGAAAAGCTGCTGCACAATATGGAGCCACTGATAGGGAACGTCAGGAAAAGCTCCTCTCATCTTCTCTCGCCCCCGAGCGTCTGCAGAGCCGGATGGGGTGGGTGGGGGCGGGGGGGGGGACAGTGAGCGGGAGGGGGGTGGGAGGCGGTAACTCCGTCAGTCAGAGGATCAGAGCGGATCCCGAGGCTGCAAACAAACCGAGAATCCACCAGACATTACGTAACGCCACTAAACACTAAAAATATCAGTGTTCAAGAACTATTGTTGCCGCGGCAGCAAAGTGCACATGCATGGTCTAAGCTCTAAAACACGCACGCACACACACACACGCGCAGCTGAGGAAGGCCGTATTCTTTGTGTCTCGGGTTTAATTGCGTCCCGCGGTGCTGTGATGCATCCTGCAGAGTCGGCGACCATCAGCCCCGAGCGGCGAAACCCAGCAAACACGAACCAAACCGTTAGCGACCAAACGTCTCGGGTTTCATTGTGTTTTGCATGAAGTTATTGATCATGTGACCCCTGAGTTCTGCTGCTACTTCTTCTGTATCTGGTATCTTGTCACTTTGAATATTTACAGCTGTCAGGGTGACGATGAGGGAGACCGACAATAATCTTAATGTCACATTTGGAAAGTGGAGCTTGCGTGTACTTGGATTATGTTTAAAATTGGATGTTTTTTCCTTCTTTTTAAATGACCACAAAAAGTAGTACAGCACGGATTTGAGAACTGCTAATCCCGCGGGGAGGACATTTTATCCGTCTCTATGTTCCGCTGATGAAGTAAATGTCTTCAACATCTCTCTTGCGTGTAACTGCAGGTGTTTAATGTGACTTTTCAAAGTGCCGGCGTCCCGTGGCTGCAACAGTTGGCGGCAAAAGGTTAATAAGAGAAAATAATGATGATTAAATTATTAAAATCCGTTGCAGGCGGATTAGCCCGGGGCGATGAGTCAACCTTAAATATTTGACCCGATCACGCTTCCCCCCTCTGCTCAGCAGGCCGCGCACGTAGTGAGTAACCAGGGCGGAATCGTTAACATGTGAAGGGCACACTCACGCAGATACCGGGTCACTGCCTCCACGACCAGGCCTTTTAGAGCATCGTACAGATGGGTGGACACACACACACACACACACACACACACACACACGTTCGGCCAGTGGCAGATATTCCAATAGTCACCAACAAAATGTATTAACGGATGCGAAAGCCGAATCACTTAACAGTGAATCATGAGCTGCAGGTTTTTTCCTCAGAGGCCACAAAATGTCCTGAAAGGTACGTTTTAGAAATGTAACACCCTGTGACGGTTAATTTACATAACATCTGGGGGTTTCCGGAAGCTCTGATGCGCGTAAAAACATCTGGCATCTGTTCGGTCGATGAACAACGATCCACAAACCACCACGTTAATACATCGTTCTGAGGCGATTTATTAAGCGCTAACAGCAGCACGCTAACTCGGCAGAGGCCACGCGTGTACGTTCAACGGCGAAGCACGGCAACGTTCGTCCTGATCAAAAGTCAGATCGAAGTTATCAACGTTCATCCCGAAGGGGGAAATTAACATTTGGACCAAATTTCATGGCAATTTATTCCAAATGTACTGAGGCCGCAGCGCTGGAGCAACTGACCCCGTTGTTCCTGAAGCCAAGCTGCTGGTGGGGCTAAAAATAACCTACTGATTATCCAACGAACAAAGTAATGATCACTCGGAGGCAAGAACACTATTTAGTGGAGGACACTCGACGGGGGAGGGGGGGGGGGGGCGTTTCGAGATGTGAAACCGGAGAGTAGGCAGAGTGGGCCAACAAGTGCTACTCCAGCTCCCTCACAGTTGATGATGTTACACATTCACTGGTTCCTTATTGTGATCCGAGAGAGACAAGAAATGCAAAATAACAACGTATTTATAGGTGATTCTCTACTTCCTGTGATCAACGGGGCATTAAGAACATTGAATGCAGCAGAGATTATGGCACATTAGCCATCTCTCAGTTGGGTGTAAACCGGCGTGCAGCCACACGCGGTCTGAAACCAGCACACCAGATTAGCAGCGGCTGATTTAAACTGGGGGGGGGGGTTTGGGTTATTAGGGCGAGCAAATAATGGGATTTGCAGATCAAGAGGTTTAGTGGAAGAGATGTTTAAAACCTAAAAGACTTCTTAAGCCAATAAAAGGAAGCCCGTTCAGCGTGAAACCACGACGACGTGAGCCTGCACTTAGCTTAGTGTCGGCGTGGCCCGCAATGTTCGTTTCATGCTCAGTCAAAGTCACGGACGCGTTAAAAACGTTGACCGTGGTGGTGAAAAGTCAGAATAAGCCCAAAGTCGGGAGGATTTGTCCGCTGGACCCCCGCGGATGTTTGCACACAATTTCATGGTAATCCCTCAAATCGATGTTCAGGTATTTCGGCCTGAAGTCGCCGACCAACCGACCGACGTCCTGCAGCTTCGTCGCTAAAAAGCATCCGTTTCCTTTACCTTTGTGTTGTGCACGAGTTGTATTACTCGATTGCTTCTTTGTAATGCCGTTTCTTTTTATTTGCACCCTTCCCTGCGTGACTCATGAAGGATTATTTCACCGTATCTTGGTTCTCCTGCTCCTTTGTAAAAGCGGCCCTTTGTACAAACACGGAGACTCCTGCAGCTCAGTTGGAGGGTAGAAATGGGGGGTAAAATGATTGTTTACGCATTAGGAATAATGAATGAAAACACTTCGGGACGCTGGGAACAAAACTACTCATTATGGATTTAAGTGCCCCCCCCCCCCACCACCGGGGGCCACGTCGCCCTGATGCGCTTTCTCATGCTGCTACTTTACCACTGATGGGACTTTAGGGCTCATAACTTCTGCTGACTTTAATGAAGCAGATTTTTAACGAGTAGGCGGAGGAAATGATAGATTTGCTGTTGTCCAACCTGCTGTTGTGAACCATTAGGAAATTATTATTTTAAGACGTGCAGGTTTGGCTTCGGTGAGACCCCCCCCCCCGGAAAGCAAAGCAGCCACAGCGCAGAAAACACCAAGGGCCATTATGGGGTCCAATGATGGATGAGGTCAAACACCAGAATTAATGACACTTCAGGATAGTTTATTGGTGGAGGTGGATCTTAATCAAGCGACGCATAATGCATAAATAAAGCTGGTAAAGTGAGTGTTGTATCAAGTATTAACAATCAAAGCAGAATCTTGTAATATCATGATCGTTTTATTAAGAAGAGGAATCGTCTAAGAAATGTTGCATCTCTGCAGGAGACACACAATAACATGGGGATATTATCTTCACTGAGTACTATTTTTTATCAATTTGGACCAAACGCGAGGCGGTTTGCTTGCCGAGAGGACGCAAACCGCCGATTCCCTTGAAAAGCCATTTAGTGCAGTGAAATAAGGAGGCTTCTCACATGTCAGCAGATTAAACGAGTGTTGTCACTGAAAGCAGCTAAACGTCATCCGTCTTGTGTTGCGCAACATTCACTTTAATGAGCATTAAATGGACCTGCAGTGTGTGTGTGTGTAACAGAGCTTTTTACAAGCAGAGCAAAACACACAGGATTCCCTTTTTCAAATCGCTGAACGACGCACAATGTTAATCTTTTCCATAATCTGGTGTTGTTGTAATTTAACCAATGTCACCAAACGGAGGCCGCTAACGATACTTAATGACAACGCGCTACATTTAGGGGGACGTTTATTTAATTTCCCACCGCGTGACGGATCTTTTAGCGGAGAGGGTCTCGCCGTGACTCGATTTACGTCTCAAGAGTTAATTTTCAAAAGGAGGAAGCAAAGAAGCGATGGACACTGTGGGCTGATTCAATCAATAAATCCCACCACGGATCAATAGACGTCGAGCTAGACATTCATTTACCATCTGGGGCTTTGGCAGTAGACGATGGCAGAACACACATTCCTATAAAAATACATAGCAATAGCTTAAAGACTGAGCAGGGGGAATATCTGATTTGGACACACAAATAAAAGTTGTAATCTGTCCTCTCCTCTTGTAATCTGAGATTTTAATCCGCTGCTTTCCAGAGCAACGATTACCCAGCAGCCCTTGCGCCCACTTTAAAATGCTTGAGGAGGGGGAACTAAATGTAGCAGGTACGAGATATACACCGTCTATCTCGTTACCTTTAATACCAATTTTTCTCTGCTGCAGGAAGTGACGAGCGCGGGAGACAACGGGAGACAACGGAGATAACGGGAGAGAACGGAATGGCCGCTTGTGGTTGTGTTCGCTGTCCTTTTCATCCTTGCCGCCGCGGGAATCTGCAGTTCAGTTGATTTAAGCTGTGAATCATACAGGTTTGGTTCTTCTCTGAAGTAGGCGCGTCTCATCCTCTGCCAGTATGTGGCGGTTAGGGGAAATACCGGGTAAGTTACGAGACTATACGCCCGGGGTTTAGGGACTTAGATCCCTTTCATCTCCAGCCTTTCAGGGAAGAGTTTGTCCCCCCTGTAAGCGGACGCAGGTCCCGTTCGCTGCGTAAAGAAAGGAAGCCGCGGAGAGGATCAGCGGAGGAGTCGAGGTCTCAGCGCCACAGGTGGACCAGCAGGACCGGATTAGAGTTTAAAAACACTCCAGAGCCCCATACTGTGGCCTTCCGGGGAGCATTTGACTCCGTTGCCTAGGTTACCAAGCCGGTGACCCCCCCCCACGGATTTACTGTCAGATTTACTTTACGACCTAAATACATCTTGAGATTATTGAGTAAGCGTCAGGCTGACCTCATGCATATTTCAACAGCCTATATCAAAAGTGTGATTGAAATAGATCCGGGCGGTGGGGGGGGGTCACTGCTTCTATATCATCAAAGAGGGGGGGGGGCTTTTATTTATATATATATATATATATATAAACAAAACACAGACACACACACACCACATTCACCACCCAGATGGAGAATCGCTGCATTTTTAGACGCCTGATTCATAAGAAAGTTATCGTCATAGTGACTTTAAAATGTGCCCACATGATCCTTCTGTCAGCACACTGTGCACACAACCTGAGCTACGCCACAATGACTGACAGGTGTGTGTGTGTGTAGGGGAACAATAATAAACAGTGTTTAGTCTATTAATATCAAAACGTAAAATATTTAAGGATTAACGTTGCACTAGTAAACAGAAGCTGTTCTGTTCGGAGAGCTTTAGAGGAAAAAATCAAAATGGGGCAAATCCAAATATATGCAGCTCGTTTAATACATCTGCTCACAGAGGGTAAATAACAGGCAATGAATCAGCGTTATGTGATATGACCGAGGCAGAAACGGCTCGGTGTGTGTCTGTCTGTGTGTGTGTGTGTGTGTGTGTGTGAGCCCAACACCAGATCTCTTTGATGAGCAGAGTGTTTGTGCGTATAATCCACACAGCGCGTTACTCACACACCCGGCATCCCTGCTGGTGTGTGTTGATTCCCTGCCGGCTTAACTCACTGCGTCCATAATCCCGAGGCAACGAGAGGAGAAAGATAAAGCCGCGGAACTACGCGACGACATCACTCAGACGCCGCCACCGTCCTCCTCCTCCTCCTCCTCCTCTCGGGGCTCGCGTCTCTTCACCATCTGTTGCCCCCGACAACGGACGCGGTACGAAAAGACATGCTCGGACCTGTTGTGTGTGCTTATCACGTTATGCTCTGTTCACACGAGTCAATGAAAGGCCCGTTCTGATGGGTTAATGAGAGCTGCAGAGAGCGGGAGGAGGCGGCGCCGGAAAAGAAATGTCAGCGTAATGCTGTAAAATGTCACCGCCGCGGTAATTTCACCAGTTGCCGTCTTGATTTAACTTGCCGAGTTTAGCTTCACGCGAAATAAAAACAAAAGCTGCGAGGGGAAAGGACTCCGGGGACGTGTTCCTTTAGGAGAGACGGGCCCGGCCTGTTCCTTCCTTTGTTATGGGTTTGTTGCGTCAGCCGTGGGGGGGGGCACCTCAGCGACGATGACAAGGTGAAGAAAGTTACTGACTTAACGGAGCAAAAGAAGAGCGGCAGTGTCTTCATGACCTCCATGATTCCAACACGTCCTAAAAATAATCCACCCATGACTTCCATTCATTTCTGCCATTTCCCAGGAGTCTTATGACCCAAAACTGCTCCAAACAAACCCGACTTGAAGAAATTAACAGATTCTCGTCACTTCTTTTCCAAGAAGGAAGTAGCTGGACTGTCGGGAGACCAAGAGGAGAAACTATCCGGAACTCAGCGAAGGAAACCCCCCCCCCCCTCTTCATGCTCAAGATCACACACACACACACACACACGCAAACACACACTCCTGTAAACAGCCTGCAGGAGGAAATCTTCCCCTTTGAAACTGATCCAATGGTAGAAAGATAAAAGGCTGCGTGTTGTAATATACAATATACAACACTACCACCCCACACACACACACACACACACACACACACACACACAATCCTTGATTTATTTCATCATGTAGCCGATGTTCTCTTATGTTAATACCATTTTAATGTTCTTGGATTACACACTTTTAATCTTTGTGATCTATAATTGAATTATTGGTTTCTGCAGTGGATTATTTCCTGTGTAAACGCTGCTAACTGAATTAAGGCTTTTGTGGCAAGTAGGTTAGAATTAAGGGTGAAAAAAACAAATAAAAATTTCTAAAAGACTTTAGTAAATTGCTCAAATTAGGCTCTGGCTTGAATCTAAAATTCGGTGCAGCGACCGAAAATACACGTTCAACTACATTTATACTCATTACCAAGTATGCAAAAACATTCTTTAGATTTTATTAGTTCAGTTATGATATATAAGGAATATACAAAGCAACATTTTTGGAAAGGTGTTACAGTAGAATTCAGAGAGTAGACTGTGTGTGTGTGTGTGTGTGTGTGTGTGTGTGTGTGTGTGTGTGTGTGTGTGTGTGTGTGTGTGTGTGTGTGTGTGAGCAATACAACTGCAACAACAACATCTCCCTCATGCATTGTGCCGTGCAGCGTCTTCTTCCAACCTGTCCCCCCCCCCCCCTCCCCCTTGAGACACCCGGGTGATGTGGCCGGTGCTGCTCGGCTAACGTTAGCTAGCCGTCGTTAACGCGTATTTACCATTGTTGTGGTCGTCGTCGTGTCACCGTCGGCCCCCCCGCCGGTGTGAGACGGTCCCTGTTCCCGGTAAACTTTTCTCCGCGGCGGCGGAACGCGGAGCTCCGGACATCTCCCGGACTCCGGGGGGGGTGAGGGGGGGGGGGAATAACTGGAATCTCCCGCTTTTGTTGTCCTCAAAAGTGTAAAGTTGCCGGTTTGTTCCAGCGGGGGACAAAGACAGACGAACAACCGACCGACGGCGGCGACGGCGAGGTTTCGGGCACCGAGCCAGCGAGCCGGGCAGGAGACACACACACACAACGTGCGATTACGCCCCGCCCACCCGGTTTATTCAGCGGGAGGGGGCACGCTGGATATCGAACCCTCCACTCCCCCACTGAGAACCAGAGTGACTTTTTTTTTAATTTATTTTTTAATGATTGCAGTCATCAATAAAAATGCTCAGCGGTGGAATATTAGGATTTCCCTTAATCCCTTAATTTGAACATGAGTGAAATAGAAGAGCAAATGTGAGAAATAAATGGTACTTGTTGCATTCCACCCGCGCAAGCGGAGTCGAACCGCACACAACGTGACGCGTCATCACGTGGTCGTTTTCTCCCGCATCGGTTACCCGTGGACGTCTGAGGGAAGCGGCGCGCGTCTCACGGGGTCGGGTGAATTACTCGACAAAAGGTCCGGCGAAAGAGTCGTGAATGATTCACGAGGCCAGAGCGGGTCTGATAAAGAAACCAATTAGTGAGGTCATGTGATACGGCCTAGGCTCACGTGACGTTTTCATCCACGCCATTCAAGGGGAGCCTAGCCGCCCTGTTGGGAGGCACTGACACGCCGACAGGTGTTCCCTCGCCGTTCACTATGCCGGCCTTCGTCGCCATCGGCCCTCCCGCGTTGACCTGAAGGCCGCTCTCTGACGACGGCGGGCGAGTCGGCCATCTTTTAATCGGCGTGAGGGTTTTGGCTGTGATACACTGCTGTAAATCATCAACAAAAGTCCACTTGAGACTATTCTGTATTCCACGTTGACATTTAAAAAATCCACATGCACGCACACACACGCACACACGCACTGACCACCATCGATTTCTCTGTGTTCTTTATGAGACTTCCTGCAGCGCTTCCTGTCTCCATCTCAGCAGCCTGACCTCCTGGGCACCAGAGACTTCCATGACACCGACACTGATCCGCAGAGGTTAGGTGGGGCTCTGGATTGTGTGCGTGTGTGTGTGTGTGTGTGTGGGGTGGGGTGGGGAGGGGTGCCGGGGGGGTCAGGACGTTCTGACGGGGCTCTGGAATGTTTCACGGAGTCGGGAACGTTCTGGAGAGATTCCGATGTCTCTCGTTTTCAGCAGCATTTGCCGTTTGTTTGTCTTGCTTTTCCTTCAGCGGCTCAAATAAAGCGGCAATCAGAGCGGAGCATGATAACAGCTGGTCAAAGGTGACGTGCTGTCAACCACGTTTACAGCATTTCTCAGTAAAACCAAGTACCCGGAAAAATAGAAACCCCTCTATGATGAAATGTTTGAATTACTTTACACTACTGGTCCATTTAACAACTCATACTTGATCTCTTGTATTGGACGACACATTAATGCTAATAATATTTAGTCCACCTAATCTACACACACGCAGGATGTATGCCGGTAAAACTGCCGTCAGTTCCCAAAATCTCAGCGACTTCATTTAAAGTGAGAAGAGAAACTCGGACGTGAACAGAAAGTGAGACTGGCTGATGCCTGGAGGACAGACGGCCGTTCTGATCCGGCCCTCGCTGCCTCTCCGCTTCCCTTTCTCTCTCTTCAGCTCGATAATAATGATGATGATGATGATGATGATGATGATGATGATGGCTTACGGTTGAAAAAGAAAGAAGAAGGAGGAAACGACCCGACGAGAAAAACATTAAGATTTCACAGTAGCGGTTCCCGCCTGTAATGTCTGGCTGATGTCAGAGAGACAATTATGTGTGTCTACAACCGTACAGCTGCTGCGAACACATCTGTTGGGGGAACCCCCCCCCCCCCCCCCCCCCCCCTCGAGGGTCGAACACAGAACCCACCCTACAAGCGAGACGCATCCACAGGCATTGGAGCAGCGAGGTTGTGATGCATTTCTCCCACAATCCCCACCCTGCATGTTCTTCCCACCCCCCCCCCAATGAGGCGCGTCGAGCTCGCTTCACAGACACAAACATGCAGCGACAGAGACGAGCGTGATTCACGGGACACGGCGTCCCCGTACATCACCGGGTCGGTGAAGGGTAGCGGGTGATTTACTGGTTCAGCGGCCACAAATGTCTTGAACTTGTTACCAAACAGCTGCGGACGCAGAGGAACGTTTGCATTCATTTGGAGTGCTGCGTTCTTGAACGTGAGCCTACTTTTCTTATATGCAGGCTCAGTTAGAACCTATAAAGTTTTCAGCTACCTCTCCTCTCTTTGCCACAAATGAGCAGAGGAAGCCCGACTCCTCCTCCTCATCCTCCTCCTCCTCATCCTCCTCCTCGCAACCTTTTCAGCCTCCATAAAAGCATTTCTTCAGGGAGGACTACGCTCCCCCGCTCTCCAGCCGGGTCTTTTGTCCCCGCACAGCAGGGGAACTAAATCAACGGGGCACTCTGAAGGGCACGCTGGGAATGCAAAGGGGCCGGTGTTTTGATTTTGTTTTCCCCCCGGGGGGGGAGGAGGGGGGCTCTGGTGGCATATCAAATAAACTGATCTGATAGAGGCTTTGCAGCAGATGGATGCTCACCCGCCAAAGCTATTTAAGACAGAAGTCCAGCGAGGCTTCTATGTGGACCTCTTCCGAAGGCTCCAAACTGGTTCAAAAGAGGCAACGTTTGGAGTGATAACACCTTCTGGCGTGTGCCGCTGCATTCCCCCCCCTCCCCCTTCCCTCCCCTCCGGGGAGAGGCAGCAACGGCCTTTCTATCATTTTCTATCACTCAAAGTGCAAAGATGATGACGAAGGTGATCACGCGCGCGGGGGCGGCCAACTCAAAACATGCTCGAGGCTCCGTGCGGACAGTAAGGACTCATGAAAAGGACAGCTCGGCCTCTCCCACGTTTGAAGTGAATATCTAAGGGGTCACACTTTCAAAGTGTGCGCTATGCTTTCATCTGCCATCCCCGCATCGCCGGCCACCCTGCACCCCCCCCCCCCCACCGCCCATGACATTTAACGTCCCTCGGTCTCCCTCTGACAGGTTGCCGACCTCTCTGGAGGACGAATATATTTTTCCGGGGTAAAAGCAGCCGAATGGTACAAAAGTGGGATTTGAAAGCAGAAGGAAACAGTCTGAACCAAAATATTCTGACCTTTGCGAAAAGGCAGATTCCTGGAAGTCTCCGAGACAATGAACCAGAGTTACATAAAGAGAAGACAGAACGAAAGTGAGGACAGTGGCAGGAAACCGTTGACGATAAAGAGACTAAACCTTTATTTACGGTACAGAGCCTGTTTTTCCTCTTCAGAGCAGGTAGCTGGAGGCTTGTGGCAAAGACAAGGTCACATGGTAATGAGGCTGAGGGCACGCGCACACACACACACACACACACACACACACACACACACACAGCTCTTTATTCAACCAAGCAAGTCAACTGGGAATAAATCATATGATAATCGGCTATAATGCCGTTCTACACAAAGAAAGAAAACGCTTGTTTCCCAAAGACGCACACACAACATACACACACACAGACAGACACACACTCTCTTCTGTAAACTGAAACTCTTAGTAGCTGGTTTCTCATAAAAGACATTCGCAAACGTCCCATTCGGTCACTTTTCAGTGTTATCTGGACTATATGGACGTTCCAATTAAAGACCATTATTATGCTATGCTAGCAGCTCTGAGAAGCTAAATGCTAACTGTGCCAACATGGCTCCTTGATGAGAACGCTGGCTTAGTTTCTCCATGAACGCTCCTTTTTGTCTTTTAATGGTTGGGAACTAGATTTCAGGATCGCATATGATTTAAAGGACTTGTACACGAGCAGTACAACGACAACAGGTTCAGTCGACACGTTTGTCTCATTTCGCTTCAATAGCTTTGTTGCGCGAGTGGGCGAGATGTGTTTTCAGGACAGCACAGTGAAATAAATGCAAAGGTATCAAGGTCAGCAGACTTAACTCACAGAATAGACAATATTCCCAACCGGCCTGCGTGGGCAGAGAATGGGGAGATGTTTTCATGGCAAATGCAACGTACAATTAGATGACTTGCATCCTACAGTTCTACACACGGTGGCTATTAATCATAAGTACACACTAATATGCTGCTCCTTAGTTTCGTGCCACAGAGTTGTGCTGAATTGCATTTGATTCATGTCACGGATGCAAAAGGGGAAGCAGCGATGTGGGAAATGCCCTTTGAAGAACACTGGTACAGTATTTCATTTAAGTTAATGTCACTTTAACCCTCAATGAAATCAAACAAAAATTCTTAATGAAAAACCCTTGGTTTTCAGGGTCGGGAATGTGGATGAAAAAGTCTTTCATTAAAGTTCATGTATTGCAATAAAAGTAGAGACTGGTACATTTTCAGAAAATGAAATAGTCATTTTCGCTACGCGAGGCTATTCTGGGACACGGAGGCCCTTCGCACTATATGCTACCACCAGCGTGCTAACATGTCCACAATGACAACGCTAACACGCTGATGTTCAGCAGCTGGATTGTTGACCATGTCATGCATCTTAGGACAGCAGGTTTATAAGGATTACTAAATGTAAATCACTCAAAGTACCGCTAGAGCTAAACAAACACGGAGCATCACTGAGGGGATGAGGATTCATCCTCTGGGGAACAGCAACGCCTTTGCAGTCACTCACGACAGCTGATGCGACACTGGTGGAGATATTTAGGAGAGAGCGAGGTGCGTGAGTGACAGACGTGTGACAGACGTGTGCTGCGGACACACCTGTGTTGCACACGCAGCTTAATGAGGGACACGAGAAGGGGGATCGCTGCACTTTGATTCACGGCCAAGGTCACCATGGCGTACGGGTGGAAGGGACCAGGCGGAACACCTCTATGGCTCAGCAGGTATATACCACGACACATGACAACACACCCAGGGGGTTTAGTTGTCGCGGGACTCTCCTGCAGAGCCGAGACCTTGAGCGGTGCAAACAAACCGTAGAGCAATACAAATAAAAAGATAAGAAAAGACCTCTTTTCTTGGGCGTGGACCTGCGCGACAGAACAAGCCCGATTATGCTGGAGAGGTTACTTCACGTTATTTCTAATGGCATATTGTTGTGCACACAGCGGCAGTTTGTGACCCATAACACGTGCACACATTAAAAAAAAACCACACACAACGTCAGCACAACAATGGCACAAACGCGAGCCCCCTGCAGGAGCGGTCGGGAGGCCGGGCGCGAGAACTCCAGGAACGAGCCAGACAGAAAGCTGCGTGATCTGTGACTCGCCGCACGCATTCCTCAGACGTTCAATCACATGCTTCAACACTGACGCCGACGTGACGAAACTCGCCCCGGCTCAACCTTAAACTGCTCTGGTAGCAAAAAAAAAAACATGGAACAACAACTGGCCGCGGCTTGCAGTGAACCAAACCGTAACAACAACCTTCATGGGCGGTCGCAGCAATAGATGGCGGGACCACGAGGAATAAATCAAAATGTACATTCTCATTCCGGTGGTGGAGTCTTTCTACCTCAAACGTCCTGTACGGCTTCTCGTGCGACATTAAAAGTGGACTTCTTGCGCCCCTGATCACACGCGGCGGATCCCTCATCTACCCAAGGAAAGGCAACAGATTTAAAGTTTCAACGAGTTTGCAAACTCTACCTCTGACACGTAGATGAGCGGGATGGCGCTGTAGTTCTTCCTCATGCCTCCTCGTCCTCACAGCCGGAGGTCAAAGTGCAAGCCACGCTGGCTCTTCTGGGAGGCCCCCGTCCGCCTCCTTGGAGTGCGAGCGGTGGTGTGTGGGTGTGTCTGTGCGTCTCTGTGCAAACCCTCTTATTGTGAAACATCTTGCTTCCTGTGTCTCGTAACTGCCGCTTCCCCCGTGCAGCCCGAAGCCGCTCCCCCGCCCCCCCGCACAGTCGCCTGCCGGCAGGGAGCATTCCCCCGAGCTCTCCTGTCCCGGGCCGCTGGGTCACACACATAAGAGCGCCTTCAAAAGGCAACCGAGAGTCTTTTCAACGCAATCAGCCACCCTCCACCAGCCAGCAACAATCAGGGGGGGGGGGGGGCTGGTGAGAGAGGCAGATTGTAAGGGAATGAATGAATGTGGGAATATTGAGTTAGTGCGGGAACCGCGTGCCAGACTCGCTGCAGGCGGGATCTCAGGACGAAGACAGCACAGATAACACTGTGTGTGTGTGTGTGTGTGTGTGTGAAGCTGGACTAGGCACACACACACACTCGCTGATAACCACAGGCATACACGTGGAAGTGGGAGAGGGGTCAATGTTGTTTTCTGGTCATCCGAGTAAGATCATCTTTAGCGTGGACTGAATTTTCTCAGTGAAATTGCACATTTGTAGTGTTTTGTTGCAGTGTAACTTAAGTTGTGATGAACACTGTTCATCTGACTGATGATGAATCACATCCTATTTATTTAAACTGCAAACAACTGTTGGCGATCTACAGCCTTTCTTTGTCGATGTTCTTTTGTCAATAATAACATTAAAAAAGAATAGAAAATGCTATGGTATCCTTTTAAAAGAATAATCAGAGAAATTACCGCCCCCTCTAAACTCAGCAGGGAAGTACAGGTGTTACTAATTACATTAATTAGCCAGTCATGTGACCTTCATGTGGGGAAAAGGACTTATACTTTCCTAATAAAAACACAACTGTGCTGCAGGATTTGGTCTCCACCCGCAGAGAAGCCCTGGAAGAACAGCGCCCCCTGCAGCACAAAGCAAAGTATTGCTATGTAGCTACCAGAAATGTTGGTTACTGCAACCACAACGTTAACAGCTTATAGAATTAGTCTTTTGTAAGGAAGTTGTTAAGAAGTAATAAAAGAGGAAATGAAGACAGGAGGACGAGATGTTTTATATTTATATTTATTTACTTAAAAACTGTTGCCTGACAGCTTGTAATCATTGTTTATAGAAGTCTCCAACTCTGAGAGAGACCAGAGGTTTACAACCGGCCCGCTAATGAACAATCATGAAGCTACGTGTGCTTGGTCGCTCCCCCCCACTAGTAGATTTACACCCCACTAACATAAATCTGAATGAAGTCTCAAGATGACAGCAGCCAAATAGCTCTGTGACAGAATTGACCGTTTGTTTTGCTTCACTAAATAAAAAGCAGGATTTCCTCCGATGTAAAGTTTACCACAACTTGGAAGTGCAACAAAACGCAACCTGGCCGAGAGGAAACAGACCTGAAAGATGGTTTCAAAAGGACCAACCTGGAGTACCCTGGCTAGAAAGTGAGTAGTCAAGCAAACTCGATGCATTATTTAGTGACGTGTCAGACAAAGCACCGCTAGTATCGCAATTTATCTCTAAACAGGAGATATAAGACACAACGTCTGCATAAACAAGCATCAAAATCCCAAATGTTTTCTTTCCTTTGAGCATTTCCTTAGAAATATAGTTTGTGCATACTTTGTACATTATAAAAAGAAAATCCTCTTCATCGGTTCTTTCAAATAAAAAAAACCTCCCTAAATAAGCAGCAGCCTGTGCTTTTAAAACAATAAATCTTCCTATTTCATAAATATTAGCTCTCGCCTTTGTTATAAAAAAACTACGCTTTCATGTCTTTCCGCGCAGTTTTACCCATCAAACATTTCTAATGGGCCTTAAAAGGCGAAGTACTTTTTTTAATTCATGACAATTCCAGTTTTCTCCAGGACGTTGTTGCTTTAACCCATCAGTAAAATGTTTAGAAGGTAAAAAACCCAGTGGAATCTCTTAACCAGAGAGATCCACCTTAAGAGCAGAACATCAACTTCCTGTTTTTCTGCCGGATTTTCACAGTAAAATCCCACCTTGGTGTACAGTTAAACTCTTGAAAATCTTGAAGTTTGAAAATGTATTTTAGTGTGTGTGTATTTTTTTTATTTCTATCTTAAGATATAATTTCCCTTAACATGGGTATGACAGCAGCAAATTTAGACTAGATCAAATGAAGGCGGACAGTTTTGTGTTTCCCACAAAAATAAAAAATTACAATTATTTCCACTTCTGAAAAATATACCTGACACCTGCTCTGTCTCACTTGCACGGACGCGCTTCTGGACTTGACCTTTGACCCACAGCTGCAACAAAATTCCCTCCGACGTCTGCTGAGCATCAGCAGGTACGGTCAGAAACCGAATACAGTTCTTGGAGGGCTACGCAGTGTGTGTGTGTGTGTGTGTGTGTGTGTGTGTGCGCGTTTAGGCGTGTATTCTTTTGTGTGTTTTTTTCTGTCTGAAGTAAACAGCCCTTGCAGAGTCCTTCCTGAGCTGGTGACCCCTGACCTGAGATCAGCCCGGAGTCGTGAGGCTCCGGGGGCCGCGCTGCGACTTTCCCTACTGTTCCAGAATCATCGCCTCCTGGAAGGCCTCGATCCATCTAGAGACAAAAAGAACACCAAAAAGAAGCCGCTTAGCCACATTGGGAACAAACGACAAAATAGCGAGGTCAGCGTTCGTCCGGTCACCTCTGAGCTGTGGGGATGTCGTCGGCTTTGAAGATGTAAAACAGCGTGTTCTTGTGATACAGCTTGAACTGCATCTTCTGGGCCGGGCCGTTCTTCTCCTCCCTCAGGAAGAAACCCAGCAGAGGCTGACTCTCCAACGCCGCCACGTCCTGAAAAAAAAGGGAGCGCCGGTTACTCGAAGGGCTTTGAAAGACGACAACCTAAAAAAGGAGGGCGACGGGATGCTGAGCGAGCGCACCTCGCTGGCAGCGTAGGTGTACAGGACTTTGTTCTTAATGACGAACCACAGCCGCTTCCACTGCTTCTTGTTGCCCTTCGACCGGTTCAGGTAGCCGCTCATGGAGGAGTTCTCGGTGTTGGCGGACACCTGGAGGGAACGGCGTGAACCAAAACACCGTCACACACTTGAAGGGTAAACGACGTGGAACGGTGTAAAGCTCCGGTTTGGGTTCCTCGCCTCTTTTAGTGCAGCGGGAATCTTCTTCTGTTTTCTGGTGAAGGAGAAAGCTCCGGGTTTGATGGGAGAAACTGACGTTGAGGCACAGCGGTCACCTAAAAAAAAGGTTACCACAAGTCAGTAATGTGAAGGATCTTTAAAGGTCCACTCTGACGGTGTCTTTGAATCAGTTTTCATGATTGTTAAAATTTTGCTTTTTTTTTTAGGGACTAAAATCCACATCCACTGCTCTGGAGAGTATTTCTGTGGGACGCGTGTGACTTCGTGGGATTGAACCATTTAGACACACCTGTGTTTTCATAGGTAAAGGAAGAACTAGGGAGGAAATATACTAAAGGGAAAACTGTGAAGTGACTTTAATAAACACTACGATCAGACGGCGGATGGACTTACTATTCTCCTGCAGTTTGGCAAAGCAGTGGTCACACACTCGAGCCGGTTGGTTCTTCAAGTACTCCAGGTAGTACTTATTGGTGGAGCACGCCTGACACACCACCTGTCGGACACAGGTGTAGCTGCGATGAGAGGGGGGCCGGGCGGGGGGGGGGGGGGAGGCATTGAACAGTGTGTGGGCGGCGCAGCGGTACCGACCCTTCCACAGGCGCGGCAGTGGTGCCTCCTCCAGGTGAGGGTGAACTCACAGGTGCAGATCATGCACATGGTGGCCCTCAGGTCAGGGATCCAGATGGGAGCCTTCGAGCCCAGCGGGGCCCCCGTGTCCACGACGCCCTCCGCCTGCGTCGAGACAGACTGGGGGGGGTTAACGGGGACACATTGAGGGGGAGTCCGTGGCACTAACACACACACACACACACAGACGCACACGGATTCTCGGCTGTACCTCCTCCTGGCTTCGACTCGACGTGAAGGTGATCTTCTTCTTGGTGTAGTCGTCGATGGCCTTGGCGATGGCCTCCAGCCACTCGTCTCTCTCCGTAGCCGAGCTGCAAGAAGCACCACAACGGTCAGCGGTCGCAGCGATCGGTTCCACGTCACTGTCACCGTGCGGAGACTGACCCGGCGGACAGGATGAAGGAGCGCTCGACGCTTTCGATGTTCAGCTCGTTCTGATAGGCCTCCTGGCTCGGTTTACTCACCTGGGAAACGGGAAAATAGCAGATTTTCACCAATAAAATAAGAGGAAAAACACATGGATAACATATGAAACAAAAGGAAGAATAAAGAGCAGCGCCACGGTGTGTCTCTAACCTTCATCCCGGCCAGGGAGAGGACGCTGATGAGTTTGTACTGGCCGGACTGGACCGGAGTGGTGTACATGAGCGCATCATTGAACTGGGCCAAGCACAGGCACAAGACAACTTGACATCGTGTTTTTGAGAGAGAAATCAACAGGAAGGCGTAAACTGGATGGAATTATCGCTCACCAGGAAGAACATGCGGGGCTGCATGATTTTCCTGGACAGCTTCATCAGCGTTCCCTCCTTCAGAAACACCTGGAAACCAACCGGCCACGGTTTTTAAACTTTTTTTTCATTTATTTTGTTTATTGAATTTGTCATTTTGCAACTTCTTTTCTTTCCACCCGTGTGAGAAAGTTGACTCACGCGTCCCGGCTGAACGATCTCATGCTGTCCGTGGAGGCTGTACTGAATCTGCATCAGCTTCTGGAAGTTATCCTGTAAGACAGCGGCAGAGCAGTGAGCGCCGCACCGAGGACGACGTGAGCGAGAGAGCTCCGGGCGCCATGAGGCCTCACCCCTTGTTTCATGATGTCATTGGCGTGGTTGGCCACTTCCTTTACGATGCCGAGGGCAGCTGCGTGGAGAGCAAAGGTAAAACATCAGTGGTTGGCAAGTGATCCTCCTGGTAGACACTAACGGGGGGGGGGGGGGGGGGGTTGACCTTCATCTGACCTTGCGTGTCTTTGTAGTCCTCGGAGTCCTCTGGAAGGTTCTTCAGATAATCTGAAAAAAACAGTTTCCATGAAATTTGAAGGACTTTTGTCAACAGAAACTCGCATCACATCACGTCCCATATGGAAGATGTGCAATACAGGTTTAGTGCTGCACGTTTCTAATGTGTAACCTGTGCAGAATACGCTCGAAACCAGAGGAAACCCTTTGACCTTTGACCTTGCCCGAGCAGCGAGTGTGTGTGTGTGTGTACCTGTGAGCAGCAGCTGGTACTGAGGGATCCTCTGCACGGGTTTCAGCAGGTAGTGTTTCAGAGCCAGACTGGCACATCGTGGGCTCATCTGGCACAGAGGTACGGTGAGGATACCGTGTGATAATACGGCCGATTTAACAAAAACACATCTGGATTGAAGCCAGCTGGAGGATACTTATCATTTTAACGGTTAGTTACAGTGAAGGAGGAACACTCCTTCCTGCTTGAAAATGCCGCTGATGTCTTTTAATCTACTATGTGATTAGTAAAATGAGAAAATGTTCAAAAATAAGTGTTTTTGTTATAACTTTATGAACTAAAGAAGGACGAGTGACTTGATTAAAGCTTTTCTGAAAGACAGCTAATACACTAGTGGAAATAATGGTTGTCTATACACAACATTCATGAAATATAATAATGCAAATATAACAGTAGTATTACAGAGTTGTCACGACTGCATTTTTCAGCTTTACCTCAAACTCTCGGACGACAGCGGCGAACGCGGCGTTTTTCCGGCACTGCTCGTCTAACAGAGCCACGTTGTTGTCAAACTGCCGGATGTAGGTGGAGTACATCTTCAGGTAAGGACCCTTCTGGACGAAGATGTCCGACAGTCTCTGGTGGTCCGTCCTGTCGGTGGGCCGAGGCATGACGAGTGTTTGTAAGCTCAGCTCTTTAACAGAATCAAACACCTCGAAGCTGCTACTCATCGTGCACCGTGGGGGGCTTTACCAGTGTGCCACTCGCTCCTCCAGCTCCCTCAGCAGGTCTCTGTTGAGCTGGTACAGTTGCGGCAGGTAGTACAGGATCTGGCTGAGGATCCGATCGTCCACCACCGCTTTCCCGTTCTGACGGGTCGCCTTGGCAACAGCATCCCGAAAGTCCTGGAGAGACGCACGGGGGGCCGATGCTTCATCCCTGGTTCACTCTCACAGACCCTCGTGGTCAAACCCTCCGTCCCAACCCCGCGCACTCCACTTTGCTGCTTGTTCCTCCCTCACTGAGAGCAAAACACTCGACACGATGGTACGAGTGGTGGAAGGAGCTCTCTGATGACATCAGGACGCAGAGAGCATCTACATCTTCAGACTAAAGACACACCTCTTCAGACTGTACCTCCACTAAACACTGACAAATTGCAGCCACTTGTATTGGCTCTTAAATTGTACTTATTATGGCTCTTATGTATAACAACTTTTTTGTTGAAATAATACTTTCTTGTTTCTTGTTGTTTGAGTTTGTATCCTGACGGTTGAAATGCACTTATTGTAAGTCGCTTTGGATAAAAGCGTCAGCTAAATGACATGTAATGTAATGTAACTGTTTCCAGTGAGCCAACACACACACACACACAAACACACACACACACACACACATCCAAACACAAGCAAAGGAGGCCTCTCTCTCTCTCTCTCTGTTGTCTCTTTTGCTTATATTATAAAACCGACAAACCGCCGTCTTCATACCCGCAAAGCGGACAAGAATGTTGGCACTAAATGAACTAAAAACGTCCCACACACACACACACACACACACACACACACACACACACACTCACTCACCAACCCACACAGCACCCACTTCACAAACACAACATGATACACACACCGCACACACTCAGCAGGACACGCACACAGAGGATTATCTAAGGCATGTGTGTGTCTGGAGGTCGTCTCTGTGGCCCGAGGAAGCAGCTGCTCTGCGGCCGAGAGGAGAATGCGATCTGGCCTCTTTTTTTTTTTTTGGCCGAGCGCCGCGACCCCTCCCCGACCCCCTCACCCCCCCCAAACAGTAGAACACTGACCATTAACCCCCCCCAAAAAGAGTTTAGAGACACCCAATCACATGGTTCCTGTTCGCCTTCATTCAAAACACAGGAACATGCAGCGTTGGGGGGGAAGGGCGGGTGGGGAGACACTGTCCTCCAACTCATCTGAATAATGAAAAATATGCTTTTTGACATTTGAACTTGCCAATAGAGCCAAACTAAACTTTGGCTGGCAACTAGATCGTGCTGTTTCCTCTAGAATAACAAACACGCACACACACACACACATCACAGCGCTGCCTGCCCACTTTAACCCCAAAACCTTCCAAGCAGCACCTCATTGATTCATCCCTTGAGTGAACACGACACTTACTATGTGAAGAAGTTTCAGGACGTCCACAAACCTGAAAGGGACGGCAGAGGAGCAGCGGTTAGGTGACACACGTATGACGCACGCACGCCGTGACGTGTTGCTCTCGGGCGGCACTCACACTTTCTCGGAGCTCATGATTTCCTGCGCGATGTGCACCACCTTCTTCCTCTTCATCTCGTCCTCCTGCTGAAAGAGGACAAAAACAACGGCAGTTCGGCAACGTTTCGGGATCCCGTCTGACAAAGAGCACGCCGCCGCAGAACTCACGGGATCGCCGCAAATCACCATGACAACCGGGACGCCGCCTCGCCGCGTGAAATCATCGGATTCGGAGCGGCGGCTCGATCGCTCGCTCCCTCTCTCCCTCTCACCCGTCTCACCCTCTCCCTGTGTCTTTCCGATGGAGTGTGTTGTTGAATGGTAATGGGGCGGTCTTTCAGTGACTTAATTTGGACCGCGGCCTTGGTCCCCTCACCCTTCCTCCCCCCTCTCCCCCGAACCCGTCCTATCGGAGCCGGCGTGTGTGGCACCCTGGAGGCTTGAGAGGCGTCGGACGCAGACGGCGTCACACAGAAGAGGTAAGGGGGGAAAAAAAGAAACAGCCCATTGAGAGCTATTCCTGAACCTGTGCCTCCCCTCCTCCTCCCCCATCCTCCCTCCCCCCCTTTAACACACTGACAGATTCTCACAAACATGCACGTAATCTCCAGAGGTGAGACGCTGTGATCGGAGAACGCTGCGTAACATTTCTGTTCATCTCTGTTTTGTACCGACGCAGACATGTGATCGAGGGGGGGGGGGGCAGGTTACCTGTCGGTCGGCCACATCCAGGTGCTCCTTGCTGGAGGTGGAGCTGTCATCCTCTTCATCTGAGCTGTGGATCTCCTCCTCCTCAGAGTGGACGTCCTGCCCCAGCCAGCCGCTGCAAACCGGAGGACATTAAATTACACATTGGGGGGTAAATAAAGATGGTGGTTTGGGGCAAGAGGGGCAGCGGATGACGAAGGGGAGGCATTCATCACTCACAAGGAGCACGCCAGTCTGGTACAAGAGACCATGTTTATTACCATGTATGAGATGAGAATAATTTTATCACTTTGCAGGTTTAGATTCAAATTCACTGGTTGAGAAGAATGGAGGAAAAATTATATAATCATATAATCACAATAATCAATTAGTGGACATTTGCTGGACTAACTGATCAATTAAAAGACGTATTATTGCTATTATTTACTGTTACTCCTGTGAGTTCATGTCTTTTGTTTTGCCTCCATCAGCCCTTCTGCTGCCACCTCTCGGCATGAAGGAGAAAAGGTTGATGGCTCAGAATAAATAAATAAAAGAGAGGAAAGACTGTTGGACTCACATTTCCTTTCACTGTCATCAGCAATAGTCTCTCTCCCCTCCCTCCCTCCCCCTTCTCTCTCCCCCCTGGCTCTGCTTCCTTGATTTCCTTACGTGCCTGCCGAGCGTTTCTTTCACCTAAATAGTCAAACCCACTCGCTCGTCCTCCTCCCGGCTCCTCTCTCCCTCGCTCCTTGTCAATGGCGGAGCCTTCCGGCGCAGAGCGCCACTTGTTTACTTGTTTCCTCACACGCACTAAACGGGCTCGGAGGGAAACACAGCCGGGTCGCTCCCACACCCCGCTGACCGTGTGATGCACAGCACACAGGATTAAGAGACCCGGTTGGTCCTCCACGTCGCTGCAACAGGAAGCACGGCATCATGGGAAGTGGCTGTTGCTGTTGCGTTACTGTTCAATCAATATTTAGAACCTATAATCTGCTTCCTAAAGCAGCTTAAATGTTATGTTTTATACTAAAATTGATCAGACTACGGTATGGTTATTATTCTTATGAGAATGTGGGGGGAATATTGGACTTGGGAGGGGGGCGGGGGGAGGCGGGGGCGGAGGAGGTGGTTTATTTTCCCTGTTCTAGAGTGCCGGGTGGCGGTTCTGCAATTCTCAGACATTTCCTGCCCCGGCCACTGAAAATAACCCACAGGAAAACAGGCCGACCTGCCGCACATCAATGCCCCCATCAAATTCAACAACCCCACCTCCCGGCCCCTCCCCCCCGCCTCAAAGGCCAACATTTACACACCTGTAAACACAAACCGCCGATGTCACCTGGGCAACTCGTCGTACACTCGGCGGCTCCCACAACAAAGCCACAAATTAGAGACACACACACACACACACACACGCACACACACGCTGCTTAACACCGTACCTCTCGTACTCATGCTCGTAGCCCCTTTGGTACGGATCCTGCACTTCGTAGATGTCTGAATCCGCTCCGTCGGGGTCATGTGACCAGCCCGGCCTGGCGCCGTGAAACGGCAGGTTCATGTACTCAGGGATCTCCTCGTACAGGGGGACGTTCTCGTACTCCACCGGCTCCTCGTCGTACTCGCCGCGAATATCTGCCTCCACTACGCAGCTGCTGGGCCGCTGCAGGCTCCTCCCCCCCGGGCCGGAGTCCCCGCCTCCCTTGGCCAGCAGCTTCGGCAGCATCTTGACGGACAGCCGGAGCTCCAGCAGCTTCCTGAAGGAGAGGCTCCTCTTTTGGGGGTCGCCCCGGGTCGCTAGGTCAGCCGCGGAGAAGGACTGCGCCCGCTGCTTGCCCCCCAGCGCCGGAGCTCGGCCCTTTGGCGGCACGCTGCTCCTGGAGGGCGCCTGCCGGCTGAAGAAGGTCACGCAGGGTCGGGAGAAACGCCAGGCGCTTTTCTCCTGAGGGGGCGCCGGCAACTCCCTCATCGGGGTGTTGGCGTGCGGCGGCGCGGGAGGGCAGGCCGAGGGCGGGGGCGGCGTTGGCAGGCTGTGCCGCTGGGGTTTCCTCGGCGGCGCCCGCTGGTCCTCGGCGGAGAAGGCCTTCCTGGCGTGGACCAGCGGCGGGTGGCAGCCCAGTTTGATCTGCTTGGGGAGGCTGTGCGTTATCGGGTAGCGCTCAAAGTCGCCGTAGCCGTCCTCCTCGTCCTCCTGCTCGCGGTGCTCCGCTCCCCCCTTTTTGTGGCTGTTGGAGTCGGCGTGCGAGAGCAGGACTAAGGAGTGGGAGGTGTTTTTGTTCAGAGGGGGGGGCATGTGGGCCGGTCTGTGAAGGCGAGGGGAGAGCGAGGTCTGTCGAGGAGGCGGCACCGGTGCGCCGGTCTCGTCGTCTCCCGAACCGGAGTCCTTTGGGGGGGGTGTGAGGTCGTGGTCATCGCCCCCCACGTTTCCCTCGTCCTCTCGCCCCTCGAGTTCCCCTCCCCCCTCGAGTTCCCCTCCCCCTGCCGGTTGATCCCGGGCGCCGTGCTCCACGCCATCCTGCCTCACCAGGGCCGGCTTTTTAGGTTTGCGCGGGTGGGGGACCGGGAGGGGTTTGCTGGGGGCGGCGGGAACTTGAAGATCCGGGTGCAGCCTGGGGGGAGGTGATGTGTCGCTGATTGGGCCGCCGCATTTCACCTGCAAGGACTCCGCAGGACGTTCACGGGGCGGGACGCTCGGGGGGGGGGCAATGATGCTGCCTGCAACATCACAGGGCGACGCAGAGTCCGGTGAGCAGGTCTGTACATTCGCCGGTGGAACGTCGGGCTCGGCTGCAGCCCCTTCCCCGCGTGGTACCGTCTCCGCCGCGTCCTGCTGCTCGCCCCCCCGCCCCCGGTCCAGGTGTCTTTGTCTTTGAGGTTTGTCCCTGGGCCTTTTGCCCATCCCTTCACCCTCCCCCTTCTCCACGGCGACTCCCTCCGCCGGGCGTTCTGCTCCATCCTGTGGTGCCGGCCCCGCGAGTGCCGCCGCAAAAGTCCCATTCTGCACGGCGCTCCCGGCCTCGGCTGGATCTCCGTTCTCCAGGCGCCCGCGGGAGTAGGGGGGAATTATGTAATCCGAGTTACGTTTGTTCGCCTCCAATAAAATCCCATTTTTGGAGTTGAGAAGCAAGAGGCCGTGGCCCAAAGCGTCCTCGCGCTCCCGCGTTAGGACGAAGGGTTCGCTGGGTTTGGGCGGCGGGGGTGAAACAGGGGGAGACGAGGCTGAGGCTTTGGGAATGCAGGGTTTGGGGGCGACAGCCGGTTTAGTCCTCTTAAGAGTGGCAGGGGAGGGTTGGGAGATGCCCGCAGGATGGGGGGGAAGACCTGGTTTGGGGGCGATGGGTGGGGGAGAGGGTTTGGTGGTGGCAGGGAGTTTAGGTTTGGGAGCTAATGGAGGCTTCTTCACACCTGCATGGAAAAAGAGGGATTTACTCACTTCCTGTTTAGTTGAATCATGATGAGTGAGCAGCAAATTAAATCTAGATTATCTCATTCAGAGTTACAGTATAAATGGTATATTTGTGTTGTCTGTTGTTTTGTTTGTTGCCGTCTTTCTTCTTCAGCCGAATGCCTCAGTTTGTGTTCCTGTATTTCTAAAAAGGCATAAATTAAACTGCTCCTGAAGCTCTGTTTGAGACATGTATTGTTGTCAGATTTTAGACACAGCGTTACCTCATACATACATGTATGTATATATATTCCCCGACACAAGAAACTCCTCAAATATGTACTCTAAAAAGAAGAATGCTGATAGTATTAAATGCTTAGATTTGATGATGCAATGAGACAGGAAATGTCTGGTTCATTTGGTTAAAGAGTTCAAATAAAATGATAAATAAATAACAGAAACAGAGTTGCTACAATTAATAAGAAGCTGTGGACGGACACGCAGGGGGATATTTTCCGCTCTGCTGGCTGGAAGTGTTGGCGAGCAGCGGAGTCATCGAGCGGATGTTCCCGAAAAGGCCGACGATCAGAAAACCGCTGTTCCCCCGGTAAACGCAGAGCCACGCATCCAAACTTTGAGGCTTTAAAATAATACATAGGGTTTTTTTAAAACTTTTTTTTTACAGGGATTACCTTGTCAACCGGTTCCCTAATCAGCGCACACCTCCTGGTAGAAAGCTTCTAGAGGTGTTATTTTTTTTTACCAAGGAATTGGTGACAAAATCCACCAGACGAGCGGGGGGATGGGGGGGGGTGAATCAATCCAAATCGGGTTAAAATGCCACTTGTTCTCTTTAAGCATCGGCCGAATTGTCCGGCGAAGCAGTGGGAGTTAATGAACTCACATTAGGCGGGTATGTAATCCCCCTGAAACCCGGTTCAACAACCAAATGCAACATTTCCGATCGGAGTTCGGCCTCGTGTTTTCGCCCGTGAAAAGTAACGCCGGGCGTCTGCGCCAAACCGCGCTCCTGTCACACGGAGAGACCAACGACCGCAATAACGCGTCTATTACACACGTCCCCCTTTCGCCAAAGGTGCGCCCGTTTCGTCCAGGTGAACGCCGCCCGTTTCGCGTGGGAAGTCGACGCCGCAGCGCGGTGTCGAGCGTCGCGGCATCAACAGCCGGACAGATGTTTTTAAGACAAAGGATTTAACCCCCTCCAGCTGCGGCAGCGGCGTTAATATCACACGGAAAGGGACGTTTCACATTGTGAAGGGAGTTTTCAGAAAGCGTTCACGTTGCGGTCGAGCCCGTCTTTTTATATATTTTTGAAAGCTGTTATTAAGAAAAACTGTAATTAAGTGTGTGGCTGAGTAAAAAAAAAACCCCCGCTGATGCTATCCACTGTCATAACATTTTAAAATCGCATAGTTTCTACACTTTCTAAAAAACTGAAGTGTTTAGAAAATGCTAGCCACATAGCAGGGCTGAGCTAAAGTTAAATTGAGTTCACCAAGAAACAAACCTGTGCTCATGACTCCCGACTTGCTCTTTTCTCCATGAGCAAATTTGCTTTCAATGGAATTGCGAGAACATCTGCGTGTTTTCCTCCTTCGACACCATTGTCAGTTTCAGAGCCACTACAGGGAGAAAACTTGCAAAAACCTTCGTTGTCTCTCCTTATCTCGCTAGCGGTTGCACGGTTAACGTCTTTACGCTCATTACTTTTCCCATTTTCCCCCAAAGTTTTCAGCCACGGTGCCTTTCCCAACAATAATCAAGTAGAACGCAAAAAGAAAACGTGCGCTTCCCTTTTAGAGATTCCAAAATAAATCTTTGTTGAAGAAGCTTCTGGTGCAGTTGTTGCAGTTTGAGGTTAGCCTCGCCATTAAGCGTACCAATGAACACGGCTGCAAACGTCGCCTAAACATACATGTAATTCAGGTTAATTCCATGACTCGAACTGATAACACGTTGTTTGAAAGAAATCGAAGTTTTATTTTTTAAACGGTGTTTCCGGTGGCTCACTGCCTGACTCCCGTTAACTTTACGCTCGCTTTTCTCCGTAACGGTTCATCCGCTGTCGATCGCGCCCTCTAGAGGCGCTCTAACGTCCGATCGCCGAGCGGTGCAGGACGAGCATTGTGGGAATTGTAGTTTTGAGGCGAAGTTTTAGCAAACCCGGCTAACGACCAACTTCTCAGCGGCCGGACATGGCTACCGTCGCCTACAACTTCGGAAACGGGCTGTGTTTAGATGGCGGAGAGCAATGACTGAAGAGTTTGACGAAGATGTGGTATTTGAGGTTCGTACTACAGCTGGTATTTAAAAAAAAAAAAAACATTCGAAACTTGGATGCTTTGTCACGCCACCCGAGTTTTGAGGCGACAGCCGTTGGGACCCCGGGCCATTCAGGGCAGCTAGCTTGTACAGATAGCGCGCCATGCTAGCAGCCGGTGGCCCAGTTGTCACGCATTGGCAGCCCTGAACAGATCCGCAGGCGGTTTGTTTGCCGTGTTTTTGCTACGGTGCTTCGCTGGCCGTGAGCGGAGGCTGAGCTGTGCGAGTGTGCGCATTGTTGTAGTTGTTTCGTCATCACTCAACTGGTACCCAGGAGGGTGGGGTGCGGATGGCCGGGTCCAATGCGTCGGTTCTGGGAGGAAACCGCCTTCACACACACACACACACACACACACACACACACACACACACACACACACTAATACTCTCACACTCTCACACACACACACACACACACACACTCTCTACGTCTGAATGGTGTCGATATGAGCTGCGGCTTCGTGTGACAATGCATGTGAGTGCGATTTAATTGTCTGACTGCCCGGCCGGCGTATGTATTTCTGTGATGTACAGATGCAGAGTTTTGTATTTGCTGTAGCAGCGCGGAACTGAGTTAGACATTTTTTGTGCAAATTCTAGCATGGGATGCATTTTTCTCATGGCCGATTTGGAGTCTGAGCTGTCTTTTTTTTTAAATCAGAATAAAAAACAGCATCGCCCGTGTTTACCCCTCTGTGAGTAGATAATATCAACACTTGTGCATGCATGTCGTGCAGTTTCCATGGTGCGAAAGGCTACAAGCACATTCCTGGAATCTGCACCAGGGATTTACAGATTCATAAAAGTAAGAGCAAGAGGAAAAGTGCACTGACCTGTTGTAAAATGTTCTCACCCAGCTTTAGGCTCTCATTGTTATTACACTTTTATTGACCAGGAAGTAAGAAACAAATTCACATTTGCATTAGTGACCGGGCAAAAAAGGCATTGCCTCCGGAGGGGAAGAAGCTAATAGAAATATGACCAGTTATAAAGACGGCAACTACAAGAGACTGGCATGTGACAACGAGCATCACAATAAAGACGCGCAGACTGGCACACAAACATCGGGCGGTAGTGAACAACCGCGTCAGGCAATACGAGTACAACAGAACACAAGAGGTAAGACGAACATGCCACACAAAACTGCAGAAGAAAGGGAACAAAACACGCACAAGATTTAAAAAAACGGTATGGAGCAGGCACACAAAGGAGGCTTTTGAGGATAAGCATGAGTCGATAAATAGCACAATGATTTTGTAAAGACGGCCGGTTAACAAATTTAAAAGGTGTATTTTGAAATGGGCATTTGTAGTGATCGAGAACATCAAATGTCTTGAGCGAGCTCTTGCCTTTCAATCTGTATATACAAAGTCACCACAGTCCACTGTGGGACGGTCCTTCCCCCTGGCACTATATGTCTCTGGCTTCTCATCCATCCTTCCTCAACTACTCCCAATACACCTGTCTACTCTTTCTCTTTGCAGAACTCCCCTCTTTTCCAGTACCTGCATGATCTGGGGCACACAGACTTTGAGGCATGTCCGACGGCATCGCAGGAGGACGAATACGGCGGCCTCACCTCTCCCGACGGAGACACGGGGGAAACTTCAGTGAGTCTTTGTTTTGTTACACCATCTTCTGGCTTTTTTTTATAGACCGCATTTCATTAATCCAGAAGAATGACTCTCATCGTTATTCAACGCCCATTCTCCCGTGGTATTGTGTTTGCCACTGTTTGACTTGTGCAGTCAGACAGAAAGTAATTAATTAGAGTATTGACTCCAAAGTGCATCACAGCTCCGCACACAGTCGCTCTTAATCTTCTTCACTGTCCACTGTTTTTGGTGGATTTATTTGTCCGTTTGCTGCAATTCTTCCATCAAAGTAACGTGTGAACTTTGAGTAGCACCTGCATCTAAATAACAGTGGATGACCGTAGTTTGAGTCGGCCTTTGGTTCATGGAGACAGGGGATCACGTGACTCTCCCTCCCCCGCTCCCCCCCTTCTTTGCGACGGGAAACGGTCTTGTGTTTGTGTCGTCCAGGAACTTTCCATCCGTGTCATGCTTCCTCTCCAGTACGCTGTTGTTCTCGGGACGTAAGGGGGGCGATGGAGTTGGATGAGACAGGAAAGCTTTTGGGTCGTCCCCGTGTGACCCGTTTCCTGGAGGTCAGATAAGGTCGGAGCCGGGGGGGAAAAAAACTCGCTCTTTTCTTCACAATGACAGTAAATCGTGTCTCGATCCTTGTGTACAGCACACAGAGCCGCCCGTGATTATTCATAGTTTAGTTGGAGGCAGGAGTCCAATACAAAGTCTTCACTTTGCATATTTTGTCTGACCAAAACCTAAAAGGTATTCAGTTCACAATGATCTAAAAGAGAGAATCGGCTAATTTTCACATTTGAGAAGCTGGAACTAAAAGCATCGTTTTGCGTTGTGTCGGTGAAACCACAACTTTATATATTTGTTTTTTAGCTTCAGAGGTTCTGGAAGCTGGAACCTTTTTGTTGCTGTTTTTTCACTGACATTCTTTATGCTAAGCTATGCTAACCATTCCGTGGTTACTTTTTGTTTTTAAACAAACCAAAAAAACATTTTAAGCTGATTAGTGAAGAAAAGATCCTAATCATGATTAGTGAGGCCCCTAAGCACAAGCAGGAAAACAGGCTGAGGTTTGTTATGCATTGAAGTGTCAACACAATTTCAATTGTGAGCGTCCGTGTCACTGGTTGTTATTGGATGTGTAGAGAGTCATAAAAAGCAAGAAATAAAACTGAAGTGTGTGTGTGTGTTTTTTTTTTCTTTTCAGTGTGGTGTCTCCAATGAAAGACTCATTTCTTTTTCTGGAGCTCAACAAATCCTTCCTTTACATGTGCCCTCTTTTTGCTTGAAAAGGATCAAAGCTTAAGTTTTATTGATGCTGAAAATGTAAACATCCAGCCATAACGGCTAAATGAAGATTTAACCAACTTCTGTGGTTATGTGGTTTTTGTGCCACAACAGAGCCACATAAGACTGTGAAGTGAGTGATTTCAAAAACTCACATAGCATTTATTGTTGTTCCCTGAAAGAGTTTGTCTCCTGGGATGCTCCCTTTGACCGTACAGTGTGTGTGTGTGTGTGTGTTTGGTTTTAGGTGCACACACACATATGTATCGGTTGTGCCCAAGCTGGAATAAGCTCACTGAAATGACCGAATGCCTCCCAGGTGAATCCTCTGTTAATTAAATCTGGATTATTCTTTCCTTCTCCACTGAGGTTGTACCAGGTCATGACATAATAAGGAGTCCTTCATGAAACTGGCACCTGGCTGTTGCTTCACTGACTGAATAACAACCGTTGCGCTGTGTGTGATCCTCAGGGAGGACGCCTATGGAGACTGGCTGAAGCTTTCTGGGGATGGAGTCCGATCCGCCAGGCGGCCGCGTCCCGTCAGATGGGCCAGCAGCTGGTGGGCACAATGGCCAACAGAGAGGAATGCTGGCACCGCGACCAGCAACTGCTCACCGTTATGGATTTCAAGACATAAATCCACGTGTTTCTCTTGTCTTCCCAGGATGCCGTGTTCGGCCAGTACTCGGTCAAGTGCCTCCTGGACCAGGACGTGCTGCTGCAGGAGGACGTGGAGCTGATCGAGCTGTTGGACCCGAGTCTGCTGACCCTCGGCTCGTCCAGCCGAGCGAGCATCCTGCCCAGACCCGGCCTCATTGCCAGGCCATCTCTATGGTATGTTAGGAAACAAACGCATCGAGGCGATCTTACAGTATTAAAAAGAAACGTGTAAAGTAAGAACATTTAAACCTTGACTTGTGTCCTTGAGGGTTTGTCGCTTTGCCCTCGTCCCTTTTATGGATCCAAACCGTCGAATAAGCAGTGGACTCGTGAACATTCCTCCCTGCTGTCCTCCCTCAGGGACACGGCGGGGCTGATCGGCCTGGCTGCGGTGCTACTGGGTGTCTGCTCCGTGTCCGAGGGCCTGTGGTCGCTGGTCGCGGCCCCCTGGGGCCTGGCGCTGCTGGGATGGCTGGGGATGAGGGGGGTCCTGCTGTGGAGGCGGGGGCGCATGCAGAGAGCCGTCCACTCACGGGCCACGCAGCTACAGACTCTGCTCCACAACAGCAAGACGCTGACCGGCCTGTCTCGCAAAGCCCTGCGCCTGGTACAGGAGACGGAGGTCATCTCCAGAGGGTTCACCCTGTGAGTGTGCTGGTCTTTATATCTGCGTGTCGCCCAATCACATCATGGTCTTGTGCGTTTCCTGTCACGTCTCCACTGGGTCCAGCCTGCTCTGTTAATTCAATCTAAGTGTGTGTTGGTGATTTGTAATGCACGGCAGCTCTTATCTTAGACCTCTATTTGTGTATAGCTCTAGCGTTGTCCATGACTTGCAGTAAGTTAAGGGGGTGGTAAGGCTTTTTTGCAGAGAGTTGGGTGAGAAGATCGACGCCACTCCTATTTGTACAGGAAAATAACTGCAGTAGTTTAGCATCAAGATGAATGGATTAAAGCCCATCTTTGCTGCGTCCATAAACCTTCCAGCACGGCCTCTTGTCAATTAGTTTGGAGTAAATTGTACAGTTTGTTTGACCCAGATTGCAGTCTTTGTGCTAAGCTAACCAACCGTAGCTCCATCTTCACCACACAGACATGAGAAAGCTGTGGATCTTCTCACACGACTCCTGGTGATAAAGCGATTTAGCGTGTGTACTAAAACGCTGAACTATCCCCTTACCAGCATGTCGCAGGTAAAACGTAACGTCACGTTGTCTTGTTCTGTGGAGCTTTCATTTCCTCAGCTTGTCGGTTATCGTCTCTTCTGTCGTCTTTTAGTTGCGTGCCATTCAGTGTTTTGTGTGACAGCCTCCCTTGCCCCCCCCTCCTTCTTTACCTCTTTGGGACGTCTCAACAGTTGTATCACATTTCACTTGTCAAGTCTGCTCGACAGGGTGAGTGCGGCCGGCTCCTTTAGCAGGGCGGGGCCGGGGGCGGTGCCACGCGGCCAGCAGCTGATCGGCCTGAGGAAGACCCTGTACCGGGCGCTCCGCACGGCCTTCAGAGCCTCGCGTAGGGCCACCTGTCACATGCTCAAGGCATATCCTTTACCGTGAGCGAAAAACTTGTGTACACTTATGAACACGCATGTCCTCAGGCGTTTCTTTGTGTCTCTTTGCAATGTCACAGAGGGTAACTATTCTGGATTTAATGTCATTTGTGGAAAACAAGACTGAAGTTCCACACAGCTTTTTAAAGCTTTTACTTGCAGCGTATGGTTTTAGATAATCTGAAATCCATACAGCATATCTGTATTGTCGAGGGATTTGGGGTTTTGAGGTCAACAACTATTACTCAAGAGGAGGATTTTCTTACTGAATAACTGGTTTGGAAATTCCTGATGTCATCCAGTTCAGAGGATTTGATGACTTTTAGAACCATTAACAAACGACACGCTATCCGTTAAGATATACTTTTAGACCCTGGTATTGTTTTAATGTAAGAGTGACGCGTCCTTGACCCCTTCCAACGTTCCCTCTGAACTCGGAGATCGACAACGTGACCAACTATGTGTCCGCGGTACCTCTGAAGGAGCTGGGCCTCGGCCTGGGGATCGAACACCTGGGTGACGAGCAGGCCCAGGAGCTGACGGACGACTACAGCCTGCCCGCCCTGAAGGTGAGGCTCATGTTGTGAAAGAACACCGACAGCTGACGGAGACGGTCAACGTTTGTCGTTCCTCCTCAAGATGCTGTTCCAGCTGTGGGTGGGGCAAAGCTCGGAGTGCTTCCGACGACTCGCCCTCCTCCTGTCGCCGCGAAGGATAGAGGAGTCAGAGGAGGGGGAAAGCGACGCCTCCCCCCCTCCTCCCCTGCTGCACCGCTCCATCGGCGCGGTGACGGAGCCCCTCCATCACGCTCTGGCCAGCTGCCTCTGCGAAGTGCAGCGCAGCTTCGACTTCCACCGACACTTTGAGACCCAGCTGAAGACGCCGGGCTCTGACAGGACGGGGAGGGTCAGGGAGAAATGCAGAGAGCTCAACACCCTGCACTCATCCATCCGTAGCCTGCAGCTGCACCTCAAGGCCCTGCTCAGCGAGTGAGACACACACACACACACACACACACACGCACACACGCACACAATCCTGACCCACTTCATTGTACACTCCCCGTAACAGGAGATGAGATGTTAATGACCAGTGAGGGGCAACTGGCTCACTCCACCAGCAAAGCAGTGATATTACATTACATAATAATGAAATAAAAGAGTCAGGTTGCAGGGATGCACTAGAATAAATGTCCAAACGTAAAGTCAAAGGGCCTGATCGACAAATAAAGGGAGACGAATATAAAGAACTCTAGGGCCATTTTTGCTTTGGATGAAGAATGTTGTCAGTGATTCACTTATTCATTTGTAATAGCAGCCACTAAGAGAGGGAGATTAAATGAGATTAAAATAAACAGATTAGTCAAAGAAAGATTTATGAATTCAGTTGTGGAAACCTGCACAGAACAATTTTAGGAAGATTTCCCTGCATTCCATGTCTCCTGAATATAAAAGTTACATTAACCTTGAGCCCTGGCGTTAAGGTTTATTGTTATGAGCCCACATCAACTCTATAACAAGAAGTTAGATCCAGGTGATCGCATTTTTATTTTTTACACATGACCCGACATTTGACATATCAAACGGATTCAACCTGTCTGCCTTTATATCGTCAGGATGATCATCCTGGAGGACGACCTGGAGAAACTGATGGTGTCCAAGGAAGCGACGGAGTTGACGCTGGAGGGCTACCAGGACCTCAGCGACCGGCTGCACCAGCTGCAGCCGCACATGCAGGCCAGCTCGGGCTGCTGGGAGGACACCGTCGGCCAGGTGCAGCGCATGCTGAGACGGGTCAACGCCTGCCCAGGTGACACCTGCTTTAGCCGTGTATTAGTGTCTTTATTTAAACAAGGCTCCTTAGCTCTGACTTCCTAACGCCCCCCCCTCCCCACCCCTCCTGTGTAGATAAAGCCGAGGGTCCGGAGCAGTGTGGTCCCACCGTGCCCGAGATGCCCGCTGCCCCCCCTTCCTACCCGTTGATTCTGGACAGAGATCCCGTGCCAGAAGAGCTGGTAAGAGCAACCGTCCACCCGACGTCTCGCTCCTTCACAGCAACGACTCCCTCATCACAGGCAAGATGTTTCTCTGCTTGCATTTATATATTTTAAATATATACATTTGATCAGGAGTGGGAGGCCTACGTGTCAGACTCCGACTCCGACGGCGAGGGCGCAGGGTCGTGGTCCGACTCCTTGTCCCCGGAGGAACGGGAGCGGCAGCGGCGGGAGAGGGAGGAGTCCCGGCGCGTCCTGTCGGAGCTCAAAGCGGTGCTGGGCTTCCGTGCGTCTGAGGGGGAGAGGATGAAGAGGAAGCAGCTGCTCTTCAACGACCGAGGTCCGCACTAAACCCGCGTCGCCTCTCGGCATCCCGTGACGCTCTAAAGATCAGCGTGCACGACCGTGCATGTGTCGTCAAGCTGTGCGCATGATGGATAATAAACGCTAAATGCGAAGAAATTATTATTTGAAAGTAGGATTTGTAAATGAATCAATGTTTTAGAAAATATGATTGCATTTGTGTTGGCGTGAAATCATCCTTCTAGCTTCACCCAAAAATGTCTTCGTTCTCGCAGCGGCCGCGACTCCGTCAGCTCCTGACGAGAGTCCTGACACCGCCACGACCCTGCTGGAAGCTCCGCCTTCTCTGGGATCAGCAGAAAGGGGCGACGACAAAGGAAACCATTCTACTGAGTCCTCTGCAGGAAACGAAGGGGGGGCGATAGACGGCATGGTGACCCTCGATCCCTCAGCGGAGCCGGTGACGGAGTTCAGCTGTGGTCCGGAGGAGAAGGAAGCGTATTTGGGAGGAACTCTGGTGTGTGCGAGAGGAGGAGGGGGAGCGTCCGAGCTGCACCAATACGACGGCGTCCTGGAAGAGGGGGAGGGCCAGAACGGCCTGGACTGCAGCCTGAAGCCGAAAGGCCCCGCGGTGTCCGTGATGGACAGGCTGACGGAGATCCACGGCTCCGAGGCCCTCAGCTTTAGCTCCGCCCTCGCCGCTCAGGTGGCGGCGCGTTCGCACTCGCTCATCGCCATGGAGGAGCAGACGTTCGGAGATGAGGAGGAGGAGGAGGAGGATGACGGAGAGAAGGAGCATGATGGAGGGGAAGGCGACAGGCGAGCCCCCCGGAAGGACTGAAGCTAAGCCCCGCTGAGGAGCGACTGTATTTATGTCTGGCGTCTTCTATCCACAGGTCTGTGTTCCATCTTTACGGTTTCTGGTGTGGCGGCGTTACCCATCCGTCCATTTTACTGCACATTACTACCCGCAATTATTGCTGCTCGCTCGCTGTTCAAACTCAGGTACCAGAACCACTCAAAACTAAATATAACCTCTCGTTGTTAAGGTCAGAAGAGCAGAATGTCCACAGTCTGCACAGTGCGCACAGTGCGCGTTAATTGCAGTTTTGAAAACAATCTAATGTTGAGTTACTGTCTGGAGGTTTTGGGCTGGAGGACTTGATTTGGCTGCAGTCACGCTGAGGTGCTGAGAGGCAGCGTGAAAATACATGTACCTAAATATTGCAAACTAAATGTAGTTGAAGCATTAAAATTAAATGAAATTGGAGTATTTATAAAACAAACAAACCATCAAAATATAGGATTTAAGGAGCTTAAATAGCACTTAATTCAGGCAGTTACATTTCGTCAAATTCCACCTGCGTCCGACTGGACAGAATGGGGGTCAGACGCAAGGCCCACCAAACACAATCCTATCTGGAATGCAACACTATTGTATCTAAGAACATGTCGAACAGCTTTATGTTTACTGTGGAAACGGCTCACAGACGGACGCGTATGCCGCTGTGAGGTGTGAAAATCAAAAATCACTGGTGAGTGATAAATAACTATGTCATACATAATTGTTGTCATAGGAGTTTGATGGTGTATTCCCTCCCTCCTTCCGTGTCTGCCCCCCCTCTCCCCGTCCTGCATTTTCCAACGTTAAATAAAATACTGTTCCAAAACAGCTCAATCTATCCTGAATTTTTTTTCTGCAGGTTGTGTTTCAGAGGCTCTTGAGGTTGGTAGGGGGGGTGAAACCGGTTTGGTGAGCGACTTGGTTTTGCCTCGCACAAACAGCCGGTGCTCTAGTTTGAAGCCGACCCTGCCTTTTGTGTTATCCAGCCTCAATACGAGTCTAAGGAAACATTCATCGCCATAATATGTCAGACATACAAGGAATTTGACTTGGCGGTCAGTGCACGACAACAGACAGTTTGACAATGGACAACAAGACAACATGCAAGGAATATACGATATAAATGATCGTAGGTGTAATGTCACTTGTTGATTACTCCTCCGATGTGTTTTTATAAATGGACTGACTGCGGTCACGATGTTGGTTTTATTTAAGTTTTGTTCTGTGTTTTATTTTGACTTCTTTATTCTCGTCCTCTTGTGTCCTAAGGTCGCTTCACTTCCGACCTTCGTCCGCCCGCTCACCCACCGACTCGTTTGCCCAATCACAACCGGAGTCATCAACAATATGAAGTTAAACTTTGGTTTATTAGAGGTTGAGCCGCGGCCCTCACCCTTAAACACAATGGGACCTAATTGTTGTTTTTGAAATATATACTTTTTCATAAAGCTGCATCTTTTCTTCAAACTATTTACATATCGATATGGAATACATTAATTTAATTATGATTAATTGAATCTATTTTATGTTTTTTCTATTTATTTTGCTCAAACGTTACAGATTCCGTTCATATTTACATGATAAATATAATACCGTTTTCCGTTCAGTTTGTTTCACACCCCGCAGGTTTATTTCCCGATTGGACTCACTCACCCCTCCATGCACGAAACCCCTTCAGCTGATTCGGCATGTTTTACTTTGTGCTGCCGTCAAGTGCTCACATTTAAATTCGCTTTTTTTCCCCGTGAAATGACGTTAGAGGCCCGAAACCTCAAGGTTCATTGTAATGCGGTTAATTTGTCTCTATTTTACGCATTAGCAAGTAGCCTTTGAATACAGCTACTAGTAATAATACTACCAATGTTAATGAATACAATAATATACAGACGATTGAGAATATTGTTGACGCACATTTGGAATTAACGAGTGTCCCTGAAGGTAACCAGGCACACAGCACTCCCACAGTGCATTGCGCTTCCCTTTCCAGCAGCGCCTGCGAAGATGGCGGACGTGGTTGCGGAGCAGGTAGCGGACAAGATACCAGTCCCGGACCGGGAGCAGAACGGGGATGCGGGGGACAGAGCCGAGGCCGACCCCGTGGGGGAGACAGCACGAAAGAAGAAGAAAAAGAAGAAGAAGAACAAGTCCGCAACGACAGGTGAGGCTGGCTCCACCAATGTCTTGCTAAAAAGCTAGCTGAGCTAAGTTAATAGTTGTCATTACTGCTAGTTAGCCGCATTTAGCTGGGACGAGCACGGAAGTAATGGGAGGTGGACTTCAAAGTAAAAGTTGCCGATTCTTTGTAAATGTATTAAACTGTAATACTGTATTTCGCCCAGAGCATGAAATGACATTTTTTAACACCAACTTCCACATTCCATGGGAATACAATCCAAAACATGCGTTGTCAGTATCTGATTGTCCGTTACATTAATAACAGTTTACGTGTTTTCCCACACTTTGAAAGTTTATAATTTTGAAAGCAATCGCACCCCACTTTCAGGTATACTTTCTATTTTGCAAACTCCATTCGGATTGCCACATTTCGGTCGACACCGCCAGCATTGTATTAATGTCGCTGAGATCGCCTGACTCTCGTTTGACAGTGATATTTTGCATGTCTCGTGTTCCCTTACGACTACAGCTGCTTAGATACGAGGTTTATTTTGAAAATCACGACGCGAAAGGTTGCGCAGAAGCGTGTGGAACTTGCCGGCGCTCCTCATTGGCCATGCGGGACGCGGGCGGTGTGGGTGGTGTTTCTGTCAGGCCTTATGAAACACGCCGGGCTCCGGTCACAGCCTCGGCTGACGGCACTGACGTTTGACACAGCTGATGTAAAAGAAACGCCGGGTTTATTTTGAGAGGAATCAGGAAGCGCTGATCGCCCTGCTCCTCTTAGGAGCTCTGCTGCACTGACCCTCTGCCAAGTTTTCCTCTTTCGTAATTCCCAGTTTGTTCTGCAAGTAAAGGAATCCATAGGAGGATTTGTTTTAGTACATCCACCACATTCTCACACTATTAATCTATGGTCCTTTTAGGACCAGACAGACTAAAATACCTGAAATTATGTACTGTCGTAATATGCAGAAAAAAGGCATTTAAAGGGTTATGTCATAAGAACGATGCTTACTGTTTCACATGTATGTGAATCCTCATTTATTTTTGGTTAGAAAGAAAACAAAGTCCTGCTTTTAGAAAGTCTATAAGGAAAAGAGCGAAATGGAAACCTTCGAGACAAGGGGTATTTACGTTAACAGCGTTTGTGGGAAAACAGTTTTGGTAATTAAACAAGCTTCAATTTTGGCGGCTGACTCCAATATATTTCTGCTGATGTTGACTCGCTCCCTTGAACAGCCATTGTTGGAAGGGCTGCAGCTTTGGGCGAGAAGTAATAATAGCCAACGGATCTCCCACAATTTACTCAGTGCTTTTCCCTTAAAAAAAACACTACAAATCATTTATTCCAGAAATTGTACTGCTGACAATTTCCTAATGGAGGCTGTTGTATTTGTATTTGTGATTATAATAATCTTTTTAACACCAACACACACACTTTTGTTTTGCCACGCCACCCTTTTTGACGGCGACAAGCTCACACGCAAGTGCCGCGATACGCCGCAGTGTTCACGCGTGCTCGTTGTTGACCGTCCTCTCGTTGCTGCAGGCGCCGAGGACGAGGCTGACGGAGTTGTCGAAGTGGTCAAACAGCTGGAAAAGCAGGCGATAGTGGACAAAGACAATGAGGAGGACGGCGAGGAAGGTGAAGTCCTTGACGCCGTATGTAACTTGCGTAACGATTGGCGGGCGGCGTAACTTCATTACGTTCACTCACACAGACGGAGACGATGGCGAAAACTCAGCAGGGAAGAAGAAGAAGAAGAAAAAAAAGAAGAAAGGACGTGAGTTGATGAGCTGTGAGGAATATCTCCTTGAGGTTTCACCGCTTTGTGTTTGTGGTCCTAAATTTAAACTTTTTTTTTTTTCCTTCCAGCCAAATGTCAGACTGAGATTCCATCTGTGCCCATCTGTGATTTATACCCGAGTGGCGTTTTCCCCATCGGACAGGAGTGTGAATACCCGACCTTACAGGACGGGTAAGAGGAGAACACACTGCGTTTGGGCTCGTTCCCTTCACGGTTCATCCATCCGGTGCAACTATAAGATCCAAAATCCAAACAAATGTTTTTATTATATGGTACATTTTCAGAATTTAGCTAGGATCCTGCCTGCAGTACATGGTTTGTTATTTTAGGGTTCTGGTTGTGATGATACCAAGTGCCTCTGTGCAGACAAACTTATTGACCCTGGTCAGGGTGGTGCCGCTTGTTATCTTATAAGAACAGTTACTGCCTTTAGTGCTAAAGTTTAGATAAACATGAGGCCTTTTTGACCCCCTTTGAGAACACGTCACCCGTCATACTGTGCACTTCTTTAGAAAAATGTTCAATTGACACATTGTTTCGTATTTAAACATTTTTTCTTCCAGTAGAAAAACATCTGACAAGTTTATGAACGCTAGTCTATTTTAACAGCAAATATGACATCATCCGTCTATCAAGCTGCACGTTTACTCTTACTTCTGCCTCCGATGAAGCGGGTCCCGTGTAAACGTGTCGTCTTCTTCTTCCCCCCCAGTCGCAGCGCCGCGTGGCGTACGACCCACGAGGAGAAGCGGGTGCTGGATAAGGCCAACGAGGAGGTCTGGAACGACTTCCGGCAGGCGGCCGAGGCGCACAGACAGGTCCGCCAGCACGTCCGCGGCTTCATGAAACCCGGCATGACCATGATCGAGATCTGGTGAGGCCGATCGCTTGCATCCACCATCGACCGCCGTATTACCGGCGAGATGTTGCTGCAGTTTGGACAGACGTCACGCACAGGCCTTTTTAGATTCAGTGTTTCCTCTTTTGAATAGAGCCATAAATGTACTTGTATAATAATTGACGACTGAGTCCTGCTGGGTTCTCTTAACGTCTCTTTCAATCTCAGTGAGCGATTGGAGGACTGCTCTCGCAAGCTGATAAAGGAGGACCGCCTGAACGCCGGCCTGGCCTTCCCCACCGGCTGCTCGCTCAACCACTGCGCCGCCCACTACACGCCCAACGCCGGGGACACCACCGTGCTGCAGTACGACGACGTCTGCAAGATCGACTTCGGCACGCACATCAACGGTACTCGATCACTCGGTGCTCCGTTTTTCGGTCCTGTGGAGTTCAGCGCGGTCCGAGCGCCGTGAGCCAGGAAGAAAAAGCCCGTCTGACGGGAGGCTAAAAGCTGCTCGCCGTGTGTTTTGCAGGCAGAATCATCGACTGTGCCTTCACCGTCACGTTCAACCCGAGGTACGACAAGCTGCTGGAGGCCGTGAGAGACGCCACCAACACCGGAATCAAGGTGAGGCCGACACGCGGAGGCGCGCTCACGCTGCGGCGCGGCGCTCACTCCGTCCCGCTTACCACTTCCTGCTTGTCCGTTGCAGAGCGCCGGCATCGACGTGCGTCTGTGTGACGTCGGAGAGGCCATTCAGGAGGTGATGGAGTCCTACGAGGTCGAGCTCGACGGCAAAACGTACCAAGGTGGGCTTCAGCTAACCGTGCACGCCTCCCAATGTGTGTCGCTCGTCATATTCGGTGACCGGTTGAGCGCCGTTCAAAACGCCGCGTTGCCTCTGTTCATGAGCACTTTTTATTGTTCCGTTCCAGTGAAGCCGATCCGAAACCTTAACGGCCATTCTATCGGTCAGTACCGGATACACGCCGGCAAGACTGTGCCCATCGTTAAAGGAGGAGAGGCAACCAAAATGGAGGTGAGTGGATTCTATATTTGATCCATCTACCACAATGCAGCCATTGAAACATCCTGTCAATCCCATTGTGGATTCTGCTCATCAGTTCTTTCTACATTCCGGATACGCACTTGTTCCCGGGAATATTACGGCTCAGATTTTTGCATTTTCAGGATTTTCTTTATGATCTGTAAGTGGAGCCTGAAATGTAAACGAAGTAGCTAAACACCTTTTGTAGATCAGTAAGTTCATACAAACCTCAAAGGGCCTTTCCAGGTTTCGTTCCTGTTGTTGCCGACGGATTGTTTTTCCACCCGCAGGAGGGAGAAGTTTACGCCATCGAGACGTTTGGCAGCACGGGCAAGGGGATGGTGCACGACGACATGGAGTGCTCCCACTACATGAAGAACTTTGACGTGGGCCACGTCCCCATCAGGTAACTGTCTCTGTGATTCACTCACCTGGGACTCGCATTGTTGGACGCGCGCGCACACACACACACACGCACATTCTCGTCTGATAACGCCGGCACGCTGCGTCCTCTCCAGGCTGCCCCGAGCGAAGCACCTGCTGAACGTGGTCAACGAGCACTTCGGCACGCTGGCGTTCTGCCGCCGCTGGCTGGACCGCCTGGGCGAGACCAAGTACCTGATGGCCCTGAAGAACCTTTGCGACCTGGGGATCGTGGACCCCTACCCCCCGCTGTGCGACACCAAGGGCTGCTACACCGCGCAGTTCGAGCACACCATCCTGCTGCGACCCACCTGCAAAGAGGTGGTGAGCCGAGGGGACGACTACTGATGCGCCGAGCAGGACGACTCCCCCCCCCCCCCTCCCCTCCCCTCCACATCCTCCTTCACCTCCGTCACACAGCGCCTCCAGACCCCACACAGCCCCCCAAAAAAGGAGTGATGCCAAATGCCGCTGTGTCCTACCCACAGTGCACTGCTCGCAGCTCTGCAGAGGTTCTGTAACATCGCCGTGGCAACGGCCTGAGGAGGGGGCCGTCGGCGTCCCGTGTTTTACATAAGTAAATGTTTATTTAAGCTGCTGCTGAATCTAGAGCGCGCCGAGTATTCGGAGACGGTGAGTTTCCTGCGGCTCCACTCGCCGGCTCAATCCACGCCAAACTCAGCCCGCGCACGGCCAAATCTCTGCAAACGCACAACTCCCAACAATTATAGCTTCGGGTGTTGATAAATCCTCACGCAGCTGTATGTTCGGTTCTCTTGCAAACAGATGGGGGGGGGGGGGCGCGCGCGTTCTATTCGTTGTTCTTTTGAAATTGTCAATGCCGCAGTTTGTTCCTCTGTTAAAAAAAGAAATGCTTGATTTTCTCCCTGAAGATGTTTTTCTAAGAAGAAAAAAGTTGATTAAAACCGTTTTGCGCATCGTGGGTTTTGTTTTCTTCTGAGAACAATACACAAATAATTTTGTGTATTTTTAACAATTTATCAACTGGTTTAATGAGCGCATATATCTTTATATAAATGACACGCGTGTCACAGCAAAGGGACCTATTGTGTAGTTTTCTTATGTGACACAATCCTTAATCAGCCTCCGGATGTGTCGCATCCGCCAGGTTGACAGACACCAGATTTAAACAAAGGTGTGATTTTTTTTTTATGAATTCATGCCATTTAGCAGAACATGTATGGAACTTGTTTTGACTTTGAAAAAAAAAAAGTTTCCTCCAAAAAAAGCAAAGACACTGGCATCTTTCGTAGAAAAATGAAAAAATATTCTCATTTATTGAGGTAATTTTCTCTAAAAGTAATTGAGGTAACAACTTGCATAGTATTACTTTCATGAACACACACACGTATAGTGACCGACAACGAAGAAAAAACAATATGAAGTGTGCTTTGAAGGGAACATGGTTGAGGTGGAAAATACCTTTATGTTGTACAGTTTTCTCCAGTATGGAGATAAATATTCATCTGGATATTTTACGGAACAGATGGTAAATAAAATACAGCATGTACACACATTTCGTGGTAATTAACAGTCATCACTGCTGGTGGTGTCAAACAATCAGTGGTTGTTAAAAAAAACGATCGTATAAAAATACATTCATATTCTGACTGCTGGTCTGAGTGGGACTTCAGCCCTGAACAATCCGCTGAGTTGATACGAGATATAAAAATATACTCAACAAAAAAGGGCACTTTTACAGAACACTGGCTGCGGATGGTTCTCACATTCTGGAACACCAGCGAAAGGAACAACCTCGCCCCTATTAGGTTTTTCCCATAAATCCCCCTGGCTTTGGTTGAGGTTTGCCCCCCCCCCCCCCCTAAACTATAAACCCCATTTAAAAAAACAGCACCAACGAACCGTTTCTGTAGAAATTAGTGCATTTCTGCCTTTGTTACCGTTGGCTAGAAGCCGGGGAGTGAATGACGCGTTACATCCAGTTCTGTGACCACTATCTAAAGTGACTGAGACACTTGATTTAAAACAAAAACAAAACGTTGTCTGCAATCCACAATACTAGTGGGAAGATGCAGCTGCACGGCCTCCAGAGGACACTTGAGTCGCTTGGCTGCTACTGAGAACACATCTTGGCTGATGCTCTTAATAAAATACACCTGTAGGCAAATCACAAACAACCATTTTCTTTAAAAAAAAAAAATAGACAGTTCACAAAGCAGAACCAGGCTTTAAAAGGACTTCTTCCCCTCTCATTTAGAAAAATACTTTCCTTCTGGGATATAAAAATGCCCGAAAAAAAAGAAAGGGAGGGGGAGCGGAGGGTCAGGCCGAGGAGGAGGAGGAGGAAGGGCACTCTGGTCCTATAGCGGCCGGTCTTTGTCCTGAGTGACCCGCTGTGTGTAGAACAGGATGTAGGCCTGAGCGCGGCACACCTCCTCCACCGAGCACACGTTCAGCTTCGAGTCGTTGCAGTGAACCCAGAAGCCTGCGGAATGGGTGGCAGGGGGGTGAGAGAGAGGGGGAGACAGGAGGGGCGGGGGGGGGGGGGGGGGGGGATAGAGCCACCAGTCAGTGATTAGACCAATCTGCTTCCACGGGGCCAAAGAAAAGACGACCTCCTCTTCACTCACCTCCCTCTGTGTTGTAGCAGTAGGAGGTGTAGTGGCCCGAGCCGAAGCCCTTCCCGTGGTGCATCACCACGGCGGAGAGGTCGTACAGGAAGTGCTTGGGGCGCGGCGAGCCCGGGCTGCCGGGGGCGGAGCAAGGCGCCGCCTTGGACGAGGGCTCGCGGCAGCAGTAAGGCTCGATGTCGAGGAGCTGGTCGAAGCGGACGTGGACGCCGATCTTCTCCCGGTGGTTCCGTCCGGACCACCTGAGGAGCCGTCGGGCAATGAGCCGGGCGTTATTCTCTAGGCCGAGGTCGACCAGAACGCGCCACACCTCTCAGAGCAAAGCATCAAACGCAGGTGTGACAAGTGAAGCCGAAGCGCTGCACTCTCTGTAGTGACCACCAGGGGGCGACTCCTCTGGTCTCAAATGACTGCTTCTCTCTTGATTTATTCCCTCAGTAAACACAGTAAAGACTTATCAATTTAAAGAGACTTAAGACGCATATATGTGTGCCTTACCAAGCTCTCCAGTTCAATGTTTACGATTTAACATCTGTCCCCCAGGTCACATGGCCTTCGCTCTATTCTCAAGACACATTTCTGGCCCCATTTTTCAAACCCGGCTTTCAGTTCCAGACACCAGCGGGATCCTACCTGAAGCGCTTGAGGTGAAGCCGCAGGACCTGAGGCAGTTTGTGCACCATGAGCCGCTTCTGCGCCTCCGTCAGGAGGACCGGTTTGGAGGAGGACCGCCGGCGAGAAGCTGCACAGCAAAAAAAAAGAAGTTGAAAGGGCAGTACAGACGTTACTCCACTGAGCGTCGCCTCAGCTTTCTCCTTGTGACCGAGAATCAGGTGCAAACCATACGGGAAGTTCACACACACACTACGATGTGACTAAATGTGTGTGTTTGTTTACTCACAGTTGCACTGCTCGCAGGCGTAGATGTTTCCCTCCAGCGCTTCGGTCTCCGTAAACTTGGCGAGCATTTCCGTCAGATGGCAGGAGGCCTGAGCGGCCGACTCCCTGCTGTTGCTGTGGTAGCGCTCGGGGAACTCCAGCGACAGATCCCAGAAGGGCTCCACGGTGTTGGAGCGGTGGTCGCAGGACAGGCACGTCACCTGCGAGCCGTTGAAAAAGGGCGCGGCGGTACGTTTATGCGTTGTTATGGGATGTTGCTACCGGGATGTTGCAACGCAAAGCGGTGGAAAGCCGCCGGGCCGAGGCGACGCCACACAGCGCTCCATTGAGCAGGACCAGGTGTCCCGGAGGGCGCTCGGCCCCCACAAGGAGACACTAAACGCTTGTCCTCATACAGACACGCCAAAGTTAAACGACATACATTTTTTTAATACATGCTAGAACCAGACAATATAAACTGTTTTCACTAGTTTTGCAGGAAGGAGTCCTGAAAAGGTTTGTGTTACGACCCTGAGTAGAGCTCAAGGTTACATTAATGAGTGTGTGTGTGTGTGTCTCGTACCTGGCTCAGCAGCTGGCCGTGGAAGATGGTGTTGACCACGCTGAGCACCTGCTTGATGAGTCGTTTCTGCGGCACCACGGCGGCGGTCATGTGCTTGCCGGTGCTCTCCAGCTCGCGCTGCACTTTGTCCAGCAGCTCGCACAGGAACTCCTGCGCGTCCTGCTGGGCGTAGCCGCGGAACGCCGGGATCAGCTGCCACACCGAGTGGAGCATGGCGAACGGCGACACCTAGCGCCCACTTGCCCGACCACATCACCTGGAACAGGGTGTGCAGCTCGTGGCAGAGCGAGATGTGCTTTGAGCTGGGCTCTTTGGGTTGGATCAGCTCCATGCTGCGGGTCCGCGAGGCGCCGCCGCTCAGACCCGGACTGGCCTGGAAGCCCCGCCTTTGGATCAGAGGGGACTGCGACTCCCGGGGATTCCCCGCCAGTTGGCCGTGGACGGCGGACGCCAGCAGCTCCAGCGCCTGCGTCAGATCCAGGCGCAGGAAGCACTCCCGGAAGACGTGGAGGTGGCTCAGCACCTGCAGGATCGAGTTCATGTAACACGTGTTGCCCAAGTTCCTCAGGCCCGTTACTCCAGGCGTGACCGTGGGACGCCGTTTGAAGGGCGTGCCGCTCTGTTTGGCGCCCTGCCTGCGGGGAACGGGGGTTCGAGCAGAACAGGAGGTTGCTGGGGGCGTTTTGGGCCTGGGTTTGCTGGCGGAGGAACGTGCGCGGGGTTTGGGGGCGGCTTGGGCCTTTTTCGTTCTCCCACTTCTCCTCGGGGGAGCAGCGGCGGGGCTCCGTGCCCTCGGCCCGCGGGAAGCAGCCACGGGGGGTTTTGTCCGGTTGCGCGTCCTCCGAGACGCCGTCGAGAGCGCCGCCTCGGCCTCTCGCTTGCTCTTCCGACGTAAGCGGCGGCTCTTCCTGAGAGGGGCGTTCTCCAACTCCTCCTGCAGCTGCCTCTTTAGAGCCCGCCTCCGCTCCCGCGCCTCCCTCTTGTGCTCCTCTTCCTCCCTCTTCTTTCCGCAATCGGTCAGTGCGAACCACAGGCGGAAGACGCGTCCCATAAGCGTCCGGCGGCGGTGCCAGAGCGCCGTGAACATCCTGTCCTCGTCCCTCAGCTGCAGCTCGCGGGCACCGGACGGCATCGGGGCTTCGGGGGCGGCGCTGGCGGAGCGCAGGGTGCGTCCGCTGCGCGTGGTGACCTCATATCGCTGGCTCTGGATGGCGCTGAGCGTACTGCGCAGCAGCTTGAGGTCTCCGGTGGCGTTGTCGTTCAGGACGTAGTCGTCGCACAAGTAACAAAACACGTAGAGCTCGTTGACCTCCATCGCCAGCGGGTGGTGCTGCTGCTGGAAGTGCTGCAGGGCGTGTTCCTCGATGTAGCGCCCGCACGCCACGTGCGCGCAGCCAAGGCAGGCCCATATGGACTCGCTGGTGTTGCAGTCGACACAGTGCCACTTCTGGGGGTTGAGGATGGAGTGGTCCGGGGCCAACCGCAACCGCCCCACATGCTTACACCTGTCCATTGCACACGCCCACCAGTCAGTCAGTAACTGACCGCCTGTGTGCGAGTCTGCGTGTGCTGTGTGTGTGTGTGTGTGTGTGTGTCTCAGCGTTTCACACCGGCAGTGGAGAATTGGCACCCTCCCCGGGCATGATGGCTTCTAGAAGGGGGGGACAGATGTGGTCAGGATGAATGAGATGGAATAACAAAGCAGAGACAGGGGAATTTAAATTTAATGGAGTGAGTTGGATGCATGAGGTTTACATATTAATAACCGTTGCCAGGCATTTGCACAGAAGAACGGAGAACACCCTGTTGACCCTGTTGAACACGGTTGTAAAACCATCAACAAGACAAACCTTTGAGCTTAAACTGAGTTACCAGGAAGCAAAATGAAAAACCCAGCTGTTTAATGGACGAATAGCGTGTAACTGGACTCAATCCAATCAACCCTCTCTCTGTAAGTTGGTTGGGTTCCTTGAATGAGCATCACCCCCCCCCCCCCCCCCCGCCCCGCCCCCCACCACTGAGGTCAAAGAAGTAAGGTCGTGCAGCCTTTGTCTGCGTACAGGGCTACTTTTGTAAGGGTAAATGAGAGGTGAAAAGAGAAAACGACTGCTTGGAAACTGCACTAGGCGACAAGAGAGGAGGAGAACGACGCCAGTGCAAAACAAACATGCCACGCTTCTTTCTGTCCGTCACTTAAACGTCCCTGCGCGCCATTAAAACGGGTATTATGCGGCAGGGGCGTATTTGTCAATCAAGCGTCTGCGGCTGCCAAATAGGACTCCGGCGTGCCGCGGAACCCGCAGGCGGCATCGCAGGATAGCGTGGCGCTTGACTTGCAGGTCAACGCGCCCGCGCGAACACGTCAACGTGCCCGTGAGGTCGCCGACAGCCGGACGAGACGACGTGCGGGAGGGGACCGGCGTCCGACCTGCGACCTGCGACAGTTCGCTCCGGAGTTTCTGGTGACACGGAAGTTGCAGCAGCCAGGTGGGCGCGCTTTGCCTGGTTTGCCCGTGTGGCTGCGTGGTCCTAAGTGGCCCAGGAGCCCACAGCTCCGGGTGAAATGAACCAAAAAAAAAACAGACATTGAGCGTCTCGGGCCTTTCGATAAACGTGCCGGTGAAACGAGACGTGCGGCCACAGAGGTCAAAACTAGCCAGACTTTTGGGTTACGTTTCCCGTCCCGCTGCGGTTAGCTCGCTACTGCTAGCGTGTAATTGATACAGCTATAAGGAGTCGCGATAACAATATATATTACATCATACATAAAAAACACAATAACCACTATGAAAACTAAGAGAATAACGGCACGGCATGGCTCACAACACGGCTACACACGCCGCGTGTCACGGGTGTCAGCTCCGCTGTTCGTCGCGCATTTATGAAAGAGATTAGTGAGCCATAGCTGTCCCGCTAACATTAGCCTAGCATGCCAGCTAGCACCAGCCCGCCGGGCTAACATTAGGCTAGCCCACCGGGCTAACCACGACAATCCGAACAAGTTCATGCCTTGACGGGAGGTCAGCTCCCGGCGGCCGGCTCGGCGTTCCAAACAAACCGGCCTGGCGAGTCCAACCGACAGCGAGCGTCCCACCGGCCCCGCTGTTCCGCGTTTGTCACAAATGACAGTGTGTGAAAGGGAAAAGCGAGCATACCGAGCCTCTCCTTCACGGCCAGGACTCCTCTGGTTCCAAAGGGACCGCCATCTTGTCAGTCCCTGTCGCGTGGTATCGAGCGCGTCCTCGATACGTGACGTTGTTGTTGTTTACAATGACGACGGAAGGGGGGAGGGGGGGGGGGTCGCCTTTCTTCTATTAGCAATGTTTCCGTACTTAAAGATGTGTTATACTGTCATTGTTTTGTATTTCTTTCAGTAGTTGCTGTTTATCAGTGTAATGTCAAACCTGTTATTTTATCATTAAGTAATTTGTTTGGTTTCTATGTCAGTTATTGCGGTGCTTTAGTGGGCCATATATGTAAGTTATTTCTGTTATTACTAAAAGTGTTATGTCACTTTTAAATAAAATAATCAACCAACCAAAATCACTGTAATTCACTAATAAAATTTATGTAATTTATGTAATCTAATTCCCTGCCGCTGGAGGGCGGTATTACATTATTTACAATCCCGCATTGCCCCAATGACCAATCCCAAAATACTACTAGTGGAAGGAAAACTTTCTTACATAAAAATGTAGAAGAAAATCCACTATTAAAGCATTTCAAAAGTTATTCCATCATTATTCTTATGATGTCTTAACGCGTAAGCAGCCTTTTTGCTATTGTTGCTGGTGGAGATTTATCAGATTTGAAAATGAATCACATATTAATTCCGCAGTAATAATATATTAATTAAACTGAGTGAAAGGCGAGACTACGCAACACGGAGTTACGCTTCTGTGTGTGTGTGTGTGTGTGTGTGATCCTTCCCCCTGAGGCCCATGCAGTGGTACCTTTCTTTAGGAGGTATTTTAAAGTCCTGTGTGCTGCTGTGGGATGCAGGTGTTCCATGCTGGTTTAATGAGGGCTGGTGGCGCTCTCTGTGCAGATCAGTTTCTCTGAGAAAGAAACATGAATGTTGCGTTAATGTCTGCTGCGCGAGTTTACCCACGGTAGTGACATTACTACACAACGTGTATTAATGTTGATCACAGTAATTTCACATTAAACAGAGAACAAAGGGGAGGAGTTGCCTCTCATTGAGGAAAGAGCGCCCGAAGGAGAACTTTTAATCTTACGTGAAGAATCCCTCTCATGTACTGATTAGTGGGGAACTGATCTACCCGAGCCTCGTTAAACCCCTGCTGAACAGTGGGGTTGGGGGTTTGGGGGTGGTAATATGTGCTTCTGTGTGAGTGTGTGTGTGAGAGAGATTAGGGAGCGTTTTTGAGTGACTTAGAGAAAGAGGTATGTGATGATGTGCCATGCGATGCCTGTGAATAACCTCTAATGTTTTTCTCCCCCCGTCCCCGGAGGCCTCCACAGTCGTCAAGTCCACACACGCTACCCCCTCCTCCCTCCCCCTCCCTCCGCCTTCTCATGTAGTCTCGCATAAACACACTTTTTTTTTGTCACGGTTACAATACTTTTGAGGCCCCTCGTGTTGATTCAATAAGTTGTTCAAAGCTGCATTAAGCAACATTGTTTCATTCAGACTGAACGCCGGTAGCTGGGCCTTTTGTGCTGGTGCTTCTTTTAGCGCCTTGTTTTGGTTTCACAGCATATTTTAAAGGAACGTTCAGTGTCACTTTTGTCTAGTGACCTAGTTGTTTTTCACCAAACACGCTGATTAAAACTACGCACACTAAACAGAAACAAAACTAGAAGCTGACAATCTGCTGCTTTGGAAAATGTAGGAGAAAATACATCAATGTTTGTTAATGTTTTAAACTGTTTCTGGGCCCGCAGCTTGTTCACAGAGCTTCAACAGATTCATTTAGTTAACTGTGCTCGCTATCTTTCTGTATGCTTGACTTTAAAGTGTTGATGTTGCGGGAAAAATACAGGGTTTTAATCAGTTTATGTTTTTCTGCCCCGACTCGTCCGCTGTCACGTGGGTGGGTGATAACCGCCGTGACGTCAGGCTCCTTGTTTTCCCGGCCGTATAATAATCAGCAGCGGCGTCTCGATCACTCCGCTATGTCAACACCGCCCTCCCTGTTCTGGCTTGCTCCAGGTGATCTTCAGGTGCAGAGAAACATTCCTGATGTGTGTGTGTGTGTTTTTTTTTTTTTTCTTTTTTTTCGTGTGCAATTAAGAAAAAAAGAACGTGTGCGTGGTTTCTGAGGCGCTGCATGTTTTCAGCCCTTCTCACTTCCTCCCTGAGTGAATCACAGCTGACGGGGTTATTATTGCCCACATGACTCGATCATCCAGCTCACACTTCCTCCCCCAAGAGAAGAAATCCCCCTCCCTCCAGACCCCCCCCCCCCCCCACTCCCAATCCCCTTCGCTCCCCCTCGGGACCGCTGGGGGCTCGTAGCTGTGTGACACCCGTAGCAGGCCATCCTGTCTCCGGGTGCTGCCGTGGAGGCTCCCAGGGAGAGGAGTGGAAGGTGTGTGTGTGTGTGTGTGTGTGTGTGTCTGTGTCTGTGAGGGGGTGGGGGGGGGTTATTGACCCTGAGCCTGCGGGAGCTGCCATGCTCTGCGCGGCCAATAGCAACACAAGAATGCTGACGGGACAAAGGCCATATCTCCATTCTATAGCAACACAAGCGGGGCATTGTGCTAGAACGGGCACACACTCACACTCACACACACATGCACGCATGTATTCGTCATTACTACAATAACACCCCACACACACACACATGCATGTATTCGTCATTGCAACAATAACACACACACACACACATAAACTTTATTGGAGAAAACTATGCATGCAAGCGTGCCAAATACTCATTCATCAACTAGTTTCCCACACCGTGCAGCCCCCCCCCCCCCCCAAAAGGACATCTCCATCACGGGCTGAGAATGGTCTGTCAGTCTGGGGACAATGAGTGTCGGGGACGGGGGACGGGACGGGGGACGGGGGGGGGAGACAGTGAGCGAGGGGAGGTTTGTGGCTCCCTGTTGAGTCTACTTTTCAAGGCCAGTTCCCACTACACAAACCCCCCCTTTCCTGCCACCTGAAGCTCCACAGAGAGAAGACACCGCCCCCCCCCACCCGCCTCCCTACTTTAGAACCCTTTAGAACCCGAGTAGGTACCCGGGGGTGAGAAATCAATGTGGGTCACAACAGTTAAGATCCTACGTGAGGCGCCGGAGTATTTGCAGGAAAATGTGCGCAGCGGCGTTTTACTTGTACCGTCTCGTCGCCATGGCGATGGAGACCTAACAAAGTCTCAGGCGACCACATCGACCCCCTTTACACAGTAACAAACGTCGGCTACTGTCCCCCGTGCAATGGAAACACAGTTTACTGCTGTTTCTGTCCCAAGTAGTGGAGACAGCGACGTTTCAAAGGCCTTATAACATTTTCTGTCGACTCATTGACCTGCGATTGCTCATTTCATGTAGCGTGTCTGTTTTAATGAAGCCTTTCTGAGAGCAGATTGTTGCACATGGATACCAAAGACACTTTAGCCTTTGGTTGGTTCCCAACCTACGGGTCGGCCCCCTCTGGAGGGTCACTGGAGATGTCATGAGATGATGAGATGATGAACGGGGAAGGAAGAAAAAGAAACGGTCTGGCACACAAGTACGTTTCCAAAATTTTGCTAATGATTGGTTTATTGGAAGACATATTCACTGGGGGAACCCCCCCCTCCCCCCTCGCCCCCTCCCCATCCACTCACCTCTGGACAGACAGGTGACTGACCTTCGACCCGGCCTGCCGCGCAGCGCAGCTCGACGCACCGCTTTGACGCGCCAGGAATGTGTCCGCACGTCTCGGCCAACCGCGTCACGGCGAGCGGGCGGTGCAGGACGCGCGCAGGCAGCGCGCAGGCCGCCCAAACCCAAACAGAGGGGGTGTGTGTCTGCGTGTGTGTGTCTGTGCGCGCCCCAGCCTCTCTGTTATGGTCTACATTCTGTGGCACTGTGTGAATGAAGGGGAGAGTGTTTTGGGAGCGAGATTGATGGGTGACTTAATCAGAAGGGACACAGGGAGTGTGTGTTTGTGTGTGTGCGTGCGTGCGTGTGTTTGTGTGCGTGCGTGCGTGTGTGTGTGTGTGTGTGTGAGAGAGAGAGTGGGGTGATAAGGATATTTTTGTCCATTTTATGTGAAGCATTTCAAGGCCTGTGCCGTAATATCAACTGTTGCTGAGAGCCTCAGTTTATCTGGGAAGAGTGTTTCTGGGAAAAGTTCTGCTTGACAACAAAGTTTCGATGGCATTTAAATCCCCCTCGTTGACCATCGTAAGCTGGGACTTTAAAGGAGAAGTTTGCTCTACTGGTCTTATTTCAGTTGTTCTTTATCCAGAACAAGCGTCGGTGCATCGATTTCAGTAGAAAGGATTGTGTCCTCTGGGAGTCTTTCACTGGGCATCAATTGTTCAATCAAAACATGTTGAAAAGATCCTTAAACATCACAATCTTATGAGTTAGAACTTATACTTGGATGAAAGTTAATGGTCAATATGATGCCATATTTGGAGGGAAGTTGGCTTACATTGTTGTTTACCACGTGTTTGTTACGTGGTCTTTGCAAAAATCAGAATACGGTTGTAATCATCCTTTAATGTTACCATGTACAAAAACAATTATACAAAGCGGCGAAAGATGAACATAATATTTATATAGATATATACAAATAATACTGTACAAGAGCAAAAAGGAAGGAATAACAAAGGATTTTCTGAAGCGTGTAATAGGACACGGCGCTGCATCATAAACATTGGACTGGCAGCTTTTCGAAAGTCTACACAAACCTACGGGAAAGACCTGGACTGTGCTCATAATAAACCTCTGCATTCACACACAAACACACACACATTTCCCAAAACAGGCATAGACATTCACATCACGGGGTAAAACCCATTCACTCACATTTCTTACAACACAGGCGCACCTGGACTGGTTTAAGATTTAACCACCTGCGGTGGCTTGTATGGCTTGTTCAGCGTCAACACACAGACACGCACACACACTGCTGTGTGTCCCTTGTAATGGGGAATGGTTGTGCATTTATTGTGTGCGTGTGTGTTAAATCTTCCTCTCCCTGTGTGTCTGTGTACCCTCCGTTCATCTTCGGCTAAAGTGCTGCAGAGAGGAAGAGATTCAGTCTTTGACGCGCGTCGACGGCTCCCGACGGAACAGAAAGCGCCGAATTCCTCAGTTCCTTGAGCGGCGGCGGCGGAAGAAGAGATCCGACCGTGCGAGACGTGAAGCGACTTAAAAGAATGAATGTCCCGTGCGCTTCCCATTGGACCACAGCGGTGGAAGTAAAGGGCCTTTCGTTCACCTCGGTTTCAGCCTCCTCAAACCCCCCCACGTCCCCAAAGAGACCAGTGCGACTCCACCCTCCACCTCTGGGAGGGGAAGGCAGGTCCGAGGCGCCGCGGTGCCGTCCGACCCGTCCCGCCTACCAGTTGCAGTCTGTCTGGAGCAGCGCGAGGACTTTGCGCCCCAAGCTGGCTGTCCAAGGCTTGACGAAGCTCTTCATGTTGACCAGCAGGCGGCCCTGCTTACGGTCCGAGTGGCCCGCCATGAGGTACTCCAGCCCTGCGGAGCGAACGGGTTAGACGCAGTGCATTGCGCAGCGTTTCAGTGGTACTCGGAGGAGACGACCTCAGTGTGAGTGTTGGGTCTCACCTGGGTTGAGGATCGGGCAGGTGCACCCCCGCGCGGTCCAGGACTCGGGGTAAAGAGTGACCTGTCCTCGGCGTATCTTCAACTTGGTGTTCTGACTCAGCACCTTCTGGACCTTGACCTCCACCTCGGCGTGGGAGCCCTTGTCGTGGGCCGACAGCACTTTCACCTTCAGGACTGAGAGTCGAGTGGAGGAGAAGAGAATCGATCAAGGCGTCGATGCCATTGAGATCCTTAAAACGGTGAAACACCCGAGAGAATTCTCACCGTACGCGTAACTCATGGTGCAGAAGAGTTTACTGTTGGTGAGGGTTTGCTCTTTGCACACGCACTTCTCTGCAAGAGAAAGACACGGTTACAGATGGATCTCCGTAACATAACTAGTGTCTGTGTGTGTGTGTCTGTGTGTGTGCGTGTGTGCGCATGTGGTCTCAGATACCGTGCACGGCTTCCTAACAATGCTAGCACGGTGTGCGTGTCCAGTGAGGAATGTGCTTATGAAAGCTGCGGTTACAGGCTGATGGTGAGGGAGGGGGGGGCGTCCAAGGGGAATGGACACGCAGGAACTGTCCCCCCCCTCACACACACACACACACAGCCTCTGTTAGCCTATTCTTGACACACAGCCTCTGTTACTCACCCGGGCGGCGGGCAGAGAAGAGTTCCTCTGCTCTGAATATCCTCCCCGGCTCGCTGGAGTTCCCGTTGTCGGAGCTGCACAAACGCATCACAACATCAGCACAAACACACACACAGACGCACGTGTTGAGTTACTGAGGCTATCCAGGGGTCGTCCGTTCTTGCGCTCACTCAAACGTGCAGTCTCCGGTGAACGGGTCGCAGTCTCCGGCGCAGTCGCAGGGGCGGCAGCCGTACCGGTGGAAGCCCCAGTATCCCACCATGCAGCCGTCGCAGCGGACGCCGTCCACTCCGGGTTTGCAGATGCAGTTTCCGTTGGCGGGGTCGCAGAGCGAGCCGCCGGCCGCGTGGAAGGGCACGGAGCCCTGCGGGTCACAGCTGCATGCTGGGAGATAAAAAACAAAAGTAGCACATCATCAGTAAGGAATAAAAAGAAAGATAAAAATACAGTGAAAGGTCATTTTGTCTTCTTTTAAATGGGCATGATTGGTGTTATTTTCTGGCAACTGAAAGCTTATTTGTCCGTAAGCGGTTGCTTCCCATCAGACAAGCTATTCGTCTGGGGTTATTTAAAATGCACGGCCGACTAGATTTATTGCAATGTGTATTGTATCAAATCACAGCATGCGGTATTGCGACACGCGTATCGCCCTACGAGCTCTCCGAAACAGTAAAACAATTGAAAGAAATCGTAAAACAATTCAAAATACATCCAGGGAAACAAAGAAACGTCCTATCTGGCAGCATTAGAGTCTAAAGGTCTTTTAAGTCGCTAGTTTGCTGATCTGTAAATAACAAATTTATTACCAGGACTCAAGTATTTCATTATTCATCAGTTGTTCAGCTGTCTGGTGTTGTTGCCGGAGATTGTAACACAAAGGCGTCTGTCTTTTTCTTATCACACACACACACACACACACACACACACAAACCCCCCGCCCCCTCTCTAATTGTTGGCTGATAGGGTGTTCTTTAAACAACCTCCAAAAACAATATACTTCACACACCACACACCCATGTTTCCACTGCTGAGAAAGCTGCCTCCTTTTCTACTGTTATCAACACTGTCCGAACCCTGGGGGGGTTCGGACAGTTGGGTGTGGGTTGTGAGGGTTGGGGGGGTTGTTGTCTGGAGCCGTGTCTCTGCTGCTTAATGATGCTTGAAGCTGGACTGGCAGTAAATCACTCTGGAAGCATCAGTCCCACCGGGGGTGTTTTCCTGAAAACCGAAGCTCTTATTGTGAAGTTAAATTCACACAGTTGACTGTAAACAAAGTAATACGTTCCTAAGATTGCAGCCGTTTCATAAACACCTCGGGGGGGCTGCGAGTAAAGGTTCATTCTCGACCTTGGAGCAGACAACGAGACGATCCCACAAAAAAAACACTGTTTAGTGGCTTTCCTGGAGATTTCAATCGTATCACCCAAGTTGAAATATGCAGCTCGATGTTCAAACACGTATCGAAACATTTATTCTGTAGGTTTCCGTAAGTGCTGAACAATTTCAACCAATAATTTATCCATCCATCAAATTTTGTGTGAAAAAGAATAATAAACGGATGAATTCATAATGCAAATAGTTCACGTAAGTCATTGAAATGATTATTTCTTGTTGTGTAAGTCTCCTGAGTTTCTCATTAAAAAGGAGCAAGTGTCACATATGACTTGACGAGGAACACCTGATGGTTCAGACGAAAGATGAATTATGACCGAATTATGTAATATCGGCAAAACCATAAAGCCCTTTATCGACTTACAATCACCAGATTTGTGTGTATGTGTGTGTGTGTGTGTGTGTGTGTGTATCAGGACCACACATTCACCGCCTTCACACGCTAATAATTAACGCAGTTCCGTGTGACGATGCGTTTGGTGAGCGCGCGTGTTTACATCTTTGCACGAGAGTTTATGAGCACTTGAAAGGGGGAGGTGGGGGAGGGAGGGGGTGTTGTTCACTACACAAGGACTGCTTTGTGTAAATATGACTATGATAACTTGATGAGACAAGACAAGACACCTGCCTCAGCGACCGGTGTAGACAACCATCTCACACACACACACTGTAGCAGCCCGCCCCCCCCCGCTCCTTCTACTCGCCCCCCCCCCTTAAAGAGTTTCGATGTGTACGAGCTCGACAGGAGAGTTTTCTTTCCAGGGCCCCTCAAAGCCTGGTATGAAAAAAATGTTCCTCACAACGGAGGGAAATTCCTCAGATGTCAGCGGGATTTCACAACCCGTACCTTCATCTTCGAAGCGGCCCGTCACTCCCTTCACCCCGCCGTGGACCATTATCCCCCCCCCCCCCCCGGTTACAACCACAGGCTGATTGCAGGTGCATAGAAACCCCGCGAATTCACGACACCCAGTCCCTGAAATCTAGACCCAGTGACACGTCGGTTTTCAAGGAAAAAGTTGGCACACTCTCTCAGAGTTGTCAACACACGAAAAGATGTAAAATGACGAGGTGGTAAACTGGAGAACTATCGGCGCCAGAATAAGGCTACAATGCTATATAAATTGGTTGGCTAAAATGACCGAACATTCAGTTACACAAACCAACTACATGCCTCACCCTCATACCCGAAAGCTAACTAACGTGAAGCTTAGAAAAAGTCGTAACCCTCAAGAGAATCAAAGTCAGCCCCAATGTCCTCTGCATAGGTTGCATAGGTCCTGAGGACCTATGCAAAAACGTGCATAGATAGCTAGGATTGGATAGGGTAGGGTAGGGTAAGATAGCTGCAAAAGCTTACACACACACACACACACAGAGACAATGTGTAAGTCCAGCATACCTGCAGGACTGAGCTGACAAGGTCAAATCTGACCCATGATCAGACGGGGAATGTAGCCACCGCCGTGTTTGTGGATCACTATCGTGTGTTTACTTAGGACTCGTCACCGCAGGGCAGCGCGCCGCTCGAACACGCGAGACACGCCGAGGAGCCCACGCGCCCTCCGAACCCACGGTTTTTCCCCGAAGCCACTCCGGCGCCGAGTCACCCGTGAAAAATGCCAAAAACAAGCCGCAGATGGACACGGATTGTGTGTCAAGAGAAGAGAATGCCACCATCTGATGGTTCACAAGGGTGTAAGAGCAGGATGGAGCGTCTGCTGTGCCACACACACACACACAAACACAATCACGAACACGGGGCCAGGTGTCCATCAGGTGTCGGCGCTAAAACCGGCGCGTCTCGGCTTGCGATCTCGTCTCCGTCGCATTCCTCGTGTGAGCGTGATCGCCGTGCCGGCGGTGGGTGCATGAGGCCGATTGTTGTGATTCCCATCAGCAGCATTTTTCTTCTCAACACAGCAATGATTAATCACGTTATGTGACATTTGCGGTTTGCATAGAAACGCAGGGCAGGGCAACATACCCGGGTCCGGTATCTACCCGTGTGATTTGTGTGTGTGTGTGTGTTGTTTTTGGCGTGTGCGCGCCTCACGTCTGCAGGAGTCGGGGGCGGTCTGCGGCCTCTCGGGGTCTCTGTAGAAGCCGGCTTTGCACGCCTCACACCGCCGGCCCTGGGTGTTGTGCAGACAGTCGCAGACGCCTCCGCTGCGCTGGCCGGACTCGCGCCACGCCGTCCAGTCGAAGCGGCAGCTCTGAGCGTGCCGGTTGCACTCGCACTCTGTTGTTAGGAAGGAGAGTAGAGAGGTTTTTTTTTTTTTAGAGTGACAAACAACGTCGTTGTCTGTCGGAATTTAGTTTAGATGACTTGTGATGCCGGAACTACGTTGAAAGTCCTTAACGTAACTTCCCGTTGTACCTTCTCACAAACTTGGCCAAAGTGAGGAGCGGAGTCATTTTTTTCGTAGGCGTCCGTAACAATCGTACGTGTTCTGACAAGCAGAGGTGTCGCCCCCCGGTGGCCGTTAGAGAGAATGCAACGCTTTGTTCGACTCACCGCGGCATTCGTGCGGCGCGCCCGTCAGTCCGTCGGCGGGCTGCCAGGGCCGGTCGTTGTAGAGCGGCGTGCAGCGCTCGCAGTGATCACCTGCAGTGTTGTGTCTGCAAACACACTTCCCATGAACCTGGGGGGAAGGAGAGAGGTAGAGAGAGAGAGGGAGAAAGAGAGAGAGAGCTCATTAGCAAGCAGCAAGTGATGGACGGAGGTAGAGATGGAAGGACGGGAGAAACAAAGAGGTCAGTGTGATGGTTTCCAGGCAGGCGTGCTGGGGGGTTCCTCCCACATTTTTACCTTTCCTGCGTCTCTGCCTTTCTTTCCCTCTTCATCGCTCTCGCTCTTTCCCTCGTACTCTCTCGCCTGAAAATTAGTGAATGGACATCGATTGTTTGGCTTCATCACTGGAAACCACAACGGGCCTCTGGTCTGAAAAGCTTGTGTGTGTGTGTGTGTGTGAGAAAAGTGCAAGTATGCAGTGAGAGCGAGCACAATAACAATCTCCTTGTCATTCCTGTGAGCTGGAATGCCATGCATGCTGGATAATGATTGAAGGGGAAGGGGAGGAGGGGGGGGGGGGCATGGCATCTGAGGAAGCTCTTTATTTGTTTGCGTTACAGCGCGCAACTATAATGTAGGACACACTGTTGTTATGCAACAATTGCAGAGGCAGACACACACTGATCAACGTGAAAAATAAGTGGACAGAAACACACACACACACACACACATTAGTTTCCCACGATGTGCAATGGCTCTGACGCAGAAGCCAACACACTGTACTGTTATGGACTTAAACACGTCCACATGCTCTGACCTCTGACCCCAGATCAGTGCTGCGACGTAGAGGCGAACACATGACTGCTCTTACCCCACGTGAGTCACACTAACAGGCGGAAGCGATTGAGGGGGGGGGGGAACTAATGGCACAGATCGCAAACATAATAAAAACCAGAAGTAATTAATGGAAAACAGTGGATGGACAAAAGGAACAGGGCAGCTGGTATTTGACCTCATTTCACGTATTTAATGTGGCGTGATAATCTGGTCTGGTAATGGGTTGAGTATTTAAATGATCATTATTAAACATTGAAGAGACAATGGACTGCTACGCGCGTTTAAACCTGCCAACTGCCATTTTTCTGCCCATTCAAGTGTCTCCAGTGAGTCTCTGCTCACGTGACTGTGAAAGAATGTAAAGAGCTGACGCACAAATTGTCTAAAAGAAGAGCCGACAAATGAGGAAAACAGAGAGAGAGAGAGATGTGCAACTGGAATAAATGAAGAGAATGAGAGTTGAGGCGCAGAAAAGAGGCAGTTAGGTTGTGAAAAACAAAGAACACGCATCTAATTGGACTAATTGCCCCCAACGCTCCAGTAGTTGTCCCTGGATGTCGTTAGGTCTGGTAATTATGTGTGTGTGTGTGTGTGTGTCTTGGCTTTGTGGCTAACTAACAGACGGTGTAATCACCCCGTGTGGGGGACCGGGGAGCACAAAATAGCATCAGATAAAGTGGCCTTTTTCGTCTGAGCCCTTTTTGCCCGCCGGTTCTAGAACACGGTGCGTTGCCACACGGTGTGTGACTTTGTTGGCGGCAGCTCTCTCGCAGCGAGGGAGTACTCGCCCTCGCCCTCCCTGAGTCATCCGCAATCTCTCCCCTAATCTCCCCTCTCGTGCTGCTGTGCTTGTTTGGTGTGGTTGTCATCTCTCGGTTTGATACAGACACACAAAACAAACCGCCAGTAAAAGGGCTGTAAAACGCTCTCTTGTGTAACTTTGGTGCGTTTACCCGCACGGCCGATGAGCCGAGGGAGGATTTATCGTTGAACCCGCGGCCCTCGGGTGCTGTTGGACTAGTATTTGTGATGAAAACTGAATATCTGCCATGCAATGTGGCCATTGGAAAACATGAAAACATTCGGTAGAGCCGCTTGGAATTTCTCAGGATGCTGAGTACCCACAAAGAAAACAAACGTTCTCATTTATCCATCACGAATAACACCAAACATTTTGTCTGCTTATCTGGATAAAATATGTCTGAATGCAGTTTGTAGGATTTGATAAGTTAAAATATGTTCATGTCCATGTATCATTTCATGCACTAAATGACTTTAGGTCTGTTGACTCTCCCTGATTGCAGCACAACAGACTGTTGGTGCAGATGGCTGCGATAAGAGCATCTCTTGGGTTTGTTATGACAGAGGATTCCGCCGTGCACGGCCGGCCCATATTCAAAACACACGCTGTGAGCGCACAACAATCGTTTCAATTCAGCCGGAGCGAAAACTGGTTAGGTTAGCTTGCAGTTGGCCGATGAGTTCATTCGTCACACTTGACCCCGATGCTGCTGCCTTACCACGTGGTTGGTGCGCTCTCTGACGGGCTGGTAGCCCGGGGCGGTCACGCACTGCTCGGCGTGCCCGTTGCAGAAGCAGCTGCCCTTCACGATCAGGTCGTAGATGGCGAAGTGGCGGGTGGGCGGAGCCTCGCGTGCGGCGGCGAGGTCTTTGGCCTGGCAGGGACACGGCTGCCGCTTCAGCAGCCTGATCCGGACGTTGGTCACCCTCAGCTGCTGCTGGCCCTCGACCCCGAACGGATCCAGGGACTCCCACTTGGGGAGGGTGCGGTAGATCACCTGTTGGATGGATAAACAGGTCGTGGACAGGTCAGGAAGCTTTTCGTTGTGCTTTTGGCTTTCTTCCATGTGAGGCTCTTGAACACAAACTCAACCATGTGCTTCACTCCGAGGGGTTAAGTTGATTTGTTGGCTTCATCGCTGCCCTCAACCTCTTCTTTATTCCTCTAAATCCTTACAGCAATGATACGATTCCCAATAGCCCAGAAAACCCCTGTTCTCTATTAGAGCCCTCGAGGCGGATTAAACGGGCGTATTCAGTGACACAATCAGGTTCATTGACGCTTGTCGTGTCACTGAATCTGCCACGTTTGTTCTGGTGCCGTTTGTGCACCAAACCACGACCGTACGCCCCGTCGTCATTGACTACTACGTTCGCTGGGAGTCCTCAAATCAGTGCGCCCAACCTTCACCGCGCCCCTCCGTGTCTGGTCCCTGGACATCCTTCAAATCCAAGATCCCTTTTATGGGAGGCCTGCCATCGCCATGGCTACTGCTGCCGCTGGAAACCAACACTGCTGCCGTTGTCGGGGTGAAAAAGTGGTGTCCGCCACAACTCCCGCTGTGAAAGAAGTGTGTGTGTTTGCAGTGTGTCTCTTTACAAAGTGTGAGCCGTTGTCACCGGCCATCATTGATATCATAGAACGACTGGTTTGTGTTTTTATGTGTGTGTGTGTATGTGTGTGTTTTCATTGGTGGAAGGAAGATGAGAGCAAAAAAAAGCCCCCATGTGGCTGCCTCATTGGCCGTATGCCTGGCCGAGAGTGCGATGGGAGGAGCGCCATTAATTTCCCTGTTGTTGTGAAAGGTCGCGGGGTCACAGCATTGTGGTCCACAATTAAGAGAACACGACAAATAGGACGAGGGGCGCCGGTCTGCGGGAGACCTCGAAGAGAAGGGCGGAACAAAGACGAAGATGGAGATCCAGCTTCACATTACTCACGGACGCACAAAAGGCCCACGACAGCTCGGTGACACCACACCAACACACGTGCGCGCACACACACACACACCAGTTTTTGACTGGCTTAGGTTTTTCAAGATAAATACTTTCATTGGAATCCTTAGTGTTTTACGGACAACCAGTGTGGTTTAGTGAGAGACTGTACACATTCATACTGGCACTTGTTTACAAGGAAACACAACAGTGGGCCTTTAATTGTGATATTTACAAGTACAGATTGAAACTCTTTTTCTAGCTGCTGCTTTTTCAGTGCACTTAAATAAGGGTTTGAAAGCGGCATGCGACTGAAAATGCTTCGACGGTGTCCGACCTTGCAAACTAAGCTGCCGAGAAACCTGGAGCCCGGTGAACGACCACCGCATTAATCACTTATGTGATTGCAGATGTTGAAGTCAACAGTCCTCAAAGCTTGTAAACCAGCCATTAAAAACATGTAAGAAATCAAAGGGCAAAAAGAACCACATTTTAAGTTTTGTCCAATTGCGGTGCCGAGACAACGGGTTCAGTGTGGGCCATGTGTTCCCTCCAGGCAGAATAATAAAGTAAGTCTGGCTTAAACAGGCGTAATTCCATCAAAGCGGCGTGGACTGTAATCTGGTAAACAGGCACAATGGGCATGATAGAAGGAGAAAGAAAAGGGGGGGGGTTGGGAGGGGTCTAGCCAACTGTACCAACATCCATCAGAGCACCGGCACTTCCTTCCCGGCAGACAGACGGAAAGCCGACTGTATGTGTTTATCTGAAAGGGCACGAACAAGTGCGTGTGTATGCGTGTGTGTGTGTGTGCTCGAGGAACTGTGAAAAAGGGAGAGTATGTGTGTTGGCCGGTCTGCCTCCCTCTCCTCCCTAAGGAGGTCAGGCACTACAAAAAAAACCTCACATTCTTCCAGCCCAGCTGACCTCATAAATAAGAAAGGAAACCCAGCGCACACGCTGGTGCCGCGTCAACCGTGCAGCAGCCAGAAGATGCAGCTGAAGGCTCTGCAAAATACCCAGTCAATGACCGTAAACGAGAAAACGGGGAGCTACACCTGTAAGACTCGTGCACGGTGCACAGTAAAAGCCCTCGTTGTCGTCACTTTGCACAAAACACCGGCTGTTGAACCGCCATTATGATCAAAAACACACAGGAGCAGAGAGAGCGGCGACAGCTGAGCAGCTGCTGGTCCGTCAGAGCGCTACTTGAACTCTTTTAACCTCTGGGTGGAGGGGTCAGAGGTCAGGCTGCCCGCACAGGTGCTGTTGGAGAGAGACGGGGAAAAAGGGTATTTTTCACAACTTTGAGTAAAAAAAAAAGGTGTGAAACTTGTGTAAAAAATGCACAGCTGCTTTTCTTTCTTACATGAGACTTATTTAGGAAAAGCAGCAGAATGAGAACAGTGCAACACTTGGAAGGGGTCGTGGAGGTGGTGCACACACACACACACACACACACACACACACACACACGTTAAACATAAGAGCGCTGAGGGGAGTCCGCAGCAGCAGCACGCCTGGCATGCGCCTCCGAGCACATCTGCAGAGCAGCTCCCGACACACACCGCTTCAATTAAACATCAATGGGCTGCAGGAAGCCCTCTCACGCTTCAGTCAAAGTACGCCTGTTAAACACTCACTAAGGCGCGCACACACACACACACACACACACTCAAATACAGACAGCTTCACACACCTGGCTGAGCTCACGGGACCGGATCTGTCCTGGGAGGACGGCTAATGAATTCCCTATAAATCATTTGTCAATAAAAGAACGTCTCGTATTACGATTCGACCGATGCGACACAATTAACGTTTCATCGATGGGGGGAGAAGGAGCCGAGGAAGGAGGAGCCGAGGAAGGAGGAGACTCTGCGTCACCCCCCCTGCAGCGCTTCCCTGCAGGTGTGTGACGGGCCCCTCCTCCGCACCTGCGTCAACCTGCCTCCTCAGCCGCCCGGCTGTGTTCCGATTGGGAGAAATGGTGTCGAATTCAACCGGTGAGGCAGATCTGATCTTTATCGAAATCTCGTCCCTGCGCTTAAACACGCTGAGAGGAAACTGTTGTTGTAAAAGATGAGAGGCCCCGCGGCGCCCTCCTCACCTCGCCGCGGTCGCAGGGATAAGCCCCGGAGTATTTGGCTGTGCAGGCGGCCCCGTCGCGCCCCGCCTTTCCGCCCTCCTCCATCCCGAAGGCGGCGCTGCAGTTTGCGGCGTAGTACTGCAGCGTCCTCCACGACCGGCCGAAGTCCTGCGAGCGCTCCAGGGTCATGGCGGCCGGCCGCGGCGAGCGAAACACGACGATGAGGTGGGTGAAGTAGAACTCCGCCTCCAGGTCCAGCTGCACCGTCTCCGACTCGACCCCCTCGGCCGACTGCCACCAGGTGTTGGGGTGCCGGAAGGAGGAGTCCGACATGGCGCCGGCCAGGTGGGAGAGCAGGGGCAGGCCGGCGTTGCACTTGGCGCACCTGGCGGCGTCGCAGGCCAGGTTGGCGTCGGGGTCGGCGTAGGCGCAGTAGAGCTCGGTGGCGTTGTTGCCGCAGACAGTCTGCGTCAGCACGCGGCGACCCAGGGCGAGGTTTCCCATGCGGGGGTTGCAGGCCCGGCTCTCGCAGCGAGGACCCACGCCGGCGCGAAACACCTCCACTGACAGACCTGCGCGGGAGAGAAAGGGAGGGAGGAGGGAGGGACGGAGGAAGAGAAGATGTCAAGTGGGTTTGACACTGATTATACCTCAGATTAAAGTGTCGTTAGTACTGTGCTGTACGAGCCACTGCGACTTTTTCCCAAGAGGATGCAGGAAGTAAGCAGAGAAAGAAATAGTAGAGACAAGCATAAGCGTTTTTCTTTTGTGACGTGTTGTTGTTTTAGAAAGCAGAAGAATGCAAATAGAGGCTACACCTACACGTAAGACATCTGAGCTCATTGTTTTGTGTAATAACTGACAATATAAGGCAATAAACGCTTTGTGTGTGTGTGAGTGAGTGTGCAAGTGATTTACCTCGATGGTAAATGTATTGCAGAAGGGATAATAGAGGCATTGTGCACCTGCCTGCGTGGACTCTTAACACAGACAAAGTTTGGCAGCTAGCGTTGGATGAGCAGCATTCAGACGCCTCCCCCCCCCTCCCCTCCCTCCCCGAGGGCCACCGTGTCATCTTCCAACGTGGATTTATTATCTTCAGTGACTCGTATTAAACCGAAGGGCCTGCATCGGTGAACTTTTGCACCGAGGGACCTTCCCTGGAGGGATGTTCCTTGTTGGAGTGGAGTCCGTGTCCAATTACATAACTGTCTGTCTGAGGAGAGGACTGAAACCCTTTGGATTGAATAAGCTTTTGTTGTGTACCAATTAAGAAGATGTTTAGAAGATATTAATCTGGATATATCCCAGCTCTTATACTGCTATTACCAAACTTGAATCGAAATCTGTGGCAGGGACCAGCGATGAGGCGATGAGACATGTCCACTGCTCGGTCTCCAAGGGGTTGATATGAAATTACGCTTAAACGTTTAATAGATGAGGGTTTAGCTGATCAAATGAAACTCTACGGGGCGGATATTATTTTTTCTAAAATCATCCAGGCCAGTTTTGCATCACATGGTCGCATTAGTGACAATAACTCCTTTTAGCTGTTAAAATAGAAGCACACCAACCTGCATTTGACCACACGGCCAGGCTGACGGCAAATAAAAGCATCATATCTCCGCGTTTTAAACGAATAATCCCGAACACGGGAGAAGAGGCAGAAGATCCGTGGCGTTATCCGGGGGACTTCATCCACGGGGGGGATTCGAGTGCGCAGGTTCAAATCCGGTGCGGATCTCTCTCGCTCAATCATCAGCCGCGAGCCGGTGAGGCGACAGCGGCGCGCGGAGGAGCGACATGAACCCGGACGGCGCGCGGCGTCCCGCTGCGAGAGGAAGAGGAGGAAGAGGAGGAGGAGAGGGAGCCCTGAGCGGGAAGGAACGGCTCGGCACGGCTCGTCTGCTGCTTCGGGTCCTGCGGCGTGTTTCATTTCCCCCCGCGAGTTCTGCGCACCGATCACCCCGCGCTCTGCCGCCGCGCGTCCGCCCCCGCGCGCACGGGCACCGAGAGCTCGCGCGCTCCGCCCCTCGCGCGGCGCATTTAAAGGAACATTCCAGTCGGGACGGGGGGAAAGGTGTGTGTGTGGGGCCGAGGGGGGTCTTTGGGAGGAGGTCAGAGGCAGCGTGTCCTCCATCCGACACCGGAGACCCAAACTTCTATTTAGGGATCAGGTGGAGGAGGAACACCAACTCAAAGCAGCAATAATACTCAATTATGCATGCAGGCTAAATGGTGCTGCTTTAGTTTCTGTGCAGATTGACATCATTAATACTAATACGTCATATTAATATAGATCAAGGTACCCAGCCGTAATTTAAATCAGCTCAATCATGTTTATTCACTGTAACAAGTTTATTACAATCCAGTACTTTATGTACATTTGGGTGTCACAATTTTGACTAATTGGCTTTGGATGGAAGGAGAACAAACACACACACACACACACACACACACACACACACACACACACACAATAAGTAATACAGATTTCGGCGTTCATTCAAAGCCAGTGAAAAATGCACCAATAACTGGCGAGCTTGTTAATTCTGCTTTCCACATGGCCGTCTGCAAACAACAATGGCCGCTTGATGCCACACAAAAAGAAGAGAGGGGGCGGGATACGGGCATTCACGTAGCAAAATTAAACTTTCCACTGCCATAACTTGGGTTTTGGTTGAGCGTCACACTACGTCTGCCCCCCTGTGCTCGGTGACGGTACACACAAAAAGGGCACGCTGGAACAACGGGGTTCTTATCGGGGTCAAGCTGCACTGAACACAGCGTGGCTTAGGCTCACTCTGCCTGCGTTATGCTAAGCTAAGCTAACGGCCCCTTACACATACATCTTCTTTAACTATTGGCAAGAAGGGGGACAAGCCGGGTGTTTACTACAGCGTCTGACACACACTGGATTCCTTTTTTTCCCACAGCTATGGAGGAGTGTGAGTCTCGTGCTTCACACTTCCTGCAGTTCATCCTCTCCAGTCAGTTAACTTTAGTCTCTCAGCTTTCCTCTGCAGACTTCAAAGAGCCGAGTGGCATCAGACTGGAATGATCCGGCGGGCCTCTTCCACAAAGCCGCCTTCCTCCTCATTGAGGTTGGGCTTGTTGTGTGGGATGACTTTTATCCCTTGTGCATCCCTGTGTGGACACTTTTTTGTTTCTTCTTGTATTTATTGTGCATCTCTGTGATTGTTTTGTTGTTTTGCATCCTGTTTTTTTAATATCTAGTTACTTGGTGTTGTTTTAAGCATGTGTTGTTAATTTGCACCTTTTTACGGAGGCTCATATTTTCTTCATGGGGACTTTTTGTGTCTTTGTGGTCGTCTTTTACTCTGCGTGGACGTTGAAGATGTGTTGTGTCTGTTTATCTTTTGTCTCCTAGTGATGGTTTTCTTTTTTTTTTAGGTAATTTTCAACATTCACCCACCCACACAGTGTTATCCTTACGAGTGACGGATTGGTGAATTACACGCAGAGCGACTCAAAGGGAGAGAGGAAGAACAAGCTAAATGATGTAAGGACATGAGTATTTCAAACATGCAAAGAAAGCTCCAATGCAATTTCAGAGGAATTTTCTGGCAGAACCCAGAACTTCAGCGTAGGAAATCAGATGTTGCTTTTATTCAAGGTATCAGGTCTGAACTTGTTGGAGGGTTAAGGAACAGTCGAATGCTTCAACACCAGAAAATGAGTGAACTCTTCAGAGGGTTTTTGCCCGGAGAGAAATAGCTTCCCAGACAGGGAGCTGGCACAACCCAATAATGGCAGTCATTTCCCCTAAATAGGTCAGAGTTTATAATTATTACATAATCCTTTGAGGAGGTGTGAAGTTTCCTTTAGAGTCTGTGCTGTAACTCCAGTTTGGTTCAACTAAGATGGCATAGAGGCATTAACAATGATGAGTATTTTGCTTTATACCTTGATCCCAAACAAGAGGGAATAACACTCTTTATAAAAAAAACTTTTTGGATCAAACAGTAATTCACTGTTACAGAAAAACTTTGTATTGCTTTTAATTCATTCAAAAATATTTTTTTAAATCAGTTTAAAAACATCAAAACGTTGACGTAAACATTTTGCTATCTAGATCAAATGTGACAACAATTATTAACATTGTAAGAACCAACCAAAGAATACATGTATTCATTACAAAATAAATCCACATACTGCACGCATTCGGTCAAAAACAGCAAAAACACATATACCCTTGACAAAAAACGAGAGAAAAGAAATACATAATAATATTACAACAAAAGCAGAAAATAAACAGAATAAGTAATCATAACAGCTATAAGAACTAATGTGTTAATATAGTGATAATATTCCGTTTTTTATGATGAAAAGTGTTTTCCCCCCCACTGACTGCCGTGTAAACCCCCACCACCAGGTGGCAGTATGCAAAAGCATGAACACAACTCGGAGGTCAGAAGTTGTACTTCCGGTCTGGCGGCAAAGCGTGTGTGCTGTTCGGCGAAGTGCATACGTTTCTGAGACGAATATATATTACGTTTATTCACTCTCAGAAAGCATTTAGTAAAACAGAAATGGTGAGTACATGTTATTGACGGTTACCATCAACCACTTAGATGTTTTGTTTGACTTATTTTAGTATCGCCGTGCCAAGATGGTAGCCTATTTGTTAGTTAGCTTTAGCTTGGTTAGCTTCACCGTTCATACATTCGGATGAATGAATCCCTCGCTATTACGGAAGCGGGGAGTGTAGTAGTATAACGTATAATCAATAATTAAGTGGGTTCAATCGTCTCGTCGATGCCCTCGGTCCGTTTTCATGTGCATTTATGCGGTCTTGTGTTTTGAGTTTGGCCCGATTTCTATGGAGACAAAGTCGCACCAAACCCCAAGACATTCGCATGTAACGTTACAGTAAATACGCGTATTGGTAAACAGTGCGCGTTATATAACCAATTGGACATGTTCCTCTATAATTAACGTTACTACTTGGTCGAGTTGGTTCATTTTAAAATGATCAATTTCTAAATTACGTTTTGACTCCAGAGACAATTGACTAGTTGATTCCCAACACATAATACATGTTAGCGTATGTCACAACAATACGTAAATGCTTGTCTTACGTTCGTAATGAACCGTGTTTTACAACCCTCCCCCCTCTGCTCCATAGAGTTTACCGTTGAACCCGAAGCCATTCCTGAACGGCCTCACCGGCAAACCGGTGATGGTGAAACTGAAGTGGGGAATGGAGTACAAGGGCTACCTGGTGTCCGTGGACGGGTACATGAATATGCAGGTGAGATCAATTAAGCGCATTGTGTGCCTTGCTCCAATAAACAAGTGTTTTTATTAACTCAAGTATTGGTACGCAAATGGTTCCCTTTGACTGCAATATATGGATGGACATTAAATCGAGCATTTTAAAATAACCACAGTCCCAGATGTTCACTATGCAGTAATGTACATTTTTAAAATTGCATATTTTATGCATGTTTTGTTTTTTATGAAGATGGAAAATTCTGAAGAGGGCATTGCTCTTTGACAAAATGTAAATTGTATTCTTGTTATATTTTTTTTGACTGTTCTTAATTACCAACTAATGCGGAGCGGGATTGAGCATTACGAGCTGCAGAGAGCTTCCCTTCCCTTTAAACTAAACCACAGCTGTTTGTGGTTGTACCGAGCAATATTTATATTTTATACAAGTAGCCTGCGTCTCTTGTTTAGCAATAAGTCATGCAAACCTATTTGTATTTACAAATTATTTGGTGTTTTATCATCCCATGTTCTTGCACAAGAATTATCCGTTATATTTTTGGTGACTTTGTGAATGCCGCGCAAATGGCATATGGCGTCTTGACCTTTTTTTGGTATTTAACACAATTCCCTGATAGCTGGCAAACACGGAGGAGTACGTGGACGGAGCTTTGGCGGGTCACCTTGGTGAAGTGCTGGTCAGGTATGTTATGAACCTAAAACATCCTCATCTTTATTCTATAACTAGTTTAGGAGAGCTGGTCCATTCTGATCTGTCTTTTCCCTCCAGCGGTACCAGTTACAGTGGCACTGTGTGCTAACAGGTGTGTTCCATTCCCACAGGTGTAACAACGTTTTGTACATCAGAGGCGTAGAAGAGGAGGAAGAAGACGGAGAAATGAGGGAGTGATGTTTAAGAGGACTCGGCCCTGTTGTGCGATTGAACCTCGTAGTTGAGTTGAGTGTGATTGTGTTTTCACCATGTGAAACAAGTGGACGTTTGGGGTTTAGTTTTTCTTTTTCCAAGCAGTTTTACAACTGATTGTTTTTTTTTTTACTGTATGTGAGGACAATTTAATGTTGTGGCTTTGTTATACAGACTCAATAAAATGATTATTGTACCCTTTCTTAAACATGTTTGTTGTGTTTTTTTGCATGTCTGACCCAAGTGGTCTATAGAAGCATTACACTCATTTGTGTCCAAAGCATCCTCCCTCCCCCCTCTCTCTCTCTTGCTCTCTCTCTCTGCACTTTGAACTCTTCTCTCTGACAAATATTTGCCTGATCCCAAACAACTTTAAAGCCAGTGACTCTGAAGTTAGTGGTCTGTGCTTTTAGGTGAATCAAAATGTCCAGTAATCACCGGCTGCTGGTGAAGAACGCCCAACAGGTGGTTCTGATCTGCAACAATGGAGAGAAGTTCCTCACGAAACTCGGGATGCAGAACCTTTGTGTGATTGAAAACGGGAGCGTAGTGATTGGGAGGTAAGGCTTTAAACCAACGGGCCTCTGAGATCGAGTCACAGCAGAGCTGATGACCTAAAGTTCTGTTTCCTAAAACTGATATAAGTGCATGTCCTACTCTATGTAACACTTATTTTATCAGATAAATACTGTTAATATTAAACCTTTCTTTAAAATAGTTTGATTCTCCATAAAATAATTAATCACTTATTTAATACATTTCTTAACTTGTGCTCGTTCACATACTATTGCTGTTAACTACACAGAAAAAGTAACATTTAGCTCGTGGTCATTTATAAAAACTATCCAATAGTCCTTTTTAAGACCCCTCAGCTGCACCTTCTCTTCCATTGTGACGGTGAAGCATTGATTTCCTCCCCCAGCGACGGGCTGATCGTGGCAGTGGGCTCTGCAGAAGTCCTCTCCGCGCAGTATGCAGACGCCTCTTTCGATCACGTGATCGACGCGACCGGAATGTGCGTCCTGCCCGGTGAGTATCGGCCGAATCGGCAGAACTTTGTGTGCTGCCGCTTTAACTGTTTGAACACTTTGTCGCAGGCCTGGTGGACGCGCACACGCACCCGGTGTGGGCCGGGGACCGCGTGCACGAGTTTGCAATGAAGGTGAATTATTATGTCTGTTGCACATTGACTGCTTCTTCCACGAGTAACGCGTATGAAATGCATGTCGCAGCTGGCAGGTGCCTCCTACATGGACGTGCACCGGGCCGGGGGAGGGATCCACTTCACCGTGGAGCGCACCCGAGCCGCTGCCCCCCCGCAGCTGCTGGCCTCCCTGCGCGGCCGGCTGGTCCGGATGCAGCGAGCCGGCACCACCCTGGTGGAGTGCAAGAGCGGATACGGGCTGGAGCTGCAGACCGAGCTGAAGATGCTGGAGGCGATCGAGGAGGCCCGACGCACGCTGCCCATCAACATCTCCTCCACCTACTGCGGAGCGCACGCGGTGCCCAGGTACGCGCACACTTCCACGCCCGTGCACCACGAAGGGACCCCGTCCAAACTCTATGCTCTCCTTTTTCTTTTCTGTTTTTAATCCAGAGGGAAGACGGTGGCGGACGCCACGCAGGACGTCCTGCGGGTGCAGCTGCCAAAGCTGCAGGAACGGATGTCCGCCGGGGCGCTGCGCGTCGACAACATCGACGTGTTCTGTGAGCGCGGCGTGTTCGACCTCGGCTCCACGCGCGCCATCCTGCAGGCGGGTCGAGACATGGGCCTCCACATCAACTTCCACGGGGACGAGCTTCACCCCATGAACGCCGCTCAGGTGTCGCCCTGCACTCCTCGGCCCGTTTGCCTGCGTTCAACGTGAGCAGGGTTGAATAATAATCGCGGGTGTGTGTGTGTGTGTCAGTTGGGTGCAGAGCTCGGGGCCGCGGCCATCAGTCATCTGGAGGAGGTCACGGACGAGGGGATCGCTGCCATGGCAACGGCAAGAACCGCCGCCGTCCTTCTTCCAACGACGGCTTACATACTGAGGTATAAAAAAAGGTAGCTTTGCTGAACAGTTGATGGAAGAACTTTACTTCACACACAACTCTCATAGAGTTGTTGGATTGTGTGTGTGTGTCTTCAGGCTGCCTCAGCCTCGAGCCAGAGACATGTTAGAAGCTGGAGTGATCGTCGCCCTCGGCAGCGACTTCAACCCCAACGCCTACTGCTGCTCCATGGTGAGTAGGACGGGAGTGATGCATGATGGTCCCAGCTCCTTGCCGCTCTCTACATGTGCTCTCGCCCCTCCCCCTCAGCCGATAGTGATGCACCTGGCCTGTGTGAACATGAAGATGTCCATGGCCGAGGCTTTGGCCGCCGCCACCATCAACGCCGCCTACGCCCTGCGGCGCTCTGACACACACGGCTCGCTGGAGGTCAACAAACACGGGGACCTGCTGGTCCTCAACACCCCGCGGTAAACAAGAAACATATGAATATGCGCACTGCGCTATAAGAAGACAACAAATGGAAGGATAAAGAGTTAAAATAAGATGGGATCTATGATACAAATTTTATTATAAATAAGTGCAGCGTTAATTCTTAAGAGTTATTATATTATTAAATCAGCTGATCTGACTCGCGCACAAGGTCCAAGTGACACCTTTGGTTTAGCGACTGCATTCTTTGTGTGCTTTACATGAGATGTCAGGCACTAATATGGACGCTGTCCTGTTTTTTGGGCTGCAGGTGGGAGCATCTCATCTACCAGCTCGGAGGACATCAGGAGCTGATTCGCTACGTTGTCATCAAAGGAGCCGTCGTCGTTGATAATAACAAAACTATGCCGCTGTAACTGGAGTATTAGTGACATCAGCGTTCAGTAATTCTGATACACAGCTTCCAGAATTCAAGATAATACTTTGATATCTGTTAGAAAATATGACCGGCGACAATCACTGTCTGAAATGCTTTAAATGTCCTGTAAGCTTGTAATTAAAATCTGCTTTCTCTGTTCAACCATTTTTCATCTATAGCAAAACATGCCTAACTCTAGCCTCTTTTATGGCCTCTGCTCCGAAAATGGCATACCCATAATAAAAATGTGAATAACTTTGTAAATACTTAGTCTATTTGGACAAATTCCAAAAAAATAGTGGGAAGATGTGAAATATCTGTATACATGTCACTAATTAATAAATAAATGAAGATTGAATACTGAAAACACAAAAAAAAATGCACAGTGCATCCATCACTATAAAACATTGAGAACCAAGGCTAAAAACTCATCCATTTCAAAGCCCAGGTTGTAGACAGTAACTTTGCAAAGTTTTGATTTAATGTGAAGCAGAACAAATTTAGAGCGGTTTTAGTAAAGAGTGGTGCGGCAAGAGGCCAAAACCAGAAACCTTGTGGGCACATCTCAGCCAATCCTGGCTCGATTTTGATGATTGACACCTCATTTTAATCGTCAGAGCCAATAGAATTGAGGTAAACACCGCTAAAGGCGACTGGCAGCTCCTTTAGGCAATAAGACGCAGCCATGGAGAAAGTCCGTGTTTTCTCGCAAACTGACTGGCCGAGACGAAAAACCCCGCACATCTGAGCCGTATATGGACTTTTTTCACTTCCGGGTTGAAATAACACTTCCGGGTAACGTTTAGCGTCTAGCAGCGAAAAACAAACTGGATAAATCATTTCTTTTGCATGAAAACAACAAATGTAAGTGACAAATTGTGATTGAAAAGCGAAGTTGAGATTTCTGTGGCTGGTGCTTGTTTGGACTTATCTTGGGAAATGTTTGACTGAAGGATATGATACACATATTGGCGTATTCTCGGTCTTCTCGGTTAGCGGTTAGCTATCGGTTTTGTTTTTAGCACGATGCATTGATAAGATAAATCGGTAAAATAGTCAGGGTGGTGGCATTTTTTTGCGAGTGATAGTTACATATTTCTTTTCACATTTCTGTGCAATGCTCTCGTTGTGTTTAGAGCACTTTCAAACGGGTTTGATGTCTTTGTAGCCCAGACTCTGACGTTTACAGTGATATGCAGCATTCAGCATATCCGTTTTGTTTTTATACAGCAATATGTGTCTGTAGTGAGTGTCAGCGAGTCCAACGGGTTAATAAGTAACCAATAGTTACAGAAAAGAGAGGGTTGTATCACCTAAGAAACCATTTGTTCTTTCTTTGCCTCAAATGGTCAAAAAGGTTGTATACTGACATGATATGTAGGTGTGAAATGACCTGCAGCTCACTCAGCATCATTCAAGAGGGTCTTGAGTCTTAAATTGCCTGGAAACAAAACTATCACATGTGTGAAGAGTGCTTTTATTGAACAGGCTACGTTTCCCAAATGGATCCACTTGCATTACGTTTTACTCCACCGACTCGGCTTTAACAAACCTCAAAATATGCTCCTCTAGTCCATGACAAATATCTCACATAACATGCTTAAGAGTGATAAAAAAAAGGCTGTAGAGGCACACGTGATATGAGGCTTCTTCTTTACAATAAACAGAGTAATGCATTTAGTGTAACCAATGGTAACTATTTGAAATGATAGACGACTCCCGTCAGGCTTCGTACTTCTTCCCTGCTCGGTGGATCTGCTGGTAAAGCGTCATGGAGAACGCCATCCCGAGGAGCTGGAAGCACAAAAGCAATCAAGTGACAACAGAAGAGAGCAACTGAACTGTCAGCACTACGGACAGCGCTAATGATGGACATGCTGTAATATGACCTTCATTTGGTTCTTTTTTGAAATGCGATACTGCAGGGGTCTCAAACTTATTTCAGGTTTGGCGGTCCAACCGGCGAATGGTCTACTTTATTTTGACCATTTTTGATCTACTATGCTAGGGCTTTTCATTGCATTTATATTGCACACAACGTCTTTTTAATATATTTTTTTACGATACTATCAAAAGGACACTTATTATGCCATAAAAAAGTTACATGTCTTTACATTTGTTTGTGGCGTAGTACACTTTAGACTGTTCATGTTGGATTATTTAATGTACTAATTTGTTGTTTCAAGCCATTTTAGTTGAATACAAGCTAAACAACTAAATGAACATAAACCAGTGCTTTTAGATTAGTGTTTGACGTAGAGATGCTCACCTGTATTACCAACACACACATGGCGATGGTTCCCAGAAGGTGTTTGTTGTCATCCAGCCACTCCTCCACCTTCTCATAGCATCCCTGAAAACACACAACAATAGAAAGCATACAGTTAACTTAGCATAGCATTTTAGGAAGGAAAAAGTCTTCTTAGCTCCATAACAGACCCTAAAAGCGCTCTCCTTATATTTCCTTGAGTTAGCTTTAGAGATACACCCACCCGTGTCCAGAAGGTATTGGAGGCGTTGCGTCCGCATCCCGGGAAAACCTGCTGGCAGCAGCGGTCAGGCACCACGCTGTCATGCAGGGCCGAGTACCAGTCGTTGTGGTTGATCACACCGCAGCACCTCCACTGGTGCACCGGCGGGTAAGAAGTTACTCACATGACTACCTTCATTTTTCCTTCTTAAAGACATTGATTTTTTTCCTTCTAAACCTGGCGAGGTACCTCTCCCTGGATTGCGTTCCACGCCTCCCTCAGCCCGGCGTTTTCGTCAGTGTTGTACAGCACGAGTCCGTCTTTCAGGTCCCGTCGGGCGTTTTCGCTCACCTGGGCAAACGAGAGGAAACGGTGCATAACGGGAAATGTAGTCCGGCTCAACCACAGCGGGAGGGGATCATCGATAACCATGAATGCTTTTCATATGTCAGTGGTACCTGGTCGGTGTAGACGAAGAACAGGATGAGGAGGATGAGTTCGGCCAAGAGGATGATCAACAGAACGATGAAAAACTGGAGAAAATGTAAGAAGAGTGTCGCATTAAAAGACTTCAGCATGAGCAAAAACACAAAGAGTTGCATTTATAAATAATTGCCAAACATAAATATGACCTTCATGCATGACGGACACGGCGGCACACTCACGCTCAGCAGCAGGCACTTGTTCTCCTTGATGGCGCCGAGGCAGCCCAGGAATCCAGTCACCATGACGACTGTGCCCAAGGTGATGATGAGGTTGGCGGCGGAGAGCGACGGGAAGGAGGGCGACAGGGTGGCGAAGCTGCCCTGAGACACCGACAACCACACGCCCACACCCAGCAAGCCACACCCACCCAGCTGAAATGGGAAACTTCCTGTTTATTTCATTAAAACTGGCAGGCAGATCTTACTACTGACTTATTGTAACTGTGTGTGTGTGTGTGTGTGTAGAAATTACCCAGAAGAGCAGGTTGAAGAGGAAGAGCATGTATTTAACGCAGCAGATACACCCACGAGCCATGACTGAGTCCAACAGGCACTGCAGGAAGAACATTTAAAAAACAAAATTAGCATGTTGAATTTGAAATTAATGTAAACTAGGGGAATCATTTACACTGTTAAGTCACAGTTAAGCACATTGTTATTGTTATAAGTTTAGTCAAACTAAAGGCTTTCTTTAAAAAAAACAGACAATGCATTTAATAGAAATAAAAATGTCGCCAAAGAAATTATACAGAAAGTCATAGCATTGTATTCCATAAAATAATAAGCTTAGCATGTTGTAAAAAATCATAGTATGTTTTTAAAAATGCCACAAAAGTAATACCATATTGTAGCATAATTACAGTATAGTATGTTATTATTGTTGTATCATTCCTCTCAATACTTGTAAAGTCCATGAGGATGCAAACATGATAATAACTGGAGTTATGAAGTCTTTTAAGACAGAAACAACAAGAAGTACCGCCGACAGAGGGAACGAGTGTCGCCGTGACATCACAGGTCGCTGACCTCCCGGTTTCACGTTACATCACAACAACACATTCCGCTGAAACCACACAAACACGGGCCCGAGGAAACGTACCGCTGCAACCGGCAGGAGAAGCTCGGGTGGTGTACCTGCAACACAAACATTTACAACGTCATTGTGACCACGACACACACACAGAAGCGCACGTTGTATATTATTTAGCGACACTTTTGGTTGGATGGATGGTTGAGAGTTGGTAGAGGCTCTTTAGTCACTGCACCTCATGTTTTTCTTCCTGTTACTATTTTATATTTTGGATTTTAACCTGTAACGGTCCATAGGCGTAATTGTTATGATCCAGTAACAAACATGCAAAAACAAAATGTCATGTTATTCCATATGCTTCAATGATTTACAATAACAACCATGATAACCGTCAATTATGTTAAAAAATAGGTTTATTATGAAATACATATCGTATACAAATATATAAATAAATCCTACCTTTATTATCATACACAAACAGAAAAGGAGACGTAGTAAGTAGGTTAACGTATCTTGCACATACACTTTTACTTATGAATAACTTTGAGTAGAAGGTTTGCTCTTCGCTGAGAACATTTCATCATTTGACACCAGTCTTTCTCCTCGGTGTTGCCGTGACGTCATTGGATCTAACTTTTAGTTTGCGGTTTTTCCAGAATTTTGTGTTAAAAACAAAAACAAAAATGAGCGTCGTAATCTTCGCAATGAGGGGCTTTTTTTTTTCAACACAACGAACTACGTAAACGACGCGTTTCCACCGACGTGTTTGTTTGAACGTCCATGCGAGCAGGGGGGAGAGAAGAGAGAGAAGAAAAGAGACGAAGTTGAGTCCCCCTTCCCCCCTCCCGGGCAGCCGTGTCGATGGACTCACCTCCGCGCTCACGTTTCGAGATTCAACGGCCGAAGAAAAGCCTTCACATTCCGGCGCGACTTCTGCCGCTTCGCCCTCAGCGCATCACCCGCAAACCAGCGGACCAACGGGCGCAAAACGGCGGTCGGAGAGTCTGAAGTTTTTCCTTTTTTCTTTTTGTCGACGAGCCGGGAGGAGCGGGAGGAGTGTCTCTGCTGGAGGGGGCGGGGCGGGGGAGGCGAGGGGGCACGTGGTCCGGGGGCTGTGTCTTCCGGGTGGTGCAGAGAGCCCGGATGTGTAAACAAGGGCTTTTAAAGAAACAGAACGCGTATTGGTCGAAGGATGATGATCAATTGATAACGAGAATATAATCTGTTGAAAAAATAATTGAAAATAGTTATTAGTTAAACACACTCAACCTCAACTAACTGCAACAGAACATTACTGTTTTTATGTTAATGTATGAATATTACTATTGTAATTGTAATTAAGTCACAGTGTCCATTTGCATTAAGTACATTTACTTTTAATACTTCAAGAAAATGTAGCTGATTATACACACACACTTTTACACAAGTAGCCATTGCAATGCAGTACTTTTACTTGTACTGGAGCATTTTTACAGTTTAGTATTTTTATTAATTACTTCCTCGACCACTGACAATTACAGCAAACCTATGGAAGACACGGTTGATTAAATTAATGAATTTACCAGGTCCTCTAGTGACCACAATAGTCAGTCTCACTATTGGTTTTGTTAATTTAATTTTTTTTCTTAATTTGAGATGAGGAAAGTATTCAGATCTTTTATTTAAGTAAGAGTAGTAATACTACAAGTAAAAGTCCTGCAAAGTATGTCCGTGTGATAAGGGAAATGCATTCATCATGTTAAAGGGCAAATAGCTAGGACTGAAGCTGTTCAATATTTCTATGAATCTCGCTGATTATTTCTCAATGAATTGATTAACAGGTTGGTTGTAGTAAAACCTGAAAATTGTGAGAACTACCTCTAGTCTCTAGCCGAAAAATGACGTCTTCACAATAAAAAGTCCAAAGCTCAAAGTTATTCAAGATGAATAAAAAAGATAAAAAGAAATTAAGTAAACCCTCACATCCGAGAAAGCTCTAACTATACAATATTTGCAAGAGAAACAAACAAACAATTAAAAAAATCCATCTCACATATACTGTCACAGACAACGTACATGATCCACAACAAATTCCAAAGTCAGATAGGACTTTAATAAAGGCTCATTGTTATAACATTAATATAAATACGTAACTCTGAACAGAAGATATCTCAAATAAAAATACAAAAACATACAAAAAACATTAATTAAGATTAATATTAAGCATTTTCTCCAATTTTCTCCGTTACAGCGGGGAGGGGGGGGGGGGTGCTAGAAGGTAAAAGCCATTGTCCAGCATAAAATACGGAGGTCTGTATTGGTGCCCCGCCCCCTTTCCGCCACGATAAAGGGGGCGGGGAGGAGAGGAGTGACATCACTGACTGGCAACTCCTCCGTTATTCTGCTCCCCGTCTGCGTCCGTTCACCCCGAAACCCATCGATTGCACTGGGACGAGTTCAGCTGCACGGACTCGCAGCTCTCTCCGCGCTCGTGCTGAGGGACGGAGACACAAAGAGACGTTACGTCAAATCCATCAACCCAACTCTAAAAACACCAGTCTGTAAAGAGCCGACGGCGCCACCTTGTGAGCGATGGCCCGGAGCTTCCCCAGCAGGGAGGGCTTCTTCTTGGTGTAGACCACGTCGTCGTCGGCTTCCTCCCCCTCGGCCAGAGCGCAGCTGTCGGCAGCCGGCAGCTCACACTCCTTGTTGGCGGACATCACCAGGCGAGAGTATTTGTACTGCAGTCTGAAGACAGACCACAGGGACGTCCCCCAGAGACAACGTGTTAGCAGGCGCAGAGGACTCCAGTGTGTCCTCGTGTAAAAGCAGTTTAAACCAGAACAAAAGATGACAGTTTGATCCAAAAAACAGGGAAATTACAACCTCTTGTTTTTCTTCCAGAAGTAGCAGGTGAGAGCGATGAGAAGCACGGCGACGAAGGCTCCGCCCCCGACCCCGACCTTCAGCCACAGAGCGATGGCCTCGCACGGGGAGGAGCTCCTGGGAGGCAGCGAGACGCCCTTGGTGCACACCTTTGGCTCGTTCCACACATACAGGGTTTCCTGGAGGAAGTGAATCGTATTCAACACGTTCCTTCAATAATGACCGAATGATTAAGAGAAGACCCGGACCTGTTATCTGCATCGGGTGGTTCACCCAACCATACATTCCCTGTTACAGACTCAATGGAGGGGACGGCAGGTGTGTTACCTGGGCGCCGCCCTTGCACGCGCCCTCTATCGGGTGGTAGTCGTCCTCGGTGCAGCGAGGGCAGCCGCTGGCGCTCTCCCATAGGAAGTGAAACGAACACCCGTCACATGTCCCTGCAGGACAGGAGCTGCACGAGCAGAGTTCTACATTTTCTATTTTCCTTTGATATTGTACTGTCACTCGTATCACGTTCAGATCACCAGATGCAGGCGGGGATCACAATGGCCTACCTGGGCACAGTCAGCTCCCCGCGGTCAGACTTCTCAGGGTTGCAGCGGACGGTGATGACTGAACTGCGGCCGTGGTCACACGAGGCCGTCGCCTGCGTTGACCTGAACGAAAACAGGGAGGAATAACAAAACAAAACGCTCCCTCGTTCCGTCTCAGGTCCTCGGGTCGTACCTGTAGAAGAAGTTAATGTCTGGAACGTCCTGCGGCTTCGCTGGAAAAAGCTCTGGTTTAGCGTCCACCCAATCCAGGACCGAGTCCACCGTCGCCCCTGGAGGAGAAACACAGACGGCGTCATCAGAGGCGACGTCACAAAGCTCAGAAACGACCACGGAGCCGCGGGGGGCCGACGCACCGACAAACGCGTCCGCCAGGCTGATGGACTGGGAGGAAATGGCCCGCCTGAAGCCCCGCCCGTCCGCCGGGATGATGGTCGACTGGCAGACGAAGCTGTCCACCGAGTTGACCAGCTGAGCCGAGTCGCTCTGGTCGTCCCTGCTGGACACGTCGGTGACGTTATCCGTGCAGACGGCGGCCCTCCTCCCCTGCAGACGACACAGACAGCGTCCAAAATTACCTTTCGGTGACTAAGGTCACGCGCAACGTTTCAATGCATGCTTTTTCAAAAATGTCTTTCAAAACGAGATATGGAAAATGTCAGTTGGTATCGTAGCGGGAATAATTAGAAATACACGATATTTGACGAGAAATATTATGCATATTATATTGTAACAGTGAACAAAATAAGTAACCATAGAAACAGCATCAGACCAAAAGGATGTTTCATGCGTGAGTCACCTCGTGGCCACACAGGCTGATGTTGAACAGGTGAAGGTACTTGGTGCCCTTGGAGGTGAAACTCGGCCCGATTATCAGCGAGGCCACGTCGCTCAGGGGGCTGAGGTCAAAGGTCAGTGTGCGGTTGTTCTCTGTGTGCGAGAAGGAGCAGTCGCTGTAGCAACGAGAGTGTTCCTGAGAGAAAAGAAAAGACACGCGTGACTTTATCTTTTTGGTTTCAACAAAAACATTTTACTGTTTATTTTTTAGTTCAATAATTACAAAAAAGGTTTAAGTTAATAAATATATGTTAATACTTTATACTGGATACAGTGTATCCAGTATATATCTATATTTTATTATTATTACTAGCATAAAAAAGGCTACCTTGTTGCTAATACTTCCCAGCCCGCAGGCCACACATGCATCCTGGCCGTAGGTGTGGTGCCCCGCCAGGTGCGTGTTGGGCGGACACTCCTGGCACCGGTTGGTCCCCGTGTCGATATAAAAGCCAGCTGGGCAGGGGACGCAGGAGGCGCCGGCCCGCTGGGAGTTCTGAGGTACCAGGGCGCAGGCCCGACACGCCGACGCGACGCCGTCCAGGACGTTCGTCACGCTGATGGAGTACAGCTTCACCATGTCGCTGACGTAGCGGCGCACCTGTAAACACACGGTACGCATGTGTATCTACCGTACCGCCTCATAGGAGCCCGTAACAAAACAAAAAAACAGGTTGCGGTGTCCCTAAAAACAAGAGATGGAGAAAGGTGCTCGATGTCCCGGGATTTGCTTACGTCCAGCGCGTGGTTGGTCCTCTGGAAGGCCCACGTGAACGTGACCGAGGCGTTCCTGGACATGCTGTGTGAGTACGACTGCTTCTCCTTGCTGCCTTCCCAGGACTCCACCACCGTGGTGCTCTTCATGTTCACATCCTGCACAGGCCACGGTGAAACAGGTGCAAAAACAAGCCGTGCAAGAGTCACCTGATTACTACCGTTCTACTGCAAACGCACAATCAAACACAGCCACACACACACACACAATCAGAGCACACACCATCATGAAGTAGAGCTCACAGTCTCCAGAGCAGACGGTCTCAAACACAAAGGTTATCCAGCCAAACTCACTGCCCGTCATGCCTGAGAGGGACGCCGGCACCCTGTCATCGTGGACACAAACCGAGGTGAGATGCTTTTCTCCTCCCCTCTGGATATAAAGATCACAATCTGACACAAATGGAAAACCGTTGTTCCCGGGGGGGGGGGGGGGGGGGGAAGCGAGCGTCCTCACTTGAAGCCGGGCACGTGCAGGCTGAGGATGAGGTAGTCGTTATCCGAACTGCCTGCCGCGCTGCGAATGTGATCTCCTGCAACCGCCCACCCTGATGAACAACGGACAGGAGCACGTCAGACCTCACCTGTCCTGCATTACAGATCGTCTGTGCACTCATACCAGGCCACTGTGTTGCATTATGAGGAGTATGAGAAGTCAAATGACAGTATGCGAATGGGGATTTAAAGTGGACAGGAGTCATGGTTCAAAGTCCCTTGAAGTAGCTGTTCAGGAGCTTTTGATCTCATCGCATAAAGTAAGTTGAATTGTTCCTTGTGTTGCTAAAACAAATGAATTCATTTGTTTATTTCATCGGTTCTCACCTTTCATGTCGTCACATTTGGAGTTGCCCACGTTGAAACAGGAAGTCTTCATGTTGGAGGGTAACACGTTCCACCATTTGTACTCGTAACCCAACACGGGTTCTGTACCTGCGGGGCACTCCGTGCACACTGGTACACACACACACACACACAAACACCAACGCTTTATTCAGGGCAAACAATGGTGTGTTCCTGCTTTGTGCAAACATTAGGAAAGGGCAGCTGGGATGTTTCCTTGGATAAATACTGATTGAAAGGCTTGCGTGGGGGGCGGGGCCTCGGGGGGGAGGAGGGGTGGGGAGGGGGGGAGGCCCGGGCGGCAGCGTTACCGTAGGTGCCGTCTGAGTAGGTTCCGGGGGGGCAGGGCAGACAGTCGTTGCTGTTGCTGTTGTAGTAGCCGGGGTTGCAGGGGGGGCAGGGCTTCCTCTGCACCGCCGTGGGAAGCTCCGCGGCCCCCGTCGCGTTTTCCACACAGATTTTAGGCTCCACCCAATGATACAACACCTGCGTCTGTAACCGACAAAGCCTCATAAGGAAGGAGCTTTGCGTCGCATGGATAAAAGAAGTAACTAGACGCATGGTTAATGTCCCCGTAAGCCGACAATGACAGAGGGATTTGTTTCTTCTCTGTCCTTAAACAATCATCACTCAGCGCTTTCAGAGAAGCAAGGGAGGCCAAGGTCACAGACGAGGTCGTCGACTTGGATCAGATGGCACCAGATGATCCCTTGTCTCCCTTGTCAGCACATTGTGTCACTTCTCAGATTTTGCATTAATAACCTTTATGTTTGTGATTTGTTTCATTAATCAGTATCGGTATTATAGGCAAAGCACAAGTGTGCGCGTGAAATATAAAAGGCGTGCATGCTGCTGACCTTCCCCTCGCCGTCACAGGCCGTGTGGATCTGGAAATAATCCTTCTCTGAGCATGCCGGCCTCCTTTTACACTCTCCCCATCCCTCATCTGAGAGAGGGGACGAAGACAATCCAGGAAACAAGCACAGAAAAACACATTTTGAGAAAATAAAATTGTTCTTTGGCATCGTGATCCCACAGGCGACGAGGCGGTTTCTGTTCGAGTCGATTCGCGCGTTCCTACGTGAATATTGGTGCTCGGGGCAGTTTGTGCAGGACGACGCCCCCTTGCCGGAGAAAGTGTTGGCGGGACACGGCTGACAGGACGAGGCGCCGGGGGCCGAGCTGAACCAGCCGGGCCGACACAGGAAGCACTCGGATGTGTAGGCGACACCTGAACACACAAAACGCAGTGTGTGATCATCCCGGAGCGCAGTTTGTATCCTCGAATTGATCGTCGTGAAGTTTCTGCGCTGTACCCTCTATTTGGATGTTCTTGAGCAGCACCGGTTTGACCATCTTCCCCCCCACCAAGATGCCGGTGGTTCTCCAATAAAGGATGTTCGTGCCGGACTTCAGGTTCACCTGAGAAACAAAGCCGGCGTGCTCGGGGTGAAGCGCACAGACGACACAACGCTTCCCCCACCAACTCAAGTGTGACGCGAGCGGCCGGAGACTCACCGTGTGCGTGTCCCATTCGCCGGTGTTGGTGACTTTGATCCACTTCTGGTCGTCGGTCTGAGCCATCTCCTGACACTGCTCGTTCTGCACCTGGACGCACGTGCACACATTCGCTTTTACCCCAAAAACAGACCTTGACTGTGATTCGGTCTGATCGTGAACATCCAGGACATCAGCTTCAGTCAGAGGCCCTTACGTAGAACTCAAAGAAGATGTTGTTGTCGGGGTACTGGTAGGTGAAGGAGACCGAGCCCTTTTTCTCCAGGTGGACGGCGTAAACCAACGACACTGTGCACTCGTCGCGGTTGGACTCCAGGTAAACGCCCTGCGGGGTCCACGACGAGCTGGGAGAAAAAGAAAAAACAGCTCAGCAAAAAACGGCTCAAAAGAACAACGGCGGCGCTCGTGAGGGTTTCGATGTCACCTGTTGCACGCCTGCGTGTCCTCCCCGTTCGGCCCCGAGTCCAAGAAGCTGGCCAGGCTGGTGAAGCCCGCGGGGACGGCGTCCCATTGGTCGAAGCGGAGGCCGCTGCCCAGCGAGTAGGAGCCGGCGGCGCACGGCGTGCACCGCTGGGTGCCCATCTCTAAAAACATCCCGGCCGGGCAGGAGAAAGCTGCGAGGACGGGCGGGGACAGACATTGAGGACATCCCGACGTCTGCACACACACACGCACACACGCACACACGGTACTCACAGCAGTCGGTTCCTCGGGCTGGAGGTGGGAGGTCTGAGCAGGAGCTCGGGCTGAGAGGGATGGCGACCCTCCATCGTGACCCCGTGCTGTCACACTCCGTGTACTGGTAGTAGTAGTCCGTCTGCAGGTCCACAGGTGCACACACAGATCAACACACCCTCCGCAGCTCTTCACCGTTGGATTCGATTCGATTAGTTTTGCATTTCGAGGGCAAAAGCGAGCGGCTGACCCTGATCGCCACGGCAACCGACCCGCTTGTACACGGAGGGTCCATTAGGAGCACGCCGGTAGTTTTCTGCACAAGGCCTGTTGACATCACTGCTCGCTAGATGAACTGATTAATTCATGTCGAGGAACATTTTGTCCAAAGCATTTTAATGAGCTGCTTTTACGCTTTTAAGAGCTAAACATGTCCACCAGGAGTGTGTTTTTATTATCCTTAAATCTATTGAAAGGTTATTAACCTGCTTACAGCGTATCAATCCTTTTCCTCAAATGGCCTTAGAACCACCGTACTTTATATTTGATCATGATTTTGGAATAAAGTCAGCACGGTTAAAAAGGCAAAGCGAATCACCTCGGATCAATCACAGACAAACTGCGTTTTGTGGGCAGCGGTGGGGGAGGGGGGGCGTGTGCAGCACAGATAAGCCTGAGCTGTCGTAAAAGACTAATCACCTGCACAGCTGCACCCCCCCCACACACAGACAAACAAACCAAACCAAACTGTGGGTCACCATGTGAGGGGACAAGTCCTTCTTTAACATGATGCTGCCCAGTGGACAAACAACAGGTGCTCATAGGTTCAAAGGAGTTGATGAGTTTCGCTCAGTCTCCCAGGTGACTCACCCCGGTTACCACGGAGACCAATGAGGAAGAAGCAAGGGAAACATCCAGCTAATGTGTAAAACTAAAGATTAGATCATCAATGGACAGATAGATATCTCGGATAGAAATCCAACTGAACAGTTTATTTACGCTGTGACGTCACAACTGTGCGTAATTCTTTTGTTTATTTAGTTGTAAGAATACTGATATTAGGGCATTCACTTGGTTTAGTTATTTTGAATATTTTAAGATTAAATATGAATAAAATACAAAATTAGATCAACCAATAAAATGTAATATAATCATATTTATTTTAAATGTTGATGCTCAAGGGAAATTTTGTTGTGAAAGTCTTAACAACGCTTAAGTGTAAAACCTTCATGTGAGTGTGTTATGACCTACGGGAGGTTTTACTCAACATCGGGAGCTTCGTGCTAAGCTAACAAGCTATTGGCTTTAGCTTATTATTGAAAGGAAAACGATAATGATTTCCTCTTCTGACAACCAGCCAAAAAATGATGGAAAATTGCGCACACATTGTGTTAAAATGTAAAGATTAAAATGTGTGTGTGTTTCACAAATTGTGTAAGGATTTTTGGATGCCGTTTCTCATCATCCTCCGGGCTCCATGAAAGAGAAGGACCACAAGAGCCGCTCCGGTTCTCTCTCCTCGCCAGCGGAGGATGGTGGTCCGGGAGCGGGGGGAGGAGGCGAGTGAGAGGGGGAGGAGGGGGGGAGGGGGGGGGGGGGCGTCCTCTCCGAAAGGAGAGTGTTTATCAACATGAAACGCATTTCTGTGTCGATCAGCTGCTTTCTCTCAAAAAAATATAATTACGCTCTAGTCAACATATTAAAGCAAAATGGAAAGCGACTTCTAATGAGCTCATTGTTATTGTGAATTAGGGGGAAGCCTTTTAAATATAATGTGGCGGTTGCGGTCCTTACGCATGGCCATTTTTATTTGAACACAAGAATAAAACATGGGACAAACTATAATAATTAATAGATGAGAATATTGATTAAAATAAAAAATAAAAATGGGGTTTAAGGGACTCACCTCTTGGCACGGCTGCAGGTCGGCGGACGAGCACGACGCGAGAGTGGTGACGATGAGCACCAGGCACCGGGGAAACCGGGAGGCCCACGCCTGCTCCCGCATCCTCAGCGCGGATCACAAGCAGCCGGCGGTCCGCTGACTGGTGCCCGGAACATGGAAACGGGTCGAGCGGCGGGTGTTTGTGCGTCGGTGTGCCCGTCATCGATGCGCCCGCCTGCGCGTCTCTCACTCAGCCAGCCAGCCACACACCACCGACAGTGCTTCCTGTGCGCACTGTCAAAATAAAATCAACTGCGGCTGCCATCCTTCGAATAACCACGAGTGAAAACAAAGAGTTTCTTATTGTGATTCATCATTGTTTTTTTTGGTATACGCTTTTTCATTCAATTAAATGAGAAATGTGTCCAAACTTTGGGTACACAGTCACAATTTTCTTGTAGATGGCGGACCAGAGGGTTTTAAGTAGCCTATATTTGGTGTATGTATTTCTCTACAGTACTACATATTGGACCATGACGTAACCAAAGTGGAAAAAACTGTCTGCTGATTTTTATAAAAGTTTCATCACAGGTATTGACACAAGTAAAGCTGTCAAATAGAATCTTATATGTTATGTATGAGCTGTGTGCTTTTATTTTGAAGGCTCCATTGCCCGTCCTAGCCTGGTGAATTGTTGGTTTCTTCACTTCTCTCTCAGATAAACCCCCAGACAGTGACGCCAGAATGTGACCACTCAGGTTATCTTGATAGACACCATGCCTGCTGAGCTTATAATAACTGCACTGACAAATGAGTGTTTTTAGATTAACACTAACATTCTGCAAGACAATGTTTTGTAAATCCACTTTCGTTATACCAAATATATGGATCTAGTAAGAGCAATAAACTGTATTACAATGCGTCTAACCCTACTTGGGATGTTTCCCGCAGTTATTATCTTCAATTTCATGTTAGAAAAGTAATTTGAGTGGTGAAGATGGTTTTAATCTTAGGTCTTTATTTAATGAGGACATTTCTTAAAGAGGATCCCCTGTGTTTGTGCCATGCCAATGAGTTCACAACTCTCTCGAACTGAAAGTTTCACTGAAAATTAGGTTTTCAAATCAACATGCAAGACGATTAATCTAAAAACAGGCAAATGCAAATGTTAAAATTCAACATGAGTGAATATGTTCAATATTTCTATGCACTCATAAGAGGTACAAAACATGACGAAATGACCAAAGAGACAACTTGTAGTCCTGAAGATTTAGAAAATAATGTGTTTTTTATGCTAGTTTGACTTTATTTCTTTGAATTTATTTTTCCTTTACACGACTGCAGTGAATTTTACACGAATGCAGTGGTGTTTTGAACATCAGTCTATGTCCATGTAATGATATCGTTTTTGGATGTCGAGCTATTCGTCCAGTCACCAGCAGGTGGCAGCAGCAGCAGCAGCAGCAGACAACAGCTCTACAAAAATATGCCCACGAAAAAGTGATGAAATCGGAAGTGACGTAACATGCAGAATCAAAACAGAAAATTTGACAGCTCAACACCGACCCGCAAAAGTCGTATAAAATGTGATGGGAGAGGTCACTGACAGAGTCCAAAGTAAACTACACTTACATTTAACCACTGTCTTAAAAAAACGGCGATACTTTATATCGGGCTGTCCAGGAATGCAAACCCGAAGAAAATGTACTACTGGCTGTTTTTATCCGGTAACCGCGACAAAGGCTCTGTGTGTAAATAACGTTAGCTCGTTTAGCTTCAACGGCTAACGAAAGTTGCTCCATGGCCATCTATGGGCCGAACATGACCATATATAGACCGGCCGCAGGGCTCCCTCGCCGGTGAAATGTAAACAGTGACTCGCCGAAGGAGGCCGACGAAGGGAAAGGCAAAAACTCAAAAACTCCGCCTGGAAGAAGAAAACCAAAAACGTCTCCGCCATGTCATCTGAGCAGATTATTGCCATCGTCATGGATGACAAAATCTACGAGGTGAATAAAAAGAAGCTGATAGAGAAGAGCGACTACTTCCGTGCGCTGTACAGCTCCGGGATGAGGGAGTCCACCGAGGACTCGGTGCAGCTGCAGGGGCTCAGCGTCCCCGGCTTGGAGCTGGTCCTGGAGTTCATCAACACCTCCAAGGTCCAGGTCGTCAACGAGACCCTGGAGGACCTGATCGAGACCGCCTCCTTCTTACAGGTCACCTCCATCCTCAAGCTCCTCACCTCGGAGGTCCGGCAGGACAACTGCGTGGAGCTGTACAGCCTCTCTGAGGTCTACGGGACCCACGATCTGCGGAAGGCTTGTTTGAAATACATGAGCTGCTACTACCATCCCATGCTGAGGAGGCCCGAGTTCAGCGGCCTCCCCACCGCCGTCCAAGACCAGGTCAGGGAGATGCGCATGACAGGCACCGCCACCCTGGTGGCCATCGGAGACTTCACCTGCCTCTCGCTGGAAATGCCCGATCAGGATGAACACTGGTCCATGCTGAGGTACGGAGAGGTGGAGCAGCGCTGGAAACCGCTGGCAAACAACCTGCCTCCGGACATGATCAACGTCAGAGGATACGGCTCCGCCGTCCTGGACAACTACCTCTTCATCGTTGGCGGCTACAGGACGACCAGCCAGGAGATCAGTGCGGTACACTGTTACAACCCCTGCAGGAACGAGTGGAGCCCCGCGGCCCCACTCAACCAGAAGAGGTACGACGTTTCCTCTCGAATATCGGGACATCACATGCCGTCGTGTTTTACCGCGCCGTCTCCTCCCCAGGTCCAACTTCAAGCTGCTGGCGGTGCAGGGGAAGATGTACGCCGTGGGGGGCCAGAGTCTGGGAACGGTGGAGTGTTACAGCCCGGAACAGGACTGGTGGACCTGCATGTCCTCCATGCCCGACCCTCTGGCCGAGTTCTCTGCCTGCGAATGCCAGGGGATGATCTACGTCATGGGTGGATACACTGCAAGAGGTGAACGCAAGTCAGCGAGCGGTCACACCGCCAGACGGAGTGTTGCAAAACAATGCATGTTAGAGGTATTTCAATATTAAGGACAACGTCAATTATTACTTCTTGGCAGTGGCGGGCGGAGAGGATGGTGTTTATTCTTTGTTAAAGTATGTTCACAGTAAACGGTTTCAATATTAAAAGGTTTTAGTTTTTTTAAGCCTTCCAACAACTTTTACTCCTTTTTGAGTTTTTAAAGTTCATGTTTTGTGACCAACAGACAGGAACACGAGTGTCCTGCGCTACTGCCCCTCCTCGGACACGTGGACGGTGTTTCGCACCTGTTCGGCGCACATCCGCAAGCAGCAGATGGTCTCCGTGGAGGACACCATCTACCTGGTGGGCGGCTACACCCACGAGCTGGAGTTCGGCGGGAGGCAGCGGCGCCCCAGCCAGACGGAGGACGTGCTGACGGTGCAGTCCTACAACGTCTCCACAGGCGAGTGGGTCCAGCTGAAGGAGAACACGTCCAAGTCGGGCCTGAACCTGACGTGCACGCTGCACAACGACGGCGTCTACATCATGAGCCGGGACGTCAGCCTGCCCACCAGCCTGGAGCACCGCGTCTTCCTCAAGTACAACATCTTCTCCGACGCCTGGGAGGCCTTCCGCCGCTTCCCGGCGCTTGGTCAGAACATGCTGCTCTGCTCGCTCTACCTCCCCAGCGTGCTGTGATGGCGGCGGAGAGAATATCGCTGTAGGGCGGCGTTTTGGCATCGCTGGTTCTCGCGCACAATGGGGCTCTGTGGCGGGAGCGGGAGCAGTGTTCCCCCCGGTTGCCAGGGGGAAAGCCCTCGTGACCTTTGTTCCTTGTCTAGAAAAAAAGAAAGAAAAAAGGAACGCTCTGCGTTGTCCATACTGCCGTGGATGTGAGAGGTGATGAAGCGCCGCGGACGACAGGTCAACAGCATCGTAACAGGGACGTGCTTTTGAATCTGTGGGTCACAACATTCCCGTTGTTTACACTCCAAATATTCACTTATAAAACCCATTTCCTGTCTTTATAAAGCAGGTAATCATGGACCATGGCTTTGGTTTTACACTGCCACTCTTATGGATGGAGCAGTCGATAGTGTGTGATGAAAAGGGGCTTAGCCGGAGCTCCATTTTTTTGTGTGTGTACACTTTGCACAGGCTTATTTTTCCCAGAGTTACACTAAGCTCAAAGAGCAATTCAATGAAAGAACGATGTGCCTTCTGCAGCCTCAGTGAAAATGCAAAAAAATGCAAAGCCTTTGCTACGTTGCCGGCAACTGACCGACACTGCTGCGATTGAACTGAATTGATCTGTATCCTCTGCTGAAGCAGAGTTTGTTTTTACAAAGGTACTAATTGTAAAATAAATAAAATAAAACAAAATAAAAGCCTCAATGATTATCTGTACCTTATCCGCAAAGCTCAGAATGAAGCTGTTTTGTTGAAATATTTATTGCTCTTTCAAATAATGGTACAACTACTACTAATATTACTAGCACTACTATTAGCACTTCTACAACTGATAGTATAACTATTAGTACTTATTTAGTACTAATTTTCATACTGCTTTTAATACTTCAACTTGTACTAATATTAGTACTACTATTACTATCAATAATAGTATTTCTTCTGATTTTAATATGACAACTACTGCTTAGGTTACTACAAATACTACTATGACTAATAGTGTTAGTACTAGAGCTGATAATACTAGTACTACTACTTAAGTCTAGTTTATGCTTAAGTAGTTTTAAGTAGGCCAAATTGAAGTGTCATCGGTATATTTTAAGTGAAGGTATTTCCTCGATGCCCCTGGCGCTGTAGTGACGTCACTATTTAGCTGCGGTTGACGAGCCACCCTGATGACGCGTCAAAGATGGACGACAAGCAGCTGACCTGTAACTTCCGCTGCCCGACTGTTCGGGAAGCTGCTCCGTAAAGACGAAGGAGACCCGATGGAAGAAAGGAGACTGACTGGTGAGTTATGATGTGGACAGAGGGCTAAAGAGCGAAAATAACCACAACACCACCACAAACAAACAAATATAAACACCTGTATCGGCGTCCATTGCTAAGTGGGCTAACGTTAGCATACGGCTAACATGTGCTAAAGTTAGTGGCTAAAATAACCAAAGTCCTTTTAATAAATAGTCTCTGAAATAACCCGATTAATAAGAGCTGAACATTAGACAGTCTTTGGCTTACTATTTTGTTTTGGTTATAGTTATTGTTTGTTATTCTGTAAACGGAAGATATGTTATGCTGTTGTACTTTATGTTCACATGTGGTGATAATTTCCTGTTAATCAAATTATTAGCTGATTGTTAGTATATTTTTCTATTTATTTATTTATTTTTATTTATCAAAAAGTTCGACCCATATGTTGTTTACATTAGCCGCATGTTTGTTTGTTGGGTTACTGGATGAATTGTGTTTCACGTATTACATGTCATGTTTTGCCTAGTTTGAAGTTGGCGTTTCTAGCCATCCTTAAAGAGATGCATTTCCTTGTGATGAACACTAGGGGGCGCCCTCCATCCTCTTATCACATAGGATAATGCTCTTGTGTGGGGATGACGTATTTATGTGGTTAAAAGATCTAAACTGAATCTTTCATTTCAATCATTCCTTTGTCTTCTTTATTGGGTCTCAAAGAAAAGTAATTGAATGTGGTACTTTTAACTCCATCATGTGTATCACTAGACACATTGTAACAACATGATCAGATGGTTGGTGTAAGATCCAATATCCCTACCTGTGCTTCGTGTAGTACAAGGTTTGGATATGTCTTCCATGCAAGCTGATGTAAAATGTCTCTTTTGAAATAATAAACCGAGCCTTTTGAAGCTTGTGTCTAAATGTCTCTGTTTTTTGTGCAGACTCAATGAGCCGAGACACTTGAAGGTCCAAGAGGAGACAAGAACAGCAGCGTGGAGCGAACATTTGGTAAGTGTCAACTAAATTATTACTAGTAGCTGTTAAAGTGGTAGCAGGAACGTTTTAATTACTGTGGAAGTTCTTGTTAATTTTTGTGATAGTCTGTGATTAAAAATTGAAATAAAAACATATCATCAAAATATATCATAGTGCCTTATAACAATGATAGTATTAATAATAATTAATCAGTCATAGTATAGTATTTAATATCAATATCACTTTTGTCTTAGCACTTTTAATGATAGGCCGTCACAGACTGAGCCGTGCTGTGCTCACGCAGTATCCAGGTAACCCACCGCCGTCCCGAGCCCCGATTCAACTTTCGGGTTTCACGGCAAAGCCAATGGGATGTTCCACAAGGGTTGAAATAGAGTAGTTTTGTCGGGGTTGGAACGAATCGTTACACCCCTATATAAAAACCATAGAAATGCCTTTAAAAAGTAATCAAAATCATATATTAGGAAAAGTCATAGTATAGTGTGCCAAAAGCCTTAAAATAAATATAGTAAGCCAAAGAAATAACATATTATGGTATAACAAACATCATAAAGATGGCATAGTTTGTCGTAAAAAAGTTATAGTAAAAAATGTATTAGTATATTATGTCATAACATTGTATAGTATGTCATAAACATTTTCTTTTAAAAACGTGATATTATGTGATGAGTCAAAAGAATATTTTAGTTATTATTTTATTATTATTTTGGAAAAGTAGGAAATGATTATACCATAGCTTAATAAATTCATAAAAGGTATCGTACAATATTTCATAGTCTTTATACGAAATACTATAATATTTTTAAAATAATTATAGTGTATCTTAAGTTTTTTAAGAAGTAATATTATAGTACGTCCTAATAAGTATAAAAATATAAATTATAGGACGCCGTAAAAATTTTTAGAAACGTCAAAATATGGTGTTTCATTAATATATATATCATTGTAAGAGTAATCAGAATCAGAAATAATACAGCGCGTCGTAAAAATGTAAATAAATAGGTTTTTTAATACATCATGGAAAAATAAATTGCATTGTTTGCTAATTAAATTAATTGAATAGCATGTCTAAAGTAAAAAAACAACTTATTGTCACATTCATACAAGTCTGTGAATTTGATGTATTTTCTAATGTTGTGCTTCTCTTCTCTCCACATGAGGGCGCAGTTTCCACACCTGAGGACGACGAGTTTCTTCTTCTCTGCTGCGGTTACTCTGAGAAGTAACTTTGACACTTTGGGGGTGGTTCAAACTTTATTAAAAATGTTCTGTGCTGCGGAATTTCAATAAAGAATAATTTTGTATAACCCCCTGCGTGTGTCTCATTGGAAGCCCGGGAGGAGACGGACAGCTCTACTCTACCGGGGTGATGCACACTGATGTCCTCACAGCAGTGGGGATCGAACCCGGGTTGACGCCACCCAGACCGGGGACAGCGTCACAACGCCACCGTGTCATTCACCCTCAAGCATGTTCTTTTGTTGGCTTTGACTTCATGTGACTGAACAGCCTCAAAAATCACTGTCCTGCAAAAGATTTGAACCCATAATCTCATGTTCTCAAAGCAGTCATCTTCTGCTGGAGCTATCTGCTGAGACATTTGTCTTGGCTTCATTACATACCTAACTTCACCTCGGGTGTTGGATCTTAAAAGAAGGAAACCGTAGCAGATAAGAATTGAACCCACAACCTTCTGTATCCCAAGTGTTCTGTCATCACAGTGAGCTAACTGATCTGATGTTCCCTCTGGTTTCATTATATATTTGTCTCCTCTCTTTGGGCTCCTCGCGCTAAAACTTCTCCATAAGGGTTCTGAATCCATAACTTCTAGACTAGTCATGTCACACTATCTGATTTGTCACCTGATTGTATTTTAAAGATCCACTCAAATGGTTCACTTATTAAGATCATTTCAAGTGTGGATGATAGCTCAGCTGTAAGGTGTCTGCCTGGGGAGCTAGGGATCTGCGTTTGATTCCTGCCTCGGACCAGATACACATAAGTAACTGTAGGCTGGTTGTTTTGAACCGGCCCCGGTTAAAATGGGAAAATATTGCCAATATATGTTAGACATACAATGAATTGGCTTGGGCCCCACGACACCTAAACCACCAGTCCTGCTCACACTTCTCCCATTTAACTGTGAGTGAAACTCTTTCAAACATTAAGACTCACTTCCACAAGTGAGTCTTAATGTGGGTTCAGTGGCTTGAACCACAACCTGCAAAATGCAGGTTTTTGGAAACAGCAGCTGTTCAGCTTTCCCACTGTGCCACTTCATCAAAACACAAATTCAGTTTTTGTTTTCTACTCCACCTTAAGATTGCTACTTTGCCTTTTAAAATCCTCTCTCTTCTCAACTTCTCAAGTGGGCTTGAACCCACAACAAAGAAAATGTATTGAGACAGTGGTGCGGATGATAGACTCAGCTGTAAGGTGTCTGCCTGGTGAGCCAGAGATCTGGGTCAATTCCTGCCTGAGACCAGATTAATTAAATAACCGTGGACTGCTTAGATACATGGATCTTGTCATTTTGAACCGGCGCCCTCCCCAGTAAAATGGGAAATGAATTGGTTAGGCATATAAGACGAAAAAGCCCAATATGTAAGGTGCGATGTAAATGGGAAATGTATTGCCAGAATATGTTAGACATACAATGAATTGGTATATCTCGTATAGAAGACGAAAATATTGTAAGGTGGAAAAATGGCTTTAGTAACATGTTAAAAGTTAAAGCCCTAAAGCAATATGAC